>VBSM01003176.1:27837519-27929230 GCA_008086735.1 Cheirogaleus medius
AATGGTTCACTTATTAGAGGCTGTTATCATGGGAGAGCTCTCAAATCTCCGGTAAGGATGTTTTCCAGGAAGGCTTCCCGGTATCTCAAAATCTGTGAACTTCCCTGTGTCTTGAAAGACAAGACAAGGCAAATATGGCCCACAGGATTGGAGCCGGAGACAATGAGTGCACTTTGCCCAGAGAAGTGTCCTGGTGGTTATAAACAACCTGTTTTATAGAGATAGGCTTCCTGTTCTCTTCTGTCTGTCTACCTTTAAGTCCACCATAACTAATCAAAGATATATAGAGTCACTATACCTCTTTTGTTATACCTTTGTTAATTGACAACTACCTCTTAAAACTCAGAAGCTAGCCCCTGAAAGACTTTGTACCTGTTTGTTCACCTAGATAGATTAGAAGTCCCTTGAGAGGACTTTTGGCCCTAACCCACTACCTGTATCACCTAGCAACTGCATTCCCTGATATGCAGATATGTTACCCTGACAACTGGTACTTAATGTCTGTGATTATAAAAACCTGTACAAATCTAACCATATTGCTGGCGGTTATGGAGATACGCCAGGCCCCTAGGTACTCCCTGCTGTGTTATATCTGATCTTTTTATATATATATAAAACTATAAACTATACCTTAGTCTCTGTGTATTCTTTTATTTCTCTCTGCTGCCTATCAATTTCCTTATCCTCTGTGGCGACCCCTATCTTAGGGACTTGGCTCCGTGGGGAGAAGTAACTAATCTCCTCACAGACCTGCCTCAAATACTACTCTTGCCCCAAAAAAGATTCCTAGAGAATTCTTGCAAGTCATATAACAAGAGATGGGAGGTAGAATCTTCTTATAGCAGCAAAGAGAGTAGTTGTGAACAATCTAATCTACCACACTTGTATATCTTTCACAGTAGACTCTGTGCAACTTGAATTAAAGTTTTGTGGCTTTTATCACCAAGCGTATTTCCTAGCACAATTACTGTAGGTTAATAAAAATTTTTTAAATGTAGTAAGAAGAGGAGGAAGGGAATTAATATTTATTTAGTGCCCTTGGACCAGACATCACCATACTTCCTCCATGTTACAAAGTAGAAAAAAAGATTCCCAAATAAAATAACGCGTGCATGACAGTAAGAAGCAGTAGATCCAAGATTTAAATTCCAGTCTGTTTGACTTTAGAATTGCTTTCTACTTCACCATTCTATATTTTTAGTAGTACATAATCTACAAATGTTATTCAGTGATTTTTCCATACTGAAATAAAGAATAGAATTAGATATGGTAGTACTATGAATGATGATTCTATTTCTGCAACAATTCTTGCATTTGACCTATTCTTAACATACCTCCTACTACTTTTCTATTTCAGACATTTGTTGCATCCCATTTAGATTTTCATAAAAACCCCTTAATCATTTGTCTTCCTCTCTAAGTTGCATTATACATATAAGTAATATTCCTAAAGCATATCTTTTATCATGTCATTCTTTTGTTCAAAAGTGTTTCAAGGTTTCTAATTATCTACATTATAAACTTTAGTTTATACTTGTAACCTACATGATCTCAGTGTTTTTCCTCAAATACCTATGCTGAACTATTTACATTTTGAGAATCTAATCTTCACTTTTCCAAATACATACTTTGCTTCCTCTGCTCACTGTACCTGAAATAACCCTTCTTTTTCTTTCATTTATAGAAATGCTTATAAACAAATGCTGCTTATTCCATAAATATAGTTCAGTCCCCACCTGAAAGTGATTTCTTTCTCCTGTTTATATGACACTTTGTAGCTATAAAATGGCTGCAGTTATCAATTACATAATTATGATAACTAAGTCCAGACATCAAAGGTGTGTTAGTCCATTTTGGGTTGCTATAAGGGAAATACCTGAGGCTAGGTAATTTATAAAGAAAAGAGGTTTATTTGGCTCATGAATCTGCAGACTGTACAAGAAGCATTACACCAGCATCTGCTTCTGGTAAGGGCTTCAGGGAGCTTCCAATCAAGGAGGAAGGTGAAGGGGGAGCAGGTGTGTCACACGGTGAGAGCAGGAGCAAGAGAGGGAGGGGGTGGTGCCAGCCTCCTTTAAATAACCAGCTCCTGAGTGAACTAATAAAGCTGATGACGAGAAGTCACTCATTATTGCAGGGAGGGCATCACGTCATTTGTGAGTGTTCTGCCCCCATGACCGAAACACCTCCCACAAGGGAGGATTGGGCTTGGGAGGTGCAGAAACTAAGGTAGGACCAGATAAATGAAGGAGGAAAGCTAGGGAAGCTCTGAGAGCAATAATAGACTGGTCAGTACTAATAAAGGCTACAACGGGAACGAATCTTGAAAACATTAACCTGAAAACATCAAGCCAAACACAAAAGGCTGCATATTGTATGATTCCATTTATGTGAAATATCCATCATATATAAATCCATAGAGACAGAAATCAGATTAGTGGTTGCCAAGTGCTGGGGAGAGGGGAGAATGGGGAGTAACTGTTAAATGGATATAGGATTTCCTTTTGATGTGATGATAATATTTTGAAGTCTGGTAAGTGTGATGGTTGCACAAGACTGCGATTATACTAATGACAATGAGTTGTATGCTTTAAAATGGTTAATGGTTAATTTTATGTTAACTTTATAACATTTTATATCATTAAAAAAGACCGTTTCTTCGTCCGTTTTCTGTTGCTTATAATAGAATATCTGAAATTGGATAATTTATAAAGAAAAAGAATTTATTTCCTACAGTTATGAAAGCTACGAAGTCCAAGGTCAGGGGGCTGCATCTGGTGAGAGCCTTCTTGTTAGTGGGGATTCTCTGAGGAGTCTCAAGGTGGTATAGGGTATCACATGGCAAGGTGGTTGAGCATGCTCAGGTGCCTCTTCCTCTTATAAAACCACTAGTTTTTTTCTCATGATAACTCATTAATTCATTAACTCACTAATCCCTTAATCCGGGAGTGGATTAATTCATATGTGAGGACAGAGCCCAACCTCTCAATACTGTTACATTGGGAGTTAAGTTTCAGCAAGAGTTTTGGAGGGGACCTTCCAAAATGTCCTGTTTGGGATATTCAAACCATAACAGACAGGTTGGGACTACTCTGGGAGGAATGGAATTCTAACCACTTCTTCATCTTTGCTTTACTTGCCCAAGATTACAATTTTTTAGTTTTAGCTAAATTTGGGTAGTATGTCCAGCTTTTTGTTGTGTGGGAGAAATGAAAGTATCTGCTCCTTAGACTTCTTAGTGAGAAGTGGGCTCCAGGATTTCAAGAACTCTCAAGATTATAGAGACAATGGGGAAGATGTAATTTCCCCCAAAATAATAGCAATGTTGTTAGGTATGGATAGCAGATATTGGGCACACAAGATCATGCCTAAACTATCCCTCTAAGAGGCAAATAATAGTCTTTGTAAGCAAAACTGGTAAGAAGTCTTAAATAAATAAATAAGAATCCTCAAACATATTTACTACTCTTTTTAGAGTCTAAACTTTTCTTAAAAATATATGTGATTGATATGTATATACAATTAATACTGCATACAAGAGCAATTTACATAGCCACAACATTTGTACACCTTTAATATTCTGAAATAAAATTTAAAAAAATTCTATATCAAGTTCCCTCCCGCCTCCCCCCAAAATAATGCTTTAGAATACTCAAATAGTTAAAGTGAATTCTATTTCTTTTCATTGGTTACTAGAACATATATTGTACAGAATTCAGAAGATAAATAGAGCTGGCATACAGCCCCTTTAAATGTAATACACATTTTGAAACAATATGGGAAAGGGGGCATAGCAATTAGTTCTCTACTTTTCAGTAATCATAGTTCTTAGAATTCTTTTTGGATTGTTTTGATTAAAACTTGGGGATTTAGACGGATTTCCTTGAGGTGCTTGACAGTTATAAAGGGGGACTATTGAGAAAAACCAATGATAAATTGACACTTGATTTTTAGGACACAAGGGGTGTTAAAGAATTCAGCTGCAGTTTATGTCTGTTTCCATTCCTATATCCTATCCATTCCTGTTTCCATTCCTATGTACAACAATGTTTGTTCTCTGTGGCAACTAAGAAAGTTGTACCAGAGAAAATTCTTAAATGTTGTACAAAATTGAATATAATCACATCGATGTAGCTGTTTTATGTATCAAGGAAATAGCTTGGTTAGTCAGTATTTATTGCAATAGAAATTTACCTAAAATGCTGATGACCTGCATTGTACTCTTGTACTATAGCAATATATCAGGTAAGTATTCACCCAAATAGGAAGGGAATTAGTTTCAACTTCCTAATATGCAATATAATATTTTTTTCTTGACACACAGGTCAGAAAGTGTACAGACTTGGACATAAGTATAACAGAGTAGAAGGATCACTGGGTATAAATTCCAAAGATCTAGACTTGAGTACTGAATGCTACTGACTATCTTTGCAAATTGAAGCAGGTCATCTGACTTCCCTGTAACTTAGTTTTATGTCTTACAATGATGTTATGGAAAGAAACATACAAGTGTCATTTATTATATTTTCTGTAATTTTTTGTTTTATGGAATTTTCCTCAAAAGACAACTACATTTTCTCAAATATTGCATATGGTTTTAATGCTGTTAGAGGTAAAGTGAAGAAATAATAGAAGCAAGTTAATGCCATGAATTACTATTCTAAGAACAATCTTATTGTGCAAATTTCTGTCTTTTTATTGGAAAAATTACACATTTGCTAATATTGTGGGGGAATTTAATCCTACTACTAGCATATTTAGACCATGGCTGTGTCTTACTACCAACTTTCATCCCTTCATCTCTCACTATCTCCTCACTATACATTTTACACACAGAGATTTCATTTAACACTGGTTTTGGGTTCTAGCCTAATTATCTTTCATGATATAATTTCCAACATTAAAGTAAAACAAAACCAAAAAAAAACCCAGCATGAAATATGTAGTGATAGGGCACAATAGTAGGATGATGGATATAGAACCAGCAATATTAAATAAACACAGGTGAAGAGTGATGAGAATTCACTTTTTCAATGGGATGGTGAGAAATGGGATGGGAATTGACAGGTGTGTGGTTATGGGGAGGGGAAGAACAAAAGGAAGATGAGAGAGATTGGTCTGAAGGTGAGGGATGGGTATCTAAGCACAATTGGTTGTACTTAGATTCTATTTTAGATTATGTCAACTAACACTTTTACCTGTGTACCTATCAGGAACTGACATTTAATTAGTGAGTGACAAGCAAGAAATAGCAAGGTGACATGGACACATTTAGGAAAAAAGCCATCATTATTTCTCTTGCAGTTTATACTTGCAAAAGTTTTGCATTGTCCTTTATTAAACCTTCACAATATTACCATGCAAAAGATGGATAACAAGAACTAATTGCTCTCTCTTCCAACATTGACTAAACAAAATGAAATTGGTTTGTAGTTGAATAAAAATGTCTTGGCTAAAAAGCTCATATCTGTGCTAAAAAGTATTTACTAAGTGAATTGCCCATTTTAGTAAATCGCTATTGAATTTACTATTTTTTGTTTTTACAACACATCAGCTTTATGCCAAGGTGATTATATTTTAAGAGCCAGGGTTAAATATAGAAATAGAAGGCAAAGTCAGCTTTCTACACTGTATGTTAGCACTCTTTTGTCCTCAAATTTTCCTCCATAGGACTGTCACATTTCCTGAAATTTTCACATTAATCATTCTTTGGAATGAGTCACTGAGACCCTCACAACAGAAAACAGTATGTGGTTTCCACTGCATATTAATTTTAGCCATCTAAATTTACATGGATAATTTTGTTCAGAATAATTCCCCACCATCTCAAAAAATTTCAACAGAATGGAATACAAGACAGGTGGTTTTCAGTGGAGTAAATCAAGAATCATTTAAGACAAGAGTTACTGAAATTCCATTGTGGTGGCTTGTGAGCATAAAAATCCTTGGTAAAGGATTCCAGCCATTTGAGATGGTGAAAGGCACATCTAATAATTGAATTATCTATTCAACAAATATTTGTCGAACTCATATAATGCACCAGGCACTGTCCTTGGTGCTGAGGATAGAGTAGCTAATACAACAGACAACACCAATGTTTGTCTTCATGGAGCTTAAATTCTAATGGAAAAGATAGACAATGACAAATGAGCAAAATGTATATAGTACATTAAAAATTGGCATATGCTAAGGAGAAAAATGAAGCATGGAAGAGGCTAAAAAGCATGTCTGTGTGTGTGTGTGTGTGTGTGTTTCCCAGATAGGAAGGCTGTTTATGGTGAAGATTAAAGGAAGCCAGGAAATGAGCCATGTGGGTGAAGATGCTACAAACAGATGTCAAAGGCATTGGATAATTTCATGAGTGTAAAAGGAAGGAGAAATTTTAACATGAATGATGAAACAGTGAAATTATTTCTTTAATAATATTGTTAATGCCAGTCTTACCTTGAACTGGCTCCTCAAATGAGTGTATAGACACCTGTGCCTATGTTATCTCGCCACTCCCCTTGCTACACAAGCCTCTGGCTCCTTACTAAAAGTGCTATTCTCTACAGGCACTCTTCTAGAAATCTCATCTCTTAGTGCACACCCCGTCTCCTTTTTATTATTTGTCTCTTGTTTTTTCTATCTCTGGAAATTGATTTTTTTTATCAACTTTTGTGACTCTTCTACTCGCTAACCAATATTCTTGATTTCCAGGTTCCTTATCTTTTGGAAAGAATCAGTCTATAACTGCTAAAGTATGATCATTCCTGTCACCCTTGCCTTGGATTAGGTCTTTGCCTATCACCTGGATTGGGGCACTGTCTTTTCCTGACCAACTCCCACTTCCATACTCTGCCCACAGACTATCACTCCTCCCCATTTATGTAGAATTTTGAAGCCACCACTGTATGTCTAATACATAAATTTCTGTAATCCACTTTAATTAAGATATTCAAGACTTTGCTGGATTCAAATTCAAGATGTTTTGAGAGGAAGTTCTACTTTTATTTGCACTAATGGACAGTATATATGATAAGTCATGAAGACCATAAGTATAGTCACTGTCATGTATCCACAGGGAATTGGTTCAAGGACCCTCAGGAATACCAAAATCCATGGATACTCGAGTTCATTACATAAATGGCACAGTATTTGCATATAAGCTACACACATCCTGCCATATACTTAAAATCACTTGATTACTTATAGCATCTAATATAACATAAATAATAAAAAGTTGTTACACTGTATTTTTAATTGTATTTTTATGTTACATTGTTGTTTATTATTATTTTTTTCCAAACATTTTCAATCCTCAGTTGGTTGAATCTACAGATCCAGAACCTGCCTATTCAGAACCAACAGATATGAGGATCGACTGTAATTTCTCTCTAAAGTTATAGAATCAATGGGAACAGAATGAAAATAAGACATTATGGGCTGTAAATATAATAAGACATGAATAAAATAAGTAATTTGTCTCTAAAATTATAGAGGTGATACGAACAAAACAGACATACACTATTACTACATTAACTAGTTTTTCTACCTACCTCAACTCCATTTATATCATATTATTTTTCATTCAATAAAATAAATTATATATGAAAATTAATATTATGGATTAAGGGAATAAAGAAGACTCCTTAATCTATACATAGAGAATGATTATTTGCATATTATATTTGCAGAATTATATTTTGTGAACTTTTCTTATAGTACTATAAAACCTAAGAATAATGAGTCTGTAAATTCTTTCTTGCAAACGTAAAAATACTTATTGGACAGACAAGTCTCAGTGATCTTTGCAAATATAATTACAATAATTATCTTTTGTGCTAAAACAGGTCCCATTCAGTGTGTGATCTTTCAATTAACTTTTCCTATACATATACTTGGTCACATCTTTTGTCATCTTTCTTCTCATGGAGTGCAAGCAAGGTATTCTCCATGCTGCCACTATGACTTTGTACAGTTGGATAGATGCGATGCTGGTTCAAGGATTAGTCCTTATTTTGCTATGAAGTGTTTGACTTTCACCATTTGGAAAATTATTTTCAACACTACTTGGTGATGACAATTCCTCTTTTCCTCTAAAATATGTCTATCCCACTGAAAGCTAAACATTGCCAATAATATGTCTGTATGTTGCTTGATAGCAGGATGTGTGTCTTTTTTATTTTTCATAATGCCTGGCTCAATTCCTATCATGTAATGGGTGCCTTATAGTGTCTGTGAACTAATGGATGAGTTTTTATTTTTAATATTTATTGTATATGATTCATAATTTTCAAGTTTTCTTGTTGCCATGACTGTTCATTCTCTGATGATATTAAAACATGCCCAATTTGGAAAGGAACTGCTGGTTGTGCATTTTGAAATTGAGCCACTCCTAAACATATTTTAACAATTCTTTCTTTATTTCTTCTAGATTGAGCTCAAATGTTATCTTTTCTGGGAAGAATTTTAAAGTCAGATTTAATAATTCACCTCCATCTATTCAGCAAACTAAAAGTGTAGTAAGATCTATATGGTGAACATTATTAATGTGGCTTTCTATTTTGCCTGTCTGACCTATATTCCATTGAAGACATCCTTCTGCCTTGTTGTAGGTTACCACTCCCTCCAAAAGAAATGAAAAGTAAAACACTGAGGTAATAATTAGTATTCAAGCATAATTTGCAGCAAGACAATAATAATCTGACTTTTGGTGATTGAAAATTGGATGTTCAAATTTTCTTATATCTATTATTAGCATAGGTTTGGGAGTCTAGTCCATAGAGTTTTACATAAAAGTTCTAGATGGGAAGAGGATGGAGGAAAAGCTTGTTCCTTTTTAGTCCTGGAGAAATATAGCAATAAATAAGAGATGAAATAATTCAGTGAACAAATATATTCCTTCTGTAAGTAAAGATACCATCAGGAACAGAGTGAGGCTCTGTCTCTGCCCTGTATCCCAGTTTGAGATTCTGGGTAAAGGTCTTCTCATACTTTTCCTGTACCACCCTGGCTGGGACTCAGCAATAACAGAATAATTTTGAAGGCACAGCCTGAAATTTAATTTTTGCAATTCACTCTTACCTTTTTCTGTTTATTATACGTCCCAGGGTGGCTGAGAGTCTGATTGGTGACTTGCCAAGACTTGGCAGTGTAGTGTTTCTGTGGTGGACCACCTAGGCTGGTACTCAGCTTAGTGTTTATAGCAACAATATGAGCAAAAGTGAGGCTAAACCTTCCACAGGAGCAACACTGGCACATTGTAGAAGCCAAAAGAATGGTTTACAATTTTCTCAGTGGGATTCCACTGTTGAAGGACCACAGAGCATCCTTAAACCAGGCAATCAAGAACATCACCAGACTGAAGGAGCCAGACTACACCTCTAAAGGAACCTCCCACCATTGCCACCCTTTTCCCCATACCCAGATGCCATATAGGAGATGAACCTGGGAGGTGGTACAACCAAGTGAGAAATTTGAGAGATTGAAAACAGTTTGCTGGAGTTACTGAATATCACCAAAATATATTATTTCACTTGTCATATTGGACTAAGTTTAAACTAAATTGGACACTTACTTAATACTTCTCCCAATAATCCACAGGCAGGTCCTCTTGAAGAAGACTGGGTTAGTTATAGACAAAAATAATGAAACTGTATATTCCCTGAGAATTAAATTTTGTGACCCAGCTTCATATTTTTATTGAATTAAATTAAAATTTATTCTCTCCAAATATTTAATTTGTACATCTATTAGCTCTTTTTATATTCTTTTCTAGGAAGTGAGATATGTATCCGTCTTTACATTAGTCTGCTAGAGCTGCCATGCAATAGCAGAATACCACAGCCTGGATGGCTTAAACAACAGACATATATTTTTATACTGTTACAGAGGCTGAAAGTCCAAGATTCTGGTGAAACCTTTCTCCTTGGCTTGCAGATGGCTGTTCCTCATGAGTCCTCACATGGACTGTTCTCTGAGTGTGTGTACCCCTGGCATCTCTTCCTCTTCTTATAAGGACATCAGCCCTATTGGATTAGGGCCCCCACCCTTATCACCTCATTTAACCATAACTACTTCCTTAAAGACCTTATCTCCAAATACACAGTGCATAAAGGGATAGAGCTTCCACATATGAATTTTCAGGTGTAAGGGGAGACAATTCAGTCAATAACAGTGTCTATGAGTATATTAGTTACCTGAAGACATCATTATATCCATACTCTCTAGCATGGTGATTAGCACAGAGTAAGTGCTTAATAAATAGTGAATAGACACAAAGGAAAGTAATATATGTACAAAGTATTAATAGTATAATGCGGTAATTTAATTTTATCAGCCTACTTTCATTCGTGTATCAGCTAAACCTTTCTTGTCCTATAAGCAGGCTCAGTACATCCTAGGTGTAATCAAGGCTACAAACATGGTGATAAAGTGAATACGTCACACAGCCCTCATCCTGGGCAATTGTTCCCCATGGATTGTTTCTGTTGGCCTGGGGGCGATATTTTGGCCTTCATGATGGTAATATTCTTAGTGTTTTCAGGCAAAGTTGGGCTGAATTAATTTTAGAACTGACCCACTTGCATATTTTTTACTTTAGACTACTGCAGCTGAACAGCTAAGTTGGGCGATTTACAAACTATATTATGGCTTATATGGGGCAAGCCACTCTCAAAATAGGACCCAAGAGGCCTGAGAGTCTGAGTGAGTGGTTACTTGACAGATTCAAAATATCAATTAAATCCTTAACCCTTGGTCTTCTGCTAGATGTTTCACAGTTTGGAGGGAGAAGAAAAGAGAACATGATGTACTCTGGTTGAGAATCAAAAACAAAAAAAGAAAAAATGAAATCTAGAATGTCAGAGATTACTTATGAAATAAGCGGAAATTAGGGCAAGTTTCAAATACAATGACCTATAATATATTCAATTCTAAATTTAGATTTTAAAATTTGAACTTATTTGGTAAACTTGCAGGGTCTTCAGGTGTTCAGGCAATGGTATAGGGCTCATTCTTAACCTCAAAAAAGTATTTGTAAAATCTCTTACCATCTCCTCCATGAATCTTTTAAAAAAATCCTTTGAACTAAAATAATCTTTTTTCTCTAAACTACCAATTAGCACTTTATCTGTACTCTTCATATGCCACTTTTATCGTTCAGTGCAATATGTTTTATTTCACATTTTTCCTCCTCCTTCCATGCTGCCTTAGTTGAAGTCAAGAGTTGTAACCTGTTTAATTTTGTATCTCTTGGACTGATGTTCACTGAGCCTTCCACATACTAGGTACTGGATAAATTTTAATTAAATCCAATGTCACCAGTCTCTATATATACTTCACTTCCTGCTTCTTACTATTATGTAAGATTCCATTATAACATTTTTTTCCTACTGGTCTTACAATTTTTCTCAATAGTGCACCAAGGAGCCATTATCTGTCAGTTATTCTTGGTATAAGAATGACACCTCTTTGTCATTCTGGCTCTATGTTTCCAGCCAGAGTTTTTTCATTAGAGATGAGGTCTTCCTCTGTCACCCAGACTGGAGTACAGTGGCATGACTACAGCTCACTACAGCCTTGAGCTCCTGGGCTCGAGTCATCCTCCTGCTTCAGCCTCCTAAGAAACCTTATTACAAGCTTCAACCACCATGCCCAGCTAACTTTTTTTATATTTGTAAAAAAAGATGAGGGTCTCACTATGTTGCCAAGGCTGGTCTCCAACTCCTGGACTCAAGCAATCCTCTCGCCTCAGCCTCCCTAGTAGCTGGGATTGTAGGCCAAACCTTTACATTTCAGTTATTCATCAAAGCCTTTGTTCTTAAGGGTAAATGAGATGAAGTCTTTTCAAATCCAGCCAAAGCCACCATTGGTACTTACAAAACAATTCATATAGTCTATTATATCGATAACAGAACACTATTTAAATATAGGAAAGACAGCCAACACCTGTCAATTTTTGTGATTAAATATAAGTGTATGTGTAAAATAACACTGTTAAGTATCATGATTTACATTGTGTTAAATTGATTTCTTTGTTATTTTGATATAGGAGTAGCCTTGTTCTGATGATTTTAATTCAGTTTGGTGTGAAATAATTCCAAGATGTTGGTCCACCATTCCTACTGGAGAAGTTAGTTTATTGACTACTATATTAAAGATTATGGAGTTCTCCTTTATTCTTCCTTTAGCTTAAATTATTTGATACTATTATAAAGTCTCTCAGAGAAGTTATAGACCTTTGCTTCAAAGTAAATAATTTTACACTTTTTAAAGTTGGACAGTGTTAATCATGCTATTTACTTTTATGTGCATGGAAATCTATTTCATTTATCTCCATCTCAGGGAAAAGATAGTGACCATCTGTGACTGGGGAAGTCATGAATACATTGGCTACACTCCAGGAGATACTAGGGAGAAAGCCCTTCTGGTAGTAGACACAGTGTTACCATTTGACCAAAGTTAAGAGGACATGATAACATTATCCTAATGTGAGAGTCAGCTTGGGGTTCTGATATCCCTTTATTTTTGTGGGGAAGTCAATAGTGATAATCAGCTACTTTCCTCATTATGTGATGCCTTTATACATGCAGACCCTAAAGATATTGCTTTATTTGCTAGTAGCATTGATGCAAGAAAAAATGGGGAAAAGATTACCTGGCCAAAAAAGAACAATGAAAACAGAATAAATAAATGATCACAATCAAATCTGAATATAGTATTATTTCTTCAAGTAGCTGAAACTGTTTAGACTAGTATAGAAGATTCTTTCAATTTTCTTTAGAAGATACATCAAAAACAAGTAACCATATAAAATGTAAATGTCTAATGTCAAAAAGAACTACTATATTTAAAAGGAAATTTAAACATATTAGAATTTTGTCTTATCAACCAAACTAAAAAATAAGGTTATTTCATAGTCTAAGACTATTTATTTATTAGCAAGTTATTTCTTACTGTCAAAATTCTATAAGGATCTGATTTGATTTTCTAAGCTTATTAAACATAATAGGGAAATCAGTAATAATTTAGTGAATAACTTCTTTCCACTTCAACCTCCTTCACAGAAAATGAGTAAGAACATTTCATCTGACCAGTTATTGAAAGAGAAATAAGGTTATAATCTATTGACACAAAATCAATGTCTCCCACTTTGCCTCAGCCTTGCAATTTTATCTAAAGCAAGGAAAACTTATCTTGTGAAAAAAATTTGGTGTAAGTATATATATTTTAAAATTGCTAAATAGTGAACTGTGGTGAAAAAACCTGAAGTCATAAAATGTTCTCATATTTACCAACACTATTGGATTGGTATCTGACTGGGGAGCACATTTCAATAGTGTGTTACTAGTGACAGTTCTAACAGTTCTTCTAATACAGGAAAAGAAAAATTTGCTTCTATTATCTATATTGTGTGGGAAACATTTTCAAAATTGTTTTTTATATAGACTGGTATCTTTAATCACAAATGATTGATGGAGCAAATTGGATAAAAGTATTTTTCGAAGACAAAACAAAAATTATATAATTCAAAAATGGAAATACAAATACCATTCAAAATTAAAATTACTGAAAATTAATACAAAATCTTTTGCCGTTATAGACTATTTTTAGTTTTACTGGAGAAATCATGAGATAATTCATTTCTTCATTATAATATCAGTATCCCACATCTTTTATCTCCCTCAGAAAAATAACTTTGAAAACTAAAATCATATCAGTTTTCAACTTTGTGTTTCTATAACTCTTAAAAAAAGGAAAATATTGTTACCTGTAAGTCTGATCAAACATTTTGAAAGTTTTAATTTATACTAGTTGTAAAGTTCTATTTGCTTATTGTGCATGATTCTTTTAGATTTTCTTTTTGTTAGGTAGGTGAATTAAATGTGTAAAAGACAGACTGACGCAAAAGCACTCTAGAACACCAACATTTAACTTTGCTCTGCCTTGAGTCCTGCCTTGCTTTTAGTCCCAATTCTATTTTCGGTTCTGTCTTTGTTCTCATGACATATTTCGAACTCCATACGAAGATCTTACAGGGAGTCCATGCATGGAGCATGCCTGCCACATGCTGGGCAAATAGAACCCACTGTAATTATCTCTATTTTATAACGGATGAAACTGAGATGCAGAAAGGTTAAGCCATTTGTGAGAAACCACATGTAAGTAAGCATTATTTGAGATGGAGATAGAAACCTTTAATCAAGAAAAGGTTAAAATGTCAGATTCCAAATCTGAAATAGATGGTCTGAAATGGCAGATTCTTAAGAAAGAATAATTAAAGGAGTTGATGCCTCATTGTCTTTAACGATATTCCTCGCTGTTCCATCAAACCATTGAACAGATAAGAGGTGAGCAATAAGTATCAAGCTGATCTTTTGTGTAGCCAGATAATTTAGACAAAAGCTCATAGGGATAGTGTGGAAAGTAAATTCATCTGCCTGGCCTCTAAACTCCTCAAGTTTCAGTAGAGGGTGAATGAGTAACAGACACAGGGGGCAGAACAAAATGATTCTGTATATTCTGGCTTCCTTTTTGGAATTTGCAATGTTGGATCACAGACCACTATGATGATTGTGGTAATTTGAACCAGGTAATCAGAGATTGATATGCCACTTCTGAATTTTAGACTGGGCAAATGAACTTTATTCATATTCTATTTTCACTTCACCTATGCTCATAATGCTTAAGATATAATTATATAAGATGGTTAATCCTCATTCTTTACTGCAGTGATTATAATTTCCAGTGTTTACAGGTGGAAGAAAATGACACATTCCAAGTAGGCTAGGACATATTTTTTTAGATCCTTTTCTCCACGTCTGGGGAAGTTCTGGATTGGAAAACTTGTGAGGCACCTTCCCTATCCCTGATTTAAATTCTGATTAGTCTCCTGGAGAAAGGAAATAGGCCATTCCTAAATGTAAAGCCTTTACAACTAGGGGGATGTAGTGATAGTATATATTTATTACATCTCTTCTAATAGTTCCAGTTCTCTGATATCAGTATTTAATTGATCATTTCCCTCATATTGTTATATTTTATATGAAACTATACTTGACAAAAACGATTTGTTAGTCTACTCGTTAATGGATTTTAACTCTATTTTCCTTTCACCCTATTGTTCTTTAAAGTTTTTGTTCTCTCTTTTTTAAGAAGTCTATATAAAAAACAAGATGCAAATTTATCCCATAAGGCTTCTTATATAAATGACTATATAAGCTTCATGTATGTGACACCTTCTATGATGCCTGCTTAATATATTAAATCCTGTTTAGCTATTCTGTTAAAGGGGTTCTTTGAGCAGATAAAAAGTACTCTCCTTTACTCTACAGTAGATGGTGGAGAAATCATCTCCAAATGAAGATGAGCAAAGAAATGTGGTAGGAACTGGTCTATGTCTCTATTTGTGTGTGTGTTTGTGTGTGTGTGTGTGTGTGTGTGCCAAGGGCATGCTGTTTCAGTTACTATAGCCTTTCAGTTTAGTTTGAAGTCTGGTAGTATGATGCCTTCACATTTGTTCTTTTTGCTTAAGATAGCTTTGTCTATCTGCACTCGAATGTTTATAGCAGCACAATGCACAATTGCAAAGATGTGGAAACAAACCATCAATACATGAATGGATTAATAAAATGTGGTATATGTATACCATAGAGTACTATTAAGCTATAAGAAACAATGGTGATATAGCACCTCTTGTATTTTCCTGGATAGAGTTGGAACTCATTCTACTAAGTGAAGTATCCCAAGAATGGAAAAATAAGCAGCACATGTACTCACCAGCAAATTGGTTTCACTGATCAACACCTAAGTGTACATATAGGAATAACATTTATTGGCGTCAGGCAGATGGGAGGGGGGAGGATGGGATGGGTATATACATACATAATGAGTGTGATGCGCACCATCTGGGGATGGACATGCTTGAAGCTCTGATGTGGGGTGGGGCAAGGGCAACATACATAACCTAAACATTTGTATCCCCATAATATGCAGAAATAAAAAATAATTTTAAAAAAAGATAACTTTGTCCATGCGGCCTCATTTCTGGTTTCAAATGAAGCATAGAATTATTTTTTCTAAATCTGTGAAATATGATATCAGTATTTTGATGGGAATTGCATTGAATCTGTAAATCACTTTGGATAGTATGGACATGTTAACAATGTTAATTCTACTGATTCGTGAGCATGATATGTTTTTCCATTTGTTTGTGTTGTCTGTAATTTCTTTCCTCAGTGTTTCATAGTTCTCTTTGTAGAGATCTTTCACCTCCTTGGTTAAGTATATTCCTAGGTATTTTATTTTCTTTGTAACTATTGTGAATGGTATTGAGTCTTTGAATTGACTCGTGGCTTGACTATTATTGGTGTTTAGGAATGCTACTAATTTTTGTACATTGATTTTGTAACCTGAGACTTTGTTGAATTTATTTATCAACTCCAGGAGTCTCTTGGTGGAGTCTTGGGAGTTTTCTAGACATAAAAGCATGTTGTCTGCAAACAGCAATAGCTTGACCTCCTTTTTCCTGATTTGGATACCCTTTATTTCTTTCTCTTTCGTTATTGCTCTGGCTAGAACTTCCAGCACTATACTGAATAGAAATGGTGACAGTGGGCACCCTTGTGTTCATTGTACTCACTCTTGTGTTCATTGTCTCAATATGTAAGTTTTTATCCATTACCCTCCTTCTGTACTTCCCCCTTCTTGGTTTCTAATGTCCTTATGCCTGAGTGTACCCATCATTTAGCCCCCATTTATTATTGAGAGCATGTAGTGTTTATTTTTCCAGTCATGAGATACTGCACTTAGGATAATGGTCTCTAGTTTCATCCAAGTTGTTGCAAACAACATTATTTCATTCCTTTTTATGGCTGAGTAGTACTCCATGGTGTGTGTGTGTGTGTATACCACATTTTCTTTATTTTTCTTTTTAATAACCAACTCTCACTTCATCATATCTGAAAATAATAGAGAAAATTAACCTGAAGCTTTGAGCCAATCCTACAATGTTATATAAACAATGAAAGGATCCAGTAATGCTGTCTGATCTGGAATGATGACACCTATAATACTGCCTTCATTGCCTATTTCTTGGGCATGCAGAATATATGATAGGAGTGAAGCACCCTTTGCCATGGCAATCCATAGCAGAAATGCTATGAATCAGTATTGTTCAATGTGATGCATCCGTGATGTAGGCAAATGACCTAAATAGTTTACAGAAAGCTATTGACTAATATTTCAAAAATTAAAAGAAGGTCATATCTGGTAAACTTTTAAGGAAGTAAAAGGAAGAACTGTAACCATTGTATTTAAAAATATTTGTGTAATTCACAATGGAGAAGTTGTATAAATTACATTTTCAGTGATAGATTGTGATACCCCTGAGGGCAGGGAAACTTTCTTCATCATCTTTCTAGGTACAGGGGCTTTCACAATGTAAGAGTATCAATAAATATTTACTGAATCAAGTTTCATAAAATAAAAGTTTTGGGGATTAATGAATAGTACTTGTCCCAACATACACATGTACACACACACTGAACAAACAGGCAAATAGGCACAATTTGATATACAGTATCAATTACAGTGTAATAAATTTTGTGGAGCATAGAGTAAGAATGAAAAAAATTAAACAGGACCTTGGAGATCTTTTAATTGTTTTATGGTAATGAAATTTTGTTATAATGAGAGATCATAACTGGAAATCATATTCTCATTCTGTGGGAGCTGGGGATGAGAAAGAGTTTATATTTAACCTTTCTGAGGGAGTTATTAAATTAAAATAAATTTAAATTTCAGAAGTGTAGAAAGAAAAGCATCAGATCTTTCCTATCACCATCTCTTTATTGTTTACAACCCTAGGAACTTCTTGTGCTTCCTAAGGTTATTTTAGTGTTGTTTGGGAGTATAGGTGAGTGTTTTTCAGGGTGAACTGATGGAATTGGGGGGTTCTAGATAGGAAAATTAGGAGTTCACTGGATGGTTAACTGGTCTTCACTGGATTAAGATATAGTAATTACATTAATTTAAAAAAAATCTTTTACTTCTTCACCTGTTTAAACACAAATTGAACACTATAAACTGCTGTATTTAAAAGAAAGTCACACAAAGAGAAACTGAAGAAAAGATTTGTTATACAAACAATAATATAAAATGGATATCTTAATTTGAAAAATGTAATGTTTTACACAAGTTTAATGCATTAAATTACTTTCTCTTTAATTTCTCTGATATATACTATTGCTAACCGAACATTTGTTCTGTGCTAGGCAGTGTGCTTGGCCTTTTAAAAAATGTTGTTTATTATTTCTGACAGTGCTATTATCACTTTTGTTTTATATATATATATATATATATATATATATGAAGAAAATGAAGATCCTTTAGAAAAATCAAATACTTGTCCTAGACCGCAAGGCTGGCAATGTATGAACCATTGTTTGAATAGAATATTTTTGACTTGAATGCTCTCTTCATAATATGCTTCTCTCTCTCCAGTGGGTTTTAGTTGGATTTGTTGTAAAGTGGTGAGTAGATGATAGGTACTGGCTCTGAGACTAATACTATCCTCTTACTAATTATCTGTGATGGGGTCAAGGTACTCCATTCCTCTGACCTTGAATTTTCACATCTGTAAAAACAGGGGTTTAGCTAAAGTTCCATGTTGCTCTAGAAATATGTTCCATTTTATTTCTTTTAAAGACCTTCCTACCTTCAGACCTTCTAAAAGGTAACAGCTTTTAGTTTTTATTTTTATCAAAATTTTCCTTGTAATTATTGCTTTACAATGAAGCAATTGTCCTTGGAATTCACTCTAATATATTATCATTACATAATCACTAGACATTTGTATATGCAAGGTGAGGAAATTTGAAAATATTGCATAGAAGCATCAATAAAGAATTTAGATTTCAAAAAATTACATCCTGTTTTAGAAATGCTTATTGTAACAAAGCTGAGTGCAATAACTAATATGAAAGCTGGATGCTGTAGCAGTTGAAACAACCTGATAAGGATAATATTATCTTACATTTAAGTTTATAAAATTCATTACTTAAATACAAATTCAGGAAGAAATGGCACATTTAAAAGATTGAGACATTAACTTCCTCTTTCTGTTTTGTTTCATAGCTTGTGGCAGACTAATGAATTGCCAAGAATAACTAGAAAAGACAGAAAAATGGTTATCAGACATGATTTTAAGGTTACTGTGATAAGTAGATTTCAAGAAAATAGTGCACGATGGAGAAGTTTACTGGAGAATTTGATTTTTAAAAATTCAGATAGAATTTACATAACATTTACTCTTTTAAGGTGTATAATTCAGTGGGGATTTTTTTTTAGTATATTCACATATATGTACATCAGCACTATCTAATTCCTAAACATTTTTGTCACCTTAGAAAGAAATTGTACCCATTAGCAATCACTTCCCATTCTCTCCTTCCCTCAGCCCCACTAATGGAGTTTATGTTTCAGCAAGTTTGCCCATTCTGGATATTCTGTGTAAATGGAATCATACAGTATGTGGCATTTTCTGGCTGACATTTTACTTAGCATAATGTTTTCAAGATTCACCCATGTTGTAACACGTATCAGTACTTCATTCCCTTCTATTGCCGAGTTACATTTCATTGTATGGATATACCACATTTGTTTACCCACTCATCAGTTGATGGACATTTGATTTCTTTCCACTTTTGGGAAATCATGAATATGCTGCTATAAACATTCATGTATGAAGTTTTGTGTGAATTTATGTTTTCCTTTCTCTTGATCATATACCTCGGAGTGAAGTTGCTGGCTTATTTGGTAACTCGTGTTTAATCATTTGAGGAACTGTCAAACCGTTTTCCAAAGCGGCTATACCATTTTACGGTACATTCCTGGCAGCAATGCATGAGGGTTCTGATTTCTCTAAAACCTCACCAAAATTTGTTATTGTCTATTATTATAGCCATCTTAGTGGATATGAAGTGGTATTTCATTGTGGTTTTGATTCATATTTTCTCAATTACCAATGATGTTGAGCATATTTTCAAGTCTTTATTGGCCATTCATAAATCCTCTTTGGAGAAATGTCTACTCAAACCTTTTGCCCATTTTTGAATTGGGTTATTTGTTTTATTGTTGATAAGATATAAATGCTTTTTGTAGATTCCAGGTATGAGTCCTTTATCAAATATATTATTTGCAAATATTTTCTCTTGTTCTATAGGTGGTATTTTCATTTTCTTTATAGTGTTTTTGGAGCACAAAAGTTTTTAATTTGGATTAAGACAATTTTTTTCTTTTGTCACTAGTGGGTTTTGTTGACTTACCTAAGAAACCATATTCTAATCCAAGTTCATGAAGATTTGTATCTATGTTTCTGTCTATAAGTTTTATAATTTTAGCTCATACATTTAAGTATTTTATTCCATTTTGAATTAATTGATTTATATATGATGGGAAATGGGTTTAGCTTAATTCTTTTGCATGTGGATATCCAGTTTAACCAAGATTAAATGCCATACTTAATGGTAAAATATTAAAATCTTTTTACCAGATGAAGACGTAGACAAGGATGCTCATTCGACATTCCTATTGAACACTATTATAAATCTTTGCCAGTGCCATAAAGCAAGACAATAAAGCCAAAGATTCAAAAAGGAAAAACTTAGAAATAAACTTTCATTATTCACAAATGACATGATATTGTACATGTAAAACACAAAATAGACTTTAATAAACTATAATTAATAAATATGTTTAGTAAGATTACCATATTCAAGATCAGTACACAAAACTCAATTGTATTTATATATATTATAGAAACAAAAGGAAAAATAGAAAATGATATGTTTAAAATGACATTATTTATACTAGCATAACAAATCAAATACCAAGGAATACTTCTAATGATAGATGTGCAAGGGCCCCTCACTGTAAACTGCAAAATATTATTGAGAGAATGTTAAAAAACTAAAACAGGGAGGGTGATACAATGTTTACAAACTGGAAAGCTCAATAATGTAAAAATGTCAATTTTGTAATGATGTCAATTCTCAAATTATCTTAAAATATTCTATAGGCTCAATGTATTCTGCACAAAAATCTTAGCTGTAGAAATTAACAAGCTGATTATACAGTTTAACTGGAATTGGAAAAGGCCAAGAAAATTTTGAAAAGGAATGAATTCCGGACTTACATTGCAGGCTATGAAGATTTATCATAAAGCTACAATAATTAAAAATGTGATTTTAGCACAAAAATGGTAAAATAGACTGTCAGATACCTACACATATGGTCCCTAATTTTACTACAAAGGTGACACCACAGTGTAGGGGGAAAGAGTGATCTTTTCATTAAATGATGCTGGATAAATTGAATATCCTTATGTAACAAAAATATATCTTGATTCTCCTACTTCATATCATACCCACAGATTAATTGCAGATGGACTATAGATCTAAATGTGGAGGGTAAACTGTAAAGGATTTACATAAAAGACTGGCAAAGGGACTCCATTTAAAATGAATTTTATTCATCAAAATACACCATTAAAAGTGAAAAGGCAACTCACACAATGGGAGAAATAATCACATATAGACATTTACACATGTATTTGTGACAAAGGACTCATATTTACATACATACACATATATATATCTACCTAACTTGAATATTACTTCACAAAAGCAAATATCCAAATAGCCGAAAAATAAAAAGGTGCTCAAATTTATTAGACCTCACATGAGAAACACAAACAACATACCACCACCATACCATACCAGAGCAACAAACAAAAATACGGACAATACCAAGTGCTTGTAAGGATATAAAACAAGTTATATACATTACTGTTTGGGAGTGTAAATTTGTCCCACCACTATTAGAAAACTGTTTGTCAGTATATACTAATGCTGAATATATGCATATCCTATGACCCAGCAAATTCACTCCTTGGAATATATCTAACAGAAATACGTATACCTGTGCAACAAATGACAATATGCAGAATGTTCATAGCAGAACTGTCATCAGTGGTTCAAACCCAGAAACAAATCAAGTATCTACTACTATCTATTTATAAAATAGAATATTATACAGTAAGAAGAACATTATATTAAGAAAGAAGTCAGACACAAAGAGTTTAGTTCTACTTATATTAAGTTCAAAACCCAGCAATATTAATCGGCATTTTTCTATAAATGATAGAAGTCAAGATAGTGGTTACCTTTAAGAGGTAGCTATTGGGAATAGACATGAGATGAATTTCTGGCCAGAGTGCTGATAATCTATTTTTTGAACTATTTGAGGGTTATGTGGCTAAGTTTACTTTGGGAAAAATTCACTGAGCTATATAGTTATGATTTGTGAACTTTTCTGTGTGAGTGTAATACTTAAAAAGTTTTACTTTAGTTGACACAATAATTCCTTATGAAAAGTTCTTATGAAGATAACAAATGTTGCTTCTCAAACACTAATAAAAATAAAACACAAAAACTAATGTAGATTATATTATGGCATAAAATAATAAAGAATATTTTATTTAATTTTTTAAAAAATGAAATGTGCTGCCTTATGCAACAGTGAATTTGCTATCATTGGATGCATCCAAGCTGAAGATAGAAGCACTCCTATTAATACATCTTAAAGAAAAGTCTTTAAAGAGTGAAGGAAGTGTAGAGTTACATAATGTGTGCCGTGCGCGCCACCTGGGGATTGGACTCGCTTGAAGCTCTGGCATGTGGTGAGGGGAGGGATGGTAGGGGCAATGTATGTAACCCTAACAATATTTGTACCCCCATTATATGATGAAATAAAAATAAAATATAAGAGAGATGAGTTATATAAATCAGTTCAGGAATCTATAGGATTTGTAATAGATAATAAAGGTTTATTTACAATGAAAAAAAAAAAGAGTGAAGGTTGGACAAAATGATTTCCAAGCAGTTTTCTACTCTAGGACTGTATAATTTTAAAGTTTATAGTGCCACATAATACAAACTCCCAAATTGGGTTATACCACATGATTTGCCAAACACTGTTCACCAGTGAGGAAATCATTTAAACTTTCAAACTTATTCCACTTGAAGGAACATATATTCTTCATTCTATTTTTGACAACTTTTTGGTTATCAAAAGCAAGAGATTATACCTAGTTTTTTATTTTTTTTATTTTGCTATTCTTAATAAAAATTAAACATAATCCAAACATAGTTGACTGCTCTATTGGTAAAAGATAATTTGCCATGGGATTTAGAATGCTGTTAAATATATTTATTCATTGTACCAGGATGTGCCTTATAAAAGCAAGTTCTATTTATTTCTCACCTAAATATTCAGATTAGATATAGATAATGTATATGTGTATTCATGTAAACATTATTATGTATTTTTCATATTACATAGCAAAGAGATTTGATAATGAATGTTGATTCAGTTTGAGCTGAACAGTAACTTTAGGGTGCATAAAATGTACAGACTGGAATATATTTTACCTTTAATTCATAGGACCAAATCCTACTTATTATTAAATAACAAAATCAATTTATAAATTGATATTTATAAATATCAATAATTATTTGTAGGTTCTTAAATTTTTGTTCAAGAATCTGGGATGAAAATTTTGCATAATCCACACAGTAAAATGAGGACATGCACAAATTTAACATATAATTTTAGATAATTTTTTGAACCCTTTGTTTTCCATCTACAAAGCCTGCAGTGTTTATATATCCTCAATTATAAACTCCTGATCTGGTAAACTAATATAATATAAAATTTACAGAACTATATAATACCAATAATGTTGTTGGATTTGTTACAATATTAAACATTATTAGGCATCCTACCCTGCATGGTAAATTCAGTTGATTCTTTAAATTGTTGCAGAGACATAAAGTACTCATTATCACCAAAAACTGTGCCAAGTACTGCATAAAGCACATGCATAATCTTTGAAACTTTTGGAGAAATCCATAGTTATTGCTGAATTTTTATCTATATTAAGTAACCCAAATTACAGATATTCATAAAAAGTAAGTCACCTATCTTACAATACTACCCTATCAGCAGATGGGAAAAAATGTAATTTCTTATATGCTGATTTATTTTGGATAGCATAATAAAAATCCCAGAAACTCTTTTAATTTTCCACAGTCAATTTTTATTTCCTTCTATGTTCTATGTTGTTTCATTCCACCTTAAACCATTTATTGAATCCACTCACAATAAGGAAGGACTAGTACAGAGTGAAGAAGGAAAAAGCTTTCTAATAATCTGAACTAATGGTGACAGTCCAAAGAAAACATATGCCCTAAAATTGAGTAGTATAAAACGAATCTGAAACAACTAAAGCAATTTTTTCTTCTGCTCTTATTTGGATATACACAAAATAGAAGATCACTAAGAGCATGCATTGGTATTTACTCTGTTCACTATGCAACATATCTAGCCTAAACAAAGAATAGAGTGGTCTACTTAATAAAATATTTTGACAGATGAAGAATTGCCACATACAGCACACGTGAATTACCATTTTGTAATGATTTAGAAGCTACTTCAGGATCTTATATTGTGAACATTGATTTTACTATATTGTAGAAGTACAAAAATAAAAATAAAATGTATTGCTAATAGAATACTAGGAAGATGAGGGCTTATGTTAAATCCATTCATTCTGCCTACCATCCATCCAGTCACCCACCCATATGTCCAACCGTCAATCTATCTGTTGATTCATAGATCCATCCATCCTTCCATTCATCCCCTCCTTTCAATCACTTACATACTATGAGATTTATAGGAATGCAGTGGTTCACAAAATATTTTGTTCTTATGGAACTTTCACAAAGAAAAATATAAGAAAAAGCACAATGGCTATACTAGATGATGGGATTTTAAGTAATCTCTTTCCTTGTACATTTTAAACATCATAATTTTAATTGACATTTATATTTTTATTGTTTCAAAAGATTTCCATATATTAACTCATTTTATCCTTGTAACAACTGTTTGAGGTAGGGAATATTAGAATTCCTATTGTATAAATGGGGAAATAAAAGCACAGAATGATTAAATAATTATCTAAGGTCACTCAGCTAATAAATAGAAGAAGCAAATTTGAGCTTATGCAGTGCATTTCTAGACCCTGTGATCTTAAACCCCATAGCTGTATTGTCTCTCAATAATACAATACAAAGAAGTATTCTAATACAATCAGTAATATTTCAATATTATCAGCAAGAGTAATTATAATATACACAAATTTTTACTGCTTATAATAGACTTGTCACTATTGATAACCGCTTATAGATATGTTCTAGTTTAATTCTCACAACAACCAAATGAGTTAGGTATTATTGTGTTTCATTTATAAAATGAAAATGAGGCATAGAGTAGTTAAATATTCTGCTCAAAATTACTCATTTGATTAATATACATTGTAGGCCTGTATCAAAACATCACATGTACCCTATAAATATATACAACTATTATATATCCATAATAATTAAAAATAAAAAAAATTTAAAAAGATGAAACAGTTCATAAGACCAAGAGCAGGCATTTGAATCAAGTCTGTTTAAAATGCACACTCTTGACCACTTTATTAAACTTCCTCCAGTCATATATGTTTAATGAATTAAATATTTATATCCAAAAAAAGACATGCATTCAAAAATGAATCAAAATAAATTGTCTAAAATTTGACTATTACAAACAATTTCAAGTAAAAGGTTAACATTTAAAATAATCTTTTGATAATTCATATTAATATTAATAGAAAAATAGAATTTTGCCTCTTTCTTAATTGTGTAAAGTAATGATTCCAGATGATCTATGTCATGCTAAGGGATATTGTACTCTGGAATGAATGCCAAAGTGTTTCTGGGCTGATGTTCTTACCTAGAATGAATGTGTGGAGTGAAAAATTAGCAGAGCATTTTTGGTTAGCACTCTAGCACTAGAGTCCCTGCAATAGAATAGTTAATAAGATTAACAAAGTAAATAGCAGCCACATGAGTCAATATCTTGCAGTATTTCAAATCCGGGCTTCTTTGAAATAAGAACAACTGGTTCCTGGCCACTGATAAAGATTTTAAAAACCTGTGTGTGAAACAGGAGTCCAATTCTAACATGATGAAGAAGAGAATATGGGCAGAACTCCTAAAGCCAGGCTTAGAAGGATTATTCTCAAGATTTTCCAATCAGTGATTAAGGCTATTATGGCAAGAAAATGAGTTACATCATGATGCAGAATTTCTATTGTTGCCTATCTCTCCACTAAATGTTAGGCTATTGAGAACAGATTCTGTACTGTATATTTAACTTTGCATCTTAGGATCTAACAAAGTGACTCACATGGAGTAGGAAGTCAGTATATGTTTGCTTTACAAATATATGACAACTTTCATGATAAAATCCATGTATTGCAGATTTAGATAATAAATATTCAAACATTTATACAAAGAAGTTAAATGATTTCCCAGATTATACCGTTTCTTAATGATAGGCATGACTCTAGAATTTAGGCCTACCAACTCCTAATACAGTGTGCTTAGCTACACAATTTAATATCCAAATTTATATACTATGAGCTTATATTTTATGGGCCAAATAACAATTTGGTAAGATATCAGATAATATCTGTCTTTACATTTATAATATATTTCTGTTTTAGAGTTAATGCTGGAATCACACACAACTCAAGGTAAGAATCCAGTTGACCATTTAGATTTCAATTTTCCTATATATAAAATAAAGGGGTTAGCCTTGATGCTTGTTTGCTAAGCACCTTAGAGCTTTAGATTTCTATAACTCTACTCTATATTTATATACTTTTATTTTGGTCAAGGGAGTTTAAAGCACATTATATAATCCATATAAAATAAGCACTTGATGCTTGAGTACTGTACTAGTTTTTCCCTTGTAAATTAAGCTGAACAATCTGGATACTGCCTTTGGTGGCAAAGCTCTTCTGCTATAACATGATCAACTACCTATACTGAATCATTCAACTCTCCAAGGAATAAATGATACAACTCTTTAAATATTTATCTGACAAAGTTTCCATTCTTTCCTGACTTATATGTGCATGCCCTATTGGTAAATGTGAACATTTTCAAATGATTTTTTTCAATGATTGGCATCTTATAAACAAATCTGTGTCTCAAACTATGTTTGAAGTAGTGTCTTTTAACTAATACCCTTTTAAAATACTAAGTATCAATATTAGTTCTAAAGAGATTGCATAAGTCATTTTTATAACTTAGGTCAGCAATTCCCAAGTAAAAATATAGCAGAGTCTCTGAGGAAGAGGAGAGGGTAGTGTAGGATGTTGTATTTATCAAAGGGGGCATAGGTTGGAAAAGGTTGAGAGACCTTGTCATGAAGAAAAATTATCTAGACATCCCTGGGGATCTTTCATCAAATGGAAAAAAGAAAGTTCACAAAAGTTAATTGATTTAAAAAATAAATTAAATCTAGAACAAATTAATTTAATGACTATTTTCAAAGAATGATTAAATTGTTAATTATGAATTCTAAAACTAGAAGTTGGCATATGTATGGTATGGTATGGAGAATACTGGACTGAAAGCAGGGTAGAGCTGAGTTCAAGTCAGGTGTCTGTTACTAAATAGTGGTCTGGATTTATGTTTTCTTATTTGAATGTGAAGGTTCCTACCTAGGTGATTGCTAAGTACCCTTAAAGTTCTGCTACTCTATAAGTCTACTAAATTCTTGCGTCATTTTTGTAAAAGCATTTTACAGCCTACATATCAAAAAAAGTACATAGTACTTGAGAGATAATAGCTATAATTGTTTTCATAACTAGAACATAAGTCCCTGACTGTGGTGGACAGACTAGTAGATCATGCATCTTAACCAGGTCTATATAGCAGAATCACTTGTGAAGCATCCTTGTGCTGGAAACTCTTACTCAGTAAATCTGATAGTGCATCTGAGCGGGTGTAGTTTGAATATCTCACCTGGTGATTTTGATATCTATCTCTGGGTAAGAACCACTGTTCCAGATTCTCATTTGATAAAATGTTCCTTGAGTTTAGGTTGCAGACAAAGACCTACAAAGGAAACAAATACAAAGTTATAATTTATCTCAAAAAAGATCATTTCTTTCCTAGTCATTTTTGGATAAGCTCAGTCTCTTATTTGTAACTTTCACTGGACCAGAGCTTACATACCTTAGAGATTTTAACTCTTTTTTGCTTGAACCTGTGGCAATCTGGTAATAGAAACTCAGTTGGCCTTGAAATGGAATATATATAAAGAAAGATGAACACACAAATGTATTTTAAGTTATATATGTATATGTTACATATATAATTATAACATGTATATATGCATAAATATATGTTTAATCTCTGATATTTTCTGTTTCTTCCTCCAAATCCTCTTGTCACCCTTTTCACCATTTTCTATTCTGCTCTCTGCTCTAGGAGACTGACCTGAGTGAATATAATAGTCTCCATGCCCTCTGGCCAATGGGTAGCCCTGGTAGGACATCATAGGAAAGGAAAATAATGGATTCAGTGTATTTATGTTCCTAGACCATTCTCAGCAAAATCATCTTCAGCTGCCTGTGTCCCTTGACCAAGTCTCCAAATGGTATGCTCTTTGTGGCACTCTTCGCTTTCAAGTTCCGATAATGTCTCTCTTCCCCTTATCCCTTAATGGATGGTCACAGGTCTGATGTGACTAGCTCCAGTTTGTCATACTAGTTCTTGTGGCTTTTCTGCATTTACACTTTATAAATAGACCCTTCTAAATAAACCTTCCTGGGATTATCTTATTTAAACATGCTATCTATTTCCTTGGTACTAGGATTCTGGCTGATACTTTTATGATAAAGGTACCTTTGAGAATCTTTGATTAATACAAACAAACAAAAATGGGGAATGTGAGCAGACTTGAGCTTTAGTTTGTAAAAAAGCTCCAACTCTGCTAAAAACAGTATACCTCAGCAGCTGAGGAAGAATGTGGTAAAAGTTGGGTTGAAATCGAAGTAGTAATAAATTTGAGAAAGTGGAATGTTGGTCTGACCTATGATATGGAAACAAAGTGAGGGAAAGTGAATTTTAACTGAATACAAACACCAAGTCACAGAGATGAGGCTGTTGGTGTTTCTTTTCATGCTCCAGAGATACCTGATCCGTAATATTGCATTCATCTAGGGGCAGCTCATTAACAGAAAAATATGGGCGAGCTGGAAGGAGTTAATAGAGGAGGAAGAAAATGATAAAAAGCACTGGAGGGCTGACATATGAAGAGATTAAAAAGAGGAAATCACTCTGCTTTAGCTAGGTGGTGACCAAGGGGGGACATGTCAACAGTCTACAGTTATGTTAAGGTTATGAACTCCAAAACAAAGGTTGTGATTACTTCAAATCAGGGAGTAGTGCTCTGTGTAGAGAGAGACATTAAAAAGGGAAAGGTTCAGATCAAATTAACAGGACCATTTTCTAATGTAGAGCTATATTATGTCTTGTAAAGCTTAGTGTTACATACTAAAGGTTTTGTAAAAGACAAAAAGAAAACAAATGACAAATAATCCCTTAATATTATATATATATATGGATTCTCCATTATCTATTTATCTTCTATCTATTGATATATGTTAGAAATAAGTCCTTCACAAACATATGTAGGAATAAAAATGATTGCCACTATTACCATAAGTGTTGTTAGACATTTAATCAGCATCTTATTTAATTTTTAACATTGCATTCTTACAATTAAGGAAATTGAGGGTTAGAATCTTTGAGCAACATTCTAAAGGTCACCCAACTAGTAAGCAACAGAGCAAAGATATAGACCAAGGGGTTTTCATCTCCATTACTCTGCTTATAACCACTGGATAGTTAAAATGCTTGAGTACATAATTATATGTCAAATTTTCATTATTCTATTATTTACATGGCTATGTGGATTATTTCACTAATTCTATGAAATATTTTGTTAATAATTTCCTTAACTATATAACAATATATTTTAGGTATCTTGACTTGTGGCTACTCATGGTCATCACGTTCGTAAGGAATAGCCATTTCCACAGCTATTTCTCATTCTTGAACAATCTATGTGGTCACCACCCATTCTAATTATGTGGATGAGATAAAGCCCAAATAATCTCATTTCCTTATCCTCTTAGCCACTACTCATTTTAAATTTTGGAAAATAATTTCTCTATCCACTATTTTATGCAATTCACATTATCCAATAAGTTATAACATATTTATGAAGTTATAGCTTGAAAAAAATAAGCCATCAGGCTCATGTTTATGAAGTTATCACTTGAGAAAAATATGCCATTGGGCTCTTTTTAAAGTTTTTTCCTTTTTATTTCAGCAAATGGGGGAACAGATGTTTAGGTTATGTATATTTTTTTTAAAAGATTAATACTTTGTATTTTTTCAATTTAATTTATAGATATTTTGAAAGAAAACCATGTTCATGTCTAAAGAGGACTATAAGGTGAAAAAGTAAGAACCCCTTTCCCCTGGAACCTTTAACCTCTGTGGCTAGAGGTAAGCACTGCTAACATTTTCTTTCAGACCTTTCCAGGAATTTTCTATGCACATATCTGTGTACATTTTCTTTTTTTCACTTAGCCATTTATCTTTTTTATCTTTCCATATCAGCACATGAAGTGCTACTTTATCTTTTCTAATGTCTGCACAAATATGAGTGTAACATTATCCAGTTCCCTGTTGTTGGACATTTAGATAGGTTTCTAGAAATTTTTAAATAAACAATTATATTATGGACATGTATCTATATTTATCTTTGCATATTTTTCCATACTGAGAGGGCAAATTTCTAGCTGGGGCATTTCTGGGTCAAATCATGTGTCCCTTTAAAATTTTTGTAGGTTTTTATCAAATTGTTATCTCCAATATAGACTTTATATTAACAAAAAAACATGTGAGACACTAAACAGGTTGTTTATACTTTAAAACTCACATCAAATTCCAAGATGTCATGGAATCAACTTCTGCTCTGTGAGCATAAAATGGCAATTTGCAAAAGATGAGCATTTTATTCTACATAAATATTTTATTTTTTGGCTGGTTTACATTTGCCCACTTATATTTTCAAGTTAATGACATATGACTTGTCTGTATTTCCCCAAGCCTTAATTTTTAAAAAATTTACTAATGCTTAAAATAATGGATTTGATTAATTCTTTGTTCTACCCCTTGGCTCAGGCTATTTATTCCACCTGGAAAATTCATCTCACACCAACCTCCCTTATCTAAATTCTACCTACTCTTCATGGTTTATTTCAAATGATACCTTTTCCATCTAAATGATGTTTCCTTCCTCAGAATTTTCAGTGCCTCTATTTAACCTTTTGTAGTAAACATTTTACATTGATAAGTCCCTGAAAATGGTACCTATCATTGTTAGTTGGCTCTGGATCTCTCCAGTTCTATAAATGTTCTTATCCTTGTATGTCTGCACTTGCCTCCTCTATGGATTGATTTAGTTCAAACTACCTATTCAGTATTGTGATACTACTTTTATTATTTTTTAAAGTGTTCTAAGTTTTAATTTTTAATATCAACTGGTAAAATAATAGTTTTATCCTAAAGTTCCAGAATTCTTAATACAGCAGAAAATGATTTTAAAATGTCTCTTTAAAACTCAATTCATAAACAAATGCAACTTTAAAAACTGAGCATTAAATCTGAAACATACTGGCAAAGGTAGCCTGGATGCTATCATATTAAAGGCCTTTGGAGGCAGGCTAGCATAGTTTACACGCCATTGGACCTATTTATAGCGCTGACTCCTTTTTGCAATGTCAACTGTAACGTTATACTTATTTTAAGCCTCAGTATCTCAAATATCAGCCTCTACTAGTTGTACAGTTCTCCCTTATTTGTTATCAGAGAGCCCAATGGAGCCTTCTGAAGTACCTAGTCAGATTAGCAAAGATAATTTTTTAGAAGTTCCTAATTTATCTGATTCTCTTTGTGAAGATGAAGAAGTTAAAATTACCTTCAAACCTGGTTTCTCCCCTCAGCCAAGTAGACGAGGTTCTGATTCTTCTGAAGACATGTACCTGGACACCCCAGCTTCAGGTACTAGAAGAGTTTCATTTGCTGACAACTTTGGATTCAAGCTTGTGTCTGTTAAAGAATTTGATTGCTGGGACTTACCAAGTGTTTCAACTAATTTCGACTTAAGGAAGGACACTGAAGAATATGTTTTATCTCCACTATTTGACTTGCCTTCAAAAGAAGATCTTATGCAACAACTTCAAGTACAGAAAGCGATACTGGAGTCAGCTGAATGTCTTCCTGGGTCTACAATCATGAAGGGTATTATTCGAGTTTTGAATGTTTCTTTTGAGAAATTAGTGTATGTGAGAATGTCCTTAGATGACTGGCAGACACATTATGACATTTTGGCAGAATATGTTCCTAATTCATGTGATGGTGGAACTGACCAGTTCTCCTTTAAGATTTCACTGGTTCCTCCTTATCAAAAAGATGTCAGTAAAGTTGAATTTTGTATACGTTATGAAACTTCTGTTGGTACATTTTGGTCAAACAATAATGGCACAAATTATATATTGGTTTGTCAAAAGAAAGAACAAGAACCGGAGCCTGTAAAACCACGGGAAGAAGTTCCTAATAGACAAATAAAAGGCTGCTTAAAAGTAAAATCAAGGTAAGAATATATCTTATGCTCTTTACTACTCGTAATCTTAAATTTTTAAATGTCATTCTTTATTTCATGTGTTATAAGTAATAGTCATTCTATATAAAAACATACTGCTTGCTATGTAAAAAACAATGGTGCCATGCTTTAAAAAGCTCGATGCTATTCAAATAATAACACTGTATTATCTCTTCTCCAAATCTGAAAAATAATATGGGTACAATGCAATCGATTTAAGAAGTATATATGTACTTCTAATAATGTATATGTTATTAAATACTTGCCTAAAGTGTTATAAATTACTTATGTTCAAACCATCAAATCTAGATTCCTCACATATACAAACTATTTACTTTGACTTTTAAAGTATATTTATTTTCAGTGGTTTTTAAATGTATATGCTCTACATTGAAACAGTTTTGATTAACATAAAACTGTATTTTGATAAATATTTAGTGCTCAGAAATTTGTAGACTTTCCCCAAAAGCTGCAACAAACTTCTTAATGACTGATTGAGTCACAGAGGGATGTTTGAAGTGATACAAGTTATGGTAAATCATAAGAGATATGATTTTAATGATAAACTAACAGAAAGACATAAGTATATTAGTAATATGTAAATTACACATAAAATTTCATAATTCTAACAAAATGTAACATTATGGAACACAAATCAGTATATTTTACTAAGTAAATGAAGCAGAATATAAAATGACCCAAATATAAATAAGTATATTCAGCTATATAGATTAGAGATTTGGGATGTGACCCCTCATTAGTAACCCTGCTCTCCTGTTAATGTGAAAAATAAAGAAAACTGGCATTCAGCTCTCTCTATAGTGCATAGTTGGCTAATTTCCATGACACTAGGTTAGTAGATAAAACATTCAGGAGGAGTTAGACTCCTTCTGTGCCTCACAAAGTCCCCATGGGAAAGTCTACATTGCTCCACCAGCCACAGGCAAGTGTTTGATTGTCCTCTGAGTGCTCCATTCTAACTGTCCCTAAACCCAAAGATTTTAGTAACTGCACCAGAAAGGGTAATATGATGAAAAAGGAATTGTATTAGGAATCAAGACATCCTGATTCTAATTCTCTAAATGGAATTTAATAAAAAAATAAGGTATGATATTGGGAAATTTTTAATCTCTTTATGCTTTAATGGATAAAGCAATAAGTAATACTACCAAATGTTTAGTTCCAATGCATTCATAGACTAAATGTAGTATAGGTAAAAGCAATTCAAAAATATGAAATATTTTTATTTTAATTTTCTTTTAAAATTATTTCAAAGATTGGCTGAATCAAGTTTGTGAATTATGCCAACTTTTTTAGTCTAAATCAAACTTCGTTAGATTTTAACTGGTGCTATTACGAGAGATAATATAACCATAATCTCTAAATATGCTAAAATAATAATTTTGATGCTTATGAAAATACTCAGTAATAAATTTGCTATACAAAGAAAATAAGTTTAACATTATTTAGCAAACTAATTTATATACATAAATATATATATAGTAAATACTTTACAAATGAGATAATCATCAGTGACTACCCATTAAACACGCTACAACCTGCTGTATATGTTATAGAAAACAGAACCTAGGAAAGGTACAGCTCATTAAAGAAGCAGTGTTTAACTCAGTGAATTTTTCTGCAAATTAAAGATGCTGCATTAAAATCACAAGCAACCCATGCTGAACTATGGTTCAGATAAGGAATTACTTTGCTAGAACACACTTGACTTGATTCCAAGACAAAGACTGGACAACTGATAAGTCTAATCTTCTACCTCAGTCATGATATTTTTGGAACTTTTCCTAGTTGAAGATGTATATAACTATATATATCCACATACACATTTATATTCAGAACAGTAATCGTTGGATTCATAGCGGACACCATTCAAGTTTTAATATTGCTTTGGGGAAAAACCTGAGAAGAACTAAATCACAAAATGGTCTAAAGGCCTGTAAAGTTTCCTAATGAGTTATAAAAATGGAAAAAATCTCTCTCCTTCAAAACCACAAATACATTTTCTGCACTTCTATAACTTAAAAATGACCAACATAATTCAAACCACATTTTGAAAAAAGCATTTGCCTCTGGAGAAGGCTTTTTGTGCTGAGTTTCAGTCCAACATGAATTTTTACATCTGATTTATATACCACTCAAAATGGAGTGTATAAAGGAAATCCTGACAGATCCTTAGAACAGCATGTGCCATAATAGAATATTTATACAGCTTTTCCATGATATAATTTATATGCAATGGGGTTTCAAATATTCTTAAAACTCACACAAGAGAGCATTATCAAATTTCTAAATGAATATTGCAGTTGGATTTTATTGTGAAGAATTTGGTTAGAGAAAAATAGCACACCTTATTAGTGTTATTTTACAAAATGTGTAGTTGGCTAAAATAAAAATGAACTAATACTTATTTGATCAAAAAATTATAGCTTCTAAAATATCCTTCTCCCTCCAAATAGTTACAGATTCTAAATGGGTTTTTTTTTTTTTTTTAGCATTTCCACACTTCTTGTGTAGTTCTATTTGGAGGCTATTTCTTTCAAAAGATGAAAACAAAAGACAAAAAATGTATATCAATTTTTGCTTCATACATGCAAGTAGATTAATAATAGTGTGTAATATAAGTCAGAGTTAAAATGAAAATTAGGCAGCCCTACTATAGAGAGTAACATCTAACTTCAATTCCTCTTAATACCAAAGTTAATTTGCTATCAGGGTCCCTGAGATTACATCTTCTGAAAGTGTCAATAATCCCTTCTAATAAGTATAGAATGAACTGTGGGAACACATTTAGGTAGGATTTCTTATATGTCAATCACCCACCCAGGCATTATGTTTTCTCTATGGAGATTTTTCTCTGGTTAGAGTTTGCAAATCTCCACATTGGTGTGGGTTGTCTATTTTCTTTTGATGCTGAATAGTCTATCCACTTTGGACAGAAAGAAATATCTAGAGGGAGAGGAAAGCAGAATTTGTAACTCATAGGCATGTGACTGGGAGTGACCCAAAGTTATTTAATTGCACTGACAGGCATGTATCACGAGACACCTGTTAAGTATCACTATATACCCAGCACTGGAGTATGTGCTAGCAAACAAACTAAGCAAATTTCTGATCTGTATCCCATGGGATTTATTTAAAAATCAACAACAAAAAATGACATATAAATCACATTAAATAAACATAGGTAAATAAGGTAAAAATAGCATGCAGAGACAGTATAACCTCAAAGTTAAAGTTACCGGCTTCAGAGTTAAACATATTATCTGAGTTTGAGTCCAAGCTCCACCACATCTTAGCTGTGTGAAATTAATCAAGTTGAGCTTGATTTCTTCATCTGTTAATTGAGAATAGCAGGAGCTCTATCTCCTAAAGGTTGTTTGAGATTTCCATGAGGTAATACATATAAACTTTTAGCATAGTGTCTGGCACATAATAAGTTACCAGGAACTGATAACTGCTATAATGACAATGCTAATTCTAGGTTTAGGTGTATCTGAAAACTCTAGCAAAACTCAAGCTGCACCAAAGGTTCCTCTCCTTTTTCCTTTTAGAGTTCCTAAATTTTCAGCTTTGGAGAGCCATTTTTTTGTCTCTTGCAGGATTTTAATCAACAAGAAAAACTAGTTGGACCGTAAATTTTCTTGAGATATGTGTCAACTTATATCTATAACATCTTAAAGCTGGAAGAGAACTTAGTGATTGTTAAAATTTCAACATTTAATAGATGAAACAATGAAGAACCAGACTGAAGGTTGTGAAAAAAAAGAAGGCATTCATTTTGGTATTGAACAGGCATGCTTATTAATCCCACTAAAATATATGCTTAATAGCTATGTGGCTGTGGGCATATTATTTTACTTCTTCACCTGTCAAACAGGAATTATGACGCCTGATATTGTGATGATTAAATTAAAGTAAAATGAGATCATGTCTTTAAAGCTTCTAGTAAAGTGTTGGGCACTTATAAAGTTATCATCAAAAGCTAACTATTATAATTGTCATTATTATTATCAAATCGTGTTCAGCTAACTAATTTCCTGATTCTTGGACGTGCATTGTTTCTCCAGACATCATCAGTTTCCTTATTCAGTTTCCAAAACTCATTCAGCAAATGTTTATTGAGAGCCTGTGTGTCAGATCCTGTGTTATTAGGCAGCCATATCCAACTGAGACACGTGGCTGGAGTCAGGAGCCTGTGAAGAAATGAAGAGGTCCCATGGGAAAAGGCCTTGCAGGGCAGAGAGAAGACAGTGGGAGAAATAAAACACCAAAATAAAGCCCAGATTCTCTGGGTAGACAATGGAAGCCACAGATAAAAATGAAATAGGAGCAATTTACATTTTAGGTTTTCTAGAATATGTGATCTATAACTGGCACTGTGTACTGGCAGGAGGAGTGGCCTTCTCAGAACTTTGTATTTTTTTCTCCCCTACCGCCTGCTAAATGTGTGTTCCCAACGGTTGGGTACATAGGTTGATTGTGTCTGGTTTTGAATTTTATTAAGTGAAACCGATTTATTATTTTAAGGAAAGAAATTGCATGATGTAGGCATTTGATGGTATTTATAACATGGCCACGTGAATGCAAATAAAGCCCTCAGTGACTTTAATGCCAAAGGAGAAAATTGATAAGTCCTTAATTTTTGTACTTGAGGAATAAAACCAGGGACATTCAGGAACAGGAAAGAGAGAAATCTTTTCTAAAGCATGATTTTAAGAATACAGAAGAGTTTGTCTTTCAGGGTGGTAAAATCATTAAAACGAGGCCAAGAAAAGCACTGGGAAATGGGGCATAAGATATAGCCATGTTGCGTGTTCCAGTCAGAGCTGTTATATTGTGAGACTTCCTTAATTTACACGTACAGTGTAATCTGGGGTCCTGGAAATAGTCCAAAGAGGTGTAAATAGCCCCACGAGGCCTTTGGGACCTAATGTATTCCATAACTAACTCGTTTTGAGTCCACACTAATTGTGGAAGCTGGGTCTGTTTAAGGGTAGGGACCTCTGGCAAGGCCATATGGAAACATAAAACACAGCTGCACAGGGCCCATCAAGAGGGTGTTTGGAAGCAGCCAGCTGGTTGACAGCAAGGAGCCAACTGGCTTCAAGTTTCCTTGGAGATCCACCAAGGCTTCATGGCTTCCTGGTTTTGGGGAAATCCATACCCCATGAGCCCAGGATTTTCCTAGTGTAGTTTTAAAACTTTTCTGAGAGAAGAGGAACAAGAGAGTATCCTCATTCAGAGTTTCTCTCTAGCTCTAGCTGAAAGGAGTCACTATGAATGCCATCCCGCAGATGGATCCTCGAGGATCTCTGTGAGTCTAACTTCCCCACCTGAAGCCCATCTGCAGCCTGTAAAAGTGGAGCAGGGCCCAAGAACTCTGAGCCAAAAATGCTCCAGAAAAAAAAAAAAAAAAGATGATGGTACCATTGTGAAGTGGGCCCACTTAGTTTTTCACCTTCCTCCAATCCTGCTAGCTGTGACTCTTGTCCCTGTTACAAGTTTTTATCCCAACCCCTCAAGAGGAATAATGTAGGGAAAGTTACCTCAAAGGCAGACTCTTGGGGCGGGCCCAATTTCCCAGTGCCCTGTCAGACTTAAGAGATCTTCTACACTCTGACACCTCAATTTGCAACCTTGCCGAAAATGTATATGTTTATGTGTGTGTATGTGCATATATATGTGTATGCACACACACACATATGCTTTCCCCTCTTACATGCAGACATCTCTAGGGTGGCAGAGACTATCTTTACTATACCCATTGGGGTCAGTTGTACAGAGGCACTTTGAGTTTGGGTTGAGACAATGGTAATGGATAATTTAAGAGCAGAGAGCACTATAGGATATAGGCAGATTTTAGTACTTAGTTGTGGTAAGGGCTCTGTGGAAGTATGAGGACTCTGGGGGTTTGGAGTGTGTGTGTATTGGTGTGTGAATTCTAAGAACAATGGAGCATAATGGAAACACCAAAGGCTTTCAAGTAAGACAAAGGCTTTGGGCTTTAATTCTAACTAATTACTCTGTTTGAATCTGGATAAATTATATTTTGTATCACTTTTACTCAGGTGTAAAATAGGGATAATAATTGCTACTGCCACTGTTTTCTAAAGGGCTGAACTAGTAAGCTAATCTGTAGTGTTTTAATCCAAAATTCAGAGAGGAGAAAACCCAACATCACCTGGATTCTGATAAGGGAGAATGCTACTGCTATGACAAGGACCACACATTACCCGTATTGATAAATCAGGGGCAGCCCAGTTGGTTAACAGCAGGCTATATCTCTCCCAGTCCTGCTTTCTTTAGCTTTGAGTTCTGAGTATTGTCGGTATTATTATTGCAGTACTTCCTCTGGGAGCCAGAGGAGCAAAGGAGACTTTAAAATGCAAAATTAGAAACTTAAAATTACTTCAGAAGATAAACTCAGTTTATTTTTCAATCCTACCTAAAAAGATGGCAGTATTAGAAGTCTTGAAAACCTCTTAGGCAAATAATGAATAATTTAGAATAATAGTTACATTATTTTCTAGATATCTAATTTTTTAAATGAAATTTCATTCAAGAACATAACTATATAAATAATATATTGAAAAGAAATTTTGAATAAATTTTAAAAATCAAATGTACTGTAGAGCAGCTGAGATTTAAATTGGTTTCAAGTATATCCGTTTGTAAAAATGGTTAATACAGTGTCTACAAGCAGGTATTTGAATATATGTCAAATCTCTTGACTCTGTGTGTGCATACAAGCTTTTTATTTCCTAAGCAATTAATATATACAGAAGACTGGTGCAGCCATTCCAGTTGATAATTTATTTAGGGAATTAAACATAGGGAGTGGTGTAATGCTACCTAGCTACACTCAACTCTTCCTTGATGTACTGCTTTCTTCAGTGGGAAACACACACACATATGTATATGTGAACTCTTCACTAAAACTTTATAGTCTTCAGATAGTTCATATTTTAGCTAGTATTTTATATTTCCTATATTAGTAATATCTCATTCAAAGCTAACTTAGGTAAACCAAGTTAAGGTTTTAGACAATGGCAATTATATGAACATTCAGGCAATATCTCCAAACCTCAAAAAGGCCATTTAGTTCAACAGGACTCCTAGTCCTATTGTCTGTTTATCCATACTATGAGATGTGCTTTTGACCTCTCATTGCTTTATTACACTTCCTTTAAATTACCAATATTTCTGGTAATATTTTCCCATGGAATACCTACTTGTAGGGTACAAAATAGCACAACTTTTCCTAAATGACAGTGTTATTGTTTGTCGTTATTACATTTGATGTGAATTATTTATAGGCAAAGAAATGAAACACATAGCAAAAGACTATTTATCAGGTATTTTTGTGTCTTGAAGGAACAGGACTTTTGCCATACTGCTTTCTCTATCAGCTTAGTCAGAATGTTTACAATGGTGGCATTTCTAGGCAGTCCCTATCCATGGACTATTTTTTTCAGACCTTCACATTAAAGTTTATCATTTGTAATTTTTATATTTTAATATGTAGTTTTATTCCTTTATGAAAAATCCAAAAATTATTTCATTGTAAAGCACTTCAGTCAATACTCACACTCTTTTCAAAGAAGGTCATTTACTACACTTACATCATTGTTTAAAAACAATTTCTGAGATTGCATTTTGCTGGCTATAACATGTAGGGTAATGGGAACAAGTATTTGGATTAACTTGGTTAAATTCCAGAACCATATCCCTTTAATCCTGCAAAATAGTCATTATAGATGAGAAACTAAAACTAAAACCCTGACACTCAGGCTTTTCAAGATAACCCTTGACAAAACAGGGAGAGAGCTGATTCTGATTTCAAAACCACCTTCCCGTTCACTATTGATGCCGCCTCACTGACAGATATGAACCATTAAGAATTAATTAAGAATTAACAATTAACAATTAAGAATTAATTATTAAATCTCAATAATGTAGTGGACCCTCAACACACTGAAAGTAAATACTTGGGAAGCTCCTCAGAGTTTATGACTATCTATAATGCAGTGACTGTACTTGGACTTTTCTGACTTCTGAAGCTATTGGAGTTTAACAATGCTCTGTTAAAAGATTTCAATTTGCATGTAAACACGAACAGAGCCAAAGGTTTATTTTTAAAGCTTTCCATCATTTGGACTCTAGCTCCTCCGCCTGTCTTCACAGTTGCTATTACAGTCACTTGTCCGCCTTGAAAATGTTTCTTTTCATGTCTCTGATAATCCTATTCCTACCATCCACCAAAGTACCAGCTCAATTTTCCCTCTTCCTTGAGGCTTTCCTGCTATCTCTAATTTATTCAGATCCTCCCCTTCTCTAAGCTTAGCATTTAAGGCCTGTATCATTCATCTAGTGCACAGTTGAATATTGCCTTTATTTTTTTCACTTAAAAAAAATTTTTGTATGTGTGCCCTTCTTTCCAACTGGATTGCAAGTTACTTGAGGTCAGGAATGGTGTATTAGTTTAAATATTATTCCTCACAGTGACTAACACAGGATTTTGCATATAAAAACCTTTGTAAAAATCTATTAATGGTAACTGGTAAATGGTAATTGATGACCCTGAGGGTTGGTAAAATACAAAGGTGCCTTCTGAATAATTAAATAATGAATTATGTTTATTATAGATGTAATGATGAGTGCTTTTGTTGTTTTCATGATCTTTAAATATAAGGTGCCTCTTGGACATTTCTATCTGGATAGCCAGGTGGCAAATTAATTACCTTATGTCTCAAACCAAAGTTACATCCCCTCCCCAATTCTAGTTCCCTTTCTTTTATCCTATATTTTGTTTAAAGACATAGTCATTATTCTTATCATGCAAATAAGAAGTTTCAAGATCATAACTGATTTCTCTCTTGCCAACTACTATTAATTTTATATCCATATTATATTCTATGGTCATGGAGGTAATGATTATTTATTTGATCAGAAATAAAATTATTTTAAAAATTAAGAACAGAATAGAATGTATTAATAAAAAGACTATATTTTCATATAAAAACAACAGATAAAAGAGATTTTTGTCCCTGCAATAACTGCATTTTTGTTGTCTAAATTGACTCAAAATTAAATATAGAATTGATCATATTAACCATGATAACATTTTGTAGACAGTCTAATTTTAGATGGTTTCTTTGTTACAAATATATCAATGAAAAATCAAATTAAATAAATAATAGAAATAAATTAATATAATATAATATAAATAGAATATATAAATATATATTTATATATAAATATTTATATTTATATACAAATATATAAATATAAATATTTATATTTATATATAAATATTTATATATATAAATATATATTTATATATAAATATAATATAATAGAAATAAATTAATATATTCTGCTATTGAATACTTTAATTATGCAGTCCTTTCTTTTTTCCTATGATTTCTAAAGAGCTGATTCATTGAGTCCCTAAAATTTTGCTCTTCAAGTAATTTCCACATCTTGCATAAAAGAAATATTCATTGATCAGCCTTTGGCCTCCTTCATATCATGATTCAGACCAGTAGGACCAGAACCAGAAAAATCCAGTGGGCTGAATAATAAAAGACCAAGACACATATTCTATGTCCACAAATAAGAATTGATTCATTCATTCTTCCTGCCAGGGCCAGGACCAAGGCCAGTGCTCATGTTAGAGCTGATGGAGATGCTCATGTGGTCCTCACTGATGATCAGATCCGTGGACACTCTACCAGTTGTATGCCACTGGCATTTCTAGCTTGAGATTGGAAAGAGTCTTGGACTTTCCCTAAATGAAACTAAAATAAACATAAACAAAGGCTAGTAATGAAATGCATCTAAATGTTTCAAACTTAAAAGCTACAAAAAGGTAGTATGATGTAGTAGTATCTGCTACACTGTATTAAGTACTATTTAATTTTTTAAATTTCGATATAATTTTAGATTTTTAGAAAAGTTACAGGAATAATAGAGAATTTACACATCCACATATATATTAAATAAAGGTTTTAAACTGTATAGCAGAGGAGACCCATTGCACTGATTCTGGAGGCAGAAGTTTTTACTTTTGAAAACCTTAACAATGGTACCTTTCCAGCAGCTAATTGCTGATTTTACTGAATATAAAACATTGGTGGGAGAAGGAAGGGATAGGGTCAAATTTGTTAAATGATACAAAATTACAACTAGATAGGAGGAATAAATTCTAGTGTTCTATATCACTGCAGGATGACTACAGTTAATAGCGATATATAGTTTCAAATATCTAGAAGTTTAAGCTTCCAGCACAAAATAATAATAAATGTTTGTGATGATGGATATACTATTAATAGTTACCCTAATCTGATCACTATATATGTATTGAAAAATTACCATGTACCCCAGGAATGTGTACAATTTTTGTCAATTAAAAAGCTACAATTTAAAAAAAATCTAGAAAAAAACCCAAAAGATTTTGTGAAAATATTAACAAATTCTAATGGAATAGTATCATCATCAGACATACTGTAATGCTTTTAAAGTGTTGAAATTATACTTTTAAGACAATAAGAATTGGAAACAAACATATGTATTTTAGGAAATTAGCACAAAGTCTAAATAATTATGTATTCTATATGGCAAAAATAATTGTAAATACCATCAATAATGATATCTCAATTAAATCTTATATTACTATTCTTGATTAATTTTCTCAGTTTTGATTAAGAGTTTTACTAAAATTTTCCTATTACCCTTAAGAATTTTACTGTACAAAACCTGAAGTCTCCACTTAAAGTATAAATGTAGTATTGAGGTATGTAATGCATGACATTTTAAAATATTTTATTTTTCACTTTCTTAGAATGAGTGTTTCAAAGAAAATAACTACAAATTAAAGTTTTATCATGTACATTTTATTGTTTTTCCACTAACTTTCAATATACAAATTTAGGTTAAGTCTCATATTTGTACATTGAAATATAAAAATATTATGAGATTGAATTAAAAATTTTCTTAAAAAGGATGAGCTGTTGACTGGACAATATTGAGGGATATTCTTTTTAATACAATAGAATATACTTATCGACAAATTGTGATCACTGAGGAAATTAAGTTTTTTTGAAACTCTTTTCAAATTTATGCTGACTTGATTATAAGGGATATGTTTTTTTTCTCTGTCTGAATTTCTTTAATTCCTGGAGAATTCTTTGACCACTTATGATAACTTTGGATCAATTTCCTTTCATTCTTTTAATTTTATATCTGAAGATCTGTCACATGTTAGAACCTGGCTACAAAACCAGGTAGGACTCTCATCTCGTGTATGATGAACCACTTGAAGCTCTGACTCAGGTGGGGCAAAGGCAGAACCCCCGGGGAATGAATGTTTAGGTTACATATACTGCCTTTGCCCTGCCCAAGTCAGAGCTACAAGTGTCTCCATCCCCCAGATGGTGTGCACCACACCCATTAGGTGTGAATATACCCGTAGCCTTTGGACAACTTTACTTATATGGTATTTTACCATGTTAATAAGTTAACTTGTTCTTTATCTATTTATATAAACTTAAAGAATATATGTTTTAAATCTTTCTACCATTATTTCTTAAATGATACAACCTTATCTGCCATTAGATCACATTTACACATTATAGTAAGCAGGGCCACTCCCATTTCACATAAGAAGAAATTTAGGCAAATGGAATTTATTGGGTGAAGACCAGGAAATATATGAGAAGCTGGGTTTGTGATGTAAGGTCTCTAACTCCTTATAGCTATGAGGCATAGTGCCTTAATAAACCAATTATTCATAAAGAACTTGTGGAGTAGTGATGTTGCATAGAACTCTCTTAGGTAGCATCTATCTTCAAGCAAATATTTGGTTAAGAGATAATATTTGTATACATCAGAAGTTAGCTATGGACATAGTATGAGCCAAATAGAATGAGACATACCAAGAGGAGTTCTAAGGAAACACAGAGCCATAGACATTAGAGAAATGATTATACTGCAGGCTACCCTGATAAGTGACAACACCACAGAAGAATTCAACTTGACCTGAAATGGTAAAATTTGTGTAGGTGGAAAAGGAGCAGGAGAACATTTACATAGAATAAAAATATACTTGTGGAGATGGCAGCAAAAAGAATAAGTTGAAGATTTTGTTAGTCAATCAGATTCCCTAAAATGGAAGAAAATGTGGGAGTTAATCTTGAAAAATAAGGTTGAAAAAGAATTGTACAGTCTTGCTAGGCTGAAAATTTTGTACTTTAGTGTCTATGCTCAAGGACAAAGTATTATTTTAGTTATATTAATACTCCAGAAAGAGTATTCAGAATAACTTAGAATGGAGAAAAATGAATGATCTAGTTCACTAACTATAAAAACAAAAATTGAATATAATTGTAAATGTTGAGTATAATTTCCCTAATTTTTTCCTCCTAAGATGTTTTTCATTAATAATGTTATATGAATGGTGCTTCATTGCCTTAGAAATTTCTTCTGACTTTTATAAACACCATCGTACTCATGATTGTGTTTTGGGCATGCCATGGTTTAAATAATTGTTTCAATGTTCATAACCATTTTTTTACTTACTGTTTTTCTGTATGTGTTGGTATTTTAAAACATAGATTTCATACCTTTATCATAATCAATATTAATTATTGAATTCTACTGTAGGTTGTTTTTAATATATATAAGCAGATACATATTAGGTCATTAAGTATGAAATGTCTGATTTCCTTAAGTGTTAATTTTGACAGTTGGTAACTCTGACATTTTCACTTTGACACTTCTTGTTTTATTTTTATTGTGAAGGTACATCCTCATTATTTCAAATGCCTGGTTTTGGGCTTGTGATTATCTTTCAAATATTTTTAGAGCAACTTTGTGAAACCATGGATAAGGCAAAAATTCATGTTATTTTTGAATACGGGTTTCATCGTAAAACCAATGCTGCACAGACAGCTTGAAATATCAGTGAAGTGTTTGGGAAGGAGGTGGCTAATGAACATATAGCACGTAGATGGTTCCAGAAGTTTTGTTCTGGTGATTTTAATCTTGAAATTGAGCCACTTGGGCAACCTGAGACCAAGGTGAATAATGATGAGCTGAAAGCTGTAGTGGAAGCGAATCCATCTCAACCTATGCATAAATTAGCAGCAAGGTTTGATGTTACTATTGCAACAACATTGGACCATTTGAAACAAATCAGCAAGATAAAGAAGCTGGATAGATGGATATCTCATGTTTTAAATGACCGTCAGAAAAGAAATCGTCTCGAAGCTTGCCTTTCTTTGCTGTCATGACTTAAAGTTGTACCATTTCTACACTGTATTGTTATGTGTGATGAAAAATGGATTCTTTCTAACAATTGCAAGCGTTCAGCACAATGTAAAGATGAAGTGCCAAAACACAGTCCAAAACCAAATATTCATCAAAAAAAGCTAATGGTGTCTGTTTGGTAGTCCAGCGCTGGTATTATTATTGACTATTATTATTGGTCAATTACAGCTGATGTCTACTGCAACCAATTGGATGATATGATGAGGATGTTCACCATTAAGTAGCTGAGATTGGTCAGTAGAGATGGGCCAATCCTCTTGCAAAACAATACTTGGTCACTTGTCACACAAATAAAGCTGCTCAAATTATAATAGCTGGATTTGGAAATTCTCTGTCAGCCACCATACTCACCAGACCTTGCACCAACTGATTACCACTTTTTCAAGACATTGGACCACTTCTGGCAAGGAAAACTATTCAATTTTCAACAAGCTGTAGAAAATGCCCTTTGTGATTTCATCGCCACTGGCTCTCCAGGCTGCTTTGCTGCTGGCATAAACAAACTACCATTAAGATAGCAAAACTGTGTTGATAGTTTAGGTGCATACTTTTATTAATTGTACTGTGTCTTGTTTGATTCAAAATCAGACATTTCATTTATAATGACCTAAATAACAGTAACAAAACTCTTACTAGAGCTCTTCAGTATGTACATTGATAGGATGTAAAAAAAAAAAAAAATCTGTGACTAAAACAAATGAATAAAGGATCTTCATTCATTTAAAAAATATTTATTGAACACATACTATGTGCCAAGTACTGCTCTAAGCACTGGGGATACATCAGCAAAAAATGACGATCTCTGCCCTAGTGTAGCTTACATTCTAATAGAGGGAAAACTAATAATAAATAATAAGCATAAAGATAAGTAAGTTATGTTAGAAGATGATAAAGGCAATTGAGAAAAATAAGCATGAGAAGCTTAAGTAGAATAAGGCATATTCTTCCTTCACTATTTTCAGTGAAAAATGCACTTCATTGAGAAGGTGAGAATTGATCAGGAACTTGAACAGAGTCAGCCATGGAGATAGATGGGGGAAGAGAGCTCCATGCTGAAGGAACCAGCCAGTGCAAAAACTCCAGGAGAGAGGGAACAGGATGGTTTGAGGAGTGCAAGGAGGCCAGTGTGTGGCTGAAGCCAAGTGAGTGAAGGTGAGCATAGTAGCAGATGCAGTCAGGGAGCTTGCAGGGAACCAATCATGGATAGCATTATGGTCCATGGGAGGTCTTTATCCAAGTGGAGATGTAGAGCAATAGACAAGCTTATGGTTTGGGAGAGAGGTCAGGGCTAGTAAAAATTTAGGAGTTGTCAGATTGCAAATGATATCTAAAAACATGAGACTGACAGTTATCATCAAGAATATAATGTACATATAGAAGAGAAAAGGAAAAAGGGCTGAGATCTGGGGAATTCCAGCGTTAAAAGGTTAGGGACTAGATAAGGAAGCAGCAAAGAGGGTTAAAATTAGGAGCCAAGTTGTACAACACACTTGTTCTCTAAAAATTATGACCAAAATTGCATCTACAAAACTATTTCAGTTGCCATGAATTGAAAAATCCCTGTGGTGGTGATGTTTTTAGTTTCCAAAAAGTGCCTTTGTGCTTATAAGCTTATTTGTTTTTTTCAACAACCCTGTGATATAGGTCAGGCTGGTGTTATTATCTCCATCATGACAACTGCAGAAAGAGGATTAGCCACTTGGGTACGGCGCTCACCGGCTGCGAAGCCTTGCCCACAGCCGGCACTCACAGTCTGCAGGATAGTTTGTGCTGTGCATTGACAACAAATCCGTTTTGCTCTTGTGTGATGAGGAAAGCTTTAAAGCACTGAAAGCTTGTTTTACTTTACAGGCAGCTTTCGGAAAATAACTATAATAACTCCTACTAAGGACTTGTTAAAAGGTCACAGATTTGTAGTAACTTATTAGCTGAACATACACACTGCAACTGCAGAGATAAAAGCTGTAAAAGTAAAAGCTTTTGGCTGTCGACTAAAGTCAATGCTCGGCTGTGCGCGTTCATCTGTGGCTGTCAACTATAGTCGACGTTCGTACTGAAGTGGTTAAAAAGATTTACATACCTTTCTGAGGTCACAGGATGAGCATGTGGGTTTTGAGGGGACTTGAAAAAGTATTTTTGACACCACTGCATATGATCTTTCCACTATGCCCTGCCACACAACCCTACACTTAACTAAACTAGCTGAGACTAGTTTAGTTTGCTTAGTTGGAAAGATAGTCCATCACAAAGATCTTTGGCAGGGAGGGTTACTTTTGTGGTTTTTTAAAAATACTAAAATAGAAATAAATCAAAATGTATCCTTTTTTCATAATTTTCTTTGCAACATTCTTATCTCAACCCATTCAATTTCATTTCCTTAAGGGGAAATTGATTTGAGATATAAACTTGCAATTTTTTTCCTGCATTACTATGAATACACACACACACACACACACACACATAATCTCACAATTTTTTAAACAAAAGTGAAATTATGCCATGCACATGTATTGGACTAGAACCTGCTTTATTTACTCACCTATATATCATGTATACTCTTTCAGGCCAGTTTGTAGAGTTGGAAGGTCTATTTTAGAATGGGGATGGTGTCCATGTTTGGAAACAAAATGTTGAAATCATGGACCTTCTCCTTCTGTTTTCACTGGATTCTACTGGATTCTAATTTCCTTAGGTCTCTTGTAGCCCATAGGAATGAGTCATTATCCACAGGGTGTCAGAGTAAGGGAGAGTGCAGAAAAAACACAGATGAACATATACAATCCACAGTTTGTCTTTGACACCAAACTCTTTGGGGTCCCTTTCTCCTTTCCTCTGGCTGACTTTTGTCCAGATACCCAAATTCTATTCTTTAGGTCCATTTTGTTCCCCCTGAAGGACCCACTTGCTAATTCTGTTTGAGTGATGGTGAAGTCGTGTTATAGTTGATCTAATCAAAGAAGAAATTCTACATTTGCATTATCTAAAAAAAGCTCTAAGTCATTGTAGATATCATTGTTTTAGTTTTCAGAATGTCTTGATTACCTTGAACATAGATTACTAATAATGTGCATATTGGATAAGTTTATGTAAATTGGTACTCATGAGAAGAAAATATTTTTCATAAAATCAGCATGATATATACATGTATATATCAAGCAAACCATTAAAAACTGATGATTCTGAAAGACAGCAAGTGTAATGCTACAAGTGCTTTCACTTCTGTACCATATCAGACAAAAAGAAAAGACTAGAATATATGCGGTTTTGGTATTTTTATATGAAATATTCTCTCACACATAATAAACTCCAAACACATTAAACTATCAGCATTATCCATGAACTTGCATTTAAACCATTATATTGCAGCTCTACCTTTTCAAAAACTGCCACCTCATCTCTATTATTTTCACCTAAAGACTCTAATTGTTTCTTTTATGAGATCTAACCTACTAGTGTCCTTGGCGAAACACTGTATGGCACTTGCATTTACAGTAATTGTTTGGGCAATTTGCCATATAGTCCAACAACTGGAAAACATTTTGCTAAACCAGGTCTAAATCTTCATAAACATGATCAACTTTATAATAAGCAGTAGTTTTTAACTTAGAAATGACGAATGTCTCTTACCCAAAACAACATCTAGGTTTTCTTTCAGTTAAAATACAAAAAAGTAAATTTAAATTCATTGAAATATGGATAGGTAATCCTAATGATGAATGAAAATTAATTGTATAGACTTAACAGTAGCAGAAATGCAACCCATATATAATTTACATTTGATTTACTGTTTGATTGTGTATACCTCTTTCCTCATTACCCCTCCTAGAAAACCTTAATAGCAGAATATTTTTACTGAAGGACTTAATTTCACATTAACCATACCTTCATATAGTAAAAGCCGGTGTAGAATAGTAGTGTAAATCAGTGCTTCTCAAACCTGATGGCACATAAGAAAGGGAAAAATAACGTACCCATCCCCAGATCCCACTACAAAGACTAATTTAATTGGTCTAGGGTGGTCCCAGGCATAGGTATTTTTAAAAGCTCGGCAGATGATTTGATATGCACAAGACTTGAGAATGACTGATATAAACAAAGGACATAAATATGTTGGTTTGATTTATAATTTAAAATAATACTGAAAATCTTTTAATTAGTTACAGTATCCCCCAAAAGAATAATGCAATTTAAACAAAGGAAAGTTAGTAAACTCAAACAAAATGACACATTGAAAATGTGGCATGAGAGATTTTTAAGCATTAAAGAAGGTGGGACAGTGAAATAAAAAGAATAAGCTTTATAAACTACTTATTGTTTTGCCCCTGTAATGACTTGGAGAAAGGAAACATTTCCTTGGAGAAAAAGGGCACCTTACACAGCATAGCAAAGTTAATTTTCTTTTAGAATGAAGTAAACTTTCAGAAAGTATTCATTTTTTTGAAGACATTAGTTAAGATGGTAAGGACCGATTTTAATCAGTGCTACATTATTGCAATAAAGAAGAGGGTCTAGCATGAACTGAGCTCAACTTGGATTTGTACAGAAGTGACTAGGCATTTTAAAGGGAGAATGAGGGAGTAGGGAAGGGGGCAAGTAGGAGCTTAGTGGAGTTAGGAAAGTGAAAAGTACAAAGCTGGCCTGTATAAACACTGACTGGGCTAGCTGTGCCTGTTAGGTGGCAATTACTAGAATTAGGATTCTATCCTTCCACAGAGGCTGGGAAACAAAGGCTATGTCCTTACTGATGATCACATTTTAATGGAATGGCTTTCAGGTCCTTGAGAAAGATATTACCGAGTTGTAGGAGATACATACACATTTCAAAGGGACAGAAAAGGGATTCATAATTGTAAGCCCCTTTTAGTAAATGGTGCTCAGGGCACTATCTTTAGGTTTTACAAACAGTAAATTCTTTTGGAAGCCTTGAGCTTTCTCAAGTAAGCACTTTAGGAGGGGCTAGGGTCATCCCAGGAATGCAGCCTTGAGTTATTAAAAACCATGCTAATATTTGTTTAAGTCTTTTAATATGCAGAGAAGTGGTGAACAAAATGACTTGTCTTGAGAAGCTATAGTTTTTGTAGGCCAAGGTTAAGGCCTAGTTGAGAACAGAGGCCTGAAAGCCTGGTTAGAGTTTGGTCAAGCAGAGAATCTTTGTCATTGTCATTGTCCCTAAGATCCACCTATACTCATCTTTTAGTTCGTTTCATTAGGCATTTGTATCTCCTTCATTACATTGTCCTGTGTTATTCCATCTGCCTAGAATATTCTTCTGCTCCTTCATCTTCATCTGAGTAATAATACTAAGCCTTCAGGTCTGAGACAAAATGCTTTCTCCTCCAGGAAGCCTTCCTTAGCCACCTGTCTTCCCTGAGTTTGGGTTAGTGTTCTTATTGTTTTCTTCTTGTAGGACTCCATGATACCCCAATCATGAAACATGTAATTGTGATTTTTAAAGTGCTGGTTTGTGTTTATCCTTCACTGGACTGTAAACTTTCTAAAGTGAAAATGTGTTCATTCTCAGTCTGTACTAGTGCCTAGCATATTAGATATTTGTTGAATGAATACATGTTGAATTTTATCCAACATTATTTTCTGAATTAGCATCATGTCCAATAGGAGGACTGAGTCATTTTAAATCCACTTGACAGTTAGCGTTGACTATAAAGCCCTGTGCCGTCTTGTTAAAAGTGGGGCAGAGATCCCTGTCTTTGTCAACATAACCGCATCTCAGCATTTGGCTCTTGCACCTGACTCCTTTCGCAATCCCAGTATGTGGCCCAACTTCCTCAGTCAACTTCTCCTTGCCCTTCTGTTTGTATCTGGTCCCCAATGTGTCCTTCCCTAAGCACCAGATTGCTCTTATACTAATCTCCAACCATAGACTCCTTAGTGAGCCCTTTTCACTTCATCTTTTTAGGATTTCCTGGTAATGAATTTTGCTCTATTTAATCAGGGATGCAAAAGCCTTCAACTGGGCAAGCCATCCTGGCGCTTATGAGCTTCTCCTGAACTCCTCCATTTCCTCAAGTTGGAAGCTCCGGAGAAAACGAGATGGTGTCTCTACTATAAACTTCCTAAATCACCTGGACTTCTTTTTCTGAATAATATGTTTGGGTGCATCATCTCTGAATCTGCTTACATCTACTCCAGATTAGAACCTGGGTAGAACCAATAACTGTTAGATGCTTTATGTCATTTAATATTGAAATTAACAATAGCCAAAATATGAAGTGTAATTAGTTGCGTGTGGTAATTATACTAATAATTACTATTTATGTTATAATATTACCTCCTATTGGAAGTGTTTTAATCAAACAAAATCTACATAGGATATCTTCCAGGACTGTAAAACTAACTTAAAAATTATATTAATGATTTTATATGGAGATGTGAATGTTTTGTGATCAATAGATAGAAACTTATGTAGACCCACTGTAGAATTTAAGGTATATGGAGTTTACAAGTAAAGAACTAAGGGTTTGTTTCTCCTGAAATTTAGTAGAGAAATAAATAGTAATGAAAGATTATATTGTATTTTATATTAGGCTAGAGTAATAAAGTGGCAAGAAAATGAATATAGACAGTAAATAAAGTTCCAGATGAGAAGTTATACTATAATGTATTTTCCATAACATGGTATGTGGATAAGCTTCAAAAAATACTTGAATACCTTTCCATGGATTCTGTAGTTAATTCTGCTGCAGAAATATAAGTTGATCCCCTTCTTCATAGACTGTTAGTTCAAAGACTAAATGACTTTCACTCCATAAAATTTTTCATATTGTTTCAAAAGGGAATGTGGGTGTTAACTTCATCTTTTTGCATAACTATAAAATGCCAACATAATACTAACAGCTGATACTGATTGATTGCTTGCTGCACGCCAGACACCGAGTGGTTTACATCAGTTTCCTCAATTGATGTATTACACGGGTATAAATACTTTTATTTGGTTTAATTGAACTCTTTTTTCTTGTGTCCTCTCTCTCGGGCCTTTCCCTGCCCTCTTTTTCTTTTTTCTGGTCCACTACTCTTTCCCCACTCACCTTCAGTCCAAATTATTCAACTGCCCATTATACTGTTCATGTTTCAGGGTTTCAATTTTAAAAAACAAGAGCTTTCTTTGCTTTGGCCTGTCATTAGCTGCAAACCAACTCATTGGAGAAAAATATAAAATCAGATTTTGTACTGAATTTTGACTGATTTAGTCAACATGGGTCAAGTGGTTTGTGTGTATAAACCTGCCTTAAATCAAAGAAACGTGTGCCGAAGGAGAGGAGATCTTCGAATGTGAACTGGGAGAGTCTCCACAAGTGCAGAATCTTTTGTAAAGAAATCTGTGACAGGGAATGGAAGAAAGAAAATAGTTTGCGAAAGATGTGGGTGAGGGGTTGGCAAAGAAAATGTGTAACACAAAATAAGGACATTTGCGAGGTATGCCTCAGTGCTTTGCGTTAATAATTTGCATATTAAGAAGTCACGAGTCTGCACATTAATGAATCCCTAACTAGTCTCTGACACAATAGACTGATACGTCCCTGGAGAAGTCATTATGGCCTATCATGTCAATGATCTGCATATTAATGACTCTCTCACATGCTCATCAACAGGTAGCCTAATAGGCTTCCATTGAGTTCTTTTTCATTTGCTTTTTAAATATATCCTCTCCTCCCTTCCTTTTGTAATACTATTATGAAGAATTGACAAAAAGGTGCATTAAGATGATTTTAATGTGTGACGTAAGTTCACAAAAAGCATTCAATTTAGAAATAATCCTTTAAGACTTACTGAGTCTGCCAAGAAAACTTTTTAAGCGCAGTTAAATACAAAACCAGTTTGATAATAGGTTTCTTATTTGGATTTTTATCACAAACCATTCAACCCAATTTATCATATTTCTATTTTCTTTGGTATATTAATTTATGGTTTGATTCACATAAGTAAAAGAACTAGTTTGAAAATATGTTTATAAAATGGAATTGCTTGAAAATTGATATGAATTCCTACAGACTTCATATCATAGAGGCTGCTAAACACTTATAAAAACTAAAAAGTGGTAAGTAATGGGATAAAAAAATTTAAAAATATAGAGAAAATACTAGACATATATTTGATTACATAGCAATCCAGAAATATGCCAGGGATCTAAAAATTGACTTCATAACTTTTAAATTTAAGATTTCAATAAAAGTAGTCACATAAGCAAGGCAGTGAGTATCATACAATTTCTAACTTGCTTTGGCAAGCTTTAACTTTTTTTAGTCCCAATTATTATATTTAAGATATCTGTTATTTTTTTACAAACTTAAAGTTTATGATCAACCATAAGAAATACTGAAAATATTGAAGCATTGCTCTTCTAGTACTTTTATTAAATTATATACCTCTCCACCTGATTTACTCTCCAGATAAAGGGAGGACTATTGATACACGTTTGAAATTCTTTGTTAAGAGCCAGGAATGGGACAGAAACTTAGGGGGATGTTGGAGATGTTTGGTACTTTGACCCCCATAAAAATAACAAAATAAACAGGGACATGAGAACATCACCACGTTGGGGAACAATAGAGGACGCAGATGCTCAGGTGAGTGGCTGCAGTTTGATGCTCTGGGCTCACACCTGCCACCTTCGGTTTGGCAAGAGATCCTTCTCCTGAGAAGTGTCATTTCAGAATGATTTGATTGTAAAGTTGGAAGTTTTCATTCCTTTGCTGAACCCTTCCAAACATACACTAGGACTATAAGTTTACATTTAAGTTATCTTTTCTTAAAACAGTTTTCAAAACAACCTATAACACAAACTCTACAGAACTTGAATGTCAGAGCTCAGTATTTAACAAATCAAATAACTTAGGTGATGTTTACTGTAGATTTCAGAGAGAAAATGTGTTTAAACAGGTTTTCTCTAACTGCTGTTAACTGGCTCAGTAGCCATGACTGTGTGATAATGACTTTTTTATACAACCACCAGCAAATTAATATCATTATGAAGAAAATAATGGCCTACACTTAGAATCCTTAGGAAAAAATATACATAATAATACTCTGATAATTTTGGAAAGATGTAAGCAATATAAAGCTCTTAACCCCCACTTTGTGGGGGAAATTGTGGAGAATAGGAATGTCATACTTCCGAGGTAGCAAAACTCTCAGCTAGACAATCATTTCTTACCATTCATCTGCTTCAAGAGTGATGATTACTTCCTTTAAGAACTCAGGTAAAATAAGGTCTTCAAGCCAATAAGTTTAAGAATTCTTTTCTGCTTTTTATCTGAGGCATATTCTTCAGTTTTCTTAGTAGCCATCACTTACAAACATTTACATTTCTCTCTGGATAGAATATATTTGGCAGGAGGTGGCAGAAGAGTTACTTGGGCAAGGTTTACCTGTAAGTCTTCTTTGACTTAGAATTCATGAATTCTGCTTGTAATTACATCCTTTTTCAAAGCAGCATACTGGTTTTCATTCTGGTTCACACTTAGACCTCCAAGATTCTATGTAATTATGCCCTAGATCCTCACAATTTAGTGTCTCTTTAGAAAGTATATCTGTACAGAATTGTACGTGGTGCTCAATTCAATCACAGAATTAAACCTAAAAATTCTTTCGCTGATTCCTTTGGGGAGCTAGAAAAAATAGTACCCACACTTTGACATGACAAAGAAGATTTAGACCTATATTCCTTGGTAGAAACTGAAGAGGTAGAAAATGAAGAAACTTTGGAAAAGAGACTTACCAAAGAATTCTGCAGTAAGATTATGTCTTTCAGTTGCTTCTTTCTCTGCTCTTGAAATTCCCTGCATCAAGAAAGCAAAGTATCATCGTTTTCAGTATGTTTTCAAGATCAAGTGCCAAGGCAGTGATCAGTATTCTACTTTAGATATTGAAATAGAGAAGATTTTTGAGAATGTTATAATTCAGCTTTATGCAAAACAGCAAAATAACTTGATAAAGCCCTCTGGTCACTAACATAGTGGTATATTCTTAGTTACTTGAATGCCTGAGCAGTTTACTACAGTTTACTCAAGGGGCTTATGGCTTGCCATGGTTTATGATTACATTTTAAAAGTAATGAACTAGCTTGTATAATGGATATTACTCAATACACTTATTTATCTTAATCAGTTGAAGATATTGAAAATCTTTCACTATTTAAAAAGTTTTACTTGGCCATAAATAAAATTATATGGAAATAAATCATTCCATAATATGTAGTTGAAATAATATTAGAAGGCTAGCTTACAAACTGTACCGGTTAGATTTCTGTGGCATTAAATGTAAATGGATAATACTGACCGTAAGATTTAATTGGCTATTTTTGGCTATACTGAAATTTTAAGTTGGTAGTTATTTCTATTGATTCTACCAGCATTTTTGTGTTTTGGAAAAAAATTAAGAATTTTAATTTTTCAAATTAAACATCTATATTATATTCTTAGAATATTCCTATTAGTGATATAAATATAGAGCTATATATTGAGAAGCCGTGTTTTTTAATACCAAATCTTATACGAGCAAATTGGTTCCATTTTGAGCAATAAAGATGGTGATGAGTGGTGGCTATCTGGCTGTGTAAAAGTAGGGTCATGGGACTCAATCTGGTTAGCAAGGAAGTCCATTTATCAGTTATAAATCCTTTCTGGAAAGGGATGTCAGCATGGGCGTACTTGTGATCCTTTATCTAATCCAGAATCCCTAATCTAATCCAGAATTTTCACCTTAAAAATAAGGAATGTGATGCCTACAAAAAACAATGTGCCAGTCAATTAAAAACAAAACAAAACTATGTGCATTACCATGTCAGTTGTTAGTCCCCAGATTCAGCATATAAAGGGAACAGAAAGCCATTTACTAATATTTTTTCCTTTGAGATTATTTCTTGCTTCTTCAATGCCTGTTAATAATACTCATTTTGTTTTCTTTTCTGGCATTATCATCAAGAAACTTAATGCATCTCTTCATCCTTTATTCCTTTTGCATAATGCCTTAATTTTTTTTTCTTTAGACACTCCTGTTCACAATTAGACGTTTATCTCTCTGCTTATCTTTCTTTTGATCAAATATCTCTCTTCTGTTTTCAATTTTATTCCTGATCGAGAGAAGACTACTAGTATTGTAACAGCAAAGGAAAAGATGCTGAGTTGTAGTAGTGGGCTAAGGTACTGTGAACTTTACCTCTCATTAAGTAGAAGAGTTTGCTTTCTTCTTCCCTCCTTTATATAAGGGGCTATGAAATGTCAGAATGCTAGAAAGGCAATTTTTAGGGAAACAACGATATAACATTATGAAAAGAAACAGTGTATACTATAGTATGTAATTATTTACCCTGGGAAAACCTGTTAAGTGTTTTTGTATGTGTATACTTAGTGCTAATGCTGATATACTGTTCTTAAATGACTTAAAAAAAAATCTCAAAGGAGGTTCATATTATTTATGATTTAAAATATCATTTATTTTCCCTTTCTTCTTGTGGGGTGGGGGAAGAGGGTGAAAGTAATCAAATGAGATCCCAAACTTTGAACAAAGAGGACTGGTCTGAACTTCTTCAGTAGTTTCACATTTTCTTTTTAGCTGTTTATTATAGAGTGAGAGGTGATGCCCAAGAATTCCAAGTTTGATCCTCTTTAGACAATTCTGAGCACTTTTAGGCAGAGTGTTAAGGATACACAAATACAACATTCATGACTCACTTTGAAATGATCCCTTTTTATGCTAACATTTTGATTCCTCTTGGAGGAGAGTTACACTTTGCTTTTTGCAGCTTAATCCTGTCATTCACCCTAACTGTGTGGCAATTCTAGCACACTGGACTTAGATTTTGTGGCACAGGTATCCAAAAGTTTTCACTCATTTTAAGAGACATATGGGGTTTTAGTACAATGGCATTACAGGACCTTAGGAAAAACCATATTATTACACTGAAAACTACTACATCTTGACAGTGTTAAAATTAACCATAACTCCAAAAGCAGAAGTGCAGCATACCCTGAAACTGCAGTAATATTAACATGGTGCCTAAATCCTGACACCGAATAAATCAATTGGGTAATAAAAGAAGGTGTGAATTAGCATTCCAGTGTACACTGTATTTGGAGAGGATACTTTTAAATAAAAGCTTACTTTCACTGATGATCTACTGATTTTTCTTTGAAGGGTGGTCTTCTGATAATAATTGTATATTTAAAAGGCTAAGTGACTGCTATCATAGGCTGCAAATTTTACTTTTAAAAGGAGCTTGTGCATTAAACATATGAGAGAATATGGTACGTATTTAAAATAAAGATAACTCCAAGTAAAAGAAGAAGCATAGGAATTGGTTTCTGTGGTAATGTAGAACTAGTAATCAGTGTGGTATTTACTACATTTCATGAGTACTACTACTAATAAATTTATTAAACACTTCCATGTGTCAGAAACTACGCTAAATTATTCCTCTGTAAGGAGTAGGAAATATTTTGGAGAGAAGAGAGGCACAGAGAGGTTAAGCATCTTGTCTAAGATCACCTGGTGAGTAATTGCCTTATTAAATGTTAAATCTAGGAAAGACTGAGATTTGCATACAGATCTTTCTGCTCTTTTTCACTATGGATTGACCCTCTATGGAAAGAACACTGACATGGTAACTAAGAAACTTGGATCTAGTTGTAGTTTTACCACTAGTTAGCTTGTTCAACTTCTACCGTATTGTTGAACTGGGCTTGGGTTTCTTTCTCTGTAAAATGATGAGATGGGACTATCCAAGTGTGAAGTTCCTTACAAATCAGAGAGGAACTTGGCACAAAAAGTAGAACAAACTTTCTGTAAGTTAGATGGGGCTCGGAGGTAAAGAGTCTGTTGAAGTCGAATTTTTAAACGATTAATAGCTAACTCAGAAACACAAATTAATGTTTGTTTATTTTATTAGCTGGGTTGAGAATACCTTTCGCTTTCTGCTCCATTAATATCTCATCATTTTATTCTGTAAGGCACATAAGATGATTGGCCTATTCTTCAATGTGTTTCTTCTTTTCTGGGCACATACAAGATACATAAACAATTATTTTCTTTTGTGCCTACAGCTACAGCTTTCCTTAACATAAGTGAGTGTGACTTGTTTAAAAGTCCGAGGCATAAAAACGGTCTTCCTGTACCCCATCCCTGGAACTTTTAGGGTATCTGCCTGCACGCCTTCTTTCATATGTGTAGTTAGACAAACACTAGTACATGATACCTAACTCGGAGCTCCCAGTTAAAAATGCAGATTCCCACTCCCCACTCCAGAAATGCTGATTTGGTAGATCCAATTTCAGGTCACTGAAGCACAATTTATAACAAATACCAGGTCATTTTCGCATGAATCGCATTTTGAGAGGCATTGTTTGGATGTAAGTTTGTGCCTCTTGAGATAGCTGACTATCAATTGGCGCTCTGGCTTTTAGCTTTCATTTTCCCTAAATTGTACCTTTATCTTGAATTTCTTGACATATTTAGAATAATTATTTTTTACTTATGAGGTATTTGCATATGATGTCTTATGCTTCCAGTGTACGCTGTATTTGGAGAGGATGCTTTTAAATAAAAGCTTACTTTCACTGAGGATCTACTGATTTTTCTTGGAAAGGTGGTATTCTGATAATAAGTGTATATTTAAAAAGCTAAGTGCTACTTCTGGTTTAGATTTCACCTTAGAAGCCATGTCCTTCTGAAAGCTATTCCTACCTCACTGTGCACCTCACTAAGCACGCAGTTCTCATCCTCTGGGGTTATTGCTTTCTTTAATTGTCCATCCTCTCCACTAGCTTTTGAGCCCTTTGAGGGCGGAGATACTGTCTTTTTACATGGAGTGATTTAATGCAACATTTGGAAACTTGTGAGTACTCAATAAATATTTGTTAAGTGATGAATGAATATGGATTGCTATAAATTTAAAATTGCTATTATACTTTATAAATGTAACTATTGGCCAGAAACCATTCACTCTTTCCTATGTTTAGCACATATATATTTATTATCTACTCTAGGTCATCATATAAAATTTCAATATTATGTTCCATTTCTTTGAAATGGGGGTAAATTTACCTCAAATTGTAAAAATGGTGCAAACCTTTGTGTAATTATATTGTGACAGAAAAAGGAAAAATTACAAAATCTGGGCATTTTACATTCAACAAACACTAATTTTCATTTCCCATTTGGTCTAAGATCGTTCAGGCTCAACATGTTTCCTACAATAAAGCTCACCCTCTTTCCTTTACCCATGCTTTTCCTAAATTTTCCATTTCAAGTGATGGAGTTTCCATTCTTTTAAATTCTAAAATTAGAAAACTCTGAATCATCTTTATTTTTCTCTTTTCCTAAGTATTATCTAAATAGTAACAAAGCATGCTGCAAGCATATATAAAACTAGTAAGAAGTAGGGGAACTGGGTTTGGGGCCAGGAGACATATCTAAAAAAATGACTCTCCCTACTGCCTATTATCTAGAGAGCGGCTGTCCACATAGTTTAATCCAATGGATTTGGTGCAGTGAGATACATTATCTATAGCAGAAGTTGGCAAATCTGGCCTCATATGAAAATCATTTTAGGGGATTCTTAGCACCATCATTCTCTATTCCCCCTCTCACCTCCATGCACAGGTCTATTACTTTAGATTTTAAAGAAGTAAAGCCTGGGGTTTCGGATATGAAAGGCAATTCTGGGAACTGTTGTTATTATATATTGGAGAACAGTAGTATTCATGTGAGAAGGGACTACCAAGGCAGAAGGACTCCTAAACAATCGAGATGTTTAAAGTTCCTATATGAACTGGATTTCTAGTTCCTTAGAAATTCATCTATGCAGAATGCCCAAATCTAGTAAATAGGTTGTCAAGGACTACTTAGAATGTTATAAACCTAGGTGAACAAAGTGTAAATGAGAAACATTTAATTTTCCCCAGTGAAGGACTAGAATAAAAATTAGGAACATAGGCAAAATTTACTGGTCCACTATTTCGGCATGTGTACCAGAGATTAGGGAGGAAAGCTGAAGGAAGTGTCTATGTGAACACCTGAAAAGCAAATCGCCCAGACCTTAAGAGGCCAGAAACGAGCCTGAAGACTAATTCAAGACCTTGCTGACTTGTAGTGCAGGAGCCCTCAGTTAACCACCAGACTTAACTCTCCCTAGCTTAGGTCTAGGGACAATATTGTAGATTTCTAATTCTCACATATGCAACAAAGGTTAGCATTAAAAAAAAATCTATGTGGAGGGAATTTATCAACAAATTATATTGATGCTACATCAAAAGTTATAACTCACATATGGTTCATCTTCTCTTTCTTCATTATCATCACCCTTAACCCTCATCATTTTGTGCCTGAAATGTTGCAGGAGACTCATAACTAGTATTCCTGCTCCTCTGTGGCTCATCCTGCCTAGGTTCTCCATTACATTACCTTCAGAGTTAGGTCCCTAAAAGTAAATCTCTGTCCTGTTTAATCTTTCCAGTTAGAAACTACCTAAAGAGTTCAGCCCCATCGCTTCTCGGCCTTTTGGCTAAGATCAAGTGTGAAGAGTTCAGCCCCATTTTGCCTGGCATGTGAAGCCCTTTACAATCTGGTTCAAATTATCTCCTGTTCTGTCCCTTAACATTCCTTCTCCAGAGTCCAATCCTCTGAACATCTCACTGTTCGTAGAAATGCCTTTTTCTTTTGTGCTTTCTTACTCTCATCTTTGACTTCCTGTTGTTCCCTCTGCCTACGATGACCTTATCATTCTTCTCTAATTGGGAAATCCCTAGTTATCCCCTAAATCTAACTCAGAATGTTATTTCCCTGATTTCCCCAACAGTGTCTTCCTCATTTCTCTTCTCAAAGAGAATTTCTATCATACCTCATTATTTATTATAATATTTACCGCTTATAATAATTATAATTACCTGTTGATGTGTCTATGCCCATCATGACATTATAGCTTCCTTGAGGTAAGAAATTAGAGATTATTTGTCTTTGATTTCCCAGTATTTATTACAATTCATGGTACTTCATTTCTCTGTTCTCTAATAATATTGGCCATCCCTTTATATGTTTATTGGCCATATATATTTTCTCTTCTGTGAAATATTTATCTCTCCCACCCTCTGTAATGAATTGTTTGTGCTTTCTTACTGATTTGTAGGAGTTCTTTATATATTCTTGATACTCATATATGTTGATATTGCATAACATAAGCATTTCTTCCAATTTGTATTTTCTATTTTTTCTTTACAAAAGTCTTTTAATGAACAAAAGTTTTAAAGTTTAATAGAGTTAAACTGACCAATTTTTGTAATAGTCTATGTTTCCTTTTTTTATTTAAGAGAATATTTCTTACTGTAAAGTCTAAAAGATATTCACATATAAGAATTTCAAAGTTTTTGACATTTAAGATCTGAGCTTAACTGGTAATCATTTTCCCTGTCTCCAGTTACTGAAAAGTCTCTTATTTCCCTATTGTCTAACATGCTACGCTTGTCATATAACAAAGTTCCTGATATGTGTGATTCTTTACTAAGCTCTCAGTCCTGTTTCATTAGTCTGTCTGTCCATATACCAATATAACTCTATCTTAACAAATAAATCTTTGTAATAACACTTGAAATCAAGTAAAGTGGGTTCTCCTCCCTGCTGTTTTTCAGAAATATTTCAGCTATCATTAAATGCTCTATATTTCTATTTAAAATCCTATTTTCAAAATCTTTAAAAACCTATTTTAGAGTTTTGATTAGAATTGATCTGAATCTGCAGATTAATTTGGGACAGAATTGACATCTTCATAACATTTTCTGCTTATCTATGAACATGGTCTATTTCTCAGTTTTTCCGGATGTTCTTTAATATTTCTTGATAGAATTTTATTCTTCTCCCTGCAGAAATCTTGCACATTTTCTATTAGTTTTGTTCGTAGATATTTGATATATTTAAATATCATTTATTTCCACTTTCTTCCTTGTATTTATCACTCAATCTAAATTTTTCCTCTTGTATTTCTGTATTTACATATTTTTGTGAGACACCAACATGATAATACACAGTTGAGTACTTAATCATTTGTTCCCCAAATAATGCTCCTATACTTTTAACTCAATCATTATTTAAAAGTTAAAGTATTTTAGAGAATTGAATTAGATTTGCTAAAGGATACAAAACTATGGCTAGATAGGAGAAATAAATTCTAACGTTCTATAACACTGTAGGATGATTATAGTTAATAGAAATACATTACATAGTTTCAAATATCTAGAAAGAGAATATTTAATGTTCCCAACATGAAGACATGATAAATGTTTGAGGTAATGGATATGCTAATTACCCCACTCTGATCACCATACATTATATGTATCAAAACATTACTATGTACTTCCACAATATTACAATTGTTATCAATTAAACAAATAAAATGAAAGAAAAAATGTTTTTCAATAAAAATGATTGATAGTATTTTGGCTAGGTAAAAACAAAAGCCTTTGAATGGCAATTAATTTTCCTCTACAAATGAGATTTTCAGTATTGTTATGGGAATAAAAAGGAAGCAGGAGCAATTAAATGCTGTGTAATGGTTTATATTTTTTAAGTACATAGACATTATATACATGGAGACAGGAAGATGTGTCAACTTGTGGTTGAGTTTTATAACAAAAAAATCTTTGAACAGTTATTGGCCTCATGAAACAATATAGATTTGTAGATTAAGTCAGTATCAGTTGTGCAAACAGCATGTTTTTCTAACAAAATTATATTCATATAGAAACATTATTATCATTTATGGGTCTGCTAAAGGTACCAAATGATTTTAGTAAAGTTTAAAGTAAGCATCATATATACATACAAAACTGAATTATCTTCTTATGTAGTCAGGATGGAAGAACTTGCAATTTTCTCATGATTTGTTGAAATAAAATTAGCCTTCCTGGGATTTGGATCAAAATTCCTCATGCAGTGAACATTAGACTTTTTTTCACAAATGTATCAGCCATTGCCAACTTTCCAGATTTCTTTTGTTATAGAAAAGTCATTGAGAAACGTATTAATAACTAGAAGAAAATTCACCTGGGTCAGTACAAGAAAATGTGGATCCTGGGTCAAATATTTCTGATAAATTGACTTGTGACATAACTATACACAAAGGGGGCTTTTTCACCAACAACATTTTTCCTATTTACTGTCATGGACAAATCTAAATTCTAATGATTTCTCAAATACACCAAAATACAGTAAATCTGAAAGAATGAGGTATTTATCTTTTTCAGTGAGTATGCAGAATATGCTAGAAAACGGAATGTGACCTGAATCATTTTAAAGAAAGAAATATATGATTGCATATGAAAGATCTGAAGTTTTGGTTATAAAATTGGCCTGTAGCAATACACATGTGTCTTTTAACTGAGTATAAATTTGGCTGCATTTCGGTTTTTAGTTAGCTTATTTCTTTTTCTCATTTTCTTGAGAGAGAGTTATTGTTACATCAGTTCTACTGAAAGAATTCTGAGTAAAATAAAACACAAAAAAATTAATAATTGAAATGTTAGAAAGCAATTTCCATGACCACAAATGGACTGTCAGTTCATAAAACTTTATCATTTAAACCAAGAGAAAAATGTTCACACTTGCAAAGATTAAATGCATGAATGATAGAATAATCTACATTTACATGTATTTTTACTTTGGTTATACAAGTTTTAATATAAGCAACACAACCTGATTCAGAAATATGGCATTGTATGAATTATTTAAAAAATTTTTCTGCAGCCTATATTTACTAATATGTCATTTAAAAAGATCTATTTTGTTTAAAAATATACAAAGTAATACAAGAAAATATGAAAGGTTACTTAATGTTTATATGGCTTGTTATTGATTTAAATTTTCCCCTGTATAAAAATGCTTAGACAATGTAGTCCCAAAAAAGCGAGTAACATTTTGTTTTAAATTTAACAGTAAAGAAGAATCATCAGCAACATCAGAAGAGAGTGACTTTGAGAATCCAAAGCTTACAGGTATATTATTATTTAATTTTTCAACAAAATTTGGCTATTGTGTTAAAGACTACAATTAAAACAATCTTACATTGGTACAATTATATTAACTTTTCAGATACTTATATCCCAACAATCATTTGTTCTCATGAGGACAAGGAAGACTTGGAAGCCAGTAATCAAAATGTAAAAGATGTAAACAGGGAACATCATGAACATAATGAAAAAGAATTAGAGTTGATGGTAAGTGTTCTGGTTGCCACGGTATTAGAGAAGATGAATCCATTTATGCTTCAAAGATGCCACAATGCCTGCCTTTCAATAGCTTCAACTAATATAATTTGCAAATGTGAAAGCACAGTCTATTCTATCCTTGCATCTCTAGCTTGATCAACAAGGCACTTTGATTTCAGTATGTTGCTTCTGGTCTCTGCAGTGGTAAATTAATGACATTCATTTCTTATCTCTTTACCAGTGGCTCTGAGTAATAGTTTGTAGGAATTACAGGAGAGGTAGCACTATCCTAATGTGCATTTCTAATCTTTTTGACAAGTGTACACTTAGCATAAACTCATCTGTAAAATGAGAGGGCTGGACTGGATGATTGTTAGGGTCCTGTTCAACTCTACAAGTCTATGATTCTTGCATTTAGCAGCATTTTTTAACTTCAGTCCTTGTGAAAATCTCCAAGTTCTGTATCATTGTAGAGTATTAAATTACAAAGTGAGAAGAAAATAGCCTGTGCCATAATTTTTAAACAGGAAACAAAATCAGTACTGTACAATTTAGTATTAAATTTGTTATCATAAATTTCACACTTGGTGAACATTCAACCTATTTGGGATTTTTGGGGGGATGATTTAGGTAGCACTTTTATCACAAAGGAAGAAATAGGAGTAAATGAGTCACATAATGCAATTTATCCTTTATTGTATTTGGTTGGAGCTCATATCATTGGGATACATGGATTTAAAATCATCTAAGATTAAAATGACATTTGCCTCTTCCAGTGTCACTGCTGAAACAGAAAAGAAATAGAGCTCATCTCTTTCTCCGTATATTCCACCTTTTCTATAGTGATATGGGAGCTGCATCACTAAAGTATGCAATTTACTTTGCTCCAACTTTAAGAAACTACAAAGTTGTCACCCATTGTGAGAATTCTCACCAGCTGAAAGTTAACATTGCCATTTTTTTTTCAAACCACAGAATATAATGAAAGGGCCCTGAAAAATCACATACTTCACCAATACATCTCATTACAATGAGCAGGCTCAAATATAAAAGTTTGTTTAGAAGTTACTGAAATTGTACGTCCAATAAATGAACAGGGAGCTGTAATTTAGATGCTAATTTGCTCCATGCTGACGTTAATGCATAAAACAATGAACCTCTATAATAGATGGAAATACAACCAAATCTGTGGAACCCACAGGCATTGGCTTACAAGACAGCTGTGCAGTTGACAAGTAACATGAGCCTTATGTGAGAAGAAGGGGAAAACGTAAGATTTGCATATAATTATTGAGATCATGCAAATGTCAGTTATGAGGAGAAAAAAAAAAACACAGGCATCTCACTGTTAAATCCTGACAGTTGGCATCACTGAAGAGCTCAAATACATTTGAGTACCAGTTGGCAGAGGGTCATTAAAACAGAATTTGCAGAGACATTAACTCCCTCACTTTTCTTTGAGTGACGTTTTGCTATTAATAGTTTGCAGAGGCTTTGCAGAAAACATATTAATAAGAAAAACTGTAATGGGGGCACCTACAGCAAGTGTAAATGCAGCAAGGGGCACCCAGGAAGCTGCTCTCTAATTGATTAGCATGGAGCTATCAATGTGTATATCCTAAGTGAGGAGAAAGTGCAATGACAAGCAAGAATAGTTGAATAATACAATGTGATATTTGGAAGCTGGGAAGGAGAGTGATTAATTTGGGCCCCTTTTTCTTACTAATCTCATTCCCAAGTCATAGGATCTCCCCCAAACATCTGGCTTCCAGAGTTTTATGAAATCCACAAATGAAATGAGTCAAGGAAATCTACCAGATAATTTCCAGTCAAGTTAATAAAACCTATCTAATTCATTCTGTATATTTAAAAAGATCATATACTCATTATTTTTGTTGTTTTTATCCCATAAGATAAACCAACGCTTAATAAGAACTAGAAGCACTGCTTCCAGAGATGAAAGGAATACATTTTCTACAGATCCAGTCAATTTTCCAAGTAAAGCTGAGGGATTAGAGAAGAAGCAAATCCATGTTGAAATATGCACTGACTTGTTCCAAAGGCCTTTGTCTCCAAGTTCATCAGCAGAAAGCTCCTTAAAGGGAGATTTTTACTGCGACGAAAAATGTTGTCCAGGAGATAAGTGTAGTCATCAACTTCCAGAGGAAATTACTTCAGATATGGAAGAAATTAAGCCATCTTTGGGAGGTGCTAGTAGTGATGAATTAGTGCAATTGCACATCGGCACTAAAGAAGTCTTGGATGATGAGGCTAATCCTGCCCACGAAAGGGGCAGAGTGCACATATCTTGCCCCTCCTCAGATCAGCTAATAGCAGGCAACCTTAATAAAAAACAAGAAGGAAGAGCTAGTAAAATTGAAGTAAAAGACTGGGAATGTTTAAGAAGGGATTTCCATTCAGATGTGTCTGCATATCTTGAAGAACCAACAGAAAAAGTATCTTCCAAGGAAGATTATGGCAATGGTAAGGATGATGAGGGACAAAGAATACATTTAGGTGTTAATGAAAACCAAAGCAAAATTTGCCATTCAATCTCACATGACCAAGAAAGGAAGATGGGCCACCCTGAAGTTGGTGTGGAAGAGATTGGAACTAGTAACAGAGACCTAACTGCTCTGCTGAGCAAAGATACCTCCATTCCCACCTGGGCAATCACAGCAGATACATCTCATTCACCAAGGACAAATTTAAGTGGGGAAGAAGCTGTGTTCACCCCAGAGCATGATCACTTGACTAGTGAAGGCATCCCTTTAGGAGGAATAACTAGGCAAGTTTGTTCGCCAAGAAATGGAAATGTTTTGAAGAATGATTATCTTTTCCAAGCTGAAAAAGAAAAATCAGGTTGGATTAATCCTGAAGACCAGGATAAAAACACACAGCATAAACAAAGTTGGAACGTTCCAGAAAGTCAGGGAAAAGCAAGAGAGAATAAGACAAATAAACCAGAGCAGATCAAAGAACAAGCAGATTGTGAAGACCTGTGGGAAAAAAGAGATAATACGAGGGATCTGAAAGCTACTTCTACAGAAGAATTGTTTACCTGCCAAGAAACAGTGTGCTGTGAACTGTCTTCTCTAGCTGATGATGGTGTTGCTGAGAAAGCAGAAGCAGGTACAGCTTATATAATTAAGACAACATCAGAAAGTACTCCAGAAAGCATGTCTGCTAGAGGAAAAGCAATAATTGCTAAGCTACCCCAAGAGACAGCACGAAGTGACAGGCCCATCGAGGTAAAGGAAACAGCGTTTGATCCACATGAAGGGAGAAATGATGCTTCACATTATACCCTTTGTCAACGAGATACAGCTGGTGTAATCTATGACAATGATTTTGAAAAGGAATCACGTTTAGGTATTTGTAATGTACATGTAGATGAAATAGAGAAGAAAGAAACCATGTCTATGTACAGTTCTGGGAAGACATATGACAGGGAGAAACATGGCATTAGAAATATAGCATCTGTAGAAGAGTTCTCACAGGTCATTACAAAAAATCAAAAAGCAACTTCACAACCAGATTTACATTTGGGGATGTTACCAACAGACAAAAAAATGTTTCCAGAAAACAGAGATCATGGGCAGGTCCAAGAATTATCGATGAAAATGGACTTAGATCCCATTGTTCATCCTGCTTTTAACTCAGACGCTAATCGAGCTTCCCAGAGTGGCTGTCATATTTCCACATATCATCCTAAAGTGGCAGGGCCATCCTATAAACACCCGATTTCTGTAAGGAATACAGTTACTACGACGACTTTCCAATCTATTTCTACTAAATCTGAAAATGATTGTGACCCAACAAGAGAAGTCCAGGGTACTGAGAAGCACCCTTATTCTGGGTCAAAACCTGAAGAAGTTTCCAAAAGTTCAGTTGTGACATCAGGTAGTAGAAAAGAAAAATGCATAGGCCAGATTTTCCAATCAGAAGAAAGCAGTGTGGAAAAATCTTTGGGGCCAACGATTTTAATCAGTGAACCTCTTGAGAACATAGAAGAAGCAAGGCATGAAAATGAAGGATTAATAAACTCTGGACAATCACTATGCTTTTCAAGTGAAAAGGAATCTGAGAGCTCTGCTTCTGCTAGTCTTCCTGTCCAGGAAAGTCAAGTTCCAAGCAATGAATCTTTGTTTTCAAAATATACCAATTCTAAAATACCGTATTTCCTCTTGTTTCTGATATTTCTTGTAACTATCTATCACTATGACTTAATGATTGGTCTGGCATTCTACCTTTTTTCATTGTACTGGCTGTCCTGGGAAGGGGGTAGAGAAAAAGAGTCTGTTAAAAAGAAGTAACCTCAGCACTATTATTATTCTCTCTTAAAAGATAAGCTATTTAGCCCTCAACATTTGGATTGGTGAAAGAGACTATTCATTGTTCAAAGATCCAGCAGTTTTTCTCTTGAAGGATCATTTGAAAAGGAATGCATATGAAGTTTGCTCCTTCATATAAGTAATTATTCTATATAGGACCATTATGTTTGGATCATTAAATACCTATATGAATATGAGATCTGAAGCACATCAAGTTGAAATTAGGTACAGCTGTTGCTCCTTAGCAGGTTATGAAGTTGCAATGCTTCATGTCTCTTCACTATTTAAAGTGCTATTTCTTACATTCATTTCTTTTGCAGTAAAGCTTCATTTTTTTTTCCTTGAGAGTATATTTCCCCCTACGGTTTTTAAAACAGATAAAACATGGACAATAGCAGAGGACATTTTTGGTCGTTTAGTATTGACCATGAAATTTGCACTTACCAGCACATATTGATAAATCAAATATTCCAACTTCTATTTCATATTTTTAAGAAAATACCTTTGTATATTGAAGTGAGAAAACTTAAAGAAACACATTCTGTTTGCTTCATACATACACCTTATGCCTTATTGATACCTACAAAGTCAGGGCATTCATAAGCCAAACCTGACAAAGACTGAAACAACTGGGATATTATCTTTCAAGTCTACAAAATTTGTCAGTGGCCTGCCTTTAAGCAAGGTTTTTCTCTTGTAAAAGGAGACTATAACACAGCTGAACTATTTCAATGTCAACTATTCAGAGTTGAAAATGTAAATTAAAAGTTCCACAAGCATTGCTTCAGAATAAATTTGTACCTATAAAGAATAAGGCATTAAATGATAATAATAAAAATATTCCAAATGGACTATATGTTCTTCCTGGTAGTATTTTTGTCTTCAAAGTTTCAATCTTTTCTCATTATAAGACAATGAATTATTCCCTAAAGTGCACTTAAAAACCAAACAAGTAGTCTTTGATGAAATTTATTTTAGGATTATTATAATATGTTTTTAGATGATAACAAAAAATTTTAAGTAGACAAATAGGTATATGTGGAAATCTACTGAAAAAGAAATGAATATCTAGTATAACAGTGACTTTGGCTGCTGTTATTACCTATAGCCAAATGTGTGAAATAATGAAACTATTCATTTTCATCTAGAAGGAATGATGCGAGATTCACATACAATTTATTTCAACAACTATTTATTGAATGACTTCTATCTGCAAATTTGTGCTCTGTTCTATGGCAGAGCACATCCTTTGATATGCTGCATAGCTAGTCTAGGCATTGGTTTGCATTGTGATACTTTTGACTTGGCTGAGATTGTGAAGGAAAGCCACTCAGAGGGAGACTATTCAGATGATTCCTTTTTCATAGGAACTTCTTTAATAAAACATGTAACATTTATCTATAGAGAGAAAAAGTAATCAGTTTATTTACCTGTAAAGGTAAATTTAAGGAGTAAAACTTAACATATATCACCCCATACATCTAAAAAATATGTGTATATGGAAAGACAAAATAAGAACGAAACACTTATATTGACTTTCATCCAGTAGTGAATGATTTCCTTAATTTTCATTAGGTACACAACTACTTCCAAATCCCCTAATTGCATGCTACCCTCAAGTCCCATTGAAAATGAATGCTTGACTTCAACTTTTAGTTGACCAAATACAAACATCCTGAAGTAGAACTCAGGGCAAATATTTGATTATTTGAGAAGGCACATTTTCATTAAGTGGGAGTGCAATACTGTAAGTAGTTCCTAGAAATTATCTCTAAAATTGTTATCCTGATAATTTTGTTGACAGGTCTAAATTACCATGGAGTTAAGGTTAGCATTTCCTCAGTTCTTAAATGGATTGGTTTTTGAATTTTACCTTTAAGAGTTTTAGTAAATATGCCATATCACGTTAATGCAAAGAACACTATATTCATTCAACTTTATGAACACAGGTGCCTGAACTGGAATTATTCCCTTAAAATAATAACATAACTGCTTTTATCTCTTTTATTTGACTTTTGGTAACATTAACTTACCAAATCTTTTCATGCACATTTATAATATGACAATAGAAATTTCAATAGATTTTAAATATTTAATTGTATATTTCTCTGTATGCAATGAAGAAATAATTAATGATTTAACTGCCTTTCCAAACATTACTTATGAAGAAATTCAAGTTGTACAAACTTGTGAAACTATTGCTAAGAGGGGGATTTTTGCAACCTGTTTTGATCATATCACTGTGTCGAGCAAGAAAAGTGGATTTCAGGAAGAACTGTTAGCCCCTGGTTAATACAGCTTTGGCTGTGAATCATCATGGCAAGGGTAATCTTTATAAGCATGGCTGCCTGCATTATGTCTGTCCACGTATTGTTTAAGGGTGAAATGGCGGTGTGGCGGGAGACCGAGAAAAGATAGGTGCATTGCACATCGGCTTCATATATTGAGTAAGAAATGTGATATAACTATCACTTTTTATCTAGCTGGGCTTCTGACCATTAGAAATGAAATTCTAAAAATTAATTTGTAAGTCAAGCAAGTATAGGTAGTAAAAACAATTATCTTTAAAAAATCATATTTGTATAAACCATCAATATTGCAATAGATTTCTCAATGTATGAGGAAATGAGCCCATGAGATGACACTCACCCTTCAACATTAAAGAACACTGGGTTAATACAGCCATGTTTTCCTGTTTAGCTCTAATATTTTGATAGCAAATTATTTCAAAGAATATCTCTTTGTTAAAGAAACAGGATCATCTTTTATTTGTCATCTTAAACCGGTCTGCTGGTTAAGTTGAAAACTTAAAAATATCCATACCAAATCTGGGGAAATAATAAGGTATTTTCTTTTTCCTAAATAGCATTCATAGTGCTTTCTTATTAATATTTTTTCCAGCTATGAATATTATTTCATATTGCCAGGCCTGTTGTCTTCTTTATTAGGCTCACTTTGCATATAAATGAAATAAAAAAGCAAACAAAGCAAAACAGTAAAAAACTAGCAGGAGAACCAGTGACGATGCAGGCAGGTCCATCTACTGATGTCTGTTATCATGATCTCTGACCTTTCTTTCAAATTTGTACTCAGTGAATATAAAATTGAACCACACAATAGGATTTTCTTTTGTTATTTGAATTTTGCCTTAGCCAGTTCCTGTGGAACTGAGGAATAGGATCAACTTTGATTCTGCAAAAAGGTATGACAGAAATCTGACAGGACAAGCTCTTCAGGCACCTCCACAGTTGTACACCTACATGAAAAAACAGTTACAAAGGTTACTTTTATTTACCTGATTAAATTCCTTTGTTTATCTTTTTCTGGCTTCAGAAATAATTTATAATAAAAATCGTGGCAACATAATTTACTTTTCATCTTTTAAAAATAGATTTTGTCATTAATCTAATGTTTCTAATACTTAACCAAAACCTCTTTAAATAGCAGATTAAATTTTCACTAGATTTGAACGATCAGATGTTTACAAGAAATGCCTTTATTGTAGTGTGCTAAAATATTATTATTAAACAAACAACTCTTTGAAAAGTATAGCATTTTTATTTTGTGTCATTTCTATATATATTAAATGCATACATATTACCTCCTTTTTTCAAATATGAAACAATTCATTATGAGAAAATTTAATGAAAAATATCTTAATTCTTCCTAATATATCTAATTCCTTATAGCAATGGTAATAAAGTAAAGAGAGGCATAGGTAAATCTATAGTAGGTTACAGAGAAATTATTTTTATTTGGCTGTGATGTCTCCAACATCTGATTTTTCAGCAGTTATCAATGCCTAATTAAATTACTGGTCTTGGTTGCAATTCCTTCTTATCATGCCACCACCCAGCCTTATCTCCCACTGCTCCCTGCCTCAAGCCTCTGTCAGTCGAAGAAATCAGAGTGTCCCCAGAACATGCCATGCTTGTCTGTTCCTCCATGATTTTGCTCATGTACGCCCCTTTACCTAGAGGACATTTTCAGTGTCATTTTCATTTCTCTCTTCCTATCCAACTCTGCACATTTTGCTATGTAAAGTTGAAGTCCGCGTCATTTTGAAGTATGCTACTATTTCCTTCTGTGGGATCAAACCATTTTTATATCTCTTGTGACACTAACCTTCTTCTTGCATCCACTGGCCATTTGACTAATTATCCTAACTGGACTGTCTGCTTGTTCAGGACAGGGCCATAGGTCTTTCTCTTCCATCCTATCACCCCGCAATTTCAAGTTTGTAGGACTCTCATTCAATACTTGTAGACAGAATTGAATTGTATTATTATTTATTGTCCTTGAAATGTGGACAAGATAATCTGAGGTCTGAATTAAACATGAATAAATTCGACCAAACTGAAACCAGGATGTTTTTGTTAACTACCAAAGACAAGGTTGAAAAAGGCAAAGAGAACATAGCGAAGCAAGACAGGGTGATCCAGTGGATTTAGGATGTGAGAAGGAGAGAGACAATCCTTTCTCTCCATTTCTCCTAACAATTAAATTGATTTTCCATATTCATAAATCCTTCCTAGCACACAATACACTCCCTTCATTCTATTTCATGGAAAACAATATGCCAATCACATATTTTTTAATCTTTTCATCTCTAGTCTAATTCTTTTTATTTATTTATTTATTTCAAGAAAACATGAGAGTACAAACATTTTGGTTGCATTTTATATCTTTATCTCTCCCTAGCAAGGGTTAGAGGTATGCCCTTCCCCTCCACAATGCTCACTACCTCCCTCAGATGTGGGTCTACCTCCCCAACCTCCGAATCCCTGGTGAACACCACCACCATTTGAGCACCATAGTGTTAATCAGTCTGGACAAAATCAAACAACCCCATTAAGAAATGGGCAACGGAAATGAACAGACACTTTTCCAAAGAAGACAGAATAATGGCCAGCAAACATATAAAAAAAATGCTCATCATCTCTAATCATTAGAGAAATGCAAATCAAAACCACAATGGGATATCACCTAACCCCAGTGAGATTGGCCTCTACCAATCACATATTAAAAGAACAATAATTCACTGGCTAAAGTGAAAATTAATAGAAGAAGGCATGTTTTCAGGTAAAGTAGTTCAGTAGCTCAAAAACCAACAAACATCACAAGGCATAAAGTGTAAGAAATTCAATCTTCTCAACTGCTGCCATGTCCTTTGAAAATGGCTGATCTCTCAATTTCATACCTGTTTTGCATGACAACTTTTAGGGTAAGAAAATAGAGCAACTAGAAAAAATACATCAGTGGATATTTAAAAAAGAAAGCATTTGCTTGATTACAAGGGAGTATGCACACACACACACACACACACACAATTCTAACATTCAGTAAATGACAGTAATGGCAGTGAATATAAAGTACTAATACTACATGTAGGGATGTATGTAATGGGTGAAGATTTATCCTTTCCTTGAAGAGACTCATCTTATCAGATTTAGATATGAAATTAAAATGATAACACAGAGACATGCTTATTTTTAAGGCAGAGTCCAAAGGAACACACTATGTGACCTGGAAATGTAGTAGCATGTCATATGACAGTTTAAGACTATCGGCAATTAGTCTCTTAAGAATTAAACAAAAGCCAGATACAAGCCTATTATGTGGTAGTATTCATTAATATTGTGTATTGGTTGACTTGGTTCTGAGTGGAAACAGATTTAAAATTTTCTAAAGACACACTCTATAAAACATAATATCAAACAGCAGAGAGATGGTGCTGAAAAATCATTAGAAGAGGTTAGAAATTCTCTGTATAAACATTTAAATAAACTATAATCTACTTTTAGTCATTTTATGTAGGAGGCTTTTATTTTGGAGTTTATAAAATATTTTTTTAGCATGGAACATTTGTGAAAATATCACACATTTAAATAATTTTTATATACAAACTCTAAAAGTTGTATTTTGTTTCTACACATTAATGTTTAATTAATAAATAAATCTTTGGAAAATCCAATTATCATCTTTCATGATGCATGTAAATTTTCCTTATTTCAAAGTGAAATGGTTTTGAGTCCTACCTAAAGAAAGGAACAAAGATTAAAGAAAAAATCATTTCTTTCCCACCTTCATAGATATAAATGGAAATATTTTAAATGCATTTCTACTCTTTGAAAATTAGAAAGGAAAATAAGAAATAAAGATAAGAGATTTTAAATGTCCTTCATGTGTATCTCATAGTCTTTTCTTGCTTTAATTATTATTTTTAATTGGCACAATAATTATATGTATTTATGGGTAAAGTGTGGTATTTTGATACATGTATAAAATGTGTAATGATCAAATCATCACAAATATTTATCATTTCTTTGTGTTGGGAACATTCAAAATCTGCTCTTCTAGCTATTTGAATATATACAATAAATCATTGTTAATTGTAGTCACACTAAGTGCTATAGAATATCAGAACTTACTCCTCCTATCTGTATGTAATTTTATAGCCATGAACGATCTTCTGGCTATACCTGCCTCTCCTCACCCTCTTCCAGCCTCTAGTAACCATCATTCTACTCTCTACTTCTACATGTTCATGAGAGAAGTACTTTTACTCTCTCATTTTGTAGGTAGAAATAGCTTCACAGAGAGACTGATTTTTCTAAGACCTCACATCTAGTAAGTGGTAAAGTCTAGATTCAGACTTTAGCAGTTTTTCTCCAGAGTTACCCCCTTAACCATTGCACCATGATGCTCCTTCAATCCAGATACACACAGAGCTATCTTATGACCTGCACAGTTCTATGTCAGCATGGTGTATGATGATATATTACACATAACATATGTTTCTCTTGCACAGAGAATCCTCTCATTATTAATGCTCTTAAAAATAGAAAGTTCCCAAAAATATTCTATCCTTTTCAATTCATTTTTACTCAAATCATTTCAATTCAAAAAACTCTCACTGGACTCCTGCTAGGCCACAAGCAATGTGTTAGGCCTGCATCCTACCTAGCTTGAGTATAGCAAAGGAGATGGAGATATAAACTGATAATCAGAATATCTTGTGATCAATTCACTAATAGAGATAGGAACATAAGTGGCACAAGGGAAGAATTCTTCCTTCCTGTCAGCACCTTGCTTTATACATTCCAGAGATGTGGCATCTTTTTAACACTGTAATTTGAGGCATCAAGGAAATTACAACAAGACACTCCAAATGTCTTATTACACCTAACTTCTACATACACAGTAACTAGGCTGAGGATACATCTTGATGTGATTGGTATAGTGCTTATTTAAGTCTGATGTCCTAGTATAATTATTAATAGCATTTCCTTTAACTTTCCAAAGTAACTTCATTTGGGTGATAAATTATAAGCTCAGCCTAAATCTAAGAAAATAACCTAGTCAGAAGACGTAAATTACTCTGTGTCACATGAATAAAATGGGCAGCTTCAAATTCAAATGCCATATGTAACCTACAAACAGAATTCTTGTCTATAGGGTTGTAGACTGTAATTCAGATACACCAGCCACTGATCAGTTTAGGCAAAGTAGAGAAATGTTTTTGCAGATTCAGTAATGTAGAGGGCAATGACAGGGAAAAAAAAAAAAACAGAAAAAGTAGGGATATTTTTAAAAGAATGTGCTGGTCAAAATCCTTTAGAACAAATTCATTTACCAACACCAAATAACTATACCATTGTTAAACCAGATACTGTAACATATTCAGAGGGCTCACACAAATTATAATGATGTGTGTTGCTTGGAAGCTATATTGTGAATATACATTCTGCTCGTCATCGGAAAGAAGAACAAAAATGTTGAGGGAAGTAACTAGATCATATTACCGGGATTTAACAATTATGGGGTAAGATAACACTATTAGAATAGCAAAAATAAATAAAAATGTAAACAAATGACCCAAGATATCCAATAAGTGACAACATTTCTAGGCAGAACCAGTGTCACTCTATCTAGTTTTGGCCTTTGTAGTAACCTTAACTTTTAGCCTTACTTCATACAGGTAACATTGCTCTGAGACTGAATGACAATGCATCTCTTTTCTGGACTTCTGCTTAAGGAATGTGTATACTGGCGGCTTATCCAAAGGGCTACTATTGCACAGTATGTTCATACTGATATGCTAGCAAAAGGTTTATTAGCATAGTTGTCCTAAAAGTCTTTAGCTGTTCCTCTACTGGCTTCAAACTAACCTTACCCACACAACACATAGAGGTACAATTTTTGAATACTATTCTTTCTATATCTTGTCTTTGCTCAATATAAATATATATTAAAAATATAAAATATAAACATATATAAATATATATAAATAATATATATATAATATATATAATATATAAAAAATATAAATATATATAAATATATATTAAAAATATAAAATATAAACATATTTTATATATATATTTATATTGAGCAAAGACAAGATATAGAAAGAATAGTATATATATAATATAAACATATATTTTATATAATTTATAATTTTATAAAATATATCACTGGGGTCAAATTTATGCATCTATAAAGCTGTTCCAACATTGAAAAGCCTACAGTATTTTATAAAGTTAGGCATTATCATTTTATAATGTTTAAGGCCAATGATAATTTGATAATTGTCAAACTGCTTCTCTTTGGTTGGAAATAAACAAAACCCCTCAAAGTAGTTTAAACAAAAAAATGGAACATATCATAAGGAAATAAGGCAACTCCAGGGCTAGAGATGAAAATAGGAGTCATTAGCAACAGCATCTAGGAAGTAAAAAGACATTGGAAATGGAATCTCTTCTGGCTTTCCTGTTTTCTCATCTTCTGTTTTCTGTTTTCTGTGTCCTCTTCATTTTTTCTACTTTTGTCAATGAGTTTCTTTTTTTCCACTCACTTTTCATGGTGTATGGTGCCTAAAATAGAATTCCCCAACAGTGGCTTTACATCCAAAAGTTAGCTGGTTAGAGTTTTCTGGGTCTCAGTTCTGAACTCATAGGACAGAAATGTATTGGCTCAGTCTGGGTTAGATATTCATTTGGAGTGCAATCCATTGTTTCCTGGTAACTAATATTCACAGCTTCATGAAAATGTTTCTGCCTTTCTTTTTTCCTTTTGTAGATCTACACAGCCCTAATTTATATAGATTTCTATTAGATCTTGAAATCAAGTAGTACAATTTGTTCTTTAAAATTCTGACTCTTGGCCCCTTGCTCCTCCATATGAATTGCACAATAAGCTTATTAAGTTTTGAAGAATCTGATTTTTATTGGAATTTTATTGAATGGGGACATTAATTTAAGGAGATTTAACATTTTAAAAATATTAAGTCTTTTCATCCATGAGAATAGTAGTTTTCCTAATTTATCCATTTCTTCTATTCCTTCAAATATGATTTATAATTTTCTCCATGAATGCATTACACATTTATTATTAGATATATTCTTAGGTACCTTATGGATTTTGTTGCTATTATAATAGAAATGAATCATTTTTTCTATTATATTTTCATTTCTGAAATTATTGGCATATTATACTGCTATTGATTTTTATGTGTCACTTATTCGGCTACTTTGTTGAACTCTTGTTAGTTCTACTAGCTATTAGTTTTATGCTTTGGTAATTATGCCAATAGTGTAAGAACACTATCAATATTTTATATACTCTTTTATGCAACTTGCCAAACTCTTGCATTAGTTAAACTAATTTGTTTTATTTTTAACCCACTTGCTTCCATTTTCCGTTCCTCAGTTTCTTGAGCTAAATGTATAGTTTGCTTATTTTTAATCCTTTCTCTTTCAAAAAAGTCCATATAATGCTATAAAGTACACCTGATGTTTTAGCTGATTTCAATTGGTTTTGAGATAATTATATCTAAAAAGCATACACACACATAAAATATATCTTTAATTTTTTTCAGATCTATTTCCTAATTCTCATTTTAATTTCTATTGTGATTTAACATCTGAGGTGTTTAAAAAGATAGTCAATTTTTAAGATCTTTTATTGTTGATGTCAGATTAGATTAGGCTATTATAATAGACTATTGTTAATTGCCAAATATTTGAAACATGATAACACTGCCTTTGTGACCTACTATAATACATTATCAATTTGATTATTCTTCAATGTATATGTATTCTCTTTTGGATACAGAGGTCTATATATATTTATTAGACCAAGCTTCTTAAGTTTGTTGTTCAAACTGTTGTTCTTGAAAATCTTATACTGATGTTCTGGAGGTATCTATTTCTCCTTGTGGTTGTGCTAGTTTTCCTTTAATATTTCAAAATTCTTAGTTCTTAGTTGCAAATAAGCTCAAGGTTATTAACATTTCTTAGTAAATTTTCCATTTTATTATCATACATAATATCCTTATTAATATTTTGTCTTAAATTCTAATGTTAATTAAATTAATTCTGATATTAATGTTGCTACATTAGTTTCCTTATGGTTAGCATTTGCATTTTATAGCTTTCCCCATCACTTCATCATGGCTTTTGCCAAAAACTTATAGCTATATTTTTAAAAGTCCAATCTATAATCTGCTTTTTAATAGGTGAATTTGAGCAATTTACACTATTTTGATTAGCTGATATATTTTAACTGATTTTAACCATGTTATTTTGCCTTTTCTGTTTGTCGCCTTTAGTCATTATTTTTCTCTGTTTGTACTTTGAAGAGTGAAAACTTTTAAAAACTTCCTTTATTATCTCTGCTGCTTTAGAAGTGATATAGATTGAGTACCCCTGCTCCAAAAATCCAAATTGCAAAATCCTCTAAAATTTGAAACTTTTTAAGAGCTAACATGATGCTGAAAACAAAGGCTCATTGCAGCATTTCAGATTTGAGAAGGATGCTGAATCTGCAAGTATAATGGAAATATTCCAAAATTTGAAAAAATGCAAAATCTGAAACACTTCTCGTCCCAAGCATTTTGGATAAGAAATACTCAATATGTGTATGAGTTTCAGTTCTGTTAGTAGTCACGCTTAATTTTAAAATTTATACTTAATGATTTTTTAAAACAAAGCCATTTATGTTTTCTGTTCTATTGAAAAAAACTGGAACCAAAGCGTGTTTGGATTACCGAATATTGTTACTGTTTTCTAGAGTTTTACAAAACCAATTTAGCACATATATAGTCATTATATTTAAAATTAACTATTAAATGTATAGAAATTTCATCCAGTTTAGTGTTTCCTCTTGTTTCTTATATCTTATGTCATTTGTCTGGGTTCCCTCTTTTTCCTATGGAAGTGCATCCACTTATCATACTTCGAGAGAGGATCCTTTTGTGAAAAGGAAGCTTTTAAGATTTTTCTCTTTAACTGGAAAAACTTGGTAGAGTCAAAATTATTGCTAACTTTTCTCCTTCCTAAAACCTCATAAAAAGGAGATTAAAATAATAAAATAATGTAAAGAGCTATAACAATAAAAATACTGGGGAAACACATTGTAGTAACACATTTTTGGACGCTCTAACACATATTGATGAGTGATAATTTACTCAAAAGACAAATAAGGTTGAAATTTATCTTAGCGTTGGCAGAAGCTCAGAATCAGCCAAACTGCACCACATAACACCAGAAATATTGAGAAATCAGAGGCACTAAGTGCCTCTGAAAATGGTAATGCAGTTAGAGCTGAAAACATAAAGAATGGCTACAAACTTGTTAGACTCCTAGATTCCCTTGCTCTTCCTACATAGTTAGACAACTGTGTTTCTCCAACCTTGGCAGGACCAGAGGTTTATTTTCTGAGTAAACTGGCCAATCTATCAACACAGAGGGAAAAACAGCCCTTAGGGACAGTAAAATTTGGAGGTCCATTATTTGAAGGCTCATTATGAAATAGCTCTTAGATCATTCTGTTGTGAGATCCATCAGTCAACAAGTCTCCTTGCCTCTCCTCAAGATACATGTACATAGGGAACTCAGACAAATGACACATATACATATCCATGCATACAAACATGCATACCTCTGGCTAGTTTTTTAGTACTTCATTACGCCCCTAAATATTATTAGAAAGCCAATACTCACAGCTATTTGAAGAAAGTCTTTAACAAAAAGGCAGAAACCAAAAGAAACAAATAGATTAAATGAACTCAAATATAAGAGACAAATTTGGGAACAGAAAATAATTCCAAACAATGTAATTGGTATCCTCAAAGAGATAAAGAAAATATTTCAGACACATACACCCAAAAAAACAGGGGATATTGAAAAGACTAGACAATGAACAAAACAAATAATTGTGGAAATAAATAATTAGAAAGGGTCAAAAAAGAAAATTGAGGAGATTTCTTCCAAATTAGAATGAAATGACAAAGAAACAGAAAGAAAAGATACGAGAAATTACAGGATCAGCATAAAAAGAGAACATCCAAGTAGTTCAGCAAAGACAACCAAATGTACTAAATGGGACAAAATATCAAATAAATAGTAGAAAAGCTATTCTGGGATTGAAGGATGTGAGTTTCTTTCTACATTTGAAAATTCCATGAACGATCCCAGTAAAGATGCAGAACCACATGCAAGACCAGACCATGTCATGGATTTGGAGGCTTCCGTGCCATGGGGATCATAGAACTGCTGCAGATTCTGTCAAAGGCAAAGTCAGGTGATTGTTTTTGTACTGTTCTTAGTAGAAAGACTCTGTCTGCATTCTCCATAGGCCTGGAGATTGGTGAAGTTACATTCTAGGTTTTCATCAGTGTGTGGTTCTTTTTCCAGTTCTCGTTTTCAAATTGTGAACAGCCTTCAGTCACACTATCAAATGTTGTTTTTAGTTATCCCAGTATTGTATGTATCATGTCCTAGGAAATGGTAGGGGTAGGAGATCAGAGGAGGAGAAAAATTCACCCCTGCCGTATTAGCTACAATGGGTGTTAGAAGGAGAGGGGCGATATTATGTGCGCTACCTGCCTCCATGTCAGCATTATGTATTTAGGGTTACCTCACAGTCCAGTTTACTTCAAAAAAAGTTTTGTTTAGAAGGTCTACTTGATCCATGCCAATTTTAACAAAAGTATAAGTTTCCTCTTAGTCTCTTAAGGGGTACAAAGTGTATCTTAAAATCAATAAGAATTTAGAATTGAACCAAAGATGCTGTGTGAAATTAATTTTTCACATATTTCTGATGTATCCATAAATTATGATACCTCACATCCTTATATGAAATTAAAAATAAATAGAACTCATGTCTGAAAGTCATTATGTTTGAAAGAAAAGGAAATGATCCATTATTAAAAGTTCCTGGACAATTAATAAAATGTTTATTTCATTGTAATCCAAGGGCTCCCCAGGGCTTAAACAGTATATGTTCAAATGACTGGTGAAATGAAAGACACCTCCTTTGTCATAAAAGCCAGATACATGCATTTAAAATAGTTGGTATTATTTTTCAAATATTCCTCACACTGTAGCAGGGAAACTGATGGTTGCCTGTACAAGGGCATGCGATTCCATTTAGAAACCTGAAGCAGAACTCAGTTTTTGGATTTCTAGGCTTTTTCATTTCCCATTTTTTATCCCACTTTCCCCTCTTTTCTTCCTAAACTTTGCTATGTGAGTGTCTTAGTGTTACCTTAAGATGGTCTCAAACACTTACAAACAAGTATATCACTAAGTTTTAGGATTCAGTCAAAGCAGATTAGTGCTTTTCCCCACTAAATTATAAAATCACTAAAATATGAAATAATACCTAATGTTGCTTATTGCCACTAAAGAAACAAGATGAAAAATTATTAAATGTACATTATACAATGATTGAATTACATTTTTGTTACATTTCAGTTTCAAAAGGCATGACCAAAATACAACATCAAAATATCTCAGGGCAACCTCTTGTCTGGTTATTTGTGTCAATCCCCTGAGCAACATCATGGAGTAGGACTGACCTAACAAGCTATCAAGTCCTGACAATTGTTGTAAAATCCCTTTGATCTTTTTCAGGGAAAATGCCTGGTATATATTTACTTTTCATTATAGGAAAATACATCTTTATGGATTACCTCTTAAAAAACATGCTTTAATACAACCTAGAAAATTGAGTATGGTTCCTCAGATACCAAAACAATTCCTGTGTGGGAAAAGATTGAATTAAATTGGGATTTTACTAGCATATTGAGTAAACACTTCATCTTTGATATGTTAACACTACCTGGGGACCTTGAGAGATTTTTTTTTTCCTTCCAATTTACAAATTAGAATTTTGCTGTAGGTGTGACACAATACAGAGTTTTTGTTTTGTATAGTCCCATTCTGGTTTTTCAAAGTATCCTGCCTACTACAAGAATATTTTTTACATGTGTAGGCAAGTCAGTGAAAAAATAGAATCCAAAACACAAAAGGTTAGACTTTTTAATATTATTATGAGAAAAAATTCATAACTCTTTGTAACTATTTCTCACATTACAGCTGACTATGGCTGACTATGGTGATTTCCTACAGCTAATATATCTCCTAGTTAGCTGCTGTGTAAGGTTAGCAGCGTACAGCACTGCAAAAGGATAATCCTGTTGGCACTGAGAATGATTTCACAAGAGAGTTGGCTTATAGGCAGGTCCTTAAAACTAGAATAGGATTTTGACAGGAGGTAGGAGCGTAAGAAGTGTTTTACCCAAGAGGGTTGAATTAATTAACTCAACAAATACTTAGAACAAACTATAGTAAATAGAGTTAACTTCTAATCTGCACTGCAATGGGCTAGACACTACTTGAAGTATTTAACATGAATTATCTCAATTAATCTACTTAAAAACCTATGAGTTCGATACTATTAATATTTTCATTTATAGATGAAGCCCTGAGGCATAGAGAGATCACTAAGATATTAAGTGGTAAAATCAAGATTCAGTCCAAAACAGCTGACTCCAGAGCCCACATTGCTGAAACAAGGACCCTGGAACCGACTGCTGGTTTCAAATCCTGATTTCATCTACCGTACTTAGATCAGTGTCTGAAATAGGGTAAGTGACTAATAAATGTACTATTTTAATTATGTTGATTATTATTAACAAGCTACTTCTCTGTGGCTATGGATAAGTTATTCAATAGATGTCAGATGATACAAATATGATAAGTAGGTCTCAGTCCTCAATAATTTTTTAGTCTTGTGGAATAATTTAATACAGTTGGTCCTCAATATTTGTGGGTTCCACATTTGTGGATTCAACCAACTACAATAGGAAATATTTGGGAGAAACATGTATGGTTGCACCTGTACTGAACATGTATAGATTTTTTTCTTGTCATTATTCCCTAAACAATACAGTATAAGAACTATTTACATAGCATTTACATTGTATTAGGTATTATAAGTAATCTACAGATGATTTAAAGCATGCAGGAGGATGTGTGCAGGTTATAAGGAAACATTATGCCATTTTATACAAGAGACCCGAGCATTTGCACATTTTGTATTTTCACTGATTCCTGGAATCAATACCCCAGGGATACGGAGGGAATGGTTGGATATACCCCAGAGATATAATGGGATAAGCATGGGAGAGTTTCATTTCAACTGCAAGGGATCAAGGAAGATCACAGAGGTGTTTTTTGAACATAGGATAGAGAAGTTTGCAGTTGACGAGATAAGGGGGAGGACATTATGAGGTAAAAGAACGTGAACTAAGGCATGTTGTTTTAAAAAGTGTTCAACATATGTTTGAAGAATAACTTGGCTTGTGTTAAGTTTGCATGGGAGGTGGGAAGGCTAGTGAGAAAAAAGGCAGGAAAGCAGCCTTAAGTTCACCTCTTTTGGAACATTGGAGAAGTCTTTCAACAAGTTAGTGCCAGATCAAAGGCATTTTTGCAAGAACATTGTGGTAGCAGGACATAAAGTGGAGGAAGAGAGGGTAGGTGGATACTATAGGCATGAAAACCAGATGAGGCTTGGTTAGTTTTCAGTTTCATCTTCACAATTTTAACAGCACACTAGATCATTGACTTGTTTAATATAACTGGACAAATCATGATGGTGCTTCACAGATATAAATATCTTCCCTCTCTTAGTAAATTCTTACTTTTATTTAATGTTTTCATTTATTTGGCACATAATACTATTTCACTGATCATTGTTTTTATCTTATTTGCATTTATTCTCAATCAAACTGTAATTAAGAGAAAACCACTTAATATGCTTTTATATCTAAACAGGGACTAGTGTGTAATATAGACCCAAATAATATTTATTTAATTGATCAATGACAATATGAGGTTCTAGCTTTTTTAACGGTCCTTTTACAGTGGGTTGAATAATTTGCCAGATCCAGCTTTTAGAACAAATTTGACATAAAAAATTAAAATGATGATGTGTTTTACCATCACTTCTCAAGTAAACTAAAAAAAGAAATTAACTTTTATTGCGTGCGTTTTTATGTCTTACCTTCAAAAGCAGAACACATATCCCTGAAAAAAGTAGAAAAGGATATAATTTTCCCTCAAAGAAATATTTGAATCCATAGAGTAATATACAATTATATGAAGATTGTTTTATAAATTATGAAAGTTTTAATATGTTTTCCAAATAAAGAAATCTGATCTCACGCTAAATAGCTTCTATTTGAGAAATTTCATTGTGACTTTCACATCATATTCTTACATTGTTCTTTGGGCTGTAGTTAAACATATATCTCTTGATATTTGAAGTTTGAATGTCCCCTAGATACTTTAAGATGCTACAGTGAACAAAGTCCTGTTGGTCTGAGAAATCACTAGAAATAAATCTTAAAACTAATTATGTTGCATATATTGTCTTTTATGATTCTTCTGGTGAGAGTTTCTTTAAGAGTCACTTTCCAATTTCTGTCAAACACTTGCAGTTATAGTACAAACACATTTTTTTTCAGAATTAATTCACTTGCATTTAAACTTCAAGATAGTGTTTGCCTTTCATTGTGAAATAGAGAAAGGTTATAAGGAAATTTCTAAGGAATTACAAAAATTAACTCTGAATATCCTCTCTTTATTTTGCAAAACGTAATGAGTCCAGTCCTAACAATCATAGAGTTATACAATTATCTTACGGGTTTGGGATGATTTCATTGCTAATTCAGACTTTTAAGAAAAAAATCAATTCTTAAAAATAAACTCTCTGAGTTGATTGCATTGCCAATCTAAACTTTAGTAGAAAATTAGCAAATGTCCTTTCTTCATTTGATCACATTTATTTTCTTTCCCCATGAAAAGCAAACACAGCAGCAATGAATTCCCCATAACTGTTCTCTGACCAACACAGATGAGGTGTAATCGCCTGTGGATGATACAGTCTCCCAAGTCAAGAGTTGCATGGAAACTTTATACATGTAAAGTGTCTCCCTGCCTGATATCATTTTTGTCCTAGAAGAGGAAGTGGATTGGATTTAGTCCAATTTGCCTGTAACCACTATATCTTAACATGTTCAAAAAAAAGAATCAGACTCAACAGGAAGTGTAATTGGGCCATTTTCACCAATTAGAAAACGTATTTTAAAATCAACATTTGTCACTTAGATAAAATACTATGTATAAGAATTATCTACAGAAACACAGAAATTGAATTTGTATTAGATTATAAAATACTATGGCTTATTTTTACCTAAATAATTCACAGAAAGGGTCTCTTGTAACCTCTATTATATTAACAACCTGAATGGAGTAAAGGCTATTATTTAGAATTTACTAGTATATCTAATAAAATGTGTAAAGTTAGTTTCATTAACTAGGTTTGCACAATACATTTTTCTTATGACAATCACACCTCTTATGACATTCAAGAATTTTTTTTTAAAAGATATACATTTTTAAAAAATTTTTAAATAAATTACTTATTATTTTCTTGGTTCATTGTCATTTGACTGAACCCCACAGTTACAACCAGTAAGAAGTTAAAAATGAAGTTTCTGTCAACTATTTTCTACTAGCAAACATAGTGACTCGCCTTCCAAATAAAAGCATATCAACATGAAAGTTTCCCAAGGGTATATTCTAGGTCATAATCTTCATGTTAATGAATTCCTTACTGAATAGTAAATTGTAAGAATATATTATCTTACTCCTATCATACATTACCTGCCAGCAGGTAATTACCCATCAAAACCCAAACAGAGAGGGAGATTGCCCTGTGACACCAGTGACCCCTGCAGGTAAAATAAAAAAAAAATACACTGTAATTGGACAAAAGATAATGCTGCATATTAGAATGCAGTGGGGTAATACCAAAGCATTAATTAATATTTATCAATAACTCCCAATGAGGTTTGTTGTTATTATTTACTAATTACCACTGGAGATTTTATTATCTGGGATTTTACAAGCTATTATTGAACATATTTATATTTTGCATGTCAACTATAGTTTCTTGAGAATGCTGTCCAGATAGGGCTCTTAGAAAGCTGTTTAGAGTGATTTGATTAAAAAGTTAGAAGAGATCACAAATGCCCATCTGGTTTATTGGACTGCCTGAAGATTAGTTTCAATAACTAGCTAACTGGATACTTACATGATGTACAAAGCACATGCAGTCTCAGTAACTCCCAATGAGATAAGTATTATTATCCACATATTATAGAAAGAGATAGTCAAGTGGCAATATAAGTGTCAAAGCTGGGAGGTATGCTCTAAAACCCCTTCTCCTGATCACTATATTACAGGGTGAAGGTAATGTTTAGAAAAGGTCACAAAATGGATATTCACACTTCAGTACTCTACTTAGTGGCATGTATTTAATGACTTCTAATTTATTTAATATGTATGGAGTGCTTACTTAGTACATCATTCTAGGCTGGGTCCTGAATAGTTTTAAAACAGCCAACAATTAATTAGCATGGGTGTTTTTTTTTTAAAAAAAATGATGTATAATATTAATGATTTAAACAAATGCAGTTTTGATACTTTGATGGTAATAAAGGTGGTAGTCACCAATTCAACCATTTTGTGTATGTAATTGAGTCATTATTTGTGGTATTTTTACCAACATTAAAAATCTCCAGCAACCTATGAGAGGTATAAATAATTATTGTAGCTAGGCATTTCTTCGTGAGTTTTCAATTTTTTTTTTTTAGAAATGAGAGTTATCTTTTTAAAATTTATGCTTTGAAATCCACTGTTAAATTTATCTTTGTCTTTTAAGTTCCCAATTAACCCATGTAAATTGTGAAACACAAACAGAAGAATGTTTGTGTGAATGTTTCTGTTACTCTTACAATTTAATGATGGAGGAGTATTGTCTAATATTTCTTTAAAAGAGCTCTCAATTAACCATAAAACTACTAAAACCTTAATGTTGTCATGAAAACAGCAACAACATAACAACAAACAAAAATAAATCAAAAGCAGAACATCCAATATCTTTGTATTTCTTTGATTTCTGTAATATAGTAATAAGTGGACCACCAAAAATGAAAATAGTATTAAAAATGATTTGATCTTTACACATTCTATGCATGTATCAAAATACCACATGTGTCCTAGAAAAATGCAAAGTCATTATCTATCAGTAAAAAAGTATCAAGACTTCACAGTGAGTTCAAGTATTAAATGCCTATTCTTTTTTTCCATAAATATGTAATGAACACCTTGTATGTATCAGGTACTAAGATAGGTACAGGGTGTGTTACGGTCAACAAAACAGATACATTCTGTGCATTTACAGAGTTTACAGTCTAGAGGGGAAACTGATAATAACAAGGAACAAATAAATAACTAGGGGTGTTAAATGCTCGTATGGAAATAAAGGAGCAGGAGGTTAGAGAATACATGAGAGAATCTACTGAAAAACAGTGAGCTCGGGCTGCTATAACAAACACCATAGACCAGATGGCTTAATCAATAAACATTTATTTCCCACAGTTCTGGAGGCTGAAAGTCCATGATCAGGGTGCCAGCATGGTCGTGTTCTTGGTCTCCACCCTCTTCCTGGTTTGTCAAAGACTGCCTTTTTGTTGTATCTTCACATGGCAAACAGAGAGAGAGAGAAAGAGAGAGGACATATACAATCTCTCTGGTCACTTATATGAGGGTGTTCCACCCTCATGACCTCATCTAAACCTAATTACCTCCCAAAGGCCTCACCTCTAAATGCCATCATACTGGGGATCAAGGCTCCAACATAGGAATTTTGAGAGGACACGGATGAACATCTAGTTCACAGCAGTGCCCATGAGGAAGTGTTCTAAACATGAGCAGAGGCCTGAATAATTAGAATGAACTAGCAATGTAAGAATGGAAGAGCCAAGAGAACCACATGAGTGGAGGATCTGAGGAGGGAAAGAACCTGCTCTTGTTGAAAAACTACTGCAAGGAGGCCAATGTAGGCTGTGGAGCATGGCAGGTATCAGGGCAGTGAACCTGGTCCAGACCAGATAGCATCTTATGAACCATGTAAGGGTGTCTCAATCTCATTTAACATGTATTGGCCTTTTCTCGCTGCTATGTAGTGATGGATCACAGAAAGAGTAGAATGTTGTCTTATAACAAATTACCATGTTAATGCTAAAATAAAAGGTTTGTGTAGATTGAATTTAAAATTGTTTATACCAGGTAAAGCAATACATTGTCATATTAAATGGCTTCAAATTCTGAGTTTGTGCTCTACAAGCTGAAGTAAAATAAAATGGCATCCTTTTTGATTAAAAATAGGCAGAATTTTCTTATATATCAGCCTTCAAAAAGAGGAGCAGAGAAACATATCTTCCAAAAGGGAAATTAAGGGTGATTTTCCCCCTCTATAACAAGCGCAGCCCAAGTATAAAACAATAATGAGTCAATTTGTACATCATGCCAAAAGAATCAATCAAGTCAGCAAGGAAAAATTAGTCAAGCCAGATATTTGGCTTAAGGGAAAATTCAAAAGGGTGTGTTTTCACATTTAACACTTTATAAGTTGTTGACCTTATGTAACTATAATTACTTTGTTCACTTACAAGTAAAATGGATAAAACAATGCCTAATGTAATAGGATTTTGAAGAGAGTTGGATAAAAATCTTATTGCCCAGGGCCTGGCACATAGTAGGAATTTGGTTTATAACCTGAGTTGCAAGCCTATCTAAAGGTAATCTGTATTATAGATAGATGTAGGGATTTAAGGAAGCTATGCTAATTCATTAGCAGTTAGTTGGTAAACCAAAATAAATAGTTTCAGGCAATTTTTAGAAATTCTGTCAAACAAATAATAAACTAGAAAACTTCTTCAAACATTCTACAATTTTTAAAATACAACAAAAGAATTCTGAAATTAGATTGAGAAGGTAAAAGAGTCAGTGAAATTCAAATGTAACTTTAAGTACTCTTGCAATTTTTCTCCTTTCTAGGATGTGCCTCTCACCCTCTTACATGTAAATATATCTTCCACAGTGTATTAGGTTTAGGAAAAACAATTAAGAATTGCTGTGGGTTTAATTGTGTCCTTCAAAAAAGATATGTTGAAGTCCTAACCCCTAGTACCTCAGAATGTGAATTTATTTGGAAATAGGGTATTTCCAGATGCAATTAATTAATTTACGATGGGGTCATACTACAGTAGAATGGACTCTTAAGACAATAGAACTGGTGTCCTTATAAGAAGAGAACACAGAGAGACACTCAGGGATAAGATTGACCTGTGACAATGGAGACAGAGATTGGAGTGATGTGTATACAAGACAAGAATGCCAACTATATCTGGCAGACAGCAGCAGCTACAAGAGGCAAGAAACAGATCTCCCCTCCAGATTCCCCAGGTAGGATGGCCCTGCCAACACCTTGATTTAATACATCTATCCTCCATAACAATAAATTTCTGTCGTTTTAAGCACACTCAGTTTGTGGTGCTTTGTTATGACAGCACTAGGAAACTAACACAGAAGTATAGCCAAAGGGAGACCTGGAGACCTACCTACCTGACTGTAGTCTTCAACCTATAGTTATTTACCCCATCAAAACAAGAGAAGGTAAAAACCACATGGAATGAGATGATACCAATAGCCTTCCATTCATAACCTTAATTTTGGTTTGGTAAACAGCATGTCTTAGCAAAAACAAAACAAAACACAAATGAAGTAGCAAACAAACACCAGCACCCTTAATTGTATCTTCTCTTCTGAGTCATTAATGCATCAGTGACAAGCAAATGCTTACTGCTGCCAGATTTCCAAAGCCAAAATCCCAAAACAACAAATGCTGGCGAGGATGTGGAGAGACAGGAACTCTCTT
>VBSM01003176.1:27929330-27969252 GCA_008086735.1 Cheirogaleus medius
CTGATTAAAACTATGGTGCTCAAATGGTGGTAGTACTCACCAGGGATTCGGGGATGGGAGGGAGGCCCACATCCTAGAGATATGTCGAGCATTGTGGGGGGGGAAGGGAATACCTCTAACCCTTCTTAGGGAGAGGCAAAGATATACAATGTAACCAAAATGTCAAAAAACAAAAACAAACTTTTATTGGGTGGTGGGCAGGTGGGGGGTGCGGGAAGGGTGTATACTTACATAATGGGTGTGGCACGAACCTCTGGGGATTGGACATGCTTGAAGCTCTGGCACGGGGTGGGGAGTGGCAGGGGCAATATATGTAACCCTAACAATATTTGTACTCCCGTAATATAATGAAATAAAAGAAAAAAAAGAAAGAAAAGAAATAAGGGGTACTCCATTGACTTTATACATCTTTAACGAAGGTGCCATCTGTGGTCCAACACCAGAAATCTCTTTTAATCGTGATGATACATGAGCCTAAAAGAACACAATCTGATTTTTTCCAAACCCAGGTACATAAAATTGAGCTCATGGTGCTACAAGTTAGGAAAACCTTGCTTTTAAGGCTGTAAACTGCATATAACTTTGTGAATATATTCATATGCATGATATTAAAATAGCTTATGCCTGCCTAAAATCCTAGATTATAAAAATAGCACCCAGCTAAAAACTTGATATTTTTAGTCACTGCTCTCTTCTCCTGTGACCACTATAGTTTTCTGTGTCCTGTCTTTCCTGCGCAGTCTTATTTGCCATCAGTCTTAATCTATTTTTACAAACAAATTAAGGCAGATGAGGTATGCAACTCTACTATCTATCATTCACTTTTCTATGCCTCTGTCAGAATCAATAAATACTCATTCAAAGGAGGGAGACTAAGCAACTCATTAATCCTCCTGCTCACTGCTTCCAAAATATGGGTGGCTTGTTAGGTGCCCTCTGAAATCCACGGTGCAAACTGTAGCTCTTGAGAACTGTTAAAGATCTAGCAATATAGACAAAGAGCATGAGGAGGTGATAATTACACTGGTGAATGTGTGTTCTGTGATTCATCCACTCACAACATTTTCCAAATATCTTTTCTTCATGCAAGATATAGGTTGTCTTTATTTTCAGAGACTCATCCAAGCCTGATGTCTCCTCATTGTTTAAATCTGTCCTTGAACATAAACAACACTCTGGAAATTTCTAATTTTATACAACAATTTTCAAAGTACATGAAAAGAAAGTTCTTTAAACTCAAAAGAGTGAATATTGATTACTGACTTGTTTAGAGTGAATACTGAAGGAGATGCTATACAAAGACTCCTTCAGCAATTCACGCGAGAAATGTGAATGTTAACACCATAGAAATTCACATATAGTAATAGGGGTTAAAGGAAATCAGACAAATATAGATATTGAATGGATCTATACTCTTAAATCTCTCACTTTTTTTGACCTTAAAGTTAAAAGTGTGATATCTTGGGCTTACTCTTCTAATTCTTTTGTCGTCTCAAGTTTGGGGGATTTTATTATTATTCCTTGTGGATTTTCTAACTTTAAGAGAAGTAATGTGAAAAATAACATCAGCCTGAACTTGGTAACCTCTACTTTATTTTTTTTAGTTTGACTTGGCTAAAAGCCATTATAACTGCTGTTTATTATTTCAAAACACCATTAATACTTACTATGTGATTCATTTCCATGTAAATTTTTCTTTCAGATAGCTTTGAGTTAGAGCAATGTATGCATTAGGAGGAAAACATCAGATAATTATTTACTCAAAAAACAAGAGAGAGGAGGGTTGAAGAGAGCATATCCCACGAGATTTAAGACTGACAGATTAGCAGCAGAAAACCTTTTGTCTGGAAAGTAAGAAAATGATCCTGAGAACTAAGCACAATATACCTCTCAACTTGTCAAAACCAAAGAAGCTTTATATGTGCAAAATGTCCAATTCTCTTTTCTCATACAGAGATAACTGGAAGATTAATCTGACTTGGAAAATAACCAAATTTAAAATAAAACCTGTAATCATAAGTACAACATTTTTATAGATTAAATGAGACTGCTGAATCTTTCAGAAGATTTTGCTGCTTCATAATTTCAAATACTTATTTTAGTGTATTAATTCCTTGGTAAAGTATAACAAAGTGAGAGCTTATCAATTAGGCAGTAGAGAGTATCAAAATTTTAGGGATAATGAAAATAATAGCTTCCATCTTCTAAGCACTTACAATATTCCAAGCATAATGCTTCATTCTTTATTTTAAAAATTTCCTCTAGTCTTCACAATAACCCAATGGATTTAATAGAATTATTTCCATTTAATAGATGAGGAATCCGGAAATCATAGAGATTAACTAACTTGTCCAAGATTACATAACTGAAAAGTAGCAGAGTTGGGAGCGGGGGGCGGGTTATATCCAGGTTTAACGTCCCTAAAGTGGTTCTTTTGTCTACTTTGCCCAGGCAGCCTTGCTGACCAGATGTTAGAGATGAGGTTAAGTCCTACCAATTCACTGAGATTCCTGAACTCAAAATTATTTCCCCCTTTTAATGAAATAGATGCAATTCACTTATTTTAGGACTTGGTTACACTATATTTAAGACTGTTTTCTCATTCATTCTCTCTCTCTCTCTCTCTCTCTCACACACACACACACACACACTTCTTTCCTTCCTTTTTGTCTTCCTTTCTTTCTTCCTCCTTCCTTCCATTCCATTCCAGAAATAATTTGAAGGGACTTATAATGAAACACACATATAATAGAACCACTAAAAACTCTCCAAAAGATTATAAATCCACAAGTTTGTGTGATATCAATGGTTGCAAATTACAACAAAGCTCTTTTTGAAAAAGAATATTGACAATTTCAACATTCTATCCATTAATTTAGTGTTTACTCATTAAATACAATGTGTTGAGCTGATCCTATGTTCTAGGGATTGTTATGAGTCCTGAGGATGCAAAGACAAATCCATCATGTAAGTCATGGCTTTTTCTTCACTGCATGTACTATATTGGAGTAGTGTATAAACACAGTGGAGATAGAGGACGTCAGTACGTGCGTTCAGGAGAATTGAAAAGGTTTCACAGGAAAGTGGACATTTGAAGTGGTCACAAAGAATAAGTAAAAATTTTCCAGAAGAGAGGAGAGACAAAAGTATTCCCGGAAAGTGATGAACGAAGGCTGGCCAGCTTTGCAAATTAAAGCATGTGGTGGTCATTTCCAGGGAAGTGTTACATACAAGGTACAAGGTAAGATACAAAACCAGAGGCTTGTGGGTACGATGTCAAGCAATTTAGAGTGTAAGCCATGTGTAATTTTTAAAAATATTATTTGAAATAATCTTCTACTTACAAGTACAGAATAAAAAAACCTTTTCCCCCTTCAACCACTAGAGAGTCAGTTGCTGACCTGATGCCCCAGCACCCCAAATGCTTTACTTTGTCTCCTGCAAACAAGGATATTCTCCCACATGAACACAAAGCAATCATCAAAATCAGAAAATCAATATTGATACATTACCACCACATAATTTTCAGACTCCATTCAAGTTTGCTAATTGTCCTGATAATGTTCTTTAGGCCATTTAGTTGTGATATGTTTTTAGTCCTTTTCAGTCTGGAACATTCTTTCAGTCTTTCCTTGACATTAATGACTTTGATGCTATTGATGGTTACAGTTATTTTGTAACCATTCCTCAATCTGGGCGTCTGATGCTTCCTCATTCTGTGACAGTTATGCAACTTTTGTAGAGTACCAAAGAGGAGCTGCTGCTTTTTTCTCATTAAAACCTATCAGATATTGTGTAATTTTAATTTGTCCCATGAATAATGATATTCACTTTGACCAATTGATTAAGATGGTGTCTGCCAGCTTCCCCACTGTGAAATTCCTTTTCTCCTTTTGTAAATAACAAATATTTGCTTGGGGAGGTAATTTGAAATTATGTATATAGTCCATTCCTCAATAAATTTTATTTATTTAATCCAATGATTTATAATAAGTTACTATAATTATTCACTTGGACTTATAGATGGCTTCAGAGTCAGCCAGTGGAACTCCTCCATGATGACCCCTGTGTTCTTTTGGCATTATTCTTTGCTTTCTCACACAAGAGGTTCTAGACTTACCTTCATCTTGTGCTTTTCCTCGCCTAGCTCTTGGATCAGCCATTTCTCTGAGGAATTCTGGTATAAAGAAGAGTGATATTCAGAGGCCAAGATCTGGGCACTAGGTGTGCTCACTATTATTGAAGTAGGAGACGATTGCTGCTCTTAGGCCCTCTTATTGAACAGAGTTGGATCAAATGCACACACACATATATGTATGTATATATGCATGTGTGTGTATGCATCTATACATAATGTGGTAGATTATATTTTTTAAGATGGCCACAAGATTGTCCATTTCATGTAGTCTTTTTACAATATAATGCTGATGCTCCTCTTCTTACTCAGAAATTAGATCTATGCCTATCAGCTACTTTGAATCTGTGTGTTCTATGGGCTGAATTGTGCCTACTTCCCAAATCCATATGTTGAACCCCTAACCACAGATGTGATAGTGTTTTGAGGTGAGGTCTTGGGAAGTTAATTAGATTTAGATGAGATCATGAAAGGGGACGGTGGCCTCACGGTGAGATTAGTGTCCTTATAAGACGAAGTAACAGAGAGCTTGTGTCTTAGTCAATTTGGGCTGCTACACCAAAACACCATAAACTAGTTAGCTTAAAAACAATAAAAATTTATTTCTTATCTGTTATGGAGGCTGGGAAGCCCCAGATCAAGGTCCTGACATATTTGGTGTCTTTTGAGAGCCTACTTCCTTCATAGACAGATACCTTCTCACTGTAATTTCACATGATGGAAGGGGTGAGGGAGCTCTCTAGGGTCTCTTTCATAAGGGCACAAATCCATTTTCTTTTGAGACAGAGTTTCACTCAGTTGTCCTAGGCAGAATGCAGTGGCATCATTGTAGCTCACTGCAACCTCCAACTCCTGGGTTCAAGTGATCCTTCTGCCTCAGCCTCCCATGTAGCTGGAACTACAGGTGCATGCAACAATAGCCAGCTGGTTTTTTAAATTATATTATTATTATTTTTGGTAGATGGGTGTCTCACTCTTGCTCAGGCTAGTCTTGAACTCCTGAGCTCAAGCAATCCTCCCAGCTTGGCCTCCCAGGGTACTAGGATTACAGGTGTGAGCCACCACGCCCAGCCACAAATCCAATTCTTGAGGGCTCCCCTCTCATGACCTAATCATCTCCTAAAGGCCCCACCACCTAATTATACCACCTTGGTTATTATGTTTTCAACATAGCAATTTTATGGGTACACAAACATTTGGACTGTAGCACCTGGGATAGATCTACTTCTGAGATTCTTTGAGCTGAAAGTATCAGCACTGGGGCCGAGAAGGTAAAGATAGTTTTAGTGAATGGTAAAGCAGGCTCAGGGCAGTGCCATAGCATCCAAAATATGTATCAAGCTAATGTGGCTCTATCATCAGTATCAGGAGGTGAAATTTGTCAGGTAATCCCATAGGAAAGAGAAGAGATTCTAATTGGGTGATTGATAGTGGAGGCAGCTGCTCTACCACAATAGGATAGCAGGCAGTGGCTAGAGGTATGAGAAGCAAGAAATCTGTTAAACATGAGCTAGTTAAACTGGTTGTAGCTAAAGGCAGAACTACACCCCTACCTAAAAATGGAAAATTCCCACATGCTCCAGTGGCTTACCTTGCATTTAAAATAAAACCAAACTCTTTACCCAGGCTATAAGGCAGTGCAGAATCTGGTACTTGCTTATTTCTTCAACCTCAACTCCTACTACCACTTTTCTCTCAGCTCACTAAATTTTAGCCACATTGGCATTCTAGCTATTCCTTGAATGTGCTACACTTGTTTCTGCCTTCAGCTTTTGCACTTAATGTTCCTTCTGATGGGAACACCCAACCCCAGATCATCTGGTATCTTCTTCTCATAATTCACAGCCCAGCTCAGATGTCAACACCTCAAAAAAGTATTCCGCTTTAAAATAGACTCACCCTTTCTCCACCAGCCCCCTTCCCGTGCTCTCTATCACTTCACTCTGTAAGTTTTTCCAGCACTTATCACTTTCTGAAATTATCTTGTTTGTTTATACTTTGTTGCCTGACTCTGTCTGACATTATAAACACTTGAGAGCAGGGATTTTGTCTTGCAAATTTTATGTCCTCAATTCCTAAAATTATGCCTGGCCTGTTGGTAGATATACAAAAAAAATGTATTTTGAATAAATACCTGAATAAATGAACTTGAGAGATAATGGAGTAGCGATGAAGACAAAACTTCAGCATACTGGTCTGCTGTGATGGAAGGAGTGAGGATAGGGAAAAGTTGTGATGTAGTAGACAACGTGTTCAGGATGAAAGAAAAGCTCAAGCTTGTCATTCTGTGACGTGGAAAAATTACTTACTCTTTCTGACTCTGTTTCCTCAGCTGTGAAATGGAGATAACTATTGTATATGGCCAGTTTAATGATTCAGTTAGCAGCAATGATAAATATATAAATATATACGTAGAGAGGGAGGCACAGAGAAGGTACCTAATAGATAGTAGCCATTATTAATTATTAATTAATCAATATTGGGCTAAATTAATTTCTGCGTGCTTAGCATATTAACATCATGGATGAGAAAGCTTAAGAACTCCCTGTCCAATTTTCTTATTTTCTTAAAGTATGCCTTTTTATACAATTTATTATATGTTTACGAAGGTAACAGGAATTTTAGTATATTTTGCATATCAAACAAAATATTCATATAAGCCTGATTTTCAGATGCAGCCAAATAATAAATTGGACCATAAAGTATGAATACTTTACCTAGTGATGAAAGAGTAGTACACATGAATAAAAGAGACATAATGGTTGGTCATAAAATATGATTAACCTAGTTGAAACAAAAGGCCTTAGTACCTTACAAGTGGCAAACTCATTAGTGGGTTATAGGGGTTCCACATGAGTGAAGAAATCATGTATAATGGCTGCTCATTACATACCCTATTTATTCCCAGGGTTCCTTTTGAGAAGCTTATTTTTTCAATTAAGTTTTAGGCAAGAAAAGAGAAAAGCATGATATAAGAATTTACCAACCATATTTTTTTAAAAAGTACTATTATAGGAGGTTGGTCCATATTAATCAAAAGAAACTTAACCCTTAATGATAAAGCAAGTTGTGTGTGTATTCCATGTATAACCAAGCCATTTAACATTGCTTTAAAATGGAGACTTTTATGAAGCAGAACCTCTTGATGGGCTATTTCTACGAGGATCATGCTGGCCTGTTCCCTCTCTCCTTTTTTATTACCACAGTTACTGCTTTTGTAGCTCCAGTTTTACCACCAATTCTGTGACTTTGGGTGGTATAATTAAACATTGTTGGCCTCAGTTTCCACAACTGATACAGTACGAATAACACCAAGGTTGACTATCTTGTTACTCAACACAAGGCAATACTTGTGAATCTTGGAAGCGCTTTTAAAGTACCATGCGCATACAGTGTGCTATTACACAGCACTTAGAGCAGTGCGCTTGTGTTACGGGTGTTCAATAAATATTAACTGAATGAACAGATTCATGCCGATAACTGACCCAGCCTTTTTATACAGATTGGTGCAGCAGGAATCTGAGTTAGCTCTATATGTGTTATATACCTGTAAGTGGCTGATGATAAAAATAGGAAACCTGTAAGTGTTTATCTGGTATTTTTTCTGCATTAAATATTTCAAGTATTAAAATTTGACTATATTCCACCAATTCTAAACAAATGTTTTAAATATTTATTCATTTGAAAAAAATGTACTCTTCAAACTGGTTTTCAATGGGAGTCACTTAGAAGATTTCAAAATATACCATAATATTTTCATATGGTATAAAAATTGCTGAAATGTTCATATTTGAATAAAATTTGGGGGCATGCACTATTAGACAACATTATGTTGTTATTAATATTAGACTGTGATGTACTTAAATTTTGAAGTTCAATTTTTGTATCCTTTTAAAAAAATCACAGATATAATCTGGTAGTTTATGACTCAAGGGCACAAGAGATAGACTAAGAATTAAATTAAAGGTCAATTTCTGAATTCAATGAAATAAATTGATATAAGCTAATCATCTGATTAATTCAGGCCAAAATATTTTATTGTTTATAAAGAACAAAATTTCAATCTGAAGCATCCAGTTACCTCAACACTTCCTTTAATTTGCCAATTTGTTCTATCAGTCAATCCTTCATTTATCTTTTCAAGGATTTTTGAGTGTGTGACAGGCAACACATTAGGTTAAGGACAACAGAAATAGTTAAGGATGGTCCTCATGCTGGGAAAGGTCAGTCTCACAGGCAGTGCTAATGGGGAAAAAAATTGTATCTCTTTAATAAGGGCAAAAAGACTTCAAAGATTAATTTTCTAAGTAACCAAACTCAAAATATATTTTTGGGGTAGAGCTGCTAGCTTAACTATCTACACTGATATTTTAAGTGGCTTCTTATACTGCAGTTTATCATAGGTAATATAGAAATTTAAGAGCACGGACACTCGAGCCAGACTCTGTGGGTTTGAATGCTGAGTCTAATACTTATGAACTTGTGACTTTTACCACATCACTTGATCTTCCTGGGCCTCAGTTTCCTCATCTGCAAAATGTGGGTTATAGGAGTACCTACCTCACAATTTGCAGGGTTTAACTGCTTAGAACCATACCTAACAGAGTGTAGTTATAAAAGTGTTTACAGAAATAAAATATTTATCTAAATCAGGCGTCCTCAAACTACGGCCTGTGGGCCACATGTGACCCACCGAGGACATTTATCCGGCCCGTGGCTGTTTTTGCCGCCGCTGCCTGTCCTGCTTAGCTGCCGACTCCTCCCGGGCCCACAGTGCGCATGTGTGGAATGTGCGCCGCACTCTCCAACGGCCTCCAACGGTCTGAGGGACAGTGAACTGGCCCCCTGTTTAAAAAGTTTGAGGACCCCTGATCTAAATGAATCATGTTAATTGCACTTAAAATCTGATACATAATAATTGGATATATTATACATATGTATAGATGTATATATACATAGATGATAGATGAGGCACTATCATGATACTAGTAAAATCAAAGTTGTGGCTTAAATAAGGAATACACTGCTTATGTCGATATAAAGCATGAACAAGACTTTCTCCTTTGTCTTTTCACCAACAAGTTAATCTTTGGCTTTTTATAGTAGATATGGATTGAAGTGAAGTTGTGTTGACTTGGACTGGTATATCTTAGTAATCAATGCTGTACTCCTTCAAACCTGAGGATACAGAAAGGGAATGATTTTAATCAAATAGAACAATTCCTAGCCATAAACATGTATGTTTTTAAAAACTTAATTCCATAGGATCAATCTCTAGGACTACAACAGTAGGATCTATTTATAGTTTTCCAACTCTGGATCTAATTTATGGCATGTGAAAATTCGTAATGTGTCTTTTAAAAAAATCAGCAAAATTCAGCACTCTCCCTTATTGAAATAAAATAATAAATGTACCATGATTTGAGTAGGGTATTATTTTATTTTAATGGAATTTGCCTTTTTCTTTGAGTGGGACAAAATAAACAGGTGGGCTAGTTCCTGAATCCTGTTATGTGTAGAGTATTTCTTAATACATGTTTTGGCCATGGAAAAGGAAAACCAGCAGCCCAGGCAGCTAGCGGTTGTAGTAATACAGCAACTCTAAGAAGATGAACATAAAGGTAAAAGCAAAAACTCCAAGGAAATCAAATAAGTTCCTTCCCACTACAGAGTCTCCTTCCTGGTTTATAATTGTTAAAACCTTATCAAGTGTGGTATTCTGTTTTAGCAAGAAAGACTATCCTTAGTAAACTTTTATTTATTTTTCACTATACAGATGTTAGAAAGTATTATTTACTATCTTTGCATACCTTCTTGCAGTTTTTAAAAGCGGGTAATTGATATTCTTTATTGTTATATTTGGCTATGATTTTTCCTGCTTTATAATATTCCTGTGTGAGACTATATCACAGTTAAGTTGTCATTCTTCTGTGAGTGGACATCTGGGTTGTTCCTAGTTTTATTTATTTTTTGCTTGTATATGCAATTATTCTATGACTATAATGAAAACACAATATTGAATGAGTAAAAGCAAGGTAAATAAGACTAGATGATATCATTTCAGTAAAGCTCAAAAATAAAAACTTTGTTATATCTCATTTGGGGAAATATGAATATTTAAATAAATCTATTTTTAAAGTAAAAGAATACTTACGTAATGAGTGCGATGTGCACCACCGGGAGGATGGACACCCTAGAAGCTCCGACTCGGTGGAGGGGGGCAAGGGCAATATATGTAACCTTAACAATATTTGTACTCCCATAATACGATGAAATAAAAAAAAAGTGAAAAAAATATGATGAAATAAAAAAAAGTGAAAAAAAATAAAGTAAGAAAATATCAAACATAAAGTTAATGAGAGTGAATCATGAATGGAGAGAAGCATGCTGACTCAACAACATTTGTAATACTTGCTGGTTTTCAGGACATAGATCCCTTTAAATACTAATGTTTTTAGCCAGCCACATCTTACCAGACACATTATAGTGAACTCACATCTCACATTAAAAATAATTTACAAATAACTATATAAGATTTGAGCAGAGTTGTAGTTGATGGGTTGACATAATGCTGCTTTTTATAGAATTGAATTAAATTCCTTCATTCAGTAGATACTTATGAGATGACTACTACAGCCTAGGCCCTATTTTAGATACTGAAATACCTTGGGGAACAAAACAGATAATTTCCTACTTTTGTGAAGCCTACATTCTATTTTTAACTATATTTTAATATAATTAGTTATTCATTGATTTGATTTAAAAAATCCCCCCTTTTACATTTCAGAACCCCCCAAGAGTAGTTTTTCTCATTTTAAGTCTCAAAATACTTTTGCCAGCCTTTGAAAGCTTGTGGGCCTTTGTTACTCTTCCTCTAACACTGTCCACTGGGTAAAATAATCCTGCCATGCACTGTAATCTTTCCTGTCTCCAAACTTTGCATGTGCTCCTCCCTCTACCTGCCACACTTTTCTACCCCCTTCGCCACGTCCTGAAACCCAGATGAACCTATTCACCTGACTAATTACGTGTCTTTCCAGATGGAGCTCAGGCTCCTTGATCTCTAGAAATCTTTCCCTATCTAACCCACCAGCTCCAGTCTAGCCCTGAGTAAATCCAATAAAAGCATATCACATTGCTTCCATGCTCAAAATCCTCCATTGGCATCTCATCATGTTCACATTAAAATCCAGGGTCTTTACTATGGTTTTCATAAGATTTTAATATAATCTGGCCATTGGCTAAATCTCCTAGTTCATTTCCTCCCGGTCTTCTTTTCCTTCTCTCTGCTCCTGTCACAATGGCTTTCTTGTTATTTTGACAGATGCCAAATATGCTCCTGCTCCAGGCCCTTTGAACTTGCTGTTGTCTAAGCTTGGAATGCTCGTCCTATACTGTCATAACTTCCTTCCTTACTTCATTCTAATATGTGCTCAAAACTTGCCTCCTGGAACTCGAATTCCCTAACTAAAACAAGACTTTTCTGCTACTCTCTTTCTACTTTCTAGGCTTTAATTTCTTTACACTTACCATTTCCTGACAGTATATTACACATTTGGTTTATTTTATATTACACATTTTGTTTATTTTATATTACACATTTGGTTTATTTTATATTACACATTTGGTTTTGTTTATTGCCTGTTCCACTAACAATAAAATAAACTATGAAATATTGTCTGTTTTGTTCACTGCCAAATCCCCAGGACCTAGAAGAGTGTCTGACAAATAGTATGTGCTTAATAAATATATTTTGAATGAAGAATGAATGAATAGTACCACAGTAAACTATAGTCTATTCAGGTATTACAATCAGGGGCATATGTGTTTTTCTATGCCCTTTCATGATGTATTAATGAAAATCTCTAATTGCCTGATCTGCACTATCCTGTCAATTGCTAAAGGACAGAAACCATGTCCTATTCACTTCAATATTTAGGATACAGTAGGACTAGAGTAGGCTCAGTTAGTATTTGCCATGAGAAAATGCATTGAATAGTCTTCACCATGCAAGGTACTAGGCTAGGTGTTCAGAATTTAAATCTTTTATTAGTCTAGAATGTTTCATGAAACCTGAGAGAGAAATATTTTGTAACCCTGCTGTAGCTAATTCTTCACCACAAAGGGTTTCATTGTATATGTATGGGATTATTATATTTACTTAGAATAGATCCCTACTTTGCATGTTCCAGAATATATATTTCCCTACTCAATTATTACCCATACTTGCAGCAGACACTCTTAAAATAAGATTTACAGAAATTGAGTGAACTAAAGATAAAAACGAAAGGAATTTTTAGGTTTTTTTTTAAAGCATCTAAAGCATGAATATTGTCTCATTTTACTCATAGTTCATTGAAAGGAAAGAGAGAGAAAGGAATCTTTCAAAATAAATCCTCAAAAACAGTGCCATCTGCTTCTATGGAAACTTTAATTAATTAATTCACTAATTAATTAATTAATGCATACTTTCATTCATTCAGACATGTTTTTAAGTGACTACTTAGTAAAGATAGATCAGATACACTGTTTCTGGATCTCTGGGTATTTACTGTCTTTAACTCATATGTTGTCCTTGTCCCCTGAGATGTGGTCATTTATTCTCTTCTGCTCCTCTGCAAGGTGGTGACCAAAACAATCTTAGCATTCTCAGCATATCTAAACTTTAGACAGGTTTCTTCCTCACTATAAGCCTCTGACCTCTCTTTTTCCTCAGAGCATTTGCTTTAGAAATGTTGCTTTCTCTGACTCTTTGATATGCAAATATTCTCCCAGCCTCTTGTCAGTTTTACAATCAAGGAATGTCTTTCTCAAGGACCTAGGAAAGATCTCTTTGAAATGTAATCACCAAGAAAGATAGGGCCCCTATCTCCCAGTCTGGTAGGGTAGGAACCTAACTTAGATAACCTCTAATTAGCAAACACAGATTATCTAATCACATTGACCACCCTCCCCCGCCCAATGCCCTCTGGTACTTTTCTACTATCTCAGCCTGGGGCTTAAAAACTCTCCAGCCTTATTTCACTTGAGTTCAATCTCTCTCCCTTCTTGCAGTAGCACTGACCTCTATTGCAGTAGTCTTGAATAAAGACTTTGTTGCCGGTTTAACTTTGTGTCTGATTTTTCTTTGAGCGTTCCCATTATGTGTTTTTGTTCTCTCTTCAGTTCTGCTGCTCTGTGATGCAGCAGGGACTTTCTTGTTTATTTCTTCTTCTTATTATTATTTCAACAGATTTAGGGGGTACAGCTGGCATTTTGTTACATGGATATGTTGTATAGTGGTGAAGTCTGGGCTTCAGGTGTACCCATCTCCTGAATAGTGTACATTGTACAAGTACGTAGTTATTTTATCCCCCACCCTTCTCTCATCCTCCCCAATGTCTAAGTCTCCAGTGACCTTTATACCATTTTGTATGACTATGCTTACCCACAGTTTAACTCCCACTTATAAGTGAGAACATTATGGTATTTGGTATTTTGTTCTTGAGTTACTTCACTTAGGATAATGGTGTCTATTTTCATCCAAGTTGCTGCAAAAGACATTATTTCATTCTTTTTATGGCCCAATAGTATGTATTTATGTGTGTGTGTATGTATCACATTTTCTTTATCCAGTCTTCAGTTGATGGGCTCTTAGGTTGACTGCATATCTTTGTGATTGTGAATTGTACTACGATAAACACATGTTTGCAGGTATTTTTTTGACATAATTATTTCTTTTCCTTTAGGTAGATACCCTGTAGTGGGATTGCTGGATCAAATGTTTGATCTAATTTCAGTTCTTTGGGAAATCTCTATACTGTTTTCCATAGAGGTTGTACTAATTTACATTCCCACCAATAGTGTACAAGCTTTCCCTTTTCACTGCATTCTTGCCAACATCTCTTGCTTTTTGACATTTTAATAATGGCTATTCTGATTGGAGTAAGATGTTATCTCACTGTGGCTTTAATTTGCATTTCCCTGAGGATTAGCAATGTTGAGCATTTATTTTAAGTCCCTTTGGTCATTTGTTCTGAAATCTTCTGAAAAATCTCAGTTCATATCATGTCTTTTGTCCACTTTTGAATGGAGTTGTTTATTATTTCTCTTGCTGAGTTGTTTGAGTTACTTGTAGATACTGGATATTAGTCCTTTGTAAGATGCATAGTTTGCAAATATTTTCTTCCATTCTGTAAGTTATCTATCTGTCTGTCTGTCTATTTATTTATTTATTGCTTTGTCAAAGGTCAGGTGGTTGTAGCTTTATTCCTGGGTTCTCTATTCTATTCCATTGATCTATGTGTCTATTTTTATACTAGTACTATGGCATTTTGGTTACACTAACCTTGTAGTATAATTTGAGGTCAAATAATGTGATGCCTTCAGTTTTGTTCTTTTTGCTCAGGATTACTTTGGTTATATGTACGTTTTCTTTTCCCTTTTTTTTTTTTTTTGGTTCCATATAAATTTTAGAGTTTTTTTTCTAATTCTGTGAAAAATGATGTTAGTATTTTGATATGAATTGCATTGAATCTGTAGATTGCTTTGGGAAATATGATCATTTTGACAATATTGATTCTTCTGATCCATGAGCACGGGGTGGTTTTCCATTTGTTTGTGTCAGCTACCCTTACATTCATTAGTGTTTTATATTTTCCTTATAGAGATCTTTCACCTCATTGGTTAAATATAGTCCTAGGCATTTTATTTTATTTATTTTTGCTACTATTGTAAATGGGATTCAGTTCTTAATTTGGTTCTCAGCTTGGTCACTATTGGTATATAGAAATGCTACTGAATTGTGTATGTTGATTTTGTAACTTGAGACTTTACTGAATTCATTTATCAAATCTAGGAACTATTAGAGGAGGCTTTAGTGTCTTCTAGGTATAAGATCATATCACCAGCAAACAGATAATTTTACTTCCTCTTTTCCAATTTGGATGCCCTTTATTTATTTTTTTTTTTCTCTAGCCTAATTACTCTGGCTAAGACTTCCAGTAGAGTAGAAGGGTTGAAAGTGGGCCTCCTTATCTTGTTCTAGTTCTTAGGGGAATACTTTCAACTTTCCCCCATTCAGTATGCTGTTGGTTGTAGGTTTGCCATATATGGATGTTGTTACTTTGAAGTATGTTTCTTCTATGCCTAGTTTGTTGAAGGTTTTTTCATGAAGGGATGCTGGATTTGTCAAATGCTTCTTCAGCATATATTGATATGATCATATGATTGTTGTTTTCAATTCTGTTTATGTGATGAATCACATACTTTGATTTGAATATGTTGAATCATCCTTGCATCCTTGGGATGAAATCCACTTGATCCTGGTGAATTATCTTTTTGATATACTGTTGGATTCAGTTTGCTAGTATTTTTTTGAGGATTTTTTTCATCTATGTTTATGAGGGCTATCAGGCTGTGGTTTTCTTTTTTTGTTGTGTCCTTTTTTGGCTTTTGTATCAGGGTGATACTGGCTTTGTAGAATGAGTTACCGAGAATCCTTCCTTCTGCTAAAGCATGTATCAAACTTGAGTCATGTATCACCTTTTTGAAGAGGAGGAGAAAATAAACATCTCACAGACTTCCAAATCCATGGAAACATCATTTTATTTAAATTGTATATTGTAAAATAGAACCTTTAGAACTGATAGGTTTTTTAAAAAAAGTTTTTCAAATACATTATTGTGGAAATTTTGACCCTGAAAATGTGTGCCCTGCCCCCTTCCAAATTTTTCAGGGATCCTGGGAAACCAGTTTGGGAAACTGCCAAAACCTTGGCCAATTCTCTTCCTGGTGAGATATTCATTATTATGCAAAATATGTGATAACTCACATTAAATTTTATTTTAACTTTCTATTTTAAAAGAACAGCGTTTGTAAGAGTCAAATAAATAGACAGAGAGAATCCCTGACCCACAAGGAAAACTTTCTATTAAAGAACCCTGACCTTTAACATGTAAAGCTATAATTTAGAATTTCCTTTACTTATGTGTTTTATCTACTCTCTGGTATACATATTTAAAACCTTGTAATTTTTCCCTCTGAGTATGTGAACTTGGTCATTGATGCAAACTGTCAGTCAGCCTCTTTGCTCTCTTTTTAGAAAGATCTGTCTGTATCAGATAGCCTTGACATGGAACAACTGGCAGATGACAGCCTGGGATTACTGCATACTACTTAAAACAAATAATTTGCCCATAAAACACTGACTAAACAACCAATGGTTTTAAGGTATGGATATTTACCTAAGTAATAGAAAAAAAATCTACTAATATTGTAAGTTGATTTTGTTTATGATGAGTTAAAAAAAAAAACCTGTTTTTCCAAATAAAAGTGCCACACTGTGTATTGACAGTATTAACTTTTAACAATACTAGGCATTTTTTTGGCTTATTTGTATACAATATATACATAATGCATTTGAAAGTTTACTAGAATAAGCTGTATAACGTATCACAGGAATAAAAACAAATCAACATGTTTTCAAAGGCTTGAAAAAGGAAAAAAGAACAAATGAACAAGAGCAAGTTTCTCACAGACCTTTCCTTGTCAGATACATATCACTCGTTTACAAAATAAATTACTCAGGTAAGTTCCTGAATAAATCAGTATAGGTAGCTGTTTAAAATTTGTAAGCTAATGCTTAATAATATATAATTTTGGGAAACTAAAGTATAACCACAAACTATTTATTTACTGAAATGTGGACATATAAAAAAAAATCCTATGCAGAACGGTGTCCTGCACCTGAGACTTTTTCCAAAGAAATAGCAGCAGCTGAGAGGGAGATATAGGTGGGGTAGGAGGAGACCCTGACTATAGAAAAGCAAAAGCAACTAAAATGTATACTTCGTCCAGGATTGTAAAAGCCAAGAATGCACAGGGGAAGGAATTGCTGAGATGCCAACTTTTAAAAGATTTGTGGATTTCAGATTGTTCATATTAGACCTATATATGATGGGATGAAATAGCTAGTGTATATTTCTTCTCCCTCTATACACTTTGACCATACTTTCCTGATGCATGCATATAGTATGTGATCCATAAATGTGGATTAACTAAAATACAAGAATGTTCTGTCCCTAACTCCATTAGGAAGTACACATGGTTTAGCCTTTCTGTTCTGAAAAAGAAGGTAAAATCAGTGTCCTTTAAGGTAGCCATGGCTTTAATGAGGGTGAGTCATAGCACTTAGGGAGGCAAACCTATTTATTACACAACACTTGTAATTGGGTCCATTTTTAAAAGGCCAACTGACAGACAGGGGCCAAAATTAGATGCATCCTCAGTAGGCAGCTGGTATGCTCTTGCCAGCACAAGGATTTAGAGGAGTGGAGCTGGTGAGAAATAGCCAACAATCCAGGGAAGGGGATAGCAGAGCAAAATAAACTCCCTGAAGAAATTTAAAACAACAATAACAAAAATAAATAGGTCACAGTAATTTCCCTCAGGACTAAGTGTGTGACATGAGCTTTTGCATAAGTCAGAGATTTCAGAGTAAGAAGCACTAGGAAAGAACCAAAATGATGGGGAATAATGTTGCTATTGTATTTGGGAGGGCTCCAATAAAAAGTTACTGAGTCCTCTCCCAAACCAACTAGCTAAATTGCTTCCAGGAAAAATAAATTAGGAGTATTTTCCAAATTAATCATCAATTACAGTAGAGATTTTAATAAACTAATCAACTAAGGTGCATATGGTGGAAAGACATTTCCTTGCACTGCAGCCACAATGTATTCCAAGACTTACCTAATATCAAGTGGCAGTACCTTATATTGGATACATGACATCACTGAAGCAAAATGGTCATTGTTGACCATTTCCAAAAGTTGCGATGCTTTCTCTAACAAAAGTGACGAGCTCTGTCTATATTTATCCTGTTCAAGGATGTCATGCACCTGCATTTAGACTAAGCAATAATTTAGTGCATAAATTTGTATTTAGGTTTTGATTTGTATTTAGGTTTAGATTTACCTTTTGATGAACACACTTTACTATTTCTCTAAAAGTAATATAAAAACTATTGTCCAAGCTGAAATAAGTGAATAGCTCACCAGAAGCAAATGATGAAACTTTCTGAGATATGTAGATTTCAAAAAAAGTTAAAGATTTATGCAATAAGTAAACATAAAAAGAAATCAAAACCTTCTTCTTCTTTTTTTAATCAAAGCAGGAGTAGAATTTATTTTATTATTATGTTTTTTAGGATCCAAGAACCTGCATTTTATTTTTTATTTCAAAATATTAAGGGGTACAAATGGTTTTGTGACATGGATAGCTTTTATGGTGCTTATGTCAGGGCTATTAGTGTGCCCATCACTGGAACAGTGTTCATTGTAACTAATGAGTAAGTTTCTACCCCTACCCTCTTCCCCCTTCCCCTTTCTTGATTTCCAATGACTTTTACTTCTCCATGTGCCCATTGATTAGTTACAAATTATTAGAGGGTATATGTGATGTTTGTTTTTCCATTTCTGAGATAACTTCACTTAGGATAATGGCCCCCAGTTCTATCCAAATTGCTGCCAAAGACATTAATTCATTCCATTTTATGGCTGAGTAGTACTCTATGGTGTGTGTATGTGTATGGTGTGTATATATATATATATATATATACATCCCACATTTTGTTAATCCATTTCTGAATTGATGGGCACTTAGGTTGATTCCACAACTTCACGATTGTGAACTGTGCTGCAATAAACATTTGGTTGCAGGTGTGAAAGCATCTTCCTGATCCATCTACAGAAGCTGCAGGAAATCCAGGGCTGCATTTCATAGCCATGCACCCTTGGAAAGGAGATCCTTAGGGATATAAGAGAAAGAAGTGATACCTCAATATTGTGAGGAACCAATACATTGTCTGGAACTCAAAAAATGTTTGTTTAATTATTATAATAAAAATGACTTTTAATGTGGCAGTTATGAATAATTCTGCACAGTATAAAACATTGCTACAGATAATAAAAGTTAACTATAAAGTTATATGAAAGTTTTCTAATAGATTGAAACTTGTGTAGTTGTAAGTTCTTACTAAGGATTTGGAGGCAGTTGGAGGAAATTAAATGGTAAAGACAATTTAATGTGATATTTTTCCTGAGTTAAAGCTTAAGAGATGAGGACTTTATTTACATTATCTTGCTACATGATGATTCTTTAATGCACGGATACTTAAAAATAATTGTTTCTTTGATGATTTTTAAAATATATTCTTATAGTGATATATTTTAATGTATATATTCTTATGTACATTTTTTCATAGCAAATGAAATCAGTCTTTATAAATTAAAATATTTAAATAAAAACAATACAATTCAATCCTTACAAATTGATTCTCTGATACAAGAATGGTTTAAGTCAACAAATATATGAAAAACCTAAGATGTTTGAGACTATACAGCCATTTAATAAATAGAACAATAAGCATATAGCACAGGAGGTTTGATTTAAAACTTGAAGGAAGATTTCCTAAAAAGGAACTTCTTAAAAGGAATTTCACAGTCACTTTGTGTGTTGAAAGGTGGTTCTCACAGCAAGAGAGAAAAGGAAATAAAGCTTAATTATTGTGTATTAAAATTTTTTTAGTTTCTTAGGATAGTTGCTGAGAGATGGGTTGATGGAGCCCAGAATAAAGTAAACAAAGAGTAAGGAAGAAGGAGAAGAGTGAGGAGGACAGGAAGAGAAGACCTTGGGAGAGTCTCTGGGCTGGCAAATGGCTAGGGGACATGAAAAAACAAGGGTACATGATCTTGAGCTAGAAATAGTTTATTATGCAATCCTGAAAAGTAAACCTTGCTGTTGTCCTCAGACTTTCAAAATTTGGTACAGATATCACTTTTTTTAATGCAATTAAAAATATTTTGATGTACACTATACATAAAATTATATTTATTTTTAACATATATTGCTTTGATAATTTTAATAATATACAAATGTAGAAATAGAAATAATTTAGTTATCACCTAGCTTAAACAATCAACTTATAGTCAATTTTATTTTAAAAACTCCACCTTATCTCCTGCTGCTTGCCTGCCTTCAATTATTTTGAAGCAAATGTCAATATTGTATCATTTTATCCATAAATATGTCAGTATTGCTCTTTAAAATATAAAAACTTAAAACTAAACTAAAACCACCATACCATTGTCGCACATAAATTTTACCAGTAATTTATTTTCATAATCATCTAATCGTTGTTCAAATTTTCCTGATTGTCTCATAAATGTTTTCAGTTTGAGACACAAATAAGGTCCCTATACTGCAACTGATTGATGTACTTCTTAAATTTCTTTTTTTCTCTTCAATCTCTCACTCAATTTTTTCTCCTGGAAATTTATTTTTTCATGAAAGTGGGTTAATTGTACTTTAGATTCTGAATTTTGCACCACTAACAGATAACAAAATTTAAAATTTTGGCGATCTATTAGGTAAAAAACCTGTCTTAATGAATTTCAATTTATCTCATTATGGGTGATGCTGAAGATCTTTTCATATATTGTATTTGAGAGCCATATACATTTATTTATTTTTCTATGAAATAATTATTCATATCTCTTACTCATTAGTCTATTTTTATTGATTGATTTCTTCTCTATTTTTAGAAATATTTTGTATATTAAGGGTATTAATCTTTTGTCTATAACATAAATTACAAATATTTAAATTTGTCATTTATCTTTCTATTTTGCTATGGTGGTAGTATGAGTGTATGTTTGTGTGTGTCTTGACATAATAAATAAAAATTCATTTTTGAGTCATTAAATTTATTAATCTTTTTCCCTTTTTTCTTAATCTTTTTCCCAAATTTTCTAGAATTTGATTCACTATTAGAAACACTTTCATCACTTTCAAGTTATAGAAGAATTCACCCAGTTCACAACCTTTTTTTTTTTTTTGCTGGTACCATTTTATTAAGTAATTACACTGATGTAATAATATGATATAAAATAGAGATAGCATGCACAGAGACTCAGAGCAGAAATAGAGAACTCAAGAAAGCTGAATCCAAGGAGAAACATTTAAGCCCACAGAGAATCATCATATCTATAGAGACACTGAGGTTTCTTCTCATGAAAGGGGCTTAAAACCATTTTTATTTGAAGATGTCAGCAAAGTGTATTTTCAGAGTGCTGGAGGCCTGAGACTAGGGTACATCTAAGCAGTTGACCATTAGGCTACACACGATCATGTGCAATCACAGCACTTCCCCATAGACTAATCTTACCACTTCAGAGGTGCATTTTGTTAGGCCATAAATTTAACCTATACCTAAATACCAATATATTGAAAAATAAGAATCATTTAATAAAGTGAAAATATATATTTTTTTTAAATAATGAAAACACCCTGTAACTTGATACGTAAATTAGACTGTTCTTTGATCAGGATTAAGCAAAGTAACTGAGTGGTTACAGTTAATCCCTTGACTACTGATTTGACTTTCTGTTGGATACAATCTAACTGAGTGCTGGATGCATGATTATGAAACTACTCTGAGTGGTCTTAAGTATATTCATGAATAATATAGTCAAAATGCTTTTTAGTGTTTTTCCTAGATTGACCATGCACAGGCACACAAATTATATGTTTAGCATCAGGTACACCTGATTATACTGCTTATGATGAAGAGAATACAAAATAACCTGAGCTACAAATTTTAATTTAAAAATAGTATGATTTCTCATTGTTGCACATGATATGTAATCATACATCAAATTATGATGATTCAAAACAGAATTTACCAGAACATATACTTGAAAGTTCCATGAAGAGTTGGTTATTATGTCAACTAATCCTGTTTAACTACCTCTCTCCCATTTTAGTCTATTAGTCAAAGGACATATTAACTTCTTAAAATAAAAGCTTTTGAAGGATTCCAACCATGAATGGCTAGTGCTCACTATGTTGGAGGCTGCACAGTATAAAGAGCATAGATCAAATATCTGTTCTCACTAGAGCCAAGTTGATTTTTCTCTCCAAATTTTCATTTCTTTATTTGTTGAATGAAGTTAATAAGTTGACATGATCTACCTTGTAGAATCCTTGTGAGTATGAAATAAGATTACTGGTGTAAAACTCCTGCCACTTGCTGGCTATATAATAGGTGTTCAATAAACATGAGTTCCCTTCCCTCCAACACCCCGGTTTATGCTGTAGATTCACAGCCTAGCCTAATGATACAAAACAAATTATACACTTATCTTGAGATTCTAGAAAAGAATAACTTCTTTGGGTAAGGTCAGTGTATGTCAACTACTGTCCTAGGAATTTGAGCTGCATCTCTTAACCTTTTCTAGTTTATAAAAAAAAAAAAAACTTCTCAGATTGCCAAAATGAACTGTTTATTGGCTCTTATGAAGCATGAGTTATAAAGTTAATTTAAGAGCTCAAATGTTTCAGAGTACATTTGTCAGTTGGATTAAAAATGTCTCTGTTAACCAGAGAACGTCTCCTATCATTTGTTACCTGGCTCTACACTTAGACACTGCTAGGAGAAATAGAGGAAATTAACAAGATAACAATAAAAATAACAGTGAAGATTTCTCTTCTGAAGGTTGCAAAATTGATATTCCTTTCAAGGTTTCAGGAAGCTCTGGCTGATTCTCATTACCATGTCTGCTTATAACAAGACACAATAACATGCCCATAATCCACTGTGTGCTCCAAAGCCATTCTTGAGTGATGAGTTATAAAAATTGGATCTGGATTGATGTGGAGACCTCCTGGATAATATCTATAAAAAACCCACAACTTTTTGATGAAATAAATTATGAAGTGAGACATCCATATTTAATTTCAGAAAATATTTGTTTAGAAACAGTTATTAGCACATATTTTAAAATGTTAGAACTAATTACAAATGAATCTCTTCTCATTAAATCAGATTTTGAAGGACCTATACTTAAAATCCTTTTGTTGACAGTCAAACAGTGGTCTTCATTTTAGTCATTTCATTGATCACCATGGAATTAACCTCTCAAATAAGTCTGGATCACTGTGGATTTACATTATAAACTACAAAAGTTGGTCCACAGGCATAACAGACATGGAAAAAGAAATTAACACTTCAAAACACTACCAATTTAGTGACCTACTTTTAGGGAAGATTAACCTATAGTGAGGATGTGAAACTAAATTAAATTCCAGTTAAATACAAATATTTTTCTTCACATACGAGTCATCTGATTCAGACCCCACAGGATGCAGAGTTACCTTGCTTGGTGAACTGCATAATTATTTATAGATTTTCTCAACATTAAGCTTACCCCTTATCTAACTTTACACAGGCAGTCTAGTTAGTGACTCTTACAGAGATATCCTGCTGCATAATATGGTCCCACATGGCAGGTCAGAGCCCAGCTGCCCCTTTTCCCATTCTTTGCTGTTGGTTTGAAAATATCAGGACAATGACTGCATGCCACATTGGTTTTATAATTTCTAATCTAATGTCTCTACAGGGGGCTCTAATTCCATATAATGTATATAAAACAAAGAGATAAATGTTACTTATTATTGAGAATGGAGGTTCAAGGACTTATAGTGAAGCTTTGTACTTATTGATGGAATTCTAAAACTAGGCTATAAAAAAAGTCATTTCTTGATGAAGCATTAATGATAAATAGCAAGCCTTCAGGAAGCTAAAATACTTAACACTTAAAGACACTTTCATTTGAAGCATTTTAAGAATATGAACTAATAATAGAATGCAAATTGTATTTCTTGTAGGATGCAATATTCGTTCTACAATGAAATTTATTCAGTGTTAATTGAATGAAATCTTTAAGTTATTAAAAGTAACAATGCATGTGTGCATATTTTAATGAAAATAATGTTTGACTTATATGAGGCAAATGATTGACTTTAGGCCAAGTAGATGTTTCTCTTACTTAAGAATAGAGGAAGAGAAAAAAAACTTCATGGGAATATACTGGTGAGAACATTTTCTTACTATTCAATGTAGAAATAAATAGGCAAAGAGAAGGAGGTGATCATGGTGTCATCTAAGGCTGCAGTCCCCAACCCCCAGGTCGCGGACTGGTACTGGTCCGTGGACTGTTAGGAATCAGGCTGCTTAGCAAGAGGTGAGTGGCAGGTGAGCAAACAAAGCTTCATTTTTATTTACAGCTGCTCCCCATCACTTGAATCATCATATAAACTTCACCTCCTGTCAGATCAGCTGCTGCAGCATTAGATTCTCATAGGATCGCAAACCCTACTGTAAGCTGTGCATGCGAGGGATCTAGGTTGCGCGCCCCTTATGAGAATCTAATGCCTGATGATCTGAGGTGGAGCTGAGGTAGTGATGCTAGCACTGGAGAGTGGCTACAAATACAAATTATCATTAGCAGAGAGGTTTGACTGCACAATAAATGTAATGCGCTTGAATCACCCTGAAACCATCCTCCCTGAGCACCCCCCACACCCCCTTCTGGGGAAAAATTGTCTTCGATGAAACTGGTCCCTGGTGCCAAAAATGCTGGGAACCTCTGATTGAAGGAAAGTCCTCCCAGAGCTGGATAGAATGAAATAAAGTCCATATTAAGTTGCCCATTCCCTTAGAAGGCCATAATGCTACCCTTAAAATAGCCTTAAGAAAATTCCTTATGATATCTAGTATGCATAAAAGTCTGTGGGACAGATACCAGAATGTCAAGGTATTAATTTGTAATTAGAACTAGGGCAATCACATGGACTTGAATATTATATTAATTTTATTAGCATATTTTCTTTCTATAGTCAAGCTACTACGTGGGGAACTAAATCATAACCAGGAAGATTCTATTTGAGAGTAGAATACAAACAAAAAGAGTTAATGGCCCTATTCTAAGGTGGCTTCACACACCTTTCTCACAAAGTAAGAGGTTTGCCAATGAAAGTAGAAATTCGTGAAGATCATTAGCTGTCATTGATCCTCCACCCACCTCGATTGGAGGGATAGCCTTGCCATATGGATTAGAAATATCTGATGGCTGAAGGCTGAGTCTTTCTCTACCTTACAGAATGTTTGAATGGGTGCTGCCAATAGCTACCTCTATGACTCTCTTTTTATGTCTATGCTGACTAATTGGCTTTCAGATGGGCATTGTCCTTCTCAAGTTGTGTGTGTGTGTGTTCACATGTGTGTGCACTTGGATTAGAATTAAGCCCAATGGTGTGGGCTGTGAGCTTTCCTGTTTCTTTCCAGTGCTGTACATCTCTTCCCTGATCCATTACTCATTGCTTATATAACTTACTTCTCTATGAACAAGTTAATTTTCCTTATGTACAAGTTACTTGAGGGCCATGTCTGTGTAGTCTAATACTTATTGAGAAAGATTATTAAACAGTTTATTTTAAAGAAAAAATTGATAAATGGCCTTGGCATAACAGTTCTGACAATTACTAAAACTGTTCTACTTCTTCAAGTAATGAAGTCTTCTTAGTAGAGCTAAACAAATTCCCATTTGGTGGTGCAATGATTTAGTACAATTAATAATTTGAGTTATCTGTGGTTGTTATTAACTAGTGAGTGGTTTATAGCATCTGAGTTCCACTCCTATAATCCCTATATTAATTATCATATAAGCTGACATATGGCATCAGGGGAAGTAAATTTGAGATTTGTTCCCAAGTTTAGGCTCCATATTATCTCCACTTAGTCCTTGTCTTGGCTTGTTTGGGGCACTATAATATTGGCATTATAAATTTATTATGAAAGCAAACAAAAATGTGTCTGTCTTTTTACTTCACATAAAGAAAAATGAAATTTAAACCAATGAAAACTAACAGTCCTTTCTAATTTTTTTGCAAGCTATGCTCTTAGGATTTATTTGAAATTATCCACTGGATAATGCCAAGTAATGCTGTTTGAGGGGTTGAGTACAGAACTTTGAATTATCTCATGATTTTGCTTTAAGAGGAGTATCTCTGCTTTCTAAATTCTATTAAAAATCAATTTAGTTTCTAAAAATAGTACGTTAATTTAAAAATTTCTCAAGACATTAGTGAACCCCTTTGCTAATAACTGACTCCTATGGGCAGTATTAGCACTTTAGAAGCTACCTTTTAAAAACCACAGTGCTGGCTGGCAACAGAGTGCTTTCTAGCATCAACTCTAGTGAGTAAAGAGTCCTGGATTAGGAGTTAGAAGACCTAGATTATAACCCTGACTGTGTGATTTCAAACAAGTTACTTAATCCTTGGCTACTGGCCTCTGTTATGGGTAGAATTGTGCCTTCCACCCTTCATGTGTTGAAGTACCTCAGAATGTGATCTTATTTAGAGATAGAGTCTTTACAGAGATAACTGAGTTACAATGAGGTCATTAGGGTGGGTCCTAATCCAATACCTCTGGTGCCCTTAAAAGAAGGGAAAATGTTGAGACAGATATGTATACAGAGAAAATACCATGTGAACATAAAGATGGTAAACTACAGGTCAAGGAGAGAGGCCTGAATTAGATATTTCCGTCACATCCCTCAGAAGGAACCAACCGTGCCAATACCTTGATTAAGGACCTCTATCTTCCAGAACTTTGAGACAATAGTTTCTGTTGTTTAAGCCACCCCATTTGTGATGCTTTGTTATGGACACTCTAGCAAATTAATGCAGTCTCTTTTGCCAAAAATTGATAATGAGATCTTTCTATAACAGCCCTCCACACCTTCATTACTTCTCTTCTGCATTATTGAGATTATTCTTCCATGCATCTTCTATGCTGTTGCAACCATGTTTCTAAAATAAAGATCTGATCTTGTCAATGTCCTGCTTACAGCCTTTCAGTGGAACACCCACAGCGTACGGTTCATGACACCTCCCACATGACACCAACGGCCTTTCATGTTCTGTTCCAAAGCTACCTTTTCTGGCAGCCTCTCTACCCCCAAATGCCATTGTCATCCATGCTCCCATTTCCTCCCTAGACAGTCCTGATCTTTCCTTTAGTGTGTGAAATCAAGACCAAGGACAAGGGAATTAAGGAAATAGAACCCTGGATGGTGTTGGAGAAGACTGAAAAGGAAAAGAGAGAAAATGAAAAATAGGAAGGAGAAAAACAAAATGGTAGAAACTCTTTAATTCACATAGTTTCTATGTAAATATTTGTTGATAAATGTTTTAGTGCAAACAAAATGAATTTGAAGGTTTGTATATTCAAATTTTGCTTTTGTTTAGTGTTGGCAAAATTTTTCCAGACATCTAGTGGTATAAATGATTGCTTTGTAAACAGTTTTGAAGTTAACATTGTAGATTTTTTATATTTGGAGGCAGATACCTTACTGAATGAAGCTTTTCTGGGTGCCCAAACAAGACTAGTCAGCTTTGCTCAGTGTTGACATTGTACACTGTCTAAACCTCTGTTATGTCATGCATCACACAAGGAAAATATAGTCCTTGACCTCATGAGACTGTCAGCTATTTGAGGTCAAGGATCACGTATTCATCATTTCTTTTAATTCAGTATATACAATACAGTACTTGACAGTTGGTAGATAACTATACAAAACAAAAACCAAAGTGTGTTGAATAGCTTTGAGCTCTTTACATCTTAGTTTCTTCTGAAATTTGCATTGGTTCTTTCCAGAAATATTTTGGTCAAAATGTGAAGTAATATAAATCTATAAATTTATATTATTTTGGGAACAGATTATATATATTAATAATGTATATAGATAATAAATTATTTTAAAAGGTTAAAGTTACAATGTGACATTGTCTTATACCAGCTAAACATTCTAGAATTACTTATAATAATCAAAAACTACCATTAAACATAAAAGTGCTTGCTACTGCTCACCTATGGAAACATCCACAAAAGTAGCATCACAATTGCAAATCAACCTCTGCCCTTTGGGGCTTATACTTGAAACCGCTATTGTTTTCTCTCCATAGCAGCCCCAGGGACTTTGCTTTCATCTGTCACTTGTAGATGACTGTCCACTCTTCTGGATGACATTTTTCACCACAATTAGTCAGGGTACTCCAAAACAAATTCTGTGTGTATCATCCCAAACACACCTTCAAAATACACCCAGCCATTCTCTTGTGATCCAATAACCAATATTGACAGAAATTTGATTTTATCATGTGAATATGATAACCAAAGTTTACTTAAGAAGGGAAATAGCTTTTTTCACAGTCTATCAAATCATTTATAGTATTATTTTATGACAATGTATTTGGGCTTTAAAAAATCCAATTAATATGTAACTATATTAAATTGAAAAAAATTATCAGCAGCAAAAGAGGACTTAGGGCAGGGGTGGGGAAACTGTGGCCTTAGGGCCAAAGGTGGCCTTCTAGGTCCCTAAGTGCAGCCTTTTGATTGAATCCAAATTTTACAGAACAAATTCTTTTATTTTTATTAATACATTTTTGTTTATCTTTTATATTTTTATTTTATTTTTAAAATGAACATATTTAAAGTACCAAAGAATATAATAACTTTTAATGAAATAATCCTCCCAGATTGATTAACACAATTAGGACCTTAGTAAGCCACAAGGGCTAAATTGATGGCTCCTACACTCACCATTTGGTTCTAACTTCCCCTGCCTGACTAGTGCCTCTACCCCATGAGGCTGGTTGGCAAGAGTTTAAGGGCATTGAGTACGCCAGTCTGTGATCAGCTTTTAACAATGATGCACTGTGTTTCTGTTTGAAGTGGAATTTATGAATAGTTGCACATCTCGACAGTATTTTTAATTCTGTCTGCTTAACAGCCCGTCATGTCAAAGAAGACCAAGAGAACACTGAAGGAAGAAAATTGAGAATCACAATATTAGTTTGTTTCTAATAAAGATAAGATGATTTGCATGCTTTGTGATATTGCAATATCAACATTAAAGAAATTCAATGCTCATCAGCATTATAACACTCATAGGACCACACATATTTTAAATTAGAGGGAAAGGCGCGAAAGGTTGTATTGCAGAAATTAAAAGATGAAAAGCAAAAGCAAAGACAATTCTTTTAAGGAGCAACAAGACCTGGAAATAATGCCACTGAAGCAGCTTATAGAGTAGCTAATATACTTGGAAAAAAGGGAAGCCATTCAGTGATACAGAAGTTGTGAAAGAATGCACTGTCGAAGTTCTTGGATGCTTAGACCTGGATAAGGTTTCAAAGTGCAAACAACTGCCTCTTTCAAGAAGAACCATAATAGATCAACAGTATGAATTAGGCTTCAACTTAACAGAACAACTTCATGCAATACTTGAAAAAGAAAATATATATTGTTCAATCGCTTTGGGTGAATCAACTGATACTACTGACTCAGCATAGGTTTTATACTTCATTTGAGTCATAACAGAAGATTTTCTTTGCTATTAATACACAGAGTTACTCACTTTAGGTACTGTTGGGAAATAACACAGGAAATAGATATCTTCAACAACTTTCAAGATAAATGTCATGAAATTGAACTGAATTTGGTAAATTTAATGAGTATATGTACAGAAGGTGCACCTTCCATGATAGGAAAACATGAAGAGTTTATTGCACAGATAAAAAAGTATTAACAGATCCAGATGCTCTCATTTCTTTTCCTAGAGCAAAATTTCTGTGCTAAAGCTACTATTTTAAGTGACACTCTGCAACAAGTTATAAATATTTTTAACTATATTCATGCAAATGCAACATGGTATTGTCAGTTTCATAACATGCTAAAGTTGAATGATGAGGTATTCAGAGTGGATTTTCCATACCATTCCAAAGTGCATTGACTATTGCTGGGACAAGTGTTAGCCTAAATTTTATCTCTGCAAGAATAGATAGTTAAATTTTATGAAGAACAGAAAAAGCAATGTGAATTATTGAAAGAGGATTTCTAAAGGAATGCAACATTTCTGTGTGATATCATGTCAAATCAAAAAGACTTGAAAATTTCTTTGCAAGATAAAACTAAGTCTATATGTGTTATGTGGCAAAAAATAATGCAAGCATTTTGAAAAAAGCTATCTTTTTTCAAAACACTTCTTCAAAAGGAAATTTGGGGTGAACATTTTCCCCAGTTAGCAAAGGTCACTGATGAACAGGATGATATTTGCAAATCATTTGGAGAATATGCAGCTGTTATAGACCTATTAATTGTAGAATGCACTGACTTTGAGCATCATGACATCACACTCAAATTAGCATTTAAGCCTTGCCTAGTTGATATCACCAAGGCACAAGAACTACAGATGGAATTGATTAAGCTCTTAGTAGATGCCATTTTAAAGTCATTGTTTGATGCTAAGAAAGATCCAACTGAAATGTGGAAAAAGGCAGTAGAATACCCACACCTTCAGCAACATGCCTGAATAATGCTTTCTTGCTTTTCAGCCACTTATTGCTGCAAATACACATTCTCCTCCCTAACCTAAATCAAGATGCCCTTAAGGTCACAGATGACTAATACCCATCAGTAGAGGATCAACTGAAACTGCAGACCTCCATACTGCAACCAAATATTCAAATGCTTTCCAAAATAAACAGACATAACAAAGTCATTAAAAGGTTGGTTAATTTTAACAAATAGTTTTCATTTTTTAAAATTGTTAAGTATGTAATATTTAGATTTTTATAATATAATGTACATATTTACATATATCTGATTGAAATTTCTTGAATGTGCCTTATTTGATTACAGCTATATTAATGTGGTGTTCCAATGTGAAAAGGTTCCCAACCCTGACTTAGGGAATAGGTCAAAGGATAGGTTGGGGCATATGAAAAAACATGAAAAGGGTGGAGGCTGCAAATGAAAAAAAGAAAAACAGCAAGGTCCTATGTATATTATTCTTAACTGCTCAACTGAAAATTGAATCATGGGGAGGGAGTGTTATATTGAAGCAAAAACTCTCTAAACTTTAGGAGCTTAATTGGTGGCTTTTTAAAAATTCTAAAAGGTTTTAAAATTACTCTTTCAAATTCTGTGAAATAGAGCCATTTTGGTGCTTCTGGGCCCTCTTACATTTTAACATTTTTTCCTGAACTACTTGTGGAAGATTAAGGTAAGGTAATTTTGCTCCTGGGTCAGCCTTGGCATTCTTTGCCCTGCCCAGATGTATATGATTACATTTTCTATTATGTGAGCCATGGGGACATATGGTATTTTCATCAAAAAGTGATGAAAGAAAACATCTTTAGGAAAGCTGAAAATATTGCCTAACTTGGGAAACAAGCTTCTTAGGCTAGAAATTTTTTTCTGCTTGGCTGCCCAGCAATCTAAGTGTAGTATGTGTTTAGAGAGTGTTGAGGGATTGGGTAGGAGTAGAGAACAAGCACACAAACAAATAAACCAAAAATATGTAACTCACAAGATTGAGTCAAATACTAGATTGTTCATGGTTTATACTAAAAAAAAAGAAAAGAAAATTTGAAGAAAAGAAAGGAATGAGTGATGCATGTAGAAACGGACACATTTTACTTCTGTAAACCTCTGGCAAATGGTAAAGATACTGCTAAAAAGTAAAACTCCTTGCTCATTAACCCTTGATTTCCTGTAAAATAGGTTGAAGCCTGTGTAGCTGTTCTCCCATCTGCACTTTGAACAAAAGTTAGGCTTAAATTCTCTCCTCTGCCTAATGAGTTAGGAATATAAAATGATAGCAACTAGCAGACCTCACAGTGAAGTTTGAGTTCAGCCTTGACTATCCCATACCTTTGTGAGAGCACCTACCATGTAAACTTTGGTCATAGAAAGAATTGCTACATCCTCATGAAACAGTGTATGCTGAATTAAACATCCATGCTCTTAAGAACTGCAAATCACAGTATGTTGTTAATCACTAGATATTTAAGTGAGTGTGTGTGGGGGCAACATTAAGAATATTTTAACCACAGATTCTTTTCTTTTTTCAGTCCCTCCACCATCTAGGAATGATTATTTTCCTGAAAGTGAAATGCAGCTAAAAGTTGTGTCAATGTAGTATCTATTTAACAAAATTGTCTGGGACCAAAGAGATGATGATCTCATTTTCTAGGAAATAGTTTTATTTGAGAACACATTTTAAAGGACTGATACTAAAGCTGTTCTTCAAGGTGGAGTTAGTGTCATGACATTAAATAGGAAATTTGTCTTGATATGAAAGCATTCGAAAAATTCAGAATTTTTCCTTTGAAATCAAGCATTTTCCTATGAAGGAGACAGTCATTAAGTACAGCAAGAATGTGGCTGAAGAACTATTTATCTTGGCAATTATAATTATGCTCTTATGTTAGCTATGAACACCAAGCACATTATCATTTGCATTTATTTATTAAAATCACCTAATTAAAAAATCTATTTTCATTATTTTGATGCATAGGCACTGTTTCTAAATAGAGTGTTGGGTCTTTCAAATGGAAATATTTTTCTTATGTGTAGACCACTCTGTTCCATTGCTCCTGAAATGATAAAGTAATTAGAAGTCCAGACCAATATAAACATTAAAATGTGCATGAAAATAAGCACTTACTTCAGATTGATTTGTTCTCAAGAATAGTTTCTATCTTTTCCATCAAATATTTTTTCTTTGCTAAAAAGCAAAATGCTAGAAAATAGATAACTGTGGCTAGAAAATCTATAAATAATATGCCAAGAAATGTAGAAAGGGTTGAAAACCTATGGGGAAAATGCAGATTTAAAGATAATAACTAACAATAATAAAATAGTTATAATAATAATAGTAATGATAGAGAAAGAAGTAATTTTCAAAATAAAAGTAAAGATTAGAAGCATAAGGGAATTTAATAGTAATACAATCACACTTAAAAAGCAACAGTTATCCTCTGTGTTCATCCCGTATTTGTCTTTACTGTATTAAATTTTAGTGACAGTTCCCTCTTCAATGTGTCACCAATGTGCTTATGCTCTTATACTCTGAATCTACATGTTTGAGTTAATTTCTTGTTGATAGTAAGCAATGCCTGTAAGCATGTGCAGGTCTTCTGCATGGGTAATTAATGCATAGAAAGGGTGTGTCTATTTTGATTGAAACGTAATTTTGAAACCACTGGCTCATGATTGTGGCTCATTTTTCTATTGAAATTCCCTTTTTATTAGTTATTAGTATAACATTGTCAGTGCTGTTCCTCTTGAATAACTTAATTCAAGGCACAAAGTTTGAAACAGTACAAAATATGGAAGCTTAGAGGAATCCACTCTGTACATGAAAATGGTTTGCTTTAAGGAGGAATAGTTAAGAATTTGATTGCAACATTAAAGGAATAAATTACGAAGTACAATGATTTTCTCAGCATAAAGTGAAATGGAAATTTGGTATTTTTCTGTTAAATTTGACATATATAGGCAGAAATACTTGCAAATCTCACTCCTTAAAATGTGTACCCAATATCTGGTTTTAGAATGTATTTGAAATTGTTCTTTTTATCCCACTTTACTCACTGGTTAAAATATTATTCCAGAGACAATTTCACAAGGAGAGTTTTCAGAATATAAATACTTTCAGTATAGACACTTGATGTTTTGGTTGAGTAACATTCTGCAAGTCATGTGAAAGGCAAAACGTCAGTGATATGTGTATATGTTAACAAACATTTCCAAAGCAAACAGATCATTAACAAATCTAAGAGCCATATTTAAAAGCTTATTATATTCGTCTCTCTTAGTCTTTGTGAAATGATGGCTTCCACAACATCAGAACCTTCTGTTTTTCTCGTCACTGTTCTCAGCCATCTATCCCTCTTTTGTGACACACAGTATACACAATTCAACTCTTTTTCTCTGACAGCTCTGCTCATCCTGTCTGCATTACATGGGTAGCTTCTTTCTTTTTCTTCTTTGATCTGTTTATGTCCTAATGGTGCAAGCTTTGCCCTCTTTTCTTTTACACAACTCACTCTTCCTTAATCTCATCACTCTCATCACCAGCTCTAAACTGGTAACTACCAACTCATTTGCTATCTAGAGCAGAAGACAACAAAGTTTCCTAGAAAGGGCCAGATATAGTAGATAACTTAGAGACTTTGCAGGCCATACTACCTCAGCCACAACTACTCAACCTTGCTATTGTAGTGTAAAAGAAACCATAGATAATATAGAGACAAATGAGTATGGCCATGTTTAATAATTTTTTAATGAACACTGAAATTTAAATTTCATGCAACTTTCATATATGGTGATGTATATTATGGGCTGAATTGTGTCCCCTCCAAAATTCATATGTTGCAGTCCTAACTCTCAGTACCTCAGAAGGTGACTATATCTGGAAATAAAGTCTTTAAATAGATCATTAAATTAAAATGAAGTCATTATTGTGGGCCTTAATCCAGTATAACTGGTGTCTTTACAAGAAGAGGAAATTAGGACCCAGATGATTACAAAAGGAAACCATGTGAGGGCACAAGAAGAAGACGGCCACCTACGAGTCAAGGAGAGAGGTTTCAGAAGAAACCAGCCCTGCCAACACCTGGAACTTCCAGCCTCCAGAACTGTGAGAAAATAAATTTCTGTTGTTCAAGCCAGCCAGTCGGTGGTACTTTGTTATGGCAGCCCTAGAAAATTAATGCCACATAGTATTCTTCTTTTGATTTTTTTCCAGTCTTTTCAATAAAGTGAAACTCTTCTCAGCTGATGGGCCATACAAAAACAGGCAAAGGGCCAGATATGGGCAGCTAGTCCTCGTTTGCTGACCCTTGATCTAGTGATCCTTTTAAAGCTTCATTTTATAAAGCAGACTACTCGAGATCTTTTCTCCCTCAGATTCCTCATATTCAACCTGTCCCAAGCAATTTGTCATAATTTGACTTACACCTTCTTCTCCTTTTCTGTTCTTTGCCTTGTTTAGTAGAATCACCATGTACTCAAATCTTAAAGAAGGTGATTATCCTAGATTCCTTTCCCACATCAAATAATTGACTAATGATGACTAATTTTATCTCTTAATATTTTCTTGTCTATGTGCCATCTTCTGTCACTTAGTCTATGGTAACAGTGCACATTTGTTCTGATTTTTGTCTTACCTCCTCTAACCCAGTGTCCACATTGCTGCCAGACAGACTTTCTGAAATCTAATTCTACTGATATCAGTCACTGCTTTTATAGCTTCTCTGATATCTAAAACCTAAGCATCTGAACATGACACACATTGTTTTCCATGAGGTCTTATTTCACCAAATTCATTCCTTGCTAGACCTCTCTTTCAATAACTGTTTGAATGAAATATTTGCCATTTCCCCAGTGGGCCACAGGTTACCCACCTCCCTGCCTTTCTTCATGCTGTTCTCTTTACAATGCTTCCTTTCTCTCACTTCACTTGGTGAAAAATAAGACCTATTTTTCATCTTCGGTTCTTATATAGAGTTTAGAAAAAGGTAGGCTCTTAATAATAATAGTACTTAATGAGCCATGATCAAAAGAGAATCAAAAGAGCTGTGTGAGAGATGCTTTCATACATGTATTAGTGCATACTTACATAATGTGAGTGTGTGCATGTGTGTGTATATATATATATATATATCAGTTTACACACACACACAAATCTCTGCTTTCTGGCCTAGCCGGCAATGGTGTAACAGATATGACAACCTTAGGAGCTGGGTTGAAGAACATTTGGGCTGCAAAGAGTTCAGACCTAAAAGCCCCTTAGTAAAGGATGCATCTAGGAGCTTCTGTCCCCATCAATTTCCTGCTCACTTCCTTCTCTGTGGCTTTCTTTAGGTGTCTTCCCATACCTAGATGGATGCACTGTCTTTTGGTTCCAATCACACAAGCGCTATGTGTCCTTCAAACTCCATTCATAGTTGTCTTTCTTCAAGGAGCCCATTCCCCCTATTTCAGGTTTACTGTTTATTCTCTTCTTTCCTGTAACATTTAATATACCGCTGTTCACCACTAACTTTTAGAAGTGCTAATTCTGAGGCTCGTGTTCCTTTGCCTTATATTATCCTTTGTTAGAGGTCATCTTAGCACATAGCCCAGTCCCAAGCAAGTAGACAGTCAAAAGACCTGGGACAGAAAGAGACCTTTGTTTGAATCCCTCTTACAGTTCTGAGTCTATCCTGTATTGCACACCTGAGTTTTAATGTTTTGGGGTCATTGAACTTTTTGAGAATTCAGAAGAAAATGCACCTCTTCTCAGAAAAAAAATATGGGTGTATACACACATGCACACACACATGCCACCTTCACACATCATTTTGCAGGATTCATTAACCCTAACATACCAGACTATAAGTTCCTTTGCATACAAAAAAAGTGCTGTATTTTCAAAACTTAGCATAGCACCTAGGTGCTCAATAAATCTTATCTGAAATAAATGGAACAAAAATCAAGCCTTTACTAGACTACATCTCCTATATTTGTATTCCATGCAATACTTAGCACAGTGTCTTGGCCATATAAGTAATTTAATAAATATTTGTTGAATTGAATTGAATTCTGCTTTCTTTGTATCTCAGAGAAACACCAATTACAGTGATATAGGTAGATGGGGCTAAATAAATATTTAGAATGACTCTTTCAACACTTAATCTTATTGTTTTAACATTCTACAGACTGAAATCCACTAAATTAACTATAGTGGTGTTAATAGATACCCTCTTTTAATCTTTTTTATGAAGTGTTTAAATTTTAAAGCATTTGAGTTATAAAGAAACAAAGTAGAACTCATTCCTCCTTTTATAAATGTCACTACATTCTATTTTGAGAATAATGTGAATAAGGACCAGGTCTGAGAATTCTAAAATAAAGCATTTCTACCAGTGAAGGGAAGGCATGAGGCACCTTTTTCTTCCACAATCAACCCAAATGTCTCATCACTTAAAACAGATTCTCTTCTGCTTGGGTAGCAATCCTGTTCTTAGCAGTTTTTGGAATAATGAACAACCCTCTTCATAATGACAGAAGTTTGAGCCTTAAAAATAAAATAAATAATTAAAAAGGAGAAGGGAGAGCTGAGTGATTGGAACGACACCAAATTTTTATTTTCAATGGCATTTGTAGCTGCTAGAAGTGACACAATTTGTGTCAGTCTAGGAACTCGAGGTAACCAAACACAAATTGTAATTGACCAAATTAAGGTCAGAAGAATTGTAATTAGTTCATTAAATAAATGATGTGGAGAATTTCTGAACCTAGAGGTGAAATACAAAACAACAAGCCATGTATTCGAGAGAAAACAAGATTAAAATGATGAAATGAGAATAAAAATCGAACTTTCTCTTCACATAGAGCAAAGACAAGACAATGGAAAGAGACATTAAAAAGGAAGATTCAATTAGCAAGGAAAGGGAAATAGAAATCCAAGTGGGATTCTCTGGGAAGGAAAAGAATGTGATGAGACTTTAGATCATAATCTATAAATAGTCTTTTATTTTATAAATCCTTCATGTGATACAGAGACTCCATGGTGAGCCTCTCTCGTCCTTAATACGTACAGTCTCATGGCACATACCTTTTAAGGCAATCTGCGATAGTAAGCACAAAGAAGTAGGTCTGGAAAATGACTTGGGCTTCTCTCTTTCAAAAACCAAGAAGAAAATTGATGAGGAGAGAATCTGGGAACATTGCACAAATTGTCAGGAGGGCACGGGGGGGAGGGATAAGTCTTAGGAGACTATGAAATAATTCAGAGAAAAAGTATGCTCCGCTTCCTCTAACTTACCAATGTGAGGGATAATTTTAATTACCATCCTATAATGAACCTTCCTCCAAATAACACAGGCGACCACTTTACCTGTCATTCTTCTTCACAGACGTGTCAGGTCCTATGTTCTGTTTGTCTGTGCTCACCCCTTTGTTCTCATTTTCAACTCTGTAAGATGCTAGTAGTGGTGGAAGGGGGTGGGGATGGAAAAGCAGGAAGTGTGAGGGGCCAGATATTTCACAATTGATTCTTTGATGTGTTTTGTTATATTATCAAGATTCCTTTCCACAACATTTCCAAACACTTGAATGAAAGAAGCAGCCTTTGAAATCCTATATCAAACATAATACACACTTCCAGTTCTTTTTAGCAGAGGAAACAATTGGTAAATGTAACCTTCATGATAGTTGCCCTTTATCTAGAATATTTTTTATTGTTGGCCATTATTACTTTTATTTTTAGGAAAACCTATTGTTTTTAAAGAGGATTTAAAATAGATCCTGAGACCCCTGAGATAGAGATGGGTTGCACACATCTGTGTTCTTAGCCCTCTCCTCCAATCTGGCTGGGAGAACCAGAGTGACTGAGGAAAATGCTGCATGCATAGTTTAATGGGCATGGTCTATAGATCCTCCCTCTCCCAGACAGACTGCGAGACATTTAAAAATCTATGCTCTCTTTTTTTATTTCAGGAAAGTAAACATATCGCATCTTCCTTTAGTCACTTTTCTTGAGAATCACTATCTTCTGCACATTCCTTCTAGCCAAAAAGATTATATGGAGCTATGGTTTTAGTACTTTTTATTCCAAAAGAAATGTGTTGTACTTTAAGAATTTTTAAAAATATATAATGTACACTCTCCACTGACATTTTTTTCAATCTAATTATTTTTGTGGTTTCAAGGACTTTTTGAGCTTCCCAAGATGTTCGTGGCAACAGCCATTTAGTATAATAATCTAATGTGTGCCAATAGGGGGGGTTGTATATCTCTAAGAAATATCTTCCTTCTACAGAAGAAAATATATTTATTCTTAGAGCTACTTTCTAGATTCAATAGCCCTGCTTTCATTGTCTAAATTTCTTTTGATGACCACAAAAAATGCTGTTTTGGACATTTCCGTCTTTGGCACTTTTGTCATATTTTATGTGCTCTCTGTGGGGAATCTCATTCTGTCCATAACTTAAAATGTTTTCTTTGTACCAAAACAACCCCCAAATCTACACGTCCATCTCAGAACTCACTCTCAGCTTCAATACTATAGAGCATGTCCATATGCTTGTTAAACACTTTCTTAAAGAAAGTCATTATTCCCTGGTAACCTAATCCAGACCAGCTCATTCTCCCAGATTCCATCTCTAAACTAAGATATCACAATTGATCTGCGTGTCATTTTATTTTATTTTTAAGGCTTGAGTGTCTTTCTCTCTTTCAAAATTTATTTTCATTTTTATTATGAAAGATAATTTGGCTTTTTATTGTATGATACAATAATCTTTTAAAAAATCTCTTCTACAACCTACCCAAAATTGCTTTCTTTGTGAACTGATATTGTGTTATTCAGAAATCAGTAGCAATGACTATTTTTTTCTTATTTATAAGTGTGCCCATCCACCAGGTAGGGTGCATTGTACCCATTAGGTGTGAATTTACCCATCCCCTCCTCCCACTCCTACTTGCTTGATTTCCAATGAATGTTATTTCTATATGTGCACATAAATGTTGATTGATTAGCTCTAATTTAAAGGTGAGTTTGTGTGGTGTTTGTTTTTACATTCCAGTGATACTACACTTAGAATAATGGTCTTCAGTTCCCATAGAGGTTAATATAAGAGGTACTAGAAACAATCACAGCAACAATAAAAATAAATGAGACCTGATAAAATTAAAAAGCTTCTGCACAGCCAAGGAAACAATCATTAGAGCAAATAGGCAACATACAGAATGGGAGAAAATATTCACATGCTATACATCTGACAAAGGGCTGATAATGAGAATCTATAAAGAACTCAAGCAAATAAGCAAGAAAAAATTTTTAAAAAACTCTTAAAAAGTGGGCAATACGACATGAACAGAAACTTTTCAAAAGAAGATAGACTAATGGCCAAGACACATATGAAAATATGCTCAACATCTCTAATCTTCAGGGAAATGCAAAGTAAAACCAAAATGAGATATTACTTAACTCCAGTGAGAATGGCTTTTGCGGAAAGCAATATGGAGATACCTTAAAGAGATACAAGTAGATCTACCATTTGATC
>VBSM01003176.1:27969352-27989037 GCA_008086735.1 Cheirogaleus medius
AGAATGGAAAAATAAGCACCACATGTACTCACCAGCAAATTGGTTTCACTGATCTATATCTAAGTGCACATATAGGAATAACATTTATCAGGCATTGGGCAGATGGGGGGGATGGGTATATACATACATAATGAGTGCGATGGGCACCATCTGGGAGATGGACACACTTGAAGCTCTGATTCCAGGGGAGAAGGGAGGGAAGGCAACACACGTAATCTAAACATTTGTACCCCCATAATATGGTGAAATAATAAAAAAAAAGTCCCAAAACAACAAATGTTGGCATGGACGCAGAGAGATAGGAACACTCATACACTGCTGGTGGGACTGTAAACTAGTACAACATCTGTGGAAAGAAATATAGATATACCTCAAAGAACTAAAAGTAGAACTACCATTTGATACAGCAACCAACTACTGGGCATTTACCCAAAAGAAAAAAAAAAGGCATTCTATAAAAAAGACACCTGCACTTGAGTATTTATAGCAGCATGACTCACAACTGTGAAGTTGTGGAAACAACCCAAGTGCCAATCACTACATGAGTGGATTAATAAAATTAGGTATATGTATACCATGGAGTACTATTCAGGCAAATTTTACTTTTATCTCTGCCTCGCATAGTGGCACCCAGTGATTCATTGAATCCTGCTAATTTTCCCACTGATAAGTCTTTCAAACTCATTCCATCCTTGCTATTCCCATTGCTAGGTTCTATTACAGCATCCTACCCTCTCTTGCCCAGGCTATTGTAGGCACATCCTAAATAGTCTCTGTTTTTTTCAGTTGTATCTATATATGCTTCCATATTTTTCACTCCAAAATAAAAATCTGATCATCCTGTTCCATTCAATAAAGTTTTCTGCTATATCTGTATAAGTTTCTTTTGGATCTGACCCTTTTCTACCCATACAACCTCATCTTTTGCTATGCATTGCTTCACTTAACCATACTGGACATAATTCCATATCAAATAAAATACTTGTATATTTTAACAGCTATTATTAACAGCTCCCTGTTAATAATATGCATTATATATACAAATCATAATATATCTTAGTAGTCCTCTATTAATATGTACTAATTTTTGTCATTGTAAATAAATAATGCCACAAAGACCATTTTTGTGCATATAGCCTTCTATATTTGTACACTATGTGTTTAACTCCCTAAGATAAATTCTGACCTCTAAGTCCACAGGGTCGATAAAAACAGGGTCAGATAATACCTACATATGCAGGAGGTTGCATTGGAGAAGATTAACCCTGAGGTTTTTGAACCTGAATCTTTCAAAATGGGTGAGAAGCATGCTTGCTCTTTCCCCCGGAGAGTGATGTTATCTTTATTTTACTAGACAGTAATCTTGCCTATCCTTTACTCTGGAGGAAGATACTACTATCTTCCAAGTCTGTAAGAATCCCACTTCTTGCTCCAGATGAAGACATTATCTCATTTTTCAAAGCTGTTCTCCAGTCAAATTACTTGAAAATATAGTCTGGAACAAAGAGCAGTCAATGTCTCACTTTTCAAGACAAGTAGAAATGCAAGACCTATGGATAATTGTCTCCTAACAATATCCACTCCTTGTTTCTAAACTATCTTGGCTTCTGGTAAGTTTTCCCATGAGTACATGATTCCATTTCCCATTCTATTATGATTGATCTGACCAACAGAGGCTGGGACCAAAATCCTTTCAATCTGTCTCATGCAGAATTTAATAAAGGCTGATATCAACAGACTGCGAACAGCAGGATGAGGCCAACCTACAGTACTAACCTCAATCATCCTCAGAGTCCTGCACCCAATCCGCTTAAGAAATCGCATAAACCACCATGGCCTGTCTTAGAAAGCCAGGTGGCTTTTTTCTTCAGTCTCCATTTGACCTTTCCACTAGGCTGGAGGCATTATTCCAGGTATAAGGGTGCATGGAGAAAATCTAGAGCAAATTCTGCCATCTATAACAATACTGGCTAGTGCAGTCATCAATCACTTCAGCTAATGTCAGGGATAAATTTCATGCCATCTTTTCTAATTAGAATATTTCTATCTCAGTGATGACTGCCTGCAGGGAACACATAAATGATGAAACAGTTATCTCTTGGGAAGCTTCCCCCGGGTAACCAAGAGTGGCCTCATTTTGGAGATATCTCCACAGGTGTTTGAGAGCAAAATGATCTGCTTGTGGTGTTTCTTTAAATTCTCAAAGTTCTTCTTATGACTACCCCGTAAACACAAACCACTGTATTTTGGGGAATGAGGCCAGGCATTACTTGGCTTCAACACAAGGAGTATAGTCTTAGAAATGCACACTGGGGTCGTATAAAAAATGTATTGTTGACAATTATTGGGCCCCACCAGTGGCACCTACACCAATAGGGAACACAACTTTACAGTAAGTAATCAAATAAAAATATGGCCTTACACTGGCTGGTAGCCCTTAGGATTCTCAGTTCTGTTTGAGTTATTGAATCCAGAGTCAATCCCTCCAACTTGTCCTGTTTATCTCCAGCACTAGCCAGGTGACATTCATCTGACCTATGGAATGACATGACAGCTACAGGAATGAGGAAGGGCAAGATATCCCGAGGTTGATGGATATTTCGTGATGTGTCAGGACCATCATCTGTTCTTTTCAATAAATTTCTCAGGGAGGATCTAGGAAAGAACAATTGAATTCTGGTCATGTCCATCTAGGAGGCATGTTATATAAGATGCTTGCAACTGCTTGAGAGAGCCACATCTGGGCATTTTTCTTCATGAAGGAAGCTGCAAGATGATTCTGAAAGACAGATATTAATTCTTTCTCTCTCTCATACCTTCTAGGTTCTGAAATTCTGAAATATTCCTTCTCCAGAGGGCAGTGATGTTGTCTTTTTTCTGACACTAGGAAATCAGAGAATAGCAGCTATAAATTCACCTTTTTTCCAAACATCCCCTCTTTACATCTAGACCTTTCATACAAAAGGATGAAATGAAAGAATAACACAGACATTTTTATAAAACTTGCAAAAACCTATTTTGTCTCCCACTTGACCCATGTTGGCCACTGTAGGGTGATTCTGCAAGCAGTTTACTCAACCAAATAATCATTATCTTTATGGTCTAGGGCCATATCAACAAGATAAATCAAGTTTCTCAGCAGAATTACGTTTGAATTCATTAGGTCCCCTTTTGGACCAGGAAGTGTATGAACCAGGCCATCTGGGTTGCTTTCAGGGGATAGAAAGATACACCTTGTCCAGTAATATTTCTATATAATCCCAAATTTTCAACATAGGTTTATATAACCTTTCCCCATGTTCTTTTGTCCTGATCAATATCCAGCAAGTGACCAAAGGAAGATGATCAATTTCTGTAGAAAGCTATCTATGTTCAGTAATCAACTGTGTTAGTAAAGTATGTGGACCAGAAGGAGAGGGAAGAAGAGTCAGAAAGTTTTTGAAATCAATGTTTTATGAGGCTGTTTTAACACTCAACAATACTAGAAGATTGTTAGTGGTAGGGTGCATGGAAGATCATCAAAAACCTTGACTATCAATCCCTTATTTAGTGGCTGTTGTTATTAGATGTGCATAATTGTTAAGCTGCAAATGGACTGGAAAACTTTAAACCTCACAATTATTAGTGGCTAGGGTAGGCTGGTTAGAATGGAACAACTGTATTCTAAAAATGTGTCAGTGGTGATGAGGCACCATAGGTAACTCTGAGAAGGGGTCAAATGTCAGATGTAGCCAAAATGCCAAGAAGGAGTAAGGATATGTCCTGTGCAATAGGGTCTCCCTCCCTCCCAGCAAGACAAATGGGTCAACTTTTGGCAGGAATCACACGTTTGGCATCAGTAGTAGCCTCTACAGCAGAAACACGGACTCCTTTAGTTTGTACCCAGCCTAGGATGGTAGTATATTGCTTGTTTGGTACCATGATGATCCAGACAGCAACAGCTATTTAGGAGAAGAGTTAGCAATAACCAGGGCACAATTCCTGCATCTATCTGTGAACCTACTTCCTAGTACTTGGCCTACAACAATCTCTCTAAAGCCTCCTCATTAATAGGCAATAAAATTGAGGACCCCATTAAAAAGTGGGCAACGGAAATGAACAGAAACTTCTCCAAAGAAGACAGAATAATGGCCTGCAAACATATTAAAAAAATGCTCAACATCTCTAATCATCAGAGAAATGCAAATCAAAACCACAATGAGACACCACCTAACCCCAGCGAGAATGGCCTGTATCAAGAAATCCCAAAATAACAAATGCTGGCGAGGATGTGGAGAGATAGGAACACTCTTACACTGCTGGTGGGACTGCAAATTAGTGCAACCTTTGTGGAAAAGAATTTGGAGATACCTCAAACAGCTAGAAATAGAAATACCATTCGACCCTGTAATAGCATTGTTGGGCATCTACCCAAAAGAGCATAAGTCATTCTATTATAAAGACATCTGCACCCGAATGTTTATGGCAGCACAATTCATTATTGCACGGTCATGGAAACAACCCAAGTACCCGTCAATCCAGGAATGGATAATTAAAATTTGGTATATGCTCACAATGGAATATTACTCAATTCTAAGAAACGACAGTGAGCTAGCACTGTTTATGCTATCCTGGATAAAGCTTAAGCCTGTTATCCAAAGTGAGGCAACACAAGATCTTGAAAATGGGCTCCACATCTACTCGCCATCAAATTGGTACTGACTGATTTAAATTATGATACTCAAATAGTTGTAGTGTTCACCAAAGGATTGGTGGGGAGACCCACATCTCAGGGATGTGACGTACATTGTTGGGGGGAAGGGATTACCTCTAACTCTTCTTAGGGAAAGGCAAAGATATACAATGTAACCAAAATGTCAAAAAACCCCACAAAACTTGTATTGAGTGGTGGACTGGTGGGAGGGGGGAGGAGGGGAAAGGTGTATATTTACATAATGGGTGAGGTGTGCACCACCCTAGGGTTGGAAATGCTTGAACTCTGGCACGGCGGGGTGGGGGAGGGGTGGCAGGGGCAATATATGTATCCCTAACAATACTTGTACCCCCATAATAAGAGGAAATAAAAAAAAATTGAGGACCATTTACTGCCAGGCAGGCTATCCGATTGGGATGGTATGTTTACTGCTGATTGCTACAAATTTTCCCCACATGTCATTTATTGCCTCATGAGGCCCTACTCTTTCCTCCTCCAGAAATTGTGTCTTTGTCAGTATCCCATATTCATCATCCAACTGTCAAGAATTGTGAAAGGTCTGAGATTTTACTCTACTTGGGAGTGAACAAGTTAGCCTGCCAGAGCTTTATGGATGATTGCAGTAGACATGAGATTTTTTTGTCACAGTCAAAGAACTTCATTATTCATGGCATAAGAATCAGCATATTTTGTGCTGGGTCTCTGAGCCCTAAATTTTACAGAGGAAGCCGAAGAGAGCCAGATGATAACTGCACACAAAGTGGATTGTGCTTTAGGTGATGAACTCAGAGTTGGGAAGCCAAATCTTTTATAATGGACAGTAAGCATGCCTGATTATGCTCCAGAGGGAGACAATATCTTTATTATACTGGATACTAAGTAAATCTGCCTTTTTCTACGCAGTAAAACACCACCTCTATCTTCCAAGGCTGTTTTCTATACAAATATCTTTAAAAAGATAGTCTAGAACAAAGAACTGAACTGGCAGAACATGCGGAAATGTGAAAGACCTGTGGAAATTTTCTCCCATCTCTCTTTTCTTTCCATATTCCACCATAGCCCATGACCAGGTGCCTGATTTCAGGATTTAGGATGTTTAAATCTGTTTCACCTCACCATAGTAAACATAATACTTATATCATAAATATTTCCTTTCAGCATTCTTGTTATATTGGGACTTATGCCAGTTCAAACATCAAGGCATTGAAAGCAAAGTATATCACACAGCATGAATCCTTACACCCTTTCCTAGTTTTCCTACTCGCTCTTTTCACTCTCTCTCTTACCCTGTTCATGGAAAATGTTGCTTACATGATAGAGTATATTCCTAAAAATGCAAGTGGTGTTTTAATAAGTGAAATTGATTTTAATTTATCTTATTAAGCATTCTGTTCAATATGTTTAGGATATGATTGAGGAGAAATTTTACTTTATCTGGACAGCAATTTAAAAACCTAGAAAAATACAGCCCATACTCAAATTAAAAAGACACAGACAATGCTGTTAAGATTTATACTCTGCACAGGATTTAGTATTTGCTATTTCCCCCCAAATCTGAGAAGTGCATTATAGAATGTGGTTGAGGAGTAAAGATTCTTCCTCATATTTCATTTAGTTGATTAAGTTTTTACAGAGAAGATAGGATTTCAATTTAATAATTCTAAGATATGTTATTTCAACCCCTTACCTTAATAGCATTAGTCAAAGTCTATGTAAGGTATTTATACAAAGGGATGATGGAAAACCAGGTTTTGGTAAAAGACCAGAGTAATTGTCAGGATATCTAGAGTAGAAAGTACTAATGGTTCAAATTAATTCATTCCACTGGGATGCACTTAAAATGGGTCTGTCTCAGTCACAGGAAAACATAGTCTGGACTGTATATACATACCCAGCATTGTATGGTCACAAAAATATTCTTTACAAAACATAAAGAATTGAGGGAAAGTCTCTCATCATCATTCTAAAGGTATATTGTATCCTAATTTAGAGAATTAAAAAAAATTCTAACTAGCTAATAGCAACTATGTGCCTCTTGTCAATCTACTCCAGAGTAGGTTATCCATTTACAGAGTACAAAAGCTCTTGAATCATCTTTGTTACAGTTTTCTTTTTAATGAAGTGTTACCATTTCTGAGATACACATATGACTTTAGAAATACTTAAAGAACATTTCTTTAATCGTGAGAAATCTCAGCATTTACTGACAGTGAGCTGGAAGAAATTACATTTTGCATGATAAAATTTTCTTTCTTTTCCAGAAAGCAAGAGGTATGAACAGTGAGGACTATGACGTGTCCTTTGAAGACACACAGACATAAAATCATGCCATTTGCTTCCAATTTTAATTGTTCTAGTGGGTAATAATTTTCTAGGTTCCTGTCAAGAAAGGGAAAAAATGGTTAATTGAGTTCTTGTGGACAAATCTATCTCAAGACTAGGATTCTCCTGCCTTCATATAGAAGCCACTGGATCATCACAAGTTCTATCTGAGTCCCATGGAGAAAATGATTCAAATTTATGTCTGGATTGCACAAGTGATCCCACATGCCAATCTTTTGAGACACTTTCTGTTCTCTCTGGCCTTAACTATTTTCTATTTGCAGGGAGTCCTCTGGCAAGAGTGCGGTTGTCAAGGCAAGCTGGGAACTAGAGTATTATCAACTTGTTTGTGTGTGCTTTCTCACCTGGCTTTCTGCTAAGCTCTAATAACAAGAAAAGGTGGTATTGGCCTGTTAATAATTAATAGCGCCCAGTGCAAATGAAGCACTTCTGTCATAGGGCTTCATCAGTAAGGTCATGGTACAATAGGGGTTGCAGGTTCTGTAAGCACGAGTGGTATTTGCATATGTCAGAACAGACCTTGCATGCTAACAGCACAAACACTTCACATCTGCTTCTGTTTACTCCCATGCTAACACCCCAAAGTGCAGAAGTCCTGTGTTAATTGCTCAGTTACATACTGACTGTTGATGTGTCCTCCACAGAGCTTTCTGTAAGTGCACTGTTGCAAATAAACTGCTAATGACTTTGCTTATTCCAGCCTCCCTTTTAAAGGAAATCTACAACATACACATGGATTAATGATTCCTCTATTTAGCAGTGTGTCTTGTGACTAGGTTTGCATAGAGGCAGTATCAATTAAGTAGCAATTATCTGCAAAGTGGAAAAAAAGAGGGAAGATATAAATAAGTAATGAGTGTGATGCTAAAATCTCTGAGAATAACTGGAATTGAACTCTGAGGCAAGGGCACCGACTAGTGAACATTTTTTCCATCTTTTCTTATATTTGACACCTATAAAAACAGGGACAGAAGAAATATTTAATTTCATAAGTGATTTTTTTATATTTGATTTTTAAGGCAACCATTATTTTGAAAAAGCAGGAAACAAGGAGGAAAAAAAAAGAGCTATACCTAAACACCATTAACAAGACAGGTTATCAAAAAATGGCCCTAGAAATGTGTATTTTATGAAAAAAACCTGACTAAAACATATCAGATTTCCTATATGTCTTACTAACAGAGGTCAGCAAAGAGTGCTAATGTATCCTTCTATTCTTGTCAAGCTGTGGCCTTTATCAGTACCTAATAAGATTTATCTGGAAAACTGCATTATCTGGCTATAAAAGAAAAAGTCTGATGAAGTTTGAGGATGTGCAAAGTATTCAAATTGATAGGATTGACAAGAAATCTTATAAGGTCTATTTTTCTTTACTAATCTTGGCTGGTAATAGCCAGACAGGTTTCTTAAGCTCAGGCTACTCTAGGAGATGTTCAGAGAAGCAAAGACCATGACATCTATGTAGGACAAATGGGAGAAAATGACTGTGGTCTGTTGGCTCTGGTCTTTGTAAACCAGCAATTTTTGACTTTGGTCTCTTCCATCAGCAACAATGGGCTGGGCAAATGCGTATTAGAGCAGATAACCAAATGGTTTATGTTTTCTCCAATCAAGATTAGTGATTCCTTGATAGCTTTTTTTTTTTTTTAAGGCTCAATGACCATGACAAGACAAAATTTTTTTCTTATTTAATTTATAGTGGTTATATTTTACAAATCCTTTTTGAAGACATATGGTTTAACAAATATATATGGAGAAAGACAATTAGAAAGGTGATCTGTATTGGCTAGTATAAGATTAGGCTGCTGAAACAAAGAAAACCAATAAAACAGAAGTTTACAGAACAATAAAGTATATTTTGCTATAATATTACACTCCAAAGTGAAAGTTCCAGCTGCTGGGCTGCTCTGCTCCCTGTGGTAAGTCAGAGACTGCCATGGGCTGCACCGCTCAGGTTTTTCTTCAAGAAAACCTGCTATGAGGCTTGCCTTCTGCACCTTCAGATCTGCCAAGACACTGATGATGAGGCCATCTTACCTTCAGGCTACTCCCAGCCAATGACTAAGCAGGGGTAGCAGAGCCAGTCTTCCGATGCAGGTCTCCTCTACTGGTAAATTTTGTTCAGGGATTCCACATCAGCTTGGCTGAGACTTCTCAGAGATGCTCTGCAGTCTGGAGCCCACTCCACCCAATCCTCCCTCCCTGCTGCCTTCTGCAGGTGTTAGATCTTTAGTGCAGCCCAAAGACTCTTCCCATATCCTCCTCCTGCTTTTCCCCCTTATCTTTCAAAGTTCCTCCAATATTTCTTATACATTCAGGCTTATTAGGTGCATTATTTCTTGCAACGAAAAAGTCTTTAAACAACTGCAAGTAGTCATTCCCTCATCTGAAACTCTTCGGGTCAAATGTGTTTTTGAATTCAGAATATGGTGCATCTACCTTATATTATAGACCAACCTCTTTGGACTATCACACAGTGCCTATGCAATGAAACCCAAACATGTGCACAATGTAAGTTAAATAAAGGTTATACATATACATGATCTCACATAATTAGGGATTTTTTTCCAAGAAGTAAATTTAGATCAGATTGGAAATTGTCTCAACATAAATTACAAAGGAAAGCTTTTTGGTTTTCAAAACTTTATGGATTTCACAACTGTGAATCAGAGATAATGAACTTATTTATCTTTTGCGTTATAGTTAATAGCTTATTTTACTATCAGACTCAATTTCTTCTTCCTTCTATTATTGATCTATTAGATTCTAATCCATGGTTTTCAAGCATTAACATCAATAAGAATATCCTGGGTGGCAGTTTTCAACTCCCAAATATTTATTCAGCAGGTTTAGTGTTGGGCCTAAGAGTCTGCATTTTTAACAAGTTGGGCAACCTCCACCCCCACCTGCGGTTCTGATGCAGAAGGTCTTAGGATTGGCACTTTGAAAATACTATCTTAGACTGTGAGTTCACTTTTCACTATAGTAAACCACTAATATCCTTAGTTCCAAGTTTAATCTCCTGGGTTTTGAGGTTTTTTGTTTTTGAAAATTAAAGCCAGCCAACTAGCTTATTTTCATGTCCTTCTCTATGACTTTGCCTTCTTTTGCAGCTAGCTCACACAGCCATTCATGTCCCAGTGTGATATTAACTTCACCAACAACTCTTCAGGGATGTTTGTCTTGGAACGGCTGGAGTTAGCTTTTTAAACTGAAATAGAGCTGAATAGCGCCCACTTATCTTTGAGTACCTGTCTCACCAGAGGATCAGCTTTGAGCTTAGAGTAGTGCAAGGAGTCTCCCTATTCCCATTGGAGCTGGAGTTATAGATAGAAAAACTGTAGATAAACCCTAATGGGCAAATGAATCCACAACACATGCAGCAGAGCAGCTGGCACGTAATGAATTTGTAAGTGTACTCTCAGCTCAGCACTGCTTTTCGCTTGGTTCTCTTGCAGGACCAATTTCCTTCAGAATGAGTAAAAAAGTTCTATTTCTTAAGTTTCCTTTTTCTTTCCAATAATATTACTGATTTCTATTTTAAGCTGAGTGCTTCCTGAAACTGGAGACTAATCGAGACTGTAAGGGGATGTATTAAGAGGAAAGGTGAAGGAAAAAAACCAATGACTATAAAAGAGTTCAGGTGTTTATTTTGTTAATATGCTTTCTGAAAACAAATATTTGCTCCCCTCTGAGCAGGAATTTAAACTCCTCTGGTAAAAACAGCTTAAATGGTCATGAATTAATAAGGGGAACACAAGAATAACTAATAAGTAGCTTTTCATTGTAATTTATATTGAGACAATTTCCAAACTGATCTAAACTTATGTCTTGGAAAAAAATCCCTAATTATGTGAGATCATGTATGTATATGTATAACCTTGATTTCTCTTACTTTGTGTGCATGTTTGGGTTTCACCACATAGTCACTGTGTAATGGTCCAAAGAGGTTAGTCTATTATATAAGGTAGATGCACCATATTCTGAATTCAGAATTTGGCCCAAAGAGTTTCAGATGAGGGAATGAGTACTTGCAGTTGTTTAAAGACTTTCTCATTGCAGGAAAATAATGCACCTAATGAGCCTGAATGTATAGGAAACATTGGAGAAACATGGAAAGATAAGTGGGAGAAGCAGGAGGAAGATGTGGGTAGAGCTTTTGAGCTGCAGTGCAGATTTAACACCTGCAGAAGCATCCTTTAGAATTACATGAACACCATGAATTCTATAGGTTTATAACCATCAAACTGGGGCATATGGAATTTTGCTATTTTTTTTTAAACTGGAATCAGACATTAAATGTCATACATATCCCTGGAGAAGCAATTTTAAGAAAAATGTTAGAAAAAAACCCATAATCTTTATGCTAAAATAAATAGAGCCATTATAGTGTAGAATACAAAGTTTGTATTTTAATTTGTAAAACACAAGCCTGTTAAGAAGTATAAATATAAATGCCTCTAGATTAAGACTTCATATCCTACAGTGGTCTGCCTTCTTTCTTAGTGATTCAGGGTAAGCCAGTGGGAAAGTTTAGGAAACACTGCAGTTGATTGTGACACGTGTGGTTAGGTATTTCCTGTAAAGTGCCTAAACGTGCCCACTCTGTTATTCTAGTACCTGCCCTTGAATTCTCCACCTCAACTTGCAAACATATGGAGTTGAAAGCTGTATGAAAATTGTGTGTTTTAGTTGTGCTACCAAGGATATGCAACAGGATGTTAAAACTGAACTATTTCTGACTCTGTTTTGGCTAAAGCCCCAAGACAATATTTGCCAACCATTTCACATTCTAAAGTTAGACCACCTATGTAGGACTGGCGAGGAAGTAGAGGAAACAAAAAAGGAACCTACATTGCCCCTTTCCCCCTGCAGGTAACAACCTACAGCAGGCCAACTAGGGCTGAGGAGAAACTCTGACTTTAAATGAAGTTTGATACTATATGGAGAGGACATTTTAATTTTTGAAATGAGACATTCTTTTTGTGACCAATAATCAGAGGATTTTTAAAATTACCTATGGCCAAAAAGTCATAATATTTTCCCTTGATTTCATCTGAATAGCAGAGAAAATAACCCTCCTTTTGTAGGGTTTGAATGGTCAGTGGAGAAAAAAATTAAGGTTTTTTTGGTTTAGTTTTATTTTGTGTGTTTGCTTTTGTTTTTTATCGTATACCTGTCAGTAGGATGCGAATCAAGAAGAAAGAAGCTGCATAAGGAAACATTTGGAGATTTCTACCAAACTTTTTCTTTTTTGCTGTTTGTTTTAGGGAGCTATGATGTTTGCCTTGGTGAACTCTAAGCTTCTACAAAAACAGGACTTTTTTTTTCCCACTGCAACACGTTCTCTACTTACCCTCTGCTGTGTGTCTTGAAGTCTTTCCCCATTCAATGCTGTTCTTGGTGTTCATTTTGTCCATATTTTACTGGATATAAAATATTGGGATAACAGTGCATACCATCTTTTATAGGGTCTATGTTCTCCCATTTGATGATGCTGAAGTGACTTTCTAATTTCATGGGAAGCATCTGCTATTCTCCAAAAGGCTAAAAACCTAAGGAGAAAACAGAAGAGAAAATTACATTATAATAAAAAAAGGATAAATAAATAAATTGTGGTTGTAACTTCCCCAAAAGTGTTTAGCACTTGGCCTGTAAATTCCTGACCTGCTTATTAGTTTATCTAACCCATTTGTGTCTTTCTATTTACATGAATTTCTTGTAAACTAAATGTAGTGAGATCTTGTTTTTTCCATCCAATCTGACAACCTCTGTTTTAATTAGTTTTTAGATTACTTATATCTAATATAATTATCAATATGGTTGAGTTAAATCTATTTTAGTGTTCTTTGTTTTCTATTTGTCTCAACTATTTTTATTTTCTTTTTCTTCTTATCCTTTCTTTTATTGGATTGATTATTTTGTATGATTCCATTTTATCTACACCATTAATCTATTAGCACTCATCTTCTTTCTCTGCTCTCACTGTGTGTCTCTCTCTTCCTCTCTCTCTTTTAGTGGTTTCTCTGTGGTTTACAATATACATCTTTAATTTATCGCAGTCTACCTCTAAATAATGTCATAACATTTCATGCAATGTGTAAGAACCTTGCAAGTATACACTTCCATTTCTTCCCTACCATCCATTTTGTTGCTGTTGTCATGTGTTTAACTTCTATATTTCTCATAAACACCAAAGAACAATTTTACCAGTTTTATTTAGGCAATCATATATTAAAGAAAATAGAAATAATAAAAATATATTCAATATTTAATCATATATTGAGCTTTTCTATCACTCTTTATTCTTTTTTATATATTGATATTTCCACCTAGAAATCATATTTCTTTTTGATAAAAAACTCTAGTGCATTTCTTCTTTAATGTGTTTTGAAAAGTTTTTATTTTACTTTATTTTTGAATGATATGTTCATTGGGTGTAGAATTCTAAATCGACAATGTTTTTGTTTGCTTATTTGTTTTGCTTTTGCTTCCATTACTTAAAGATATTGGTTCATTTTCTTCTGAGTTGCGTTTTTTTTTTTGAAGAGAAGTCTATGATAATTCTTATCTTTTTTCTTCTGTATGTACTGTGTCTTTATTCTCTGGCAGTCTCCTACCTTTTCTACGTTTGGTTTTAAGCAGTTTTGACTATGACTGTCTCCAGTAGTGGATTTCTATTCCCTTATGTTTAGCAGAGAGATTAGGATGCCAATAAGTTTTTCTCAACATTCTTATTCTACATTCAACGTTCATAGTGGTGCATAGGCTACGCACACCTATGCCATCTATTTACCTTCTTGCTTCTGACCCTCCCAGAGGTATAGATTGTTACTCAAGCAGCTAGTGTAAGGAAAGAGGTGGTTTTCACTTGTCCTCCATCTTCAGTATTATATAGGGCCTGTGCCCTCAAGCCTCAAGGCATTTTCTTTTTATCAGTGCCGGATCCTGGGCACAAATTTATTTCTTGCTTCTCTACCAGCGGCAGTTGGTTTTCCATAGGATCAGTGGAGGGTGATAGAAGAAAGGTTTCCTGTTCTCTTTCCCTTCAGTGGCAGCTGATATTTTCCTGGAACAGGAAGCTAGGAAATTTCTCTGCCCCTTGCTGAATAGAGACCACTGGGTCTTCAATTAGTGTGTACCACTTCTACCTACATTTTATTGGCCTGAACCCAGTCAGCTGGTCACATCTAACTCTAATGGGGAGATCTGGGAAATGCAGTCTTCTTGTTTATACCAAAGGAAAATTAAACAGCATGATAAACACACAGCATTGTCTCTGCTTTACCATGATAATGGGAGACTAAACTGGGGACTCCTCTTTGTATTCTATCTCCTTGGCTTTGTAACCATGACTCTAGATCATTGGCCTCTGTCTACATCTTCAGCTTTATTTTCTCCCACATCCCACATATATCCTGTGATGCAGGATAATTGTGGAGGTTTTTGTTGTCGTTGTTTTGTTTTGTTATTTATTTATTTTCTTTTAAAAAAATTTCAGAATATTATGGGGGTACAAACATTTTGGTTATATATATTGCCTCTATGTATTTGAAATGCTGTGCTCTCTTTGGAGCATTCTTTTTGCATATGCTCCCCCTCCTTTCTTCACTGAATTTCCCTTTTCACATAATGACTCTAGGCAACCTTCTGCAGCCTTTCTTCTGTGACCCTATAAAACTCTAAATTTTTCTATTCTAGTGGTTATCAAGCTGTATTATAATTGCCTGTAAATATACTAATACACTAATAATGTTGTATCAATCAAAACCCTGTTAGGCAATAGAAACCATTCCAGTTATTTGAACAGAGGAATTTAATACAAAGAATTGTTAACTTGATATACATCTGTTAACTAGGTAATCTATAGTGTAAAAGGAAACTCTAGGATGCACTGAGCTATCAACTACAGTATGATTTTCTAAAGAGGAAAAGTCAAGTTGTTGAAATCATTATGACTTAGCAGAGGGACTCTGTGGAGTTGAAACTCAGACTACAGAGGAGGATCCCTGTGAGCCTAGGATCCAGACTTCTGAGAAGAGGGTGCCAGAATGCTGGTGTGTGTGTGTGTGTGTGTGTGTGTGTGTGTGTGTCATGGTGGTAGTGAGTTTCAACTGGATACTGTGCAGTCCTTCTCAATGAGTCAGCTGCTCTGGAGCCTAGCTGATAGGCATTATTCATCAGACAGAGAGGTCTATCCCCCTAAAGCTTCCAGGAATTTCAAAAATAAAGATAGTAAGAAGTGCACTTTTTCAAATTCCAGGTGGTATTCTGAGTAGACAGGGATCTCATCCTCAGGTGCAGACAGTGAAGAAGCTGGGCTGCTCTTTGGCACACAGTGGCCTCAGTAAGGATGACCACACCTGAATCATCTTTGGTCTCTGCCTCAAGAGATCTCCAAGATCCTCAGGAACAGGGGCTTATAAGAAACAAAGTAGACTCAGAATTTGTTTTAAATTAAATAGTTAAAAAAAAATTAAATAGTTGATACGATTAAAGCAGTTCATTAGAAATATTAATCTAGGTCATGCTTGAGGCTCTGCCTCGAGGGGGGAGGGGGGCATGGGCAATATACATAACCGTAATATTTGTACCCCCATAATATGATGAAATAAAAAAAATTAAAAAAAAGAAATATTAATCTAGCAGTGCTGTGTTGGATGAGAAGGAGGAGGGATAATCTGGAGACAAGAAATCCAGTGGGACATCTAAGCCTATCATCTGACCTATGGTCATGACAAATGCAAAGACAGAAATACAAACACCATCCAAGAGGGAAAAGAGAAGTAAATAAATTATACTAAATTAAACTAATTTATACTATTTTATATCCCATCTCATTTACTAAATTCTGAGCAATGTGTGTAGAAAGACATTTTCTCTCTTGTCATTGTTATGGCAGGGTAGAGAGAGATAGAAGGGCTATAACATTGTTAAAAAAACAAGAGAGCAACACTTCCCTAAGAACAGATTAGTGGAAAGAGTACTACTGGTGGAGACTTAGAAGAGGCCTGCCAAAACAAATGTGAGTGGTGTTGGCAGGTGCTGTACCGTGATCTGAGCAACACTGGCAGGCTCCACCTATGGCAATCAGCAGAGTCACGAGATTCAGTGTCATCAGCAACTGGCTCCCAGTAATAACAAAGTCGATAAGGCTGCATAGTGGACTAAAGGGGGCATACATTTCTGCAGACTGCCTGTAATGACTGCCAAGGAGAACGTATCTGCAAAATCCACAATGCTGTTACTGGAAGGGACCACCTTTGGGAGAGAGTAATTATAGTAATGATGACAGTGATAATGTAGCATCTAAACTTTATTAAGTTCCTTCTGTGAACCAGGCATCTTGCTACATGTTACACATACATTATCTTATTTAATCCTTATAAACTAACTATAAAGCAGGTACTATTGTCATTATGCCCACATTACAGATTATAGAATTTGGGCTTAGAAAATTAAATATGTGTCAAAATCACACAGAAATAAATGAAAGACCAGGGTTTCCTATCTCAAAAGTCTATGCCGTGAACTACCAGGTTTCGCAAAGAATTTCAGGGCCATTAATGACTTTGCTTATCACAATTCTTGCTGCCATTGCCCATTGTTTTCTCCCAGGTTCATACAGCCTGGAAATTGAGGGTTCTGTCTAATGTCTTGTAAAGATGATGCATCAGGGCTAATAAAACCAAGATTCCAAATATTGTTGGTACTGTAGTGAAAAAAATGTTTATAATTTGTCAGAGAAATGATCAGAGGTATTTTAGAATCTAGTACATTATTATAAAAAATGAAAACAGGTTACCATTGTTTGGTTTTAAGTGCAGATATATGTCATATACAAGTTATGAAGGGCAAAATACTTGAAAAGAACAACACTTGCATCTTACAGAGAAAAGGAATTGGATATAAGTTAGAAAATAGCTTTGGCCTCTTTCTTTTGACCTCATAATCACTCGTGACCATGCAGTGGCACTAAGCCTTCAAATATAAACTGATTCTCTCTGGTGTTTGATTGCAAGATGTAGGCCTTCATTATAAATATGGCATTGAATATATCATTTCTTATCATCATCTGTCAAGGAGAAAAGGTAAAGTAAGGATTAAGGAGGTCCTTAATGGACAGTTTTAACACTGATAATATTTTTTTACTGCCTCAGATTTTCTACATACAACATTATACATTCTGCAAAGGTGTTGCCATAAGATCCCAAAGAAGAAACATGATAGATCTGGGAAGAATTCTGTGTAGTGATAGGGAACTTACCACTGATTATAGCATAAGTGGCACTTAAAGCCACAGATCACTTTGAGAACCAACAAATCACTTTGATCATCACCTAACAAAGAGCAGAATACCTTTCTTAATTGGAAATCATGTTCATTCCCCACAAGTGGACCTCAGATTACTTAAGAATTATAGAAATTGTTCCCCTACAGTTTTGGAAACTTTGTCTGGGATGGTAGAGAGAACAATGAGAGAAATTGATGTTCCTTACTATTTTTCTTTTCCTCCTCCTTCTTCTTCTTCTTCTTCTTCTTCTTCTTCTTCTTCTTCTTCTTCTTCTTCTTCTTCTTCTTCTTCTTTCCCAATACTTGCACCTTATAAGTGATTATATGACCTTGGACAAATTACTCACCGTTGGTTTTAATTTCCTTGCCTGTAAAGCTGAGATAGTTGGATTTGTACTTTATTTCTATGACCTCTTGTACCATTCTGAAATTTCCCCTCTTCATTTTCCAAACTACAAAGATAAAATTGATTTTTTAAAACAGCAGAGGAGTAGGAAACAGAAAATAGATTACATATTGTAGCTTTCTAGTCCAGGAAAATATTTGGTTGTTAAGCAATATTTGCTTAAAATATAAAATATACCCTGGACTATGTGGAGTACAAACGCTTAACAATATAGGCATAGATGGTACTTGCCTAAAAATGATACAAGCCATATATGACAAACCCACAGCCAACATCATACTGAATGGGGGAAAAAATGAAAGCATTCCCACTTAGAACTGTAACCAGAAAAGGTTGCCCTTTATCACCGCTTCTATTCAACATAGTGCTGGAAGTCCTAGCAGGAGCAATCAGACAGGAGAAGGAAATCAAGGGCAGCCAAATGAGAGCAGAAGAGGTCAAAGTATCTCTCTTTGCTGACAATATGATCTTATATCTAGAAAACCCCAAAGATTCTGCTATAAGACTATTGAAATGATAAAGAAATTCAGCAAAGTCTTAGGTTACAAAATCAATGTACAGATATCAATAGCATTCCTATATGCCAACAACAGTCAAACTGAGAACAAAATCAAAGACTTGATACCCTTCACAGTAGCAAAAAAGAAAGTAAAATACCTAGGAATACATTTAACTAAGGAGGTAAAAGACCTGTAGAGGGAGAGCTATGAAACACTGAGGAAGGAAATAGCAGAGGATGTAAACAGGTGGAAAACCATACCATGCTCATAGGTCGGCAGAATCAACATTTTTAAAATGTCTATACAACCCAAAGTGATCTACACATTCAATGCAATCATTTTTCACAGATCTAGAAAAAATAATTTTATGCTTCAGATGGAACCAGAGAAGATCCTGTATAGCAAAAGCAATCTTAAGCAAAAATAACAAATTGGGAGGCATCAATTTACCAGACTTAAAGCTATATGACAAGGCTATAGTAACTAAAACAGCATATTACTGGCACAAGAACAGAGACATAGACCAATGGAACAGAACTGAGAACCTAGATATAAAACCATCCTCATATAGCCATCTAATCTTTGACAAAGCAGACAAAAACATACACTGGGGAAAAGAATCCTTATGCTCTAAATGGTGTTGGGAAAACTGGATAGCTAAATGTAGAAGACTGAAACAGGATCCACACCTTTCACTTCTCACAAAACTCAACTCATGGTGGATAATAGACTTAAACCTAAGGCATGAAACTATAAGAATTCTAGAAGAAAATGTTGGAAAAACTCTTATAGACATTGGCCTAGGGGAAGAATTTATGAAGAAGACCCCAAAGGCAATCACAACAACAACAAAAATAAATAAATGGGACCTGATCAAATTAAAAAGCTTCTGCACAGCCAAGGAAACTATAATGAGAGCAAATAGACAACTTACAGAATGGGAGAAAATCTTCACATCTTACACATCCAATAAAGGGCTGATAACTAGAATCTATAGAACTCAGGAAAATCAGCAAGAAAAAAAATCAAACAACCCTATCAAAAAGTGGGCAAAGTACATGATCAGAAACTTTTCAAAAGAAGACAGACTAATGGCTAACAAACATATGAAAAAATGCTCAACATCTCTAATCATCAGGGAAATGCAAATCAAAACCACAATGAGATATCACTTATCCCCAATGAGAATGGCCTTTATCAAAAAGTCCCAAAACAATAAATGTTGGCGTGCATGTGGAGAGATAGGAACACTCCTACACTGCTGGTGGGACCGCAAAGTAGTACAACCTCTGTGGAAAGCAATATGGAGATACCTCAAGTAGATACAAGTAGAACTACCATTTGATCCAGCAATCCAATTACTGGGCATCTACCCAAAAGAACAAAAGACATTCTCTAAAAAAGTCATCTGCACTAGAATGTTTATAGCAGCACAATTCACAATTGTAAA
>VBSM01003176.1:27989137-28052822 GCA_008086735.1 Cheirogaleus medius
TTAATAAAATGTGGTCTATGTATACCATGGAGTTCTACTCAGCCACAAAAATCAGTGGTGATATAGCATCTCTTGCATTATCCTAGATAGAGCTGGAATCCATTCTACTAAGTGAAGTATCCCAAGAATGGAAAACAAGCACCACATGTATTCACCATCAAATTGGTATTAACTGATCAACACTTAAGTGCACATATAATGATAACATTCATCAGGTGTCAGGCAGGTGGGAGGGAGGAGGAGGGAATGGGTATATGTACACCTAATGGGTGCTGTGCTCACTGTTTTGAGGATGATCATGCTTAAAGCTCTGACTTGGATGGGGCAAAGGCAATATATGTAACCTAAACATTTGTATCCCCTGTAATATGTTGAAATAAAAAAAAAATTAAAAAAGATATATACTCAGAAAAAAAAACACTGAAACTGGAGGTATTCATCTTAATATGATTTCATTTGTAACAATATTTGTGATACTGTAGAAACTCTCATTGTAATATTAATATATTCATACAATGTCACATTATGCAACCATAATTCTGAAGGCTATGTAGCAACATAGTAAATTAATAATGAAATATTATGTGACAAAAACAAGATAGAAAATTTTAACCACATGTCCTCACTACTAAATTGGAACTAATCATCAACAGGTAAGTGCACACAGATGGTAGTAAAACTCAATGGAAACCAAGTAGGTGGGAGGGGGGAGGAGGAGACCGGTAAATTTACACTTAATGGGTACAATGTATGCTACCTTGGTGATTGGCACACTTATAACTTTGATTCAAAGTGCACAAAAGCAAAACATGTAATCAAAGCTTCTGTACTCTCAAAATATTCTAAAATAAATAAATAAAATGATTACAGTAGGGAAAAAAGAAAATTTTATACACATTGTGATCATAGCTATATATATAAACATGTATGCTATTTATGATGTTTTGGCAACAACTAATAGAAAACCTGACTAAAAGGGGCGTAAACAATAAGTGCTTTTTTTTATTTCATTAAGTATACATCTCAATAAAGGTAAACTATTTCAATGTTGACTATGCAAGGTCAGTGCTGTGTCAGCTTCTCTTGGCCATCACCTCATGGTCATAAAATGGCTAACCATTTCTCACCTAAAGTCCTCCTCACACATCCCCTACTTTAATCAGTCTACCTCTCAGCTCTTATTGGCCAAGGCTGAGTCATTTGTCCTTGTTGCAAGGGAGTCTCAGAAAACAAACATTTGGTGTTTTCAGCCTCTTTTGTAGAAGGTGATTTCATCTAGCAAGAAAGGAAGGTTGGGAGACAACTGAGAATCTCCAGCAGAATAACCACATTAAAATATTCTAGAGATAAATTCATCAAGAAATAATACTCAGTAGCTTATGTGTGATTTGGAACATTCTTTTCTACATTTTCCAAATTTTAAGAACTAAGATCAAAAGACTTTAATGAATAATTTATTTAATTGATAAATAGTTATCTTAGTTTGAGCTAGACATAATAGTCTAGAACAACTCAAATTTCTCTTTATTTCTTTCTTAAGGAGGTCAAACTGATTGTCTCCTTGTCAATTACCTAATTTCTGAAATGACAAAAACATCGATTTCTTACATTAGACCATTTAAATTAACTAACTGCTAGCTGCCCATGGCTTCCTTCCCCATCCTTAGTTCATCATTGACCTTAATAACATCTGTTTTGGGATGAGAGTATGAAATTATTAGTGTAATTAAATATTTTCCTTTAAGTGGAATTATTATTTTGCTTCTACTTATATATTTTTATAAGCATTCTTCGCATACTAATTTACCAATTTTTAAATTCTTGATTTAGTATTAATACATTATGATAAACAAATGAACAAACAAATGTTATGGCATTTAGTATCTTTAGTTAGACAAAGATACATGAAATTCTGTGCAATTTAACCAATAAATTCTTGTTAATAATTTGACTGCTGAAAAAGTTAAATGAAAGTTCACTTCACTCTTGGAACATTTAAGGATTTTTCCCTAATTCATATGCCTGAGAGCCAATTCAGTGAATCTTTACAAGGGGAGGAGGCCAACGTAGGTATAGGTTTTACTATATTCACTTAGGACAAGAACAACATTGATATTTTAAACAAGGTTCTTAGACAAGACAAGAAAATAAGGAGCTTTGTGGATATGATGTCAACAGATGGATTATTTTTCTTGGCTTCCCCATGGTTTGGTCATGTCTTGTTTTTCTTTACCACTTCTATGATCAAACAAATACATAATTTTGATGTTATCTATCAAGAGATATTGTTTTAGTTTAGCATTTTATCCACAGAGCAGAGATAGGTAGGATAATTTTAAGTCAACAGTAATATATGTTGTAATGAAAGTTTTAATATTTTTCTACTTATCAGCAGAGATACGAAAAGGAAACACAATATAAGTGATTCCATTAGTGTAAATGTGTTGTTCCAAGTTCAAATTGTGGAATTAATTCAAACATTTTGTTCATACCTAATTCTTGCCTTTTCTGTAATTCCATTTCATAATTTTTACTATGTAATCTTTTAGTGTCACCAATATGTTTGAAAATAAATGTTCATTCAGATAAATTTTTTCAGACCCAGTCCTGAATCTAGATCATTCAGATAATTTTTAAAATAACAGGAAAGTACATTACTAAGATGAAGATTACCAGCTATTTATAAGCAGTCATAAAACTACACCTAGTATTTCTGGAGTGGGAAAAAAGGCCATACAATTAGCCTACATGTTAATTCCTTTTGAAAATCTTAATACATTTGTTTTAAAGCAATACCAACATTTTCTATCCAAACTTTTAAATATGCATCCAGTTTTTAATAACTTTGTACGGTGAATATTAGAAATAATATGAAGACATATAGCATCATTCTTTCTACATACCCTGCAAAGTAGAATTTGGCAGAAAGTGGGTTTAACATGTACTACACTCAAGCGAATTCATTACTGTCAGGACCAAAAAACCCCAAGAATATCAGAGATATAATTCATCTGTAATATTGAATATTGATCCTGAAATTATAGTATGATAGGAAGACCCTGTTATACTATAATCTCCAACTCCAAAAACATATATTAATCCTAAACTATCCATTCCATCTCATAGCAAAATATAGTTTTTTCCCACTTCCTCCATATATTTCAATTAGAGAATCTAACCTTCTGGCGATTGACATCCTAACATGATGATAAAAATAATCAGGATAAGGGAATTTGACATGCCATCAATCCTTTCCTAATTCATTTAGGATCCTAGTCTGTACCAGGGATTTTGCCAGCCATTTGATATTCAAAGTTAAGTAGAATTCATTTGCTAATCTCTAAGATCTTAGTGTCTATAAGAAGGACACAAATACAAGTAACATATATCCATCATATATTTCTAGCACTTAGTGCAGAGCCTAGCATACTGAGGGCAGTTTAATAGTAATAGTAATAGTACCACTAATAGTAGCAGTAATAATATAATAATAATGTCTGACATTGAAAGTTTATTATTTAATATATACCAGGAACATTTTTAAGACCTTTATTTATTTATTACTCTTACAAAAGCAGTGATACAGATGCATTATTTTCTCACTTTCTTCATAACAAAACTACAGCCCAGATACTCACTGCGTCAAGGTATTAATTTGTACCATGGCCAGCTCCGTCTTCTGGTATCAGGGAAAAGCTTCACGGATGTGCTAAACCCTGAAGAAAAACACAAACTCACCAGGCAAAAATTCAAGGCAGTGGATAGGCAGAAGGAACAGCAGTGTTAAGAGGCAGGAGGGATAAAACTGAGTAGAACTATGAGTATTTCAGTCAACTGCAAGTTTAGGGTCCAGACAGAGAACAAAGACGAGGTTTCAGGGGCAGAAAGATGGCCAACCCAGGAAGGAAAATGTTACCTGCAATGCTAAGGGTTTAAATGCGGTAAAGATAAGGGATTAGATGAAGGAGACATTTAAAAGATAAATATGACAGAACTTACTGATATAAGAGGTGAGAGAAAGTGAAAAGTCTGAGGAATTCCAGGTTTCTGGGTCGGGTGAGTAAATGAGTGAGTCATTGAAAACGGTAAGGAGGTTGGGTTGGGAGATGAAAATTTTGGTTTAGGACCTGTTGATTCTGAGTTGTCTATCAAGTATATAGAAGGCTTATCTAGTAAACAAATACGTATTCCAATCTGGAGCTTAGTAGAGAAAGCTGACTAGGGAAAACATAGAAAAATCACTAGTGTGTGTGCTGTTTGCCAAATCTATGGAAAGAGATGAGAGCACCACGGGGGGATGTGTAGAGTGAGAAGAGATGAAAAATTACCTGAGTAGAGTGACAAGAGTATGGTAAAAGAAACGAGGCAGAAAGAGAACGAGAAGGAAAGACAACAGTTATGGAAGAATGAAAAATGAAGACACAAGAGAAACTGGTGTTATTGAAGGCAAGGGGGCATCTCTTTTCCCTTGGGTGTACCACCACTAAATTGTCACTCAGTATGAAAATATACAACCATGTGAAAAAAGATAAACATCTCCATTGTAACAGTGAACACTTTAGAAAAATTATATTCCTGTTTTACCCTAAAAATCACTTTTTTCATCTAATTCATTAGTCTAAATTCACTGATGATTGGAAATCTATAATCATTTGAATGTTTCCATTCTTTTAGATAACTTATTAGACATTACGCATGCATTTAAATAGACATTAAACACAGCAAAAGGTTTTGTCATGGACATTGTTCAAAAATATTTGTTGAAGAATTAATAAGTGAATAAAACAGAAGTCTATTTCTCTAAATCCTTTTAGGGTAGCGTTGGTCATAGTTGGCTCCTTTAATTTTAGAACATTTATTTTAAATATTACCTTAACTTGGCCTTAGTAGAATTAATCTAATGATTAAAGAATGGAGCACATTCAGTGCAAAATGCTCGCCAATACCTACTTTAGAATGATGCAAATCAAGTAGCCTATTTAAGAAAATTTAAATCTCACAATTCCTTTAGGAAAAATTTAAAAACTTAAGAACAATAAAATGGTATTGTCTATTTTCCTATATGACCAGAAAAACACATGCATTTTAAATTTCGATATCTGACAAGGAAGTGTTGCCTGTCTGTGGCAGGATTAATTTTTGCTCTGTCAGAACCGACCCCGTGCTGTAGCTATTTTGAGCTCTAGAAATACAGAAGTGTTATGGTTGCCAAATACTAGGTGCCATCTAGCGGCCATTGGAAGTTAAGACACATGTTCAGAAGAATTCAAAAGAATTCTGATTATTTCCTCCAATATTTATTTATTTTTGTATTATGGTGAGTTATATTTATTTTTTCCTGAATTATACAATCAACATTTTCCAGATTTCAAATAAAACACAATTAAAGTTTTTTATAAATTGGAGATGCCTTTCCAAGATAGACTAAAGGTCAAGTAGAAGCATTTGAGTAATATTAATAGTTCCCATAGTTAATCACTTTGAATGTAGAAAATTAATAGCTTTGTATTTATATAGAATATAGATGTGAATTTTCATGAAAATCTTTAACATTTTGGAATTCTTAAGTAGAACAAATTTAGATCTAGAGAGAAATGTGCACAAAATCCAGTTCTGGTGCTTGTTAAGAATTCTGTCTCCAAGAACTTGTGGGAAGTAACAGATTAATAAATTATAGTACATATAATGCTGTGATGCATTATTTGATATCTATACTTATTCTGATAATAACAAAAATCTACAAAGAAATACTAAATGAGATCACAGCTTATTTTACCAGATCAAAGTGAAAACTGAGGAACATTTACATTATCATTATCTTGACATCTTGCATTTATATACATTTACTATAGAGTTTTGATATAACACATTCATGTTACTTTGGCAGCAGTTCATCACTCATTTCTTTTGAGAAGTCATATCCAATTTGGAAAATTATACATTAACACCATAATAAAGCAAAAGTTTTGTTAAGGTTCTCTATTCTGTCCTGAAAAGATGTCATTTTATTGTAGCAATCGTGGTAAGCATATGAGAAATGAAATACTTAGAACTCATCAAATATCATATGTTTCATAGAGATTATATGTAACATTCATGGGCAAAGGTTATAGTCAATCAACAAATATTTATTGAATATCTACCATATGGAAGGAGTGAGAGACACATCTGTGAACATGGTAGGCAATGTCATCTCCTTTAAGAGGACAGTATCTTAGAAGTAATATTTGGGAGAGATATTTGATGGACAGGTAAAAAATAACTAATACATTTTCAGCTAATAAAAAATAAACTCATGGTGGATTGGAGAATGAGAGACAATTGAGATGCAAAATAGAAAAATAATTAAAGGAGTCTTTAATAATTCACTTGGTGATTTGAAAAGGTTGGAAATCATTTATATAGGCATTTCTGTAAGCGCTTACAGATTTATATTCAAGCAGCAGTTTGATGCAATATCCTTTTCTATCATAACCTGTGCCATTATAATGAGCCAACACCTGTCTCTGAGTTTTAAAACTCAAATAATAATGAAAGCAGTAAACCATCACTATAACTCTGTGCTTCACTACTTAAAGCTCTGAAGAGATTTGTGCAACCAGGTTTGTAAAATATTTAACTCAGAAGGACATAATATGAAATAATTTTATTTTATTTTTTACCAATCACTGCCCCAACAAGGGCTATGTTAAATCGTATTTTCCTGATGGGTAGCATGTCTCTGAAGGATTTCCAGGCAGATCTCCAAAGTCTTCCAGTCATTTACAGTTATTAAAATTCGTAATTTTAATACAAGATTAAGAAATTTTAATGCAAGATTATTCAAGTTCAGTTATCTTCAGCTGCATTCATTTAACCAGTAGGAAATGGGTGGTCCTTGCCATGCCAAATAGTGGGAGTGGCAGTTTTCATAGTTTGGAGCAGGGGTCCTCAAACTTTTTAAACAGCAGGCCAGTTCACTGTCCCTCAGACCATTGGAGAGTGCGCACTGTGGGCCTGGGACGAATCGGCTGCTAAGCAGGACAGGTAGCGGTGGCAAAAACACCCAGCGGGCCGGATACATGTCCTAGGCGGGCAGCATGTGGCCCGCGGGCCTTAGTTTGAGGACGCCTGGTTTGGAGGATGAGGGGGCAGAACAAATACTAAATTTAGAGAGTACAGTCCTGATTTGAACACTAAAACTTGCAAAATTAAGGGGGATAGTGGTAGATAAATATTGGGGTGGAGATTAGTATGTGTGACACATGAAATTATTGATTAATTTATGACCAAAGTGGAATTTGACCCCCCAACATTCCCAGGCCTTATTAATGCTCAGCATAGGCCAGGAGTAAACAGTGTGATTTTAATTTTAAGTTGAAGACCCACTACTTGTTTTCCAGGTTCAAATACAAGATACCTAAGGAGGCGAGGAACTGGAAAATGTTAAGTAGAAAAAGGGCATTGCAGGATTTAAACAACCAGTTAAAGTGTGTCGCTAACTTACTAGTAGCTTGCTATTTTAAACACAAGTGGTTATGTGGATGTCACTTTAGGTAACATTTCATACCATTTAAAGTCATTTATAGAATACATAATATTTTTGTAATAAAAATATCACTTCCTTATTAAAAGGTAATGAATAAATAAAATTACTGTTTAAAACTGTATGTTTTCTTTCTTTCTTCATGCCTATTGTACTTGTGAAACATGTATATTGAAACTATGTCTAGAGAGGTCTTTTCTATTCCTTACAGGAAGTCATTACATAAATACAATGTTATATTATTATTATATAGTAGGTGTTAGATAATAAAAAGCCCATATCGTTCAGTCATAGTTGCATAGTACTTTTAATTTTTTTAGCACATTTTTTTTTATAATAACACGATACTATTGTGAGGATAATGCTTTATTGAAGCAGAACCCACAAAAATCTGTGTGAATAAGCATTTAGGACTCTATGTCACACCTGATTAAGGACAGTATACATTTTAATACAGTTTTATTGCTGTAAGAAATGTTGGCTCTACTTATTTATGTTCATTTCTTTTATGATGGAAGCAAAATTAAAAAAAAAGAAAATTGGGCATGGTCTGATTATGCAGGTTTTGCTGATAAAATATTTAAATTTCGATTCTCATCATTTTATACCACTTGATCAAGTGAGGAGACATGTTGGTCCCTGTATTCTGAGATATCTTTATCATGTAGGAATACAGAAATAGGAAAGAGCCCACATAAATGGTACTTACAAATATGCTATAAAATATTACTCATTTTGTCTCTGTGGCTTAAATCTTTCTAAAGTGGATTATACACATCCCAATATTCTTAAAATTAAATAAATACAATAACATTTGCTTAAGACAAAGTATCATAAAGTAAAATTACTAGAGATATTTATGATAAAGGGAAAATATGTGCCAGGAATTAAAAAAGAAGTTCAATGGGATTGTTTAAACCAAAAGCAATATAAATTACATGTAGTGGAAACAGCTGCTAGGGAGGGACAGGGCTATGACAGGAAGCACAGGAGTAGTAGGTAAAGAAAGGCAGGAGGTATTGAAGAAAGACTTCTTTTAAAAGTTTCTGTACAATTACCCTTTACCCTCCACTTTTTGGGGGCACTAAATAGAAAATATGTTAAAGCTAGCCTGAGGACGTTTTAAGTTCATTGGTTCTTGACTTTTAAAACTCAAATTGGAACATCTGCTTAAAAATCTTAAATATTTGCTTCCTGTGTTTATCTCCTATCCCTCAAAGCCAAAAGCAAAGCTAAAGTTGGGGAGAAGAGGTAAAACATGAATAAACACTTTCAACACATTTTTAAAAGATAGAAACCAGAAGGAGGACTGGTAAGTAACTTAAGGTGGAACCGAGGCAGTTAGGAAGTGTGTAAAGAGGGGAGAGAAAGCACAAAAAGCAAGAAAACTTGCCTCAAGAACCCCTGAAAAACAGTGATTGGAAGCACCGCTGTGACAAAAGGTGGGAAGTAAGATAAATGGTCTTATTTGAAACAATTAGATCCTTGAGGCTCTTCATTCCACCATTGAAGCTCACCGTGATCCCTCTCACCCTTAAAGGGCCCACTCCTTCCTAATAGAAGCAGACTCATGACAAGGCAAATCTATAAGACATTGCAGAACAACATACAGGTAGGTAGTCTACATAAAGAGAAGACCCACAAAGTGAAAGACACAAGACAGGCCACAAACAGTAACTGGAAACCAGAATGTAGTTGGAATTATCTTAAACATAACACTAAAAATTAGAAAACAATAAATAAATATTTTCAAATTTCTGAGGCCAAATAGTTTTCAATTGAGAACACCTGGCCAAACTATCGATCAAGTATGAGAGTAGAATAAAGATACATTCCAGTGTGCATGGACAAAAATATATATTCCCAGAGCATTTTTTTCTTAGCAACCTAGTAAAGGTTAAATATTGGCAAAACATAAGAGTAAACTAAGAATAAGGAAAACCTAGGATCTGTAAAATAGGAGACTCAACACAGAAAATGGTTGAAGGAAAGCTATAGGATAACAGTTCTATTTCAGGGCTAGAGAGAATCAATGCAAACTCTACAAAGTTTGTACATCACCTGTCACTAAAATTACTAACAGGTACCCAGATAATTAAGCAAATGAACAAATATATATTCTTTGTGGAAAAGAAATTGTAGTCTAATTACTTCACTTAGATCAACATTGAAAAGCATTTCATAGTCCTCATAATGTAAATACTGGCTGTTGTTTAACCAAATATACTGAGAGCAAGGAAGGAGGAGTGAGTGAGTGGGGAAGGTATACAGTAGTTTAAGAGCATTAACTAATTAACTATCCATAAATTAGGAAATTCAATTGATAATGCATAATATTGATAAATAAAACAAATCTATTATAAATTTATTATTTAGGAATATTTAACTTAATTCCACAAGAAACAGCTAAGAAAGTTGAAAGATCCTACCTTTAAGGAGTAGGATGGTGGTGGCAGTGATGGAAGAGTTGGGTAGTAAACTGAAATGTTTCTAAATATAAGCAATTTAGTCACTGGCAAATTGTTAACTCTGTATGCATCATTTTGATCAGAATAAAACTTACTTTATACAATTAAAATTACTAACATGCATGTCTCTACTTGGGAGTTATTTCAACCACAAATTCAATGGAATATTACTTGTATATTAAAACTTTCCTAGTTTGGGGAGTATATAACTACATAAAGCAAGTCAACAGATACCTAGATTGTCAAGGTATGAGGCAATATATTTAGTAGATTCATGTTATTATAATCCCTTTCCTATGCCTGGGAAAGTTCCAAAAGGTATAACTGGTCTAATTTTAGATATGACTTTGCCTAAAAATGTAGTCATTTTACAATACTTCTGAGTTGCCTTCTGGGATTTTTATCTATTCCTTTTATTACAGGAAGAAAACAAAGAAGCCAGTGTGAAAAAAAGAAAGTAATATTTAAAGATATGTTATTCCTCAGACTTCCAAGTATTCCTCAAAGTCTGCATTCTTAAAGATCTTATATATCTTTGATCTCATCAAGTGTTTACTGAGCATATGTGGACAAAGTCCTCCACTAGAAGCTCGGCTTAAGATATGACCCTTCTTTCAGCCACTCTAAAATCTAGTTCAGTTAGTTTATGGTGAAGAAATGCATTCCATTTCTTCTAGGTGATCTAATTTGTTGCATAAAATTATTCTTGTTCATAATAGTCCCTTATGATCCTCTTTATTTCTGAGATGTCTGTTGTAATGTCTCCACTTTCATTTCTTATTTTATTTATTCAAGTTTCCTCTCTTTTTTCCTAGTTAGTTTATCTAAGGATCTCTGATAAATTCCTAGAAACATACAATCTACCAAGATTAAATCAAGAAGAAATAGAAAAGCTGAACAGACTAATAAAAAATAAAGAGATTGAAGTAGTAATTTAAAACCTCTCAACAAAGTAAAGCCCAGGACCAGATGGCTTCATGGCTAGATTCAACCAAACATTCAAATAAGGATTAATATCAATCTTTCTTAAACTCTTCCAATAACTGGAAGTAGAAGGAATTCTTCCAAACTCATTCTACAAGGCCAGCATCACCCTGACACCAAAGCCAGACAAAGACACCACAGAAAAAGAAACTATAGCTCAGTATTTCTGAAGAACATAGATGCAGAAATCCTCAATAAAATTCTAGCAAACAAAATTCAGTAACACATCAAAAACATTGTACATTATGACCAAGTGGGACTTATCCCTGGGATGCAAGTTTGGGTTAACACAAGCAAATCAATCAATGTAATACACCACCTAAATAAAATTAAAGATTAAAACCACATGATCATCAATAGATGCAGAAAAAGTATTTGATAAAGTTTGACATACTTTCATAGCAGAAACTGTCAACAAATAGGTAAAGAAGAAAATACACTCAAAATAATAAAGGCCACTTATGATAATCAATGAGAGAAAACTTCAAAATTAAAACTTTTCCTCTAAGTTCTGGTATAAGGCAAAGGTGCTCACTCCTGTCACTTCTATTCAACATAGTACTGCAAGTACTAGCAAAAGCAGTGATGTAAGAAAAATAAATAAATAAAAGGCATACAAATTGGAAAGAAAGAAGTTAAATTATCTCTATTTTCAGATGACACTATCCTACATGTGGAAAACCCTAAGGAATCCATAAACACTATTAGAACTAATAAATGAATTCAGTAAAGCTATAGTATACAAAATCAACAGATGAGAGTCAGTTGTATTTATTTACACCAATAATGATCTATCTGAAAAAGATATCAAGAAAACAGTTTCATTTAGGATGGCATCAAAAAGAATAAAACACTTAGACATAAATTTCAGTGAAGAGATGAAATATCTGTACACTAAAAACTATAGAAAATTGATGAAAGAAATTGAAGAAGACAAATAAATGGAAAAATAAATCCTGTGTTCATGGATGAGAAAAATTATCATTGTTTAAATGTCCATACTACTAAAAGTGATCTATAGATTCAATATAATTCCTATCAAAATTCCAAGGCATTTTTCATAGAAATAGAAAAGCAGTCCTAAAATTTGTATGGAACCACAAAATATGCTGATCATCTAAAGCAACCTTGAGAAAGAAAAAGAAAGTTGGAGGCATCACACATTGTGATTTCCCATTATATTACAAAGGTATCATAATCAAAGCAGTATAGTACTGACATAAAAACAGACACATAGATCAGTGGAAGAAAATGAAGAGCCCAGAAATAAACCCAAGCATATATGTTCGACTAAGTTTTAGCAAGGGAAGTAAGAAGACACAATGGAGAAATTATAGTCTCATCAATAAATGGTGTTGGGAAAACTGGATATTCACATGCAAAAGAATTAAATTGGACCCTTATCATAGATCATACACAAAAATCAACTAAAAATGGATTAAAGACCTAAATGTAAGACTAAAACCATAAAACTTCTAGAAGAAAAGGGGAACTAGCTCCTTGACATTGGCCTTGGGAATGATTTTTTGGATATCACCCCAAAAACTCAGGCAAATAAGACTAAAAATAAACAAGTGGGACTACATTAAACTGAAAAACTTATGAACAGCAAAGAAAATAAACAAAATTAAAAGGCAGTCAATGGACTGGAAGAATATATTTGTGAATTCTAAATCCTGTAAAGGGTTAATATTCAAAACATTTAAGATTTTCACATAACTCAATAGCAAAAAAAAAAAAATTAAAAAAAAAAACAAGAAATAACCCAATTAAAAAGGGGCAAAGGATCTCAACAGAAGTTTCTTCAGAGAAAACATAAAAATGTCCTGAAGGTATATAAAAAGGTGCTCACCATCACTAATTATAAGGGAAATGCAAATCAAAACCACAATGAGATATTACTTCATACCTGTTAGGATGGCTATGATCAAAAAGACAGATAACTGTTACTGAGGGTGTGGAAAAAAGGGTACCCTTGTTCACTGTTAGTGGGGATGTAAACTGATGGAGCCATAAGGGAAAACAACATAAAAGTTGCTCAAAAAATGAAAAATAGAACTGCCATATGACTCAGCAATTTCTCTTTTTCTGGATATATACTTAAAGAAAATGAAATCAGCACCCTGTAGAGATACCTGCACTCCCAAGTTCATTGCAACATTATTCATAATAGCCAAGATATGGAAACAACGTGTCAATAGATAAATGGATAAAGCAATTATGGTGTGTGTATATGTATGTGTATATATATGTGGTATATGTGTGTATATATATGTCTGTGTGTATATATATATGTATGTGCATATATTATTCAGCCTTAAAAAAGAAGATGTTGCCATTCATGAAAATATGGATGAAACCTGAGGGCATTATGCTTAGTAAAATAAGTCACACAAAGAAAGACAAATACTGCATGATCTCAGTTATAAGTGGAATCTTTTAAAAAAGTTGAATACATAGAAACAGAGAGTAGAGCAGTGGTTATCAGGGGCGAGGGTAGGGTGGAGTGGATGGGGAATGGGAGATGTAGATCAAAGGGTAGAAAATCGCAGTTTTGTAGGATGAATAAGTCTAGAGATCTATAGTTAACAATAGTATATTGTATACTGGAAATGTAATAAAAGAGTAGGTTTCAGTTACTCTTAACACACATACACAAAGCTCACTATGTGAGATGTTAGATATGTTAATTTGCTTTTCTGTAGTAAACATTTTACTATATTTATATGAAAACCTCATGTAGTACAACTAAAATATACATAATAAAAAAGATATACATTACAGATATCACACTATCTTGAAGAAAACCTTCTCATAAAAAAGTAAGGCGTTATAAATCATTTTTTAAATGATAGAATAAGCATGCTCCTTTTGTTCTAGGGAGACTGTATGGGCTAATTTCCAATGTTTGCTCAATTTAAATTTGCCTTTGGAAAAAAATACTCGTTAGATGTATTACTCAATACAAAAAAAGGAATCTAGCTGAAAAATTGCATGCAATAGCTAACATTGCTAAGTCATGTTACAATTCAGAAAAAGGCTTGATGTCATATTTTTGCATTACTATTTCAGTAATAGATCTTCTAAAAATATTTATTGTTTCCTTGCTGATAAAGCAATATTGCTTTTATGCTGATAATAAAAACAGCTAAACCACTAAACAAAATATACCATAATTTTATTTAAAGAGAGGTAAAATAAGGTACAGGTTGATTCAGAGGATTCAAAGGAATTATTCCCAGAAAGACCTTAGAAATAATGTATTGAACTCCCTTATTGAGGTGGCTCAAAATACTGTCCTTAGAAATGTGTCTTACCTGTATATTTAGTAGCTTCTCTGATATTTGTTAAAATGTTTGATATATAACTTAGTGTTATTCCTTAAAGTCCAGCAAGAGTAAATCTGGTTGTCTCCTTTTGGGGTAGTGTGTCAATTTAATAATTTTATAGGGGTATATGATTGTATTTCAAAAGATGTCAGATTAACTTATCTTTTATATTTAATATTTCTGTTCATTTAGAGCTTTTGTTACTTAAAGAAAGACCCTAATGGCTGTAACCAACTTGGCCATGCTTTGAAAGTCTATTTTACCCAATAGGATGGTATTCAATAGATACTCAGTAGGAGAGTATATAAAAACGGAAATATCTTTATACCAATGACTAGAATCTCATGTTGGAAGACAGTGTAGTGGATCTATTATAGATCCACTTTTTATTTAAACCCATGTATACTCGAACATAATTTAATTCAGACACTCCAGGAATCCCATTGGTGGAATGGCCTCATGAAACTTCCTATCCAGGGCTGAAATCTCTTCAAAAAGTCCATGGAATAGAACTGGGAGAAGACACCTCTCACTAAATGCCCCATTTAGAAAGGGATATTTGGTTATTCATTTTGCAGTTCCCTTATTCATTCATTTATTTATTTGAGTATTCAGTCTTATGTTGTCAAAGTCTAATACAATATTTCTGTATATTTGAGGGATTGTTTCCCAGGACTCTGACAGCACCAAAATCCTTACTTACTCACGTCCCCCAGTCAGCCCATCGAAACCTGCAGAATCCGTGCATTCCAAATAATCAGCTGTCCTTATGTGGGCGCTTCGCATCCCTCATGTACTGTATTTTTCATCTGCGTTTGTTTGAAAAACATCCATGTACAAGTGGACCCTCTCAGTTCAAACCTGTGTTGTTCAAGGATCAACTGTACTTCTTTGGAATTTCATATATCAAAGAGTATTTAAAAACCATCATTACGCATGGGTAATGCTCTTCACAGATCATTTTAGATTATGGGATTAAAATATGTATATTTTAAGGTCAAATACAAATTTAAAATGAGACTTAATTTCCCCTGTTAAAAATAAGGACAGAAACATTCCCCCTCCCATTTTTTAGGGCATTTTCTCTTGTAAACTTGTAATGATAATTTTTTTCTCTGCCTCTTTGAGATGTATGTAAATCTTTCTAAAAGCATTTTTGCCAGTTTTACAACCCTGGAATGTCTTTCTCAAGGACCTGGGAACCATCTGTTTGAAATGTAAACATTGAGGGAAATGGCACCCCTATCTCCCAGTGTCTGTAGGAGGGTAGAAGTCTAACTGGTGGGTGCCTTGCTCCAAGTTCAAAACTACCTCCTGTCATAAAGTTATGAGTTTGTGGTTCCTTTTTATAAACCCCATTATACGGTGAATTCAGGGTGAACTATGTGCAGCAAATGGTACTGTCAAGTCTTCTTACTTGAAGACTAGTTATTTGTCTTGAGAACATGTATGATATGGATTGCATCTGTTTGGCTATATAAAAGGGTAAGATTTCTTTCTGTCTTTGCAATCTCTTAGGGATTGCCTGCGATGGCATCTCATTCAGATTTAATGCTTAGTCAATAATAAAACTGTTTTATTTCTCTTCTACATTTGTGGGGAGGATTTCTGGGCTGGGAAGGTTTTGCTTTTAATTATATTTCTCCAACAATATACAAATGTTTTACAAATACAGCTGTTAATATGAGTCCAAAGTCTTTCCACAGATCCCCCGAGTTGGAATTTCTCAGGGTCTAAGAATGTGTGTGTGTGTGTGTGTGTGTGTGTGTGCGCGCGCACATGCTTTAATGTTCCCTGGTGATCCTGACGGACAGGCACTGAGATCCTGGCTTAATTTATTATTTGCGGTAACGTGCATAAACATCTACTAATTTCAGTCATATGAGATATTTTATGCCCAACAAAAAGATAAACTCCTAAAGAGCAGGAGTCTCCACCTTATTTGAATTTTGGCTTCTATATAGGATCAGGTAGTAATGACACTTGGCACACAATAGTGACTCAGTAAATCCTGCTTTGTTTGTTGGTATTTTGAAATGCCAAAAGGAAAAATTCTATGATCTCTTTCAGAAATTTATTTCTATTTCTCTTCCTTTTATCCATCTTTAGCTGCTTATCCTAAATTCCGAATACTTTCCTTAAAGTTCCATCATCCCTTAGCATACTACAACATAAGCTAATTTTCAAAACTTAAACTCTACCTGGAATTATTATTATTCAGGTTCTTCTAGCTTATTCCTATTTAATTAGCATAAGAAAACAAAGAAAAGCAAAACATTTGAATTGTTTTTCTTAATTTTGTAGTAGTTGTGAAATGTGATAGTGCTACAAAATATTTTCAGTTATATGGAAACTTTCATTAAAATATTCACTCATTTATTCATGTAATACCATAAATTATGAGACTCATAGGCATTATACTCATTCTAAGGGTGAGTAAATTTATTTTGCAGAATAATCTGTGTTGGGGATATAAATAATAAATAAGTAATTTATTTAAATATTTAAACTAATTAAAAATTTTGAACTGCCAAATAACTATGTCAATATGCAAGTTTATCTCTAAGTTTTTTGTCTCATCCTAAAACAAGCTTTATTATGGCAAAGTTTTCCAGACTAATGTATATGTTTGTGCCTGGGTTTATTATGAACAATATGTATTTATTATTCTGTCCCAATGTTTTTAAACAATGGGTAATTGAATGTTATAAGGAGGATCGAAATGTCACAACCATTTATTGATGGGAAATAAACTACATTATGTAATTTTTGTCAGTTTCTCTCAAAGATTTCCTGGGTCGAACTCATCAGAATTACTCATTGTTAAAGTAATGCCTCAGGGTTTAGTTCTTGGACTCTATTTTTTTTTCCCAGTTATTTAAAACCCAGGTTCATTTGGATGAAATGTTAATTATCAAATTTCTCTTGATATCATGTGTGTGGGTGTGAATATGTGTGTTCTATAAACCATGCTTGCTTATGCAACTTCCAAAAGAATCTTCAAACACAGTATTACCAAGTCGAATATTATCTAATTAACCAACAAGGCCTGACAGACTGGGAGGTTATCATGGAATAATCACAGCCCTCAGGTGCTGTGAGGCACTGGGTGCAGCTAAGTGTCTCTAATTCCCCAAGGGTGTGATTAGCGCATGATAACAATGCTCCCTTGAGTTGTTTTATTGCTTTTATAAAAAGTCTTTATTGTGGAGAAAATGTTTATTTTTATGCAGGAGGAAGATAGAGTTGACAGTTCAGGCTGTTGAGTGAGTAGCGGTTACTGACTTGTGGTGCGTGCCATGGCAAAGCTGCTCATTTACGATGCTTCCCAGCCAATCTGGGGGTTTTGACTACCGAGGTACTTTCACAATAAAGCCCAACTCCCATATAGGACAGTTGCAAAATTGTGTTTTCAAGTTAACGGTGTGGGTTTTCTAAAATTAGAAAATGACCCATTTTGTAGAATAGCTGCGTGAGGAAAGCTGACCTGTGATTTGGTGCAGAAAACTATTTTAAATCATTTGGGTATTCAAATGAATGGCCTCTGATCCCTTGATTAAAGAGATCAGCTGATTTGGAAAATACAAATGAATACCAGTGTTGGCGGGGGTGGAGGGGGAGGAAAACTTCCCCTTTGCCCTCGGAATGTTCACTGAAATATCAACTCACTATAAGGCAGATTAATAAGAGAAAGAAGATTACAAATTTGTTTACCGTGCACATGGGGAGAATTGCAGAGTGATTACCCAATATTCCAATGGATTTCAGAAGTTTATACACCCTCAATTTAGAGGGGATGGGGAGAGGTGGAATATAGGCCCTAAGTGGTTTCTGGGGAGGATGGATAGATAGTTGGAAGAGTGAATGGATGGGAGGAGACAGATTGACTTGTATATGATTTTCTGTGAAAATTAAATTAACCTGAGAGACAGGTTTTATGTTTAAAATGGGTTGGGCAAGGTCTGGTTGCATTATTGTTCTTTTCTGCAATATTGAGATAACAGGGAAGGGAAGGAAAAGCCAATTGTTCTTCTTGATAGATCTGTCTGGTTTTATGCAGAGAGAGGGAAAGCCCCTTCCAATGCCTGTTGATCTCTAGGGCCTTTAATTCAAAAATACTCTTTATATAGAGGAGTCATGTTTTGGGGTGAAATTCCCTAAGCTCTTTTGCCAGTGAAATTGTGGACAGTTATCAGAAAGCTTTACTTCCCTTTGATGCCTCTCTATTTTCTCCCCACAAATCCAACCCCACATCCTCCCATAAGAGTGAGCTTTAAAAGTGTCCATCTGACGATTCCATATAACACTGAGTGGCTTCCCGGGTTAAATAGAGCAAAATCCGAACTCTTCATCATGGCCTGGAAAGCCTCACAAGAGCTGATTCAGATGACTTCTCGGACCTCATCTCCACCTCCCTCATGGAGTTCCAGCTCCGCCAGCCTTTCTCCTCTTGCTGAAAAAGGCCACGATTTTCTCAGGAACTCCACACTTGCTGTTTTCTCTGACTAAAACATTCTTTCTTCAGGTCTTCACCTTGCTATCTTCCAGTTTCAGCTTGAATATCACCACCTGAGAGAGGCCTTTCCTCTCTCCTCTCCCTAAAATGATCACCTCTCACACATTCTACTCGATTACCCTGTCTCAGTTTCTTCATAGCACATATTAACTATTGAAATTATATTATTAATTTGATTATCTGTATTCACCAAGTAGAATGTAAGTTCATGAGGGCAGAGACTGTCCTTCTTGTCCACACTTATAACCTCAGCTTCTAGAATAGGGCCTCGCATGTGATAGACAGTAATATGAATGTATTTTTACTTAATACATATCCAATGTTACCATAATATATATTTTTGATTGCCTATTTGCATCCATCTTCCTTCCTTGTTTCTAATAGAACTCAGAGATTGCAATTTTCATCCTTCTGCCTTCAGCTAACCTATGTCAGGGCAAGCTGGACCAATGCCAGCTTTAAGCAATGGCTCTCTTGGCCAGTGTGTGGGAAGTGGGCATGGGACCTCATTGGAGCCAATTAGACTTGAAGAATTTGGCAGATATTTCTGAGAAAGCTCTTTCACACTTTTCTATAAGAATTTCAAGAATAGCTTTCTCTTTTTTTCCTCTTATCATTGTCATGGAACTCACATTGTAGATGAGTGAGAATAAATGACTTCATTTAATCAGGTGTTTATATCATTTATCAGATATTATTGCTTCACAGTGAGGGTTGGGAAATTGGATTTTCATGGATGTAAAAGTTTACTGTACCATTATTTTGTGCGGTTTCTAAGATCCTCTGATTCAGAGAAGCAAGGGATGAAAAGCCTTGCCCATTCTACGTGCACAAACAAAACTGGGCAAATCGGACCATTAAAAAAATAATTACACAATCACTATTCATCTATGTAAACAGTGCTTAAACAGTGCTTTGCATTCCATTCTGCAAACCTTTAATGAATTTATTTACAATATTTTGCTCTATCATTTTTATTAGCAGAGTAGGTTACTAAATAAACCATTTAAGGGTACAAAATAAATGGTTTTGACTGCTATAGTGTCCCAGAAATAAATGGGAAATTCTCCAGAATTTCTAAACCAATTTTTGAATCTAAAAGTCAATATTAATGGGGGAAAGTTTAGGTGCCAAGAGGCCTGATATCTGAAAACTAAACATGATGTGAATGTTAGTAAAATAAATTAGACTTGAAAGGAGGATGCATTTTGAAAAATAAACATATATTCAGTCTTAAATAAGGAACCAAGCATTTCATTTTTAAATCTAGAGAAACACATATAATGAGTGATATAAAAAAGCCTGGGCAAACTATGTACGAATACCTTTACTTATATATATAGCTCCTTTCCTCTTAAAAATTTTGTGCTTTATTACTTCACACTAAAATTTGATATATAGAATATTTACTAATAAAGCCATGTAGCTTTGAATAATGACGATAGTAGCTAATATCTACTGTGTATTTACTGCGTGCCAGTCATTGCTTTTCTAGGGTTTTGTTACATTAATTCAACTAAATCTTCTTAACAATCCTAGGAAAAGAGGAAAGAAACTATGCAGCAAGGGGCAGTGTCTTGGTAGCTGGAAGGGAAGGAATACGAATTTTAACTAAACAGTCTGACTCCAAAGTCTACCTGCATAACCAAATCATGTGAAACTCAAGGATGGTTTATGAACAAAAAATATTTTCACTCAGTAAAGGAGAGTATAAATGTGTGTTTGGAAATGATCCCCTCACCATGTATCTGGCCAAGTTCAGCAAACATTAAATTATTTATTACCTTTTTCCTGATGCAGAGGTTGCCTTAGTGAGACTACTTATTGAAAACTTCAATAACTTATTAATAGTAGATAAAACACGGTTGTCATTGATGTTATTTATTCTTAATTGAGTTGGAAAAAAAAAACACAGATGTCAGTTCAGCATGGTGGGGTGTTCAGTTAAAATAGACTCAGGCATTCTTGAAAACACTTTTCAGCATTCTTGGGCCCTGTTAATATTCTCCTCGGTCCACAAAATTGTTTTGACCCCTTCTGATGTTTCCAATTACTTTTGTTAAACTAAGAAAGGTCAGGCATATGACTGTGGCTTGTATACCCAGAAGTCTGCACCACAAAAATAAGTTTCCATGGAAATCAGATTAAATTGAATTTAAGCAGAAGAGTTGACTTCATATGATGCAATGAGAAGGGCACATCAGTTCTGTGATATTCTTCCCTAAATCCCATAACCTCAATCTAATCATGAGAAATAGACGACAAACCCAATATTGAGGGACATTCTACAAAACACTGGATCCTTACTCTTCAAAGGTATCAAGGCCATGAAAGATAAGGAAAGATGGAAAAATTATCACAGGTTAGAGGAGACTAAGGAGATATCATGACTAAATATTAATACAATGTGGTAACGTGGAGCAGATGCTGGAACGTAAAAAGGACATCATGGAAAAACGTTGGAATATCGGAATAAGGTCCGTAGTTTAGTTAATAGTTTTATACAAATATCAATTTTTTAGTTTTGATAAATGTACCTTGGTTATGTATGGCAATTGGAGGGGAATCTGGGTGAAAGTTATATAACAATATTTATGTAATATTTATGTAAATCTAAAGTTATTTCAAAACAAAAGTTGAATAGATGGATAGAAAGATAAATAATAAATTTATCCACACCATCTCTTGCTCCAAAAAAGGAAAGGTTGAGGCTGTCTCTACAACAAGATTCAAAATGATGTTTATGACTTGACTCACACACAAGGGTAGGCATTAAAGTAATACGTGTTACAGTGGTTGAGATGATCTATCCCTTGTCACGTGATTGGAAGTCAATATTGGCTGCTTTATATGTTGGACTCAGACAATCCATTTGGTGATCTAATTATTGCCTAGTTTAATGCAGAAATAGTATGGACCTGGTCAGAGTGTAAATATCCCTAATACATGGTTCTAACAATTGATTTGTTTAAGTCCTAAGCACGTGTATAACCCTATATGACTCAGGCAAACAGGTTGCCTTGAGAAACAAAGTTAAGGAGTGCTTTTTATTTGCTCTTCTTATTTGTCCTTCACTTGAACGACAATGTTTTAACCACTTTTTGTTATTGTTCTTAGGGAGCTAATAATGCTATGCCTGAATTCTCCATAAATTAGCTATAAAATTAGATTTATTAATTCATATGACTTACACACAGGTAATACTGAAATAAATATCTGTCTTGTTTCTTCCTTCAGCGACAACTGACAACCTAAGTGCACACCTCTGCTAAACTACCTTATGTTCTCTCCACCCACACCCCTGCCCTATCCATATTTATGTTCTTTCTGTAAGAAATTATTTGCTAAGAATAAATTAAGAATATGATTTTCACCTTTTATTTTGATTTTATTATTCATTTTCCTTATACTTATTTTCTTCTTACAATACTTAAAATAAATAAAAATATTGCCTAATCACATAATATCTAAAAACAATCAAATAAAAATATAGTGTTAAACATTTATTATAAGAGAATAATGATTCAATTTCCAGATCCCATCAAATTCTCATTTCTGAGAGACTGTCGCTGAGAGACTCTTGCCTGCATTATTGTTAAGTGACCCTTTTTTCTTCATGGTTAGTCACAATTTACATCTGTTTTCTGAAAATGGCATAAAATAATGTGCAAATGCTTTAATGCATTTTCAAGAAAAATATTTTCTTTTAATGACTCCTAATGAACCCCTGTTTTATGCAGGATGTGAAAATTTGCCAAGATATGTAAAACAATTATAATGACAAAAAGCATGAGTTTTAAAAAGCCATTTTGCTTGTGTAATGTGTGTGAAAATCCAGCATAAGTCCTAAGGGAAAAATTAATTTTAATAAGCATTTCTTCTTGCATAAAGACTGTGTAAATCAAAGGCACAAAGTACTGTGTATTAATAGATCAGGAATAATAGGAGAGTTCGATCCTGTAGAAAAAATCCACTTCATCATCAACCTCTTATTGTATACCTGAATTTCAGAGACAATTGGTTTTGTACTAGAGTAACTATATGCTATGTCCCCTAGACACACAATGCTAGGTAAAAAGTTAAAAAAATTATCTTAAATAATTTTTCTTAATGTGAATTTATTTACTAGAATTTATTAGAGAACATTGTCTATGCTATAAACCCATTGATAGCTGAAATCTATTCTTTGGAACATCTACCTTCATAGATTGAGAGGTAGTCATATTTTAAAAGGATTTTGATTTTAGGTCCTTAAATATAAACAAAATATTCTATGCAAATTAATGATCTAACTCCAGGTAAACTTTTTTGATTAAAAATGTTAAAAATATTCGAGAAGCTGTAATATGTGACTCTTTATGTATTAAGATTTCTAGAATATTTGTTTTTATTGGGTACATCATTTCTAACAGCTTTTTTCTTTACCTTTTCTTCTATATTTAACTGCCAAAAGAACCAAATGATGGAAGCCATTTTCACAATGATTGAGGTAAAACAGAAGAGAATGTTTCAGTAATACCACAAACATGATTGATATCTGTGGGAAGAATCAGACTTATCTGTGTTATAATCGTGATGCTTGTCAGTTACTAGCACTGAGACTTTGGCTAAACAACTTATCCTCAGTTACTTCAATTCTGAATGTGGAATAATTATGAATGCTTATTGCAGCACAATTCACAATTGCAAAGATGTGGAATCAACCCAAGTGTCCACAAGTTCATGAGTGGAAAATAAAATGTGATCTATGTGTACCATGGAATACTACTCAGGCATGAAGAAAGATGAACTAAGGCCTTTGCACAATTTGGATGGAACTGGAGACCATTATCCTAAGTGAAATAAGAATGGACAAACAAACACTACATGTACTCACTATTAAATTGGAACTAGCCAATGAGCACACATGTGCACAGAGGGAAGTAAAACTCAGCAGAAATCAAGCAATGGGGAGGGGGCAGGAGGAGGAGGGCAAAAACCTACATAATGGGTACAATGAACACTATCTGGGTGATGGGCACACTTATAACCCTGACTCAAGCAGAATAAAATTGATACATGTAACCAAAGACATTTGTACACCCATAATATTTTGAAATTTAAAAAAAAAACCAAAAAAAAAAAACCTGTGTCTTTATAGTGGCTACGAAATGGTTAAGTCTCAAGATCTTAAGGGGTTAGATGATAGGGATTTTGGTGTTGTTATATAATGAGTCAAGGACCATGGCATTCATGAAGTGAGGAAATCTTATCTCATCTTGGATCTCAAATAGAATGTTCTCTTCCTACCAAAAGTCATGCCATATAGCTCTTGCCAGTGTGGCAGCATTTCGCTGGGAACACAGGATAGTGTTACCCTTAGGGGCAGGTGGGGGTGGGGTGGAGGAAGCAGTTCCTGGAATGGGTTGTGAAGGGCTGCTGAAGCTCTCCTAATGTTCTTCTTGATCCTGATGATGGTTGGGTAAGTGTGTTGATAATGAGAAAATTCACTGAGCTGTGCATTTGTAATTGATACACTTTTCTGGGTATGCTGCACTTCAGTAAAAAGTTTACAGTTTTGCTCTCCCCAGCTATCCGTTTTCCTTGCATGCTTTGTTCTTCCATTCCTAAGACAATTTATTTACCATCTATTTTCCCCACTAGCATGTAAATTCTACATAATCCATGTTGGATTTTTTGTCTGTTATATGCACTATTATATTTCAAGCACCTGGAAAAAAAATATCTGGAATATAATAAACCATTCAAACATACTTATAAATAGATATGATATAATATGAGCTAGAGGGTGAATGTTATAGAGAAAATGAGAAAGATATAAAGTCTATATTCTGATAAGAAAATTAGTTTAACATTAATTGATAGAGAATTAAGAGGTGTATTTACATAGCTACATAACAATATTTTTGGTCTAAATATTATTTTTTTTATCCATTTACCTGAAAGAATTAAGAGAATTTTCAATGATGGGCAAATCCATAAATTGAACATAATTTAGTAAATGGAAAATACCCCATTTAAGAGCAAGTTTTGGCACTCGTGGATAGCACACTTGCTTAAGATTAACTTCTGCTCCTGCATGACTCTTCCAAACAGTTGCTCAGATGGGGCATGACATGTTTCTGATAAGTTTCAGTCTCTAGCCAACTAGGTAGCAGGGCAAGACCTAGATTGAAAAATAAAACATTAAGATCAAGTGTTTTTAGGTCTCTTAATACCTGAAACTGCTTGCTTAATTAAAGTGTTTAAACATTTTAATCACTAATCATCACGCCCAAAATTTCCAAATTGTTTTGGGTTTTAACATTGAAAATTCTTACGAATGTGACCTGCACAGATCTATGAGGAACAGCATCACAAGAGAAAGCATAAAGAGATGGGGATTAAAATGGGATGTGTCAAGATAACAAGAGCGTAATATGGTCAAATATAAACAGAGGAGACATAATAAGATGAATATCTCCTTGCTAAGGTGAACATCATGAATTTCTTTACTTGCCTTGCATTCTTCTAGAGAAATTGCTTTACCGAAGAACTTCCTTACTTATTAACAGTAACATTTAAATATTATGTAATATTCAAAACAAATTAACTGAGAACATAAATTAAACTAGAATATTTTACCAATAAATTTGAAAAGATAAAGAACATCATCATCAATATAGGCATTTATTACTCTAAGATAGCTAAAAACTAGCATTTATCAAGCACCTCCTAGAAGCCAGAGACCGTACCAATTAACTGCATGCATTTATTATTTTATTTCAGCCTCACTGCAATACTACAGTATAAGTATTGTCACATCTATCTGAGAGGAAGCAGGGAACTCGTGGAGAGTTAATGACCAGCTGGTGGACACATAAGCAGGAAGTAAAACACTTAAGATTCCAATCTCGGACTGTCTGATGGTCTGTATTCTTAACAAAAGTTATAATATATGAATAATGGAAATAGCAGAAGGATAAGAAAGAGAGATAGGAACAGAAGAAATATTTGAGGTGATACTGACTGAGAATTTCCCCAAATCAATGTCAGACACTAAACCACAAATCCAGGCCGCTCAGAGAACACCATGCAGGCTAAATGCCAAAAAAACAACATCTAGGCATATCATTTTCAAACTACAGAAAATAAAAGATAAAGAAAAACTTCTGGAAGAAGTCAGAGGAAATAAGCACCTTACCTACAGAGGAACAAAGATAAGAACTGCATCCAATTTCTCAGAAACCACACAAACAAGAGAGTAGAGTGAAATAAAGTGTTGAGTGAACAGAAACATCAACTTAGAATTCTGTACTCTGCAAAAATTTTCCTTTGAAAGTCAAAAGTAAGAGAGAGATAAATAAAGACCTTTTCATACAAAAATTGAGCAAATTTGTTGCCAGTAGACATGCCTTATAAGAAATCCTAAAAGAAGTTTTTCAGAGACAAGGAAAATTATATATGTCAAAAACTCAGATCTACATAAACAAAGAAAGGATCGGAAAAGGAACAATTGAAGGTAAAATAAAATCTTTTACTTTTCTTATTTTTAATTGATCTAACAGAAGCAGTTTGCTCAAAATAATAATAGCAAAAATGTACATGACTATGTATGTTTACACATGTGTCTTATGTGTATATATGTACATATTTGTGCTTATATATTAATATCAGTGAAATGAATGGACAACCACATATAAGAAATGAGGGGGAGAAATTAGAATTATTTTTTATTAAAAGCTACTCACACTACTTGTAATGAGGTAAAATGTTATTTTAAAGTGGACTTGGATTAATTGTAAATACATCGCAAACTCTAGGGCAACCACTAAAATACGTTTACAAAAAGTATAACTGATATGCTAAGAAAGGAGAGAAAATGCAACCATATAAAATGTCTATTAAAAAAGCAGAAAAAGAGAGGAAGACAACAATAGGAACAAAGAACAAAGGCAGCAAATAGGGAATAGTAACAAATATGGTAAATATTAATTCAATTATATCAATAATCATTTGGAACATCAATAGTGTAAATGCAACAATTAAAAGACAGATTTTCACAGTGGATCACAAAACTTGACTCAAATATTAATATATATTCTCTAAAAAATCAAACAGGGAATTCAAATAGTTTTCCCCAATAACCATGAGAACAATAAAAAGCATCAAAGAATGAAATGTTATGGATTTATTTTTAATTGAAATGTTACTGTACTACCTTATTAATTTTAGATGACTTAGTAGACAATTGTATCAGGAGTCATACTCTGTGGCCTGTGGGACAAATCTGACTCATTGCTTATGTTTAGAAATAACATTTTACTAGGACTTAGTCATGTTCACTCACTTATGAATTTTCCATGGCTGCTTTTGTGCAATGATATAAAATTGAATAGTTTCAACAGAGACCATGTAGCCTATAATGCCCATATTTATTATCTGTCCTTATATGGAAAAGTTTCCTTGGCCTCTGAGCCATATCATCTACTAATAAAACATGCAGCATGATATATAATAAAAAAAGTAGAAATGAGACAAATGTTTAGCAGTAGGAGAATTTCAAATAATATGATAAATCTGAAAAATGAAAATTGACATAGTCATTAAAATGATCTTTTCCAAAAATTACTTAGACTACATAGCTAAAAGTCTAGGTGAAAAAAAAAAAAAGGATGCAAAACCAATTACCTGTCATTTTCAATGGAGAGGTGGTAGTGACCTCCTTAAGGCAGAAAAATTTTTTAGGAAATCAGGGCCAATGCTGATACTACACAGGTATTACACAATAACATAGTTGCAAAATTGTAAATAAAAAAATTGAAAATTGAAATAATTACAAAAAGCAAATCAATAGCATAATGGGAGAATTTAACACATTTCTCCCAGTAACTGCTAAATTAACAGAACAAACTATCATAACAATACACATTTCAGCAACAAAATTAATAAATTTAATACAATAGACATGCAAAGAACCATGCATCCAAGTCAGAAAGTAGTTTTTTTAAGCAAAAATGTTACATTTACAAAAATTGACAATAATATGCAATAAATGAACATCATTAAATTAATAATTGGAATAATAATAGCTAAAATAATAATAAAATTTACTACACATTTTCTAAATCAGAGCCTCACGCCAATCTTATGTTGTAGATACTAATATTATTGTTTTTGCATTATACAACTAAAGTAGAGTGCTTAGTAAACTTACCCAAAATTAATTGACAGGATACCAAATAGCATATTTAATATTTGGATCTAATGTGAGTCTAGACTCTATTCTCTTTACCACTCTACCACCTATATAGGTTGATCAATATCATTAATAAAGGTATATTCATTGTTAAAAATACTATCCAAAGAGGAATTCAGCTTCTGAGAGAATAGAGTAGATGTACTTTTCCCCATTTCACCTGCTAAATACAACTAGAGACCCTGGACATGATATATAAAATAAACAGAATACTCTTACAGATAGAGAGAAGGCAAATCAGCTAGAGATCTTGCGGCCCAAGGATTGACAAGGTGGTGAGTTCTCTATGTTTTATTTTTACCTCACATATCCAAGATTTGATGCTGAAGAAACAGATTTGAGGCTGAAGAAGGAGTTTTGGAACATCAGGGGGAAAAAAACCCACAGTAAGCAAAAATATTGGTAAACACAGTAGACTTTCCTATTCCTATCAGGTTCTCTAAATTATGTTTGTTGAAGCAAAAATTATAGAACTGGATCAAATGGTAGTTCTACTTTTAGCTCAGAAAAAGACATTCTATAAAAAAGACATCTGCCCTAGAATGTTTACGGCAGCACAATTCACAACTGCAAAGATGTGGAAACAACCCAAGTGTCTAACAATACATGAGTGGTTAAGAAAATGTGGAGTTCTATTTAGTCACAAAAAAACCCAAACAATGGTGATTAGCACCTCTTATATTACCTGGATGGAGTTGGAGCTCATTCTACTAAGTGAAGTATCCCAAGAATGGAAAAACAAGCCCTGGATGTACTCACCATCAAATTGGTATTAATTGATCAACACTTATGTGCACATATAGTAGTAACATTCATCGGGTGTCGGGCAGGTGGGAGGGGGGAGGAGGAGATGGGTATATTCACACCTAATGGGTGCAGTGCACACTGTCTGGGGGATGGACATGCTTGTAGTTCTGACTCGGGCAGAGCAAAGGCAATATATGTAACGTAAACATCTGTACTCCTGTAATATTCTGAAATAAAAAATTATAAAACTGTATTATATGGTTCTAAATATGTATAGAAGAAATATATAATACAATTTTTAAAACAACATTGTAAAAGAAGGAGGGGTAAAGGAAGGTAAAATTTCTACACTTCACTCAATCTGATAAAATTATGACACCAGTAGACTGTGACCGTGACTATACATAATCTATCTGTATGTGTCTTTATATCAATCTATCTACCTAAAAATACCTACAACCACCACCAAAATAGCTACACGAAAAGATACATTCAAAACACTATACATAAATCAGAATGGAATCTAAAAAATTGTTTAAGCAACCTACAAGAAGGTAGGAAAAAGAACACCAAAAAAAAAAAAAAATCAAACAGAACAAGAAAACAATAATGCATTTATTAGAAAAAGAAAAAAGTTTCAAACCAATTATTTCAGATCTCACATAAAGAAACTAGAAAAACAAAAGCATTATGAATCAGAAGCAAACAGATGGAAAGGAATGAAACTAAGAGCAGAAATGAATGACATTGAAAATAGAGAAATCATAGAAAATATCAATGAAACATAAATCGAGTATTTGAAAAGATCAATAAAACTGACAATACCCTTGCAAGAGTGACAAAGACAAAAAAAGAGAAGGCATAAAATGGCAATATCAGAAATGAGACAGGATATCACTACACATCCTGAAGATGTAGACATTAAAAGGTTAATAAAAGAACAACTCTACACACATAAATTTGACAACTTAGAAGAAAAGGCATAATTCTTCAAAACACATAAACTACCACAACTCATCCAGTTTGAAATAGATACTTTGAATAGCTCTATAAATATTAAGAAGATTGCATTTGTAATCAAAATACTCCCCTGAAAGAAATCTCTAGGTCCAGATTGGAGAATTCTTTTAAATTTTAAGGAATTACTACAAGTTACATATGATCTCTTCCAGAAAATATCAGAAGAAGAAACAGTTTCCAATTCATTTTATGAAGCTAGAATTACTCTGACATCCAAACCAAAGACAATACATTAAAAGGAACAACAGATCAATATCCCTCAGAAAATATACAAGTAAAATTTCTCAAAAAAATACTATCAAATGGGATTCAGCAATATATAAAAATTATAATCTTGTCCAAGAAGAATTTATTGAAGGGATACAAGACTGGTTTAATATTACAAAGTCAAGCAATATAATCCATATTAAGATACTAAAAGAAGAAAACTCATATGATCTTATCAACACATGCAGAAAAACTATTTGACAAAATCCAACACTCATTGATAGTAAAAACAAAACAAACAAACAAACAAAAATTCCAGGAAGTTAAGACTAGAGGGAAATTTTTTTTTTTTTAGAGGGAAATTTTTTCAGCTTGACAAAGAGCATCCTACAAAATACCTGTAGCTAACATTTTACTTGATGGTGAAAGACTGAATTCTTCCCCTCTAAGGTAAATAATCAAGCAAGGATGTCCCCTCTCATCACTATTATTCATCATAGTGCTTGAATTTCTGTGTATTAAAGCAATAAAAGAAATAAAAGGTATACAGATTAGAAAGGAAGATATAAAACAGTTTCTATTTTCAGATGACATGATTAAAATCATGTAAAAAATCCCAAGGAATCTATAAAAATAAGTCCTAAAATAAGGTCAAAAGACATAATAAGATAGCATATAAAAATCAATTATGTTTATACTATTAATACTTGCAATGAACACATAAAAACCAATATTAAATATATAATAGCATTTATAATTGCTAAAAAAGGAAATACTTAGGTGTAAAGCTAAGAAAATGTATGGAAGACTATATGCTGAAAGCAACACAACACTAATGAAAGAAATAAATGAAGATCTAAATAAATGGGGAGATACATCATATTTGTAGATTGGAAGATTCCACATTGTAATGATATAAATTCTCCTCAAATTGATATTTAGGTTTAATGCAGTTATTATAAAAACCCCAACAGGATTTTTTGTAGATATAGATAAGATTATTTTAAAATTATTATGGAAAGGCAAAGGAATAGAATAGCTAAAATAATTTTGATAAAAAGAATAAAGTGGGAAGATTTAAAGTGGACATTATATGGCTATAGTTATCAAGATTGTGTGTTGTTGATGGAGGAATAATCACATAAATCAATGGAACAGAACAGAGAATCCAAAACTAGACCTATACAAATATGCCCAACTTATTTTTGACAAAGGTTTTCTTATAAAAGATACAAATCAGGACAAGCCAAATGGAGAGACAAAGAGGGTGAAGTCTGGGAGAGTTCCAAATGTGGAACCTCAATGTCCTCAGGACATGTGACTTCTCCCAGCACATATACATGTATCGCCAACCAGGATGCTCACAGAGCTTTGGATCTCTAGAGTTTTTGCCCAATAAAGGCATGATTAATTGAATCATTGACCATATCGTTGAACTCAGTCTCCAGTCTGCCTCCTCCCTTGGAGGTTGAGGAGTTAGACTAATATGTGACTAAAAGCCCCAACTCCCTAATCACATGGTTGGTTTTTCTAGCATGAGTTGTCCCCATCCTGAAACTGTATAGGGACCCACTGTGAGTCACCTCATTAGCACAAACTATCAGGACCCATCATGAATAGCAAAGATTCCTGCCATTCAGAAAATGCCAAATATTTAGAGAATACCTCCCAGAAACCAGGGACAAAGACCAGTCAAATTCCTTGCCATACAATACAATGTATATCTTGGGCATCCATAGGTAAAAAAAGGAACTGCAACTTAAGTCTCAATCCTTATACAAAAATCACTTCAAAATAGATCACGGACTTAAATGTAAATCTTGGCATTATAAAACCCTGAGGAAAAAAGTACAGGAGGAAACCTTTGGCATCTAGGGTTAGGCAGTGAGTCTTAGACTTAATACCAAAAACACCATCCATTAAAGGAAAAACTGGTAAATTTGACCTCATCAAGTAAAAATGTTTACTCTGCAGAAGAACCTGTTAAAAGAACAAAATGACAAGCTACAAGTGGGCAAAAATATTTTCAAGCCACATATTTCATAGAGGACTTGTATCCGAAATAAAGAACTTCTACAGGTCAATAGTAAAAATAAAAATCCAACTAGAAAAATAGGCAAAAGGCATGAAGAAACATTTCACCACGGAGGACATATAGAATGCAAATAGGCACATGGAAATATGTTCAGCTTTATTAGCTATTAGAAAAATGCAATTAAAACCAGAATGAGATATCATTACATGCCTATCAGACTAGCTAAAACAAAGAATAGTGACAACACTAAATACTGGCAAGGATGTGGACAAACTGGATCACTCCTATAGATTGCTGTTAGAAATGTAAAATGATACAGCTACTCCGGAAATAGTTTGCCAGTTTCTTAAAAACAAAGGAATATACAATTATCATATTGGCTCAATAATTGCACTCCTATTTATCTCTGATTAATGAAATCTCATATTTACACCAAAACCTATAAATGAATGTTTATAAACTAGCTTTATTCATAATAGTCAAAAACTGGAAATGACCAAGATATCCTTCAACACTTAAACAAACTGGGGTACAGTCACACTATGGAATGCTACTCAGCCATGAAAAGGAACATATTATGACACATAAAACAACATGGATAAATTTCAAGAGAATTATATTGAGTGAAAAAAGTCAATGCCCCAAATTTATATACTATTGGAATCCATTTATATAATAATCTCGAAATGACAAAATTGTGGAAATGAAAAAAGATTAGTGGTTGCCAGCCATAAAGGAAGGTGTAGGATAGGAGTGGAATGGCTGTGACCATAAAAGGAAACATGAGGGACTTTTGTGGTACTGGAAATGTTCTGTATGTGTCTGGATGTCAATATCTTCGTTGTGATATTACACTGTAATTTTGTTAGATGTTTCCATAGGGGAAACTGGGTAAAGGGAACAGGGTACTCTCTGTATTATTTCTTACACTACAGTTACTACAATTATCTAAAAATAAAAAGTTTAAGCTACCAAATCTATTCACACACACACACACACACACACACACTAAAATACTCACAAAAACAAAACTAAGTTCCAAAACAAAACATGAACAAAAATGAACAAATACAAACAAGTTCCTCACAATTTTACTGCTGCATTGTATTAAATATCAAGAGAGATGATGTGTATCTTATACAAACCATCCAAGAATAGAAAAATAATCAATTCTTTCTTAGCCCAGTGCTATGATCTGAATATTTGTGTCCCCCCAGAAATTCATCTGTTGAAATGCTAACCCTCAAGGCAATGGTATGAGAAGGTGGGACCTTTTGGGGGATAATAGGTCATGAGGGGGGAGTCGTCGTGAATGGGATTGAAGCCTTTATAGGGGAGGTTTAAGGGAGTTTGCTTCTTCCATCATTTGAGGACAAAGCAAGAAGGGGCCATCCATGAACCAGGAAATGGGTTCTCACCACATGTAAATCTGCAAATGCCTTGATCCTGAGCTTGACAGCCTCCAGAACCATAAGAAATGCATTTCTGTTGTTTATAAGCCACCTAGTTTATGGTATTTTTATAACAGCTTGAACAGACTAAGACAATAAGAGTTCTTCATAATTTGTTTAACATATATCATATTTATTCCTGTTGTTCCCATCCCTCCTCTCTCAACAGGGAATAGTGCTGTATTTATGTCTTTATGTAACTCTCCTGATATTTCTTAATAACAAAGTTCCAGAAGTTGAAATTCTAGATCAAAGATTATGAAAAAATTGGAAAGCTTCTTGTTAACTTAATACAACTTACCTTTTATAAAGATTATGCTAGCTTAAACTCTCATTGAAAATGGTGATTTTCTGTTACTAATAGATATTAGTATTATTGCAAAACACTCTAGAACTAGTGAAAGAGATCAAGAAGGAGGAGGTAACAATAAGGAAGATTAGATATTTGGATATTACTTTAATCTCTAGTTGCATTTATTGGTGGTTAGGATTATTTCAAGACAAAGCAAGCATTGCCTAGGCACAGAGGTCACTAGCTCAAACTTGTAAGGAATCATTCGGGTAATTTTTGTGTCATGTAGGCATTAGCAGCATGAATGCATCCAGCACCTCAGGAGGGAGTAAAGGCAGAGTTGGGAATGGAAATATACTGAAGTCAAACTACTTTTCTCAATTCCATATAGAATTTTTTGAACCACAGAGATTTCAGGAAATTTTAGATAACCAAACCCAACCACTTTACAGATAAGGAAACTGAAATCCAGGAAATTTCATGGATTATCCAAACTTACAGTTAGGTAATGATTAAGCTAAAGTTGCACTCCAAGCTAGCTGACTCACAGCTCTAAGAACTCTGCTGGACTGTACTTCAATTTGGTTTTTGCCCTGAGTCATGAAAATACATAGTCAACCACAAGCCCAGAGCATAAAAGGATGCAGAGAAGCCCTAAAGGAAATCAAGTTGTTTACTTCCTGCTAATTATTTACGGTAGATATTTATTTGATTTCCTTAAAAATTTATTTATGAATTTATCCTCTTGGCCTGGTAATAGTGAGAGTGGCTGAAGACAATGGGAATGGCCACGAGAGTGGGAGGGGACCACATTGGTGAGTCAGAGACAATGACCATACAGTTCAAAATAAAGGCCACATATACATTTGACCCTTAAAGAACACATGGGTTAGGGTGCCAACCACCTACACAGTCAGAAACTGCATATAACTTTTGACTCCCCTAAAATTTTACTGATAGCCTACTGTTGACTGAAAGCCTTACCAATAACATACAGTAGATTAACACATATTTTGTATGTTTTTTAATATATATATGTATGTGTGTTACATATTTTATTCTTACAATAAAGTAAGCTGGAGAAAAGAAAATGTTATTAATAAAATCATAAGGAAGAGAAAATATATTTACTATTCATTGAGTGGAAATGGACCATAAATAAAAGTCTTCATCCTCATCGTCTTCACACTGAGGAATCTGAGTAAGGGGAGGAAGAGGTGAGGTTGGTCTACCTGTTTCAGGGGTGACAGAAGTGAAAGAGGTGGAGGAAACAGAAAGAGAGGCAGGAGAGGCAGGCATACCAGGTGTAATTTTACTGGAAAATATCCATCTATAAGTGGACCTATGCAGTTCAAATTTGTATTGTTCAAGAGTCAACTATACTTTTCATAAGACATACAGACACACAAGATCATCTTAGAGGGTATCATTCCTTTGAGCAATATTAACTTCAATTAAGAGGTAATTTATATGCAAAGAAACTAATGTGTGTGTATGTGTGCATGCATGCACATATATAATTTTTTCTCTTCTTGAGGACATCAATGATTTTAAAAATCAATATCTGAAAAATCTACAGGTAGAACCTAACACTAACAGCAAAATAGAGAACCTTTTGGCAAAGTCTTAGCAACTATTACTTTATCCTGTGGAAAAAGCTCAAGGGTGTTGCAGAGACCTCTAAACTAGTAGGTCAAAGGAACCAACAAGGGAAATGTTAAATTGCTTTGCTCTCACCTGCCCTAAATTGCTATTCTCCACATCCCACAAGAGAAAACAGCTATTAATAATACTTTTCCATTATTTTCAAAATAGCTCAAATACATATTTGGCTCTGTTTGTCAAGCTAAATAAGCTATTTTGGGCATGTGCATAAGACGTTTAGAAAATGCTTTAACTCCTTCAGTAAAATTTAATGATTATACAACAGTCCCAACTGTTTCAGATTATAAAATGTTCTAAAGATGATTCCTAAATGAAAACAGAATAATAATTTAGAAAATAGCTTAGTTTAGTTTTTGGCTATAGCTTGTATAGTTGTTTAATGTTTAAATAATGGAAAGTGTTTATTGTCCACTAAATAAATGTTCATTAACATTAAAATACTCTTATCTGACTATCTTGTAGCTGCATATCAAATTTAGGCAAACATACAGCTACAAATTCAGTTAAGCCAACTGATGGATAGCTAGATTAAATATCAAATGTTAATTAGAATTGCTAAAATCTTGGTAAATAAAAATAATCCTTCAGGCAGTATAGATAATTTATGTGGGCATAACTGAAGGAGAATCTCAAGTTTTTATTATCATAAGCAGAGAAAAAGCTGTTTTGCCATTGATGATAATCAAGGACAGACGGTTTGGGGATGACAGTGCCTGTAGAGAAAACAATGGGTTCAGGTATACTTAGTATCAAGTAGTGGGGAGCCAGCATCAACAGAGAGGATAAACTATGGAGACTAGCTTATGGTGAGAGTCAGGGCTACAGAAAAAAAATCTGATAGTCACCTAAATAACAAAGGCATTTAAAAATAATTGGAGGTAAGTGTGAGAACTCTAAGACTGATGAGGAAAGAGTAAATGATGAAATTTGCAAATGTGGAAGATGAGGGATTTGTAGATAATCATGAGCAGATGCAGTGTATTAAATTAATTTTGAAAAAAATTATGAAAGAAGCTGAAGTATTAAATCCTCAAATACAGAGGCTATATTTGCTAATTAAATTATTTGAATATTTCTTTTTCTTTGCAGGAGCATACAAATTAATGATGAAATGACCATTAATAAGGAGAACTTAAAGGCAAATTAAAAGACCAAACTATCAACTGAATCTGTGAAAAATAAAAAATATGACCAGAGGTTGCAAGAATAGTCATTTATCATGTCAGCTCAATTCTAATAGTTATATCCGTGAGATAGAATGTTAAGGTCACCATTTGATATAGAAGAAATTGGAAACTACCGGTGAGAGCAAATGTTCAAGAGGTCAGTGCACATTAGATTTAAAGGTCTTTAACAAACGTGTGCAGATTGCACGTAGGTGATGTAATAACATCTCCCATGAGGTTACATTAATAAAGAGAGTCAACCCCAAGTTGAGAGGCAAAATTTTGCAGTGATATTTCAGAAACTATAATGCCAGTTCATCTGTAAGTGTTCCCCCAAGTTATTAGCTACATTTTATTTTCAGCTCTTTCTGCTGCTTATTTGTGCTAAAAGTTTTTAAGTGGATGTGGGCTCTTTCTTTCTGGCTCAGCTAATCTCTTGCATGTTATTGAGTCTAACTTAACAGGTTTCCAAAATGTTGTTATTAATATTTCAGAAAGGGGTACATGTTATCGATGGGTGTCTGGAGGGGAAAGCCTGTTTCTAGCATACAATTGGTGTAGATTGGAAACACAACATGCGTGAATAATTTATAACAAAGTTTGGGTATACAGTCGACCCTTGAACAACATAAGTTTGAATGACACAGGTCCATTTATTCACAAATTTTTTCAGCCAAATGCAGATAGAAAATACAGTATTTGTGGGATATGCAACCCTCAAATAAGGCAGGCTGACTTTTCTTATACTTGATTCCACAGGGCTCATGCTGGACTTGAGTATGTGCAGGTTTTGGTACGTATACATGGGCATCCTGGAACCAATCCCCTGAAGACACTTAGGGAGGGCTGTATATCCTGATATTTTAGAGTCTCAGTGGCTTCAATGAGTTTTCATTTTAAAAGGTTCAGATGATTTAATCTTATGCATTTTAAAAGTTGGTCATTTACATCACAGGGAGTTTTAATTCAATTCTTTTCAACAAATGTTGAATGAGTACTTACAGGACCAAAGGAACGTGAGTATGTACAGGGCCAGGGATACAAACAAGAATGAGAAAAAATTGTTTCTTTCATGATGCTTACTATCTCCAGAGGCAAGGAGATAACATAATGCGAAAATAATTACGTGTAGGGTAAAACCGTGATGTTCGACTTTCTAGTACTATTTTACATGTTTTATTATTTCCTAATGATTTCTTTTTGGCTTTCATTAAATGCTTTGATCAAAATTTTAAAATAACAATCAAGTGTAATTATCCATGTGTCTGACCAGGGGATATTATGTAGAAAATTCAAAATAGTAGATAACTAAAGAACTGTATATTTGGCTCTAGAATTGTCTTTGTTCTTACCTATAAATAGTACTCTCGTACCTGCCACAGAAATGTGTGAAACAGAAAACAAAATAATAAAGCCACAGATGATAGATAAGTTACCTAGCTCTGTCAGTTTGCTCAATTGCTCCCCGTTGTATAATTTAGACAGCAACAACTTTGATATAAATAGCATTTAAAGCAATAGTGTATGATCACTTTGTGGTTTAGGGTAATTCTATTTTTTTTTAGGAAACTCCATACTGTTTTCCAAAATGGCAGTATTAATTTACAATATCACTAGCAATGTATACGGGTTTTCTTTTCTCCACATCCTTGCCAACACATTATTTTTCATCGTTTGATAACAGCCATCATAACAAGCATGGGGTGATATCTTATAGTGCTTTTAATTTGCATTTCTCTAATGACTAGAGGTATTGAATATTTTTTCATATATCTGTTGGCCATTTGTAAGCCTTTTTTTTTTTGAGAAATGTCTACTTAAATCCTTTGCCTAGTTGTAAATAGGGTTATTTGTTTTCTTGCTATTGAGTACTTTGAGTTCCTTTTATATTTTAAATATTAGTCCCTTCTCTGATATATAATTTGCATCTATTTTCTCCCAATGTGTGGATTGTCTTTTCACTCTATTATTTCCTCTGCTGTGCAGAAGCTTTTTAGTTTGATGAAATCCCATTCGTCTATTTTTGCTTCTGTTGCCTGTGCTTTTGGGGTCACATCCAAGCAAACGTTGCCTAGACCAATGTCAGGGAGATTTTCCCTTATGTTTCCTTCTACAATTTTATTATTTTAGGTCTTACATTTAAGTCTTTAATCCATTTTGAGATGATTTTTATGTAAGGGTGAGATAAGCATCCATTTTTATTCTTGTGTGTGTGTTTACCCAATTTTCTCAGCACCATTTGTTGAGGAGACTGCCTTTCCCTTTGTGTGTTCTTGATGCCAGAAAGATTTTAATTTTATCATTAGTCTAAATGATATATGCATATTTTAACAAAGTGAAAAATATAATTTAAAAACTCCATATGACAGGCTAATTACTAGAAAATTATTTTCAGTTTTTATTTATTGCAGAAAGTAATCTTATAAGTAAGGATGGATTCTGAAATGATTGACAATAATTTTGAGCTGGAGGATAAGTTGAAGTTTTCTTTGAGGGAAATGACAGAGATCAAATGATACAGACCAAGATCCCGATAAAATAAATAGAGAATAAAAATGAAGGTAAATTAAAATAAGATTTTAATATTTTTGTGATTTGGCATTCAAATATTAATCATACCATTCAATTAGAGAAGTGGCCAAAAATAAACAGAATGAAATTCAATGGAGAAATATAACAAAAAATCAAAAGAAATAAAATATACAGAAAAAAATTTGAAAATTACATGGTAATGTACTAAGACCTAGACATTTGTCAATCACTAGTCAATAATTTAACAAGCTCCAATCAAAAGGGAAAACAAAGGAAGGAGCAAAGTTATTTAAGTGAAACTTTCTATTTAATACTTCCAAATTGGGCTTTGTTCATTCATGCACTGTGCCAGATCATGGGACTATGGAAATGATAAGACCAATGTGGCACTTCAATTTATGGAGCTTAAAGTCTCCAGAGAAACAGTCAATATATGAGTAATCAAATGAATACTTACATAGTCAAAAATACTGATGAGTGCTAGGAAGGCAGCAAACAAAGTGTTATGATGGAGAATAAGTGATAGCCTACCTTAAAAGGAGTGGTAAGGAAAGGCCTCTCTGAGGAGGTGATGCTTAAATGAGTAAATGACAAAAAGGAGCTAGAAACTTGAAAGTCTGTATAAAAGGTGCATTCTAGGTGAGAGAAGTATAAGGGATAAAGCCCTGAGACAGAAACTAGATCGGTCTCTGGAAGTAGGGACAGTTGCTATGGCAGAGTATATATTTAACCAGAGAATAAGAGAAAAGGCAGATTTTTATATAAGTTGTATTTTACAGGGAAAGACATGTGAACCTGCATGTCAATAAGTAATTATTAAAATAGATAAAACAGATACTAAAATTCTGACCTCTTCCAACTTAGTCCAGGTCTAATTTCTCCTAGATGGATAGAATAGTCATCTCCCATGCCAAGGAAGGGGTTTAGACAAAAGAAGTGTCCCAGTAGTGTATTTGTATATTTGGTTTTCCATATGTCCCACCATATTTGGAACATTTAGTGTTCCTGAAGTTTATATCTTGTGGAGGCATTGAAAGCCCCAAGACCTATTCTGCCCAATTTCCTTAGATTGCAAAAAATTTCAAAATTGTTATTTATTCTCACATCCCTGGAGAGGAATTAACAGTTTGGGTGGTCGCATCATATTAGGCTTTCAGGAAGTAGCCCAGGGTCCAGGAATCACAGTTTTCATTTTTATTAAAATTTCTACTTGACCGGAGTTCTAGTTGTCTTATTTTTCTTAGGTATTATGCCTGTGGGACTTTATTGATGTCCTACTTCAAGCTGATTTTAGAAAGAGTAATTTGTTACATTTTTAGAAACTAGGTGAATCTGCAGAATTGGGCCACAGCAGAGTAAAACAAATGACTTACCAAAGTAAAACCAAAATAAAGAGACAGAGAGAGACCCAATAACAAATTAGGATCAGTGCTTTATCTCTTTACTTCCTTTTTCCCAACAGTCTCTTTTTAGTAAGAGTGGAGTTCCTTTTTTGTTTTGTTTTGTTTTCCTTTTTCTTTTAATGGGAACACTTGAAGAACACAGACTTTAATTTCCATGTGGTGATCAACGTATTGATACCTTGGAGTCTTACTACAAGTTGTCTTGGGGCTGGTCGTGTAGGACTGCCATGATGATGAGCCTTCCCCCTCAAAACAAATTCCTTTCAATACATCAGAAAAAAAAACCTTTTTAGAGAGAGCTTTAGGCAGACCTGATTCTGTTGATTGCTATTTTGGTGGGCAGAGATTTCATTGTGTTCTTTTTTTTTTTTTTTTTTTATTTCAGCATATTATGGGGGTACAAATATTACGGTTATGTATAAATGGCACCAAAAATCCTGGGCACTGTGTTTCAAAGGAAAACCTTCAGAATCCCAGAGAAGGTTTGTGGGACGGCTAGGGCCATTGCAGACATCCAAGGGTTTCCTAAAGCTATTAGGGAGCGCGCGTGTGCTCCCCGGCAGCGGGGCGCAGAGCGTGCAGCCTTGGCTGCTGACTGGACAGGTTTCACACATAAAGTGGAGCATGTGGACATTTGGGTGCTGACTCCAGCTAAATTGGTTAATGACTGGTATCATCTAAATGAGGTAGCAAGCCGAAGGGCCCATAATCTCTCCCCATGCGCAGATTTTAATTAAATAATTATGATGTCCTTGTTGTAATTATTTATCAGTAACTGTGCTCCTGAGTATTGCCTCTTTCGCCTTCGTCTGTTCTGTCAGCTCAGCTGAACAACGAAACACTCTCGAAGACGAGGGGAAAATGGATGATTCTTATTCACCACTAAATAGCACTAGAAGAATTATGTCAGCAGGGCAAGATTCTAGGCCCTTCATTTATAACTTTGTACTTTTAGGAGAGGAAATCCCAGTTTCCTCATCTGTAATATGATATGGTTAGACTTGATATATACAGTTTCTTTTCTCATATTAAGATACTGACATCTCTGAGAAGATTGAAGAATATAACCAGATGGCATGGTTTCTTGGTATCTAGAAATTAACGTTATAACAATTATATCCCTCACAGAATGACATTTAAAAAATATGTTATTTACTATTTTGGGGACTGTAGAACTGTGGTCCCCAACACCCCGGGCCACAGAGCTCCGCTGCCTCCCTCCCTATACCTCTGCCCATGCCTGTGGATAAATTGTCTTTCATGAAACTAAGAAACTTAGGAACCAGGACCACACACACAGCAGGAGGTGAGCGGCAGGGAGCCAGGGAGCAAAGCTTCGTCCATACAGCTGCTCCCCATCGCTTGCAGCTGAGCTCCGCCTCCCCAGCCCTGTTATAGCCTGTAACATATGCATGTCTTAAATACTGAAATTTACGAGTGATGCAGAAAACAAAAATGGCTAAGCAACAGTTTTCTATTAATAATATCCATGATGTTTCAGAAGAGGTCAGTGTAGCTGATTCGTGTGTCAAAATGGGGCCACAGAGGAAAACAGAGATGGATTTAGACCAAGTAAAACAAAGCAAGATGTCTATAGTAGCCTTTTTCTCTAAGAAACTTACTTTAGTAAATAATCATTACCTTTTTTTTATGTCTTCTGGGGGTTAAAAAGAAGGAAGTGGCTTTAAGTGTAAAATTTGGGAATTAACTTTAATAAAATAAAATGTATTGTGATTGTGAGCAGAGTTTATAAAGCACCATTATGAAACACTTATCTTTAAACCTCTCTCCTCTCCTGTAATCTTCCCTTCCTGCGTCTCAAGCCATTCTGATTATACGTTCCTGCTGTGGAAGGTATTAGCAAAATGTAGCTTCAGAATGCACCCTTGCAAATGGCTTTACATTTAATGTAGAAATCTTAAAGATGAAAATACCTCCTGTTTAGTCGTGTTTGTATCTATACATTATCTCAATTACTGAGGAAAGTGCTATTAAATAGTATTTCTCCTAACTTGACGGTGGATTTCAGTGCTTTTCATTTATGTATGTAATTTTCTTATTTTATATTTTTAAAACTATTATCAGGTGCATGCAAATTTAGAATTGTTATCCCTTCATGATAGAAGTTGACACTGGGAAATATCCCTGTTTATTTTTACTAACTCTTCTTGCTTTAAAATTTACTTTCTCTCAGTAGAGCTATACCAACTTTCTTATGTTTGGCATTTATAGAACATAACTGCCCTAGTCCACTTGTGCTGCTGTAACAAAATACCACAGGCTGAATAATTTGTAACCAGCAGAAATTTATTTCTCACAGTTCTGGAGGCTGGAAGTCTAAGATCAAATTTTGGTGTCTGGTGAGAACCCAGTCTCTCTGCTCCCAAGATGGCACTTTGTTGCTGTGTCCCCAAAGGCAAAAGCTGGAAGGGCAAGAAAGGACAGGCCTCTCTGAAGCCCTTTTTAATAAGGGCATTAATCCATTTATGAGGGTAGAACCCTCAGAATTTAATCACTTCCCAAAAGGCCCACCTCTTAATACCACCACAATGGAGAGATTATGTTTTCAATGTGAGTTTTGGATGGCACACACATTCAAAGGATAGCAATAGCTCTCTCCACTCTGTGACTTTAAACTTTTCTGTATCCTTATGCTCAGGATGTGTATCTTGTAAATAGCATATTGTATTTTTCATCCAATATGGAAACTTTGTCTTTTAATTGGAGTCCATAATTCAATTTTAATACATTAGGTTTAATCCTATGAAATTGCTATTTTTATAGGCAAATAAAATACCTGCAATCTTATGTAATTAAATCTAATAATTATTAACACACTTGAGTTTCAATCTAGCTTCATCTTGTTTCTTTTCTATTTTTAAAATTCTTTCATGTTCTTTAATTTCTAGGGCCTTGTCTTCTTCTGGATTAATCAATTTAGATTTTTTTTTATGTTTTTCTTCTATAAGAGTGTTACTTAAGTGTTCTTTTACTCTTCTTTTAGTAGTTAACAGAGGTATTACAAATATACCTTTGACTTTTAAAGGTCTAATATAAATTAGTACTTTTACTACTTATCAGATGACGTGAGGACTTAGGAAAATTTGACTCCGTTTACCTCCTTCTCACCACTACTACTGTTACCTGGTATTTTACGTATTTTCGAACATTTAATAAACTTTTTATTTTTGAATAGTTTTAGATTTACACAAACATTACAAGATATTGCAGAGTTCCCATATACTCCACTCTTGTTTTCTCTTTTGTTATTATGATCTTAAATTATCATGCTACTCTGTCACAACTAATGAACCAATATTGATACACTATTATTAAGTAAAGTCCATTCTTTATTCAGATTTTCTTTGTTTTTACCTGAACATTTTTCATGCATTTCAGGATCTCATTCAGGATCCATATCATATTTACTTATCTCTCTTTAGGCTCCTCCAGATTGTGCTAGTTTCTCAGACTTTCCTTGTTTTTGATGACCTTGAAGATTTTGAGGAGTACAGGACAGGTGTTTTGTGTAATGTCCTTCAGTTTGAGTTTGCCTCATGTTTTTATTATGATTAGGAAGGGATTGCAAGTTTTTGGCAGGAAGATCACAGAGAAGTGCCATTCTCATTACATTCAAGGGGATATCTGTCACTGATGATGTTAATGTTGATTATTCTGCTAATGTAATGTTTGTCATGTTTCTCCACTGTGCAGTTACATTTATTTATTTATCTGTCTTTCTATACCACACTCTTTAGAAGGATGTCACTATACAGAATCCACATTTAAGGAATGAGGAGTCATGCTCCACCTCTTCATGGGCAGAGTATCTGTATAAATTATTTATGATTCTTCCATATGGGAAATTTGTCTATTATTTCCCATTTAATTATTTATTTATAGCAGCAGGGACTCATTGGTATTTATTTTATACTTGGGCTATGTTCCAATATTGCTTTATTTTATTGCTCAAATTGTTCCAGTTTCGGTCATTGAAAACTCTTTTGGTTGGCTCCTATGTCCCTTTGACATACTGCGTTGTTTTCTTTTTTGAACAATTCTTTACCTTCTAGCGCTACCAGATGATTCAGGGGCTTCCTGTATATTCTGTGCTCAAATCTTAGACATATCAATTTCTTCAAGGTCACCTAGTTTCTTTTATTGGACAATGGTATTAGGAACTAAGATCTGGGTGCTGGGTGGACTTGTTAATACTTGGGTGTTGGTTCTTCCAGGCCCTCTTAGCAGACAGAGCTAGGAAATACATGTGGTGTACTAGTCTCTGTATATACACACCTATAATTATTTATATAGGTAACAATCTGTGTCTATAATCTGTGTCTATATTGTGCTAAACTTAAGTTCATACTGATGTTTCTGACTCTTATCAGGATTACCTGGTTCATTCTAGCCTCAGCCTTTATTTGTCTGCACCTTCCCACTCCAAAGGTAAGAAACTTGGCTTCCACTATCCATCATCTATTGGTTTATTTGCTCATTCCCAGTATACATGTATAGTGGTATCAGTATTGTTAAACTGCTCTCCCATGGGGAACAACTTTATAAACTAGAGTACAGTGCTTATGTACAGTTCCTTTAGTCCTCAGTCTTAAAGGTCTCAACTCATTTCCAGAGTCACTTAGAAAACCTTTTCCCCTCACTCCCTTCAGATTCTTTTGCCACAGTCTGCATTCCATCCTGAAGCCCATGATATCCGAATTGATGTTTAAAATTGCATTCATCAAGATTTTTCTCTTTGTGCTGTAAGATTCTGAGTTTTGACAAATGCATAGTTCACAGTCTTATAATTATACATACACTTAAAACCCCACAAGATATTAATATTATTTTGAATACTCAATATTCATTTTCATTTAGCCACATACTTATACTCTCCCTTGTTCTTCATTCTTTACTACATTTTCTTGTTTCCATTTGTGATTTTTAACTTTCTGCCAAAAAAATTCCCTTTGGTATTTCCTTCAGCATGGATTTGCAGGTGATAACTCTATGAGTTTTTGTCCAACCTTGTCTTTATTTCACTTTAATTTTTGAAGTCTATGTTGATGGTTCTATAACAAGTATAAAGTTTCAGGGGTCTCAATTAAAATCCTGAGTAATTACCAGAGTCTCTCTTTTTTCTTATTATCTATATTTCAATTTTTATCTCCCATAACTGAGTCTTCTATAAGCTTTGCTCAGCTTGTTACCTCTTTATGTATTGGCATATAGCCTTAAAGGAAACAAAGGAGTCAAACGTTAGGCTCACTTCTATACTTTCCTTTTCCCTGAGAACCTCTCCCTCAAATCCCTTGTTGATGTCTTGTGCACTTTCCAATTATTTCAAATGGACTCAAAAAATTATCTAGCTTTTCTAATTGTTCTCAATGAATGAGTTAATGTTACAAGAACTTGTTAGCCATACAAAAACTCTGGAAATTGCAATTTAATTTCTTCAGGTGTGAAAATTTTTGTGTCATACTCAGCAGTGTTTGGAATTCTTGGCATTCTACAACATGGTCTTAGCATTTATTTGTGTGATGTCATCCTCAATTAGTTGTCTATAAAATAGTACTGTGCTTACATAGTGTTTAATAATATTGCATTCTTTTAATAAGATAAGATATGATAGAATGTTTGGAGACTAAATATATTTTTCCAAGGCAGACATTTTTTGAAATTTAGTTTCATTCTCCCATTGAATATAGTTGCCGTTTAATTATATCTAATTGGAGAATCTTTTCTAAGGGCTGACCATGAGATCCTCAGGCTTGGGAAAAGTGAGTGCATTGTTTTTCTCCCTTTTTATTTTCAATGTCATCTAGATCCCAAGTGCTTTAACTTTCTAAAGGTGTTATAATTATGATGTCTGCAGTGAATTCAGGCTAGCTAATGCTGACATATATCGTCAACCATTTCTCCCTTTATATGTGGCCACTGTTTCTTTATCACTGAGGCTTAATTGTGCAGGACATGGTCTAGTGTGTAGGTTGGACAGCACAAACGCCTGATGAAGATTAATGGCCATAGTACTGATATTGTAGATATTTTAAAAATTGGGTTTTAATAATAATGAAACTTTTTTTTACTGTTGTTTTAAATTTATTTATTTAATCTATATTTATTCAAGATTTTAAAAGGTCATAAATGGACAGTTCTATGTTTCAGATTATTGAGCATTCTAAAGTAGTTTTGGTTTGTTCTGAATTAGCACATTTAAAAATAAATCATTTTATTTTGAACTATATTCAGCTAGTACTAGGATGACTGAATAAATTATCTTTATTCCCCAAAACATAATATTAGAGATTAAACTTGGTTATTGCACAGTGGCCTCTTGAGCCTGGTCTATATTGTTAAAATATTTTGTAAAGATAAAAACCTAACTTGTTAAATATAACTCAAATTCAATATAAATTAAGGTTGACATCTAGATAACAGCCATGGATGTAGCATAATTTTGTTTCTAAAGAAATAATGCATATATCATAATATGAAAACCCGAAATATCAGTATAGATCTGTATATTTCTAATTACAATAACATTTTCCATTCAAGCAGACACATTCAATAGAGTTTCACAAATATATGTTGCAGCACCATCTAGCAAACTCCTAGTGTATTTGCCACATCACAAACATTTTGTTCTTTTTCTAGTATTGAGCATATTTTGCTGAATATCTTTAGAGTTGTGGGAAATTATAGCTTTTATGAAGCAGGAGGGAAAATACCCCAAAGATAACTAATTACACATATTTTCCATATTTATACTTTTACATTCTGTTTATTATACATACATCTGTACATTAGAATGAAACTTTACACACTTTTCTTTTTAAACAAATGTTCTTGAATATAATTTCAACATAGGCCAATATTTGATATTCTCAGTTGTTTATTTCATTGATCTACCAACAGAATAAAATTAAAGCCTTGTCTATTCAGTTGCCTAGGCAATTTCAGTGGGAAAGTTTATAAATCAACATTTATTTTAATATTGCTATTTCTGATGACAGTGCAGGTAGTTTATTAAATGGAAGACAGTATTAAGAGTAGGATAACATGAGTTTAGAGATAAATCAACTTACTGATTTTAAGACCCTAGGCAAATTATACAAATTCCCTAAATCTTAGTTTCTTGAGTTTTAATATGCCAATAATGATAGCAACAATAATAGGGTTATGAAAAGTGCTTTGTACAGAATATAAGTTAATAGATTATTTTTCATAATTTATCTACCTCTAACTTAATTTTTGACTATTTGACAGGTTAATATGTTAAGAATGTAAACTAAAAAAATCATGTATTAAATATCCAATTTGTCTTGACTACCTTGACTCATTTTGACTGATTTCAGACAAAAGTTAATACATTTTGCATGCCAACAGCCCAACATAGTCAGTGGCAAAACGGTCATTTCTGTCAGTTTAGAAAATTGGTTGAAAGTTTTTGCTAAGAAAAAGCAACCATTTTATTAACTGAAATTTTCTACCTTTTCAATTAGTATAGGTCTACATTTATATCTAGATGAACAAATCATTTAGAAAGAAAAAAAAGCTAAATTCCAATAGAACATATTGAAAATAACCAGATAAATCCAATGAACGTGTTTGAATTGCCTGGTTTTTAGAAACGTAACTAACTTTACTAAGTTAAAATATTTTTTCACTAAGCAAATCTACAAACAAAACAACTCAGGTTTTTATGTCTAGAAACTGTTCTTATTGTCTGGACTGATGGCTGATTTGAAGCTTGGGACACTGGCTGGGTCACAAGCGTCATAATGTCAGCCTGTCAACTATCACATTTCTCAAACACAGCATCCAGTTACTTTGGGCAGGGAATGACCTGCTGGATCCTGACAGTTCAGTTCCTGCCAGCAATCTTATAATAGCTGAAGGATGCAAACAGTAACCTTTTCATTTAGCACCGACAAAGAGTCTACCCAGAAACCCAGTGCCTGGGAGACACCAGAAAAGGTTTAGCTTGAGTCAGAATTAAATCTCTGGTTTTACTTTATTTTTTGATCTTTTTGTCTTATTTAAAAATTAAGGGATGTTTGCACCAAGTATAGTGTTTATAAACACAAACACTAAGAACCCTGAAAGCACCAATCAGAGAGAGTCCTAAGATTAAAGCTCCTGTGTCAAGTGCTTTGCCTCCTGCATTAACAACTAAATAACGGCATTCTGATGGCACGGGAATGAAGGGAACCCTTTTATGACTGGACTATATAAAAGTGACAGAAAGAAATTAGCAGTAAGGGCTTTTCAGAGCAGGTTGGCCTCTTGGGTATAACTAAGCAACCTCTGAGAAACAGACAGTGGTATTTCAACACTTGAGTACCATGCTTTGCTAGGTTATTTCAGACATTACAAGTAATGTATTGTTTAGTTGTACCCATGTCACCATTAAATGCATCACAGTGTGGCATGGATTCAGCAAGTTTTAGTCATAACATGCCAGCTGGAGAATATTAAGGGGTAAAAATCCGTTTTCAATTTCTGCTTAATGTTCTGGTGAAAATAATGTAAGTCGCTTCTGTAAATGTATTTACCTTCCAAATGCTATAACTACTATTCAATATATAAGGTAGAATTTTCAGTATTATGGCATTTGCTTACTCCCTCTTCTTTACTCAATTTTTGCCCTCCTTTCTTACTCTTCATTGATGCATATATGTTTCAACATTTTTTTTTAACTTCTAGAGTTAATTAACCTTGACACTAGACTGACATTTGCAAGGTTTACTGGAGCAACAAAAGTGTCTTTGTAGGCAAGAATTATACAAACACCATTAATGTATTTTGCAATTGTTTCCCTGAACGTTTTATGGCTATTAAAGCCTCATGGTGGTCTTTCACAATAATTACTATGGCCTATGAAAAAAATGTGTATTTTTCATTTTTGCCATAAAAATAATTTTCATTTGCTTTGAGTCTCCAATTATTAAAATATATCCAGAGGATTCCTCCTTATCTACTGAGCATGTCTACTAAGAACTGCTCCATATTTAACTCCCTCTTAGATCACACCATGGCTTGAGAATTCTTTTAATCTCTTTTCCATTTATAACTGTACAGCTTGACCTTTTTTCAGCAAGGTGTCTTGTATATAAAATGTCAGTGAGAGGATTATAGACATGGGACAAAGATATAGTTTAATTAAAAAAGGTCCTGTGAGATTGAAAAAGGTTACTGGCCTAGATCACAAATATTTAATGCCAGATGACTATTTATGAGGCTAAAATAAAAAAAGAAAAGAAAAGATTTACTGGTCATTAGTAATTGACCAACTATTAAATTTACAATAATTAGATTATACTTCTGATTAAAACTTTTGCTTTATCTTGATGATGAATTAAAACATGTAAGTTATGAGTCATGCTGCTTATAAAATAAAAATTAATTCATCTTCCCTATAAGTGAGACAATATAACAGAGGTCTGTAGACCTGGTTATTTTTAATGTCAAGGTCTGGATATTTGTGAAAAACCATTCATTCCTTAGAAGCCACTTATGTGAAGCTTTATATGATGTGACTAAACCATATGCATCCATGCAACAAGTGGCTTTCCCACTCATTTATTCTTCCATCCAACCTCATGTATATGTACATACATACAAGGCAACACATTTAGCAACTGAGTTGTTTAACCACTGATTTGGCAATGACATCAATTATTCAGAAGGGATACCCAAGCAATCAAAAAGAATACTGCTATTAAAAACTAGTCTGAATAAAAGTATGAGGTCCAGCAGAATTCATACACATACTCACACAGAAACACAAAAGCACACATATACACACATATAGAGTCATGCACTACATAACAACATTTTGATCAATGACTAACCACATATACAACAGAGGTCTCATAAGGTTTAATGAAGCTGAAAATTTCCTATTGCCTAGTGATATTGTAGCTCTCATAACATTGTAGCGCAACACATTACTCTCATGTTTGTGGCGGTTCTGGTGTAATCAAACCTACTCTGCTGCCAGTTATATAAAAGTCAAGCACATACGATTATGTATAGTACATAATACTTAATGATAATAAACATCTATATCACTGGTTTATGCATTTACTATAATATACTTTTATGATTATTTTGGAGTGTACTCCTGCTTATAAAAAAAAGTTAACTGTAAAACAGCCTCAGATAGGTCCTTCAGGAGGTATTCCAGAAGAAGGCATTGTAGTCATAGGAGATGACAGGTCCATACATATTATTGCCCCTAAACCTTCCAGTGGGATGAGATGTAGAGGTGGAAGATAGTGATATTGAAGATCATCACCCTGGGTCGGCCTAGGCTAGTGAGTGTGCCTTAGTTTTTAACTAAAAAGTTTAAAAAGTAAAAATAAACAAATAAATAAAAACATTTAAAACTGGAAACAACTCATACAATAAGTATATAAAAATATCTTCGTATAGCTATACAATGTGTTTGTGTTTTAAGCTGTGTTATTACAAAAGAGTAAAAAATTAAAATGTTTATAAAGTGAAAATGAAAAAGTAACAGTAAGCTGATCTTAAAATTGTCATTGATGAAAGAAAAATATTTTTTATAAATTTAGTGTGGCCTGAGCATAGTGTTTACAAAGTCTGCAGTAGTGTACGATAATGTCCTAGGCCTTCACCCTCACTCACCAGTCACTCACTGAATCACCCAGAGCAATTTCCAGCTGTGTAAGCTCCATTCGTGGTAAGTGCCCTAAAAAAGGTGTACTTTTTTTTATCTTTTATACTGTATTTTTACCGTATCTTTTCTATTTAGACAAGTTTAGATATACAAATACTGTTGTGTTAAAATTGCCTATAGTATTCAGCACAGTAACAGGCTGAACAGGTGTGTAGCCTAAGAGCAATAGGCCATACCACATAGCCTAGGCATGTAGCAGGCTATCCCATCTAGGTATGTGTAAGTACACTCTATGATGCTCCCACAATGACCAAATCTCCTAAAGATGCATTTCTCAGAAAGTATGGTTGTTGTTAGTTGATATTGACCATACATATACACATACGTATCTGCATGAAACTGGAGCTGATACGAGATATCAACAACTAGTAATCCAGTCAGAAGGCTCTTTCTTTGACTTCAGAAATCGGTAGCTAAATTTACACCCCTTACTGACTATCATAGTACATAAGGACATTGGAGAATGCTACAGAGAGGTACCTGAACTTTCATTTAAACTCTAAAATTAACAGTCCCATAATGTTCTGTAATAAAAAATGGCACCAATTTACTTTAAGTTAAACCCTTCTCACACTTTTCCTCTAAAACTCAAAAGCCTCCTGGAACCAAACATCCCACCTGAGCATTAAGATAGTCCTGGGTTGCAGTCTTCCAACCTGAGATAGTGACTGAGTTTCCTATGACCAAGAGTTAGGAATCTCACTCTGGTTTACGACAACTTGGTATTCACGCTGATCAAACATTTCCTCTCGTGGAGGAGAGTTTGTGGTTCTATTGGAAATATTTGTATGCTTTGTGGAGTTAGACAGCTTTTGGTAATTTTACATGACTTCAAATTCACAATTTCAAAAATTCAGATAGAAATTCCATAATTAGTAATACATCTGTATTTAGATATTGCAGGCCATAGCAGCACCACCAATAGCAGCCATAAGACAAAAAAAAAAAAAAGATAACAGCTTCAATAAGTTTGATCCATTAAGGATCTGAATGAGATACATACAGGTAATTAGGAGAAAAGAATGTTTACTGCTCATTAATTCATTCAGTGGACGGATATTTAATTAGATGATCACTATGTGTCTGGAATTGTGACAAGTGATGAACTAAAAACATATATATTCTCTCTACTCTAGGAATTAAGGATCTGTTGAAGGTGAAGGAGTGCCAGATTTTTAATCAAAATAACCAGACTAATAAATTTATAATTATAAACTCATATAAGTGATAGCAAATAAGAAATGCTCTATGAAATCTTGCAATGAAGGAAGCTGATCTATTAGTGGCTGACCTAGATGTGAGGTGGTGAGAGATGAAGACAGTGCAGGGAGCCACTTCTCAGGGAGGCATTTGCTGAGAACCAGGGAAACTCCTATGGGAGAAGCAGCCTCCGTACAGACATTTTTACAACTTAAAAATGACAAGTCTTCCAAAGCAAAATAATCCCACTCCAGTGAAGACTGGAGCTACCATGATAAAGAGTTAGCAGGGGCAGCACACTAGAGATTTGCTCCCTTCTCCAAATATGGATATGATAGACAACCTAAAATATTATAAAATAAGTATTTTAAAATAATTTAAACAAGTAAAAAAGCAGTAATAGAAACCATAATGTATGGTAGAATACCATGAACATACACAGGAAGACTTGAGGGGGAAATAAAGCAAACAAAATTTAAACATTAATTAAAGAAACAAAATAATTTAATGGAAGAGTTAAACAGATTAGAAACTGCTAAAATGATGTCAGTAAGCAGGAATGTGGAGATGAAGAAATCACTCAGTGACATCAAACGCAGCACAGAGATGGAATGAAAAATGAGTGTTATTAGCTAGGATTCTCCAGGGAAACAGAAACAATATCATATAAATAATACATACACACATATAAGTGTGTGTGCATGGAGAGAGAGAGAGAGAGAGAGAGAGAGAGAGAGAGATTTATTTTAAAGAATTGTCTCAGATGGGAGCTAGCAAGTCCCAAATCTTCAGGGCAGGCCAGCAGGCTGGAGTCCCAAAGAGGAGTGTCATGTTGCAGTCTTGAGTTGGAAGGCAGTCTGGAGGCAGAATTCCTTCCTCTTCTGAGGATCTTGGTCTTTTCTCTTAAGGCCTTTAACTGATTGGATGAGCCCCACCACATAAAATGTAATCTGCTTTACTCAAAGTCTACCAACTTACATGTTAATCATATCTAAAAAATATCTTACCATCTAGACTGGCTGTTTTCCAATACAATTGGACACCTTAGCATAACCAAATTGTCACATAACATTAACCAACACAATGGGTAAAGATTAGGAGATGTGGAAGATAGAGTGAGAATGCCTCATGTCTATTTGAAAGGTGCTCTAGAAGGAAAAGTAGAGATTAGGAATGAAGCAATATTTATAGTACTATCACCTGAAAATCTGTCATAATTGAAAGAAAAATGTGGAACTTTAGATTGAAGTGACACACAAATTCAGAGCAAGAAAATACAATTAAATCTACAAATAGTTCTTATGAAACTGTAGAATATAAAAATTTAAAGAGACAAATTTAAAAGATCTCAGAAGAAAAGACAGATCATCTATCTATGAAAGAAAGGTAATCAGAATGAAAGCAGACTTTATTATCATGAAGACCTGCCACAAGGCAATGGAAAGATACTTTCCAAAGACTCAGGAGAAATGAGTGAACAAACTGACTTTTATACCCAGCTAAATGACTGGTAAAAAGGGAAGGCAAAATAAAGATGTTTTCAGACAAAGTCTGAGAGCTTTTCAGTTTGTGGATTTTACTGTAAGAAATATTAAATGATCCATTGAAGTAAATACAAAAGAGTATTCTGAATAAATGCAAGAAGTAATTCTCCCTAAAATAATTTTAAACATTTTGGTAAAACACAATAAAATTTGATTGCCAAAAATACCTTATTTTGAGGAGTCCCAAACCAAGCAGTATTGAAATACTAGACAGCTGACACAAAGGAGGGGAGGATGTGTTGAAAAATAAATTGTTATAATATTTTTGAGAGAACAAAGGTATTATTTAATATTTTACTCTGTTATATCAAGAATGGATGTTAAAAATAAAAGGACAATTGCTAAAGATAAGGAAAATAAAAATACATTATTTCTAAACTAGTAGAGGAATAAAAAGGATATTATAAAATGAGCAGAAAATTAAGCAAAGAAAGAATGTAAAATAACAAAAAAATAAGATGATAGAAATAAGTACAAATCTATACTAAACAAAAATGTAACTAGATTAATACAATACAGATCTTTGTACTGGATTTTTTTTATCTAGCTTTGCCTCATGAGAGCATCTAAGCATGAAAACACAGAAAGGCTAAAAGTAGAGGGATGGTAAAAAAAATTTACTGGAAAATACTAAAAAAAGAAAGTTAGGATTGCTGTTAATTTAAAATAAAGTCAACTTTAAAACAGAAGGTGATTATAACTAGACCCTTGACTATCTTAAATAACCATATTTCTATTCACTGGAAGAGAACTAATAACTAAACTTGACAAGCTACCAACTTCACTGTGACAGATTCTCTGGAAGTTGTCTGGACAGTGTCTTAGGGAATGTCATTTTGTTACTAAATATTTTTATTTTAGTACCTGGGTAAAGAATTGCTCTAGGACAATGTGATGCATTTGGATACTTTCTCAGTTCCTTAAAATTTTCCTTTACTGCCTTATAGGACCTAGTGCTTACCTTTGGTTTGAAAAACAGATGATTTTTTTTTTAATGTGAACTAAAAATAAAAAAGAAAAGGTCACATAGAGGATTCTGACTAGAGTGAGAGAGATATCCTACGTGTCTGAGACATTTGTATTAGAGCCTGGTTGACCCACTTAGCTATTATGCAAGTCCTGTAAGTTCCATTTGTGGTAAGCGCCTGCTTTTTTAGGGACTTCTGGCTGCAATTCAGATCTTCTACCACTAGATGGCACGTTGCTTATTTGCAAAGAGCAAATGTCGCAGACCTATCAAACAAGTAGCCTTAAAAAGGTAAATGGCTGAATAGATACGAGATCACAGATAATGATAGATAAATACTCTACCTGTCAATAGAATAAATATGAACTAAATATCAATTATCTATTTGGAGTTAAAATAAACTATAATGATACCAATATAGCAATTTCTAAGATCCTTTTCCAGTCTACAATTCCATAAAGCCATTTGAGGTAGTATATAAAAAGATGGAATTAAACTTCAGGCATCTGCTGAGATTTATATCTCCTTTTAAAATTTAAGTTTTAATTATGGTTTTATAAAAACTCTTTTGAGTTTTAGATATTCCAGATATTTGGCAACCACAGCCCAAGATGCTCTCATCCATATTTGACTTGTATAAATTTCTATTTTATCTCCTGTTCTATCGCCAAAGACCTGTTCAAAGTCTGTCTAAAGATGAGTCCTGGTGAGCAGTTTGGCAGCTGCTGCTGTGGTCCCTTGGAAGGCCCCGAGGCTGTCCCTTCTCTCCAGAGGAGACACCACTGCTGCTGTTTCTGAGGCTAGGATTTTATCCAGTCATCCAGGCTCGGCATATGCCTGCCCTTGTCTCTTCCATTTCTAGCACTTTTACTTTCACTGCTTTTCTGTTCCCTCACATTTAAATCAGAAATAATGGAATTTGTTTCCCATGGTTATGTGAGACTCAAAAAAGATAACGTATGTAAAACCCCTAATACATGGGTATAGATTGACACATACTTTGCAGAATTACATTTTTGAATTTTTAGGGAAAAAATTCAGAGATAATGTAAAATTCTGATGACCCAATCTCAAACAAGCTGGATTAGGAGTAAAAAGGGGGCAAACACTATCAATAGTTTACTCACCATCATACCTTAAGACATAAATGTCCATGGCTTGAATTTAATGGGAGAAACGGGTTCCAGGGAAATAAGCTAGTTGAAGCTTTGAGAGAGAAAGTCCACTTTGGTGGCCACAATTTGCTATTTGAAGGTCCCAGATAAAGTCAATAGTCAAAACTGGGAGCTGTGTAAGGCTGCCAGATAAAATCATAATAATTAATTATACCTAATTAAATTGGAATTTCTGATAAACAATGCATATGTTTTAGTTGCATGAGACATACTTATGCTAAAAATTATTTTTTGTTTCTCTCAAATTCAAATTTAACTGGAATACTGCATTTCTATTTGCTAACTATGGTAAGCCTAGGGATGTGATATAAGGAAGGGGATGTTGAATGTGCAGAAAACACAAAGAAAATGATTTCAGAGGAGAGAGTTAAAATCCACATTAATGACTGCACTACTGTAGAAAATGAGTCATGCAATATTCAATTCATATTAATACCAGTATTTTATTGTTGACAATGATCAGAAGTTATAAAACTAAAAACCATTGATATTTAGCATATTTTAAGTACTAAAAGTTATGAACATTAAAGAAAGTTCCTCGGCTAGCTCCAGCCTGGCTGTGTTCATACACTCTTCAGTTTCCTGTGCCTGCGGTCTATTCCAGCTGCATATTCACAGAGTGCAGATGGTAGGCTTCAGCGCCTTCCTGCCCTCTTAAGCTCCCTCGAGTAGAGCCTTATGGAGCACTGTGTAGGGGCAGCCTGCTCTCTCTGGGCCCTACTCAGCTACAGTTGTGACTCTCTTGACAGGCTGCCCAGGCTGGAACCTTATTCTTTCACTTCCCTAGCAGAGGCTAACACTTGGCAGGTGCCAACTGAGTGGTAAATAGGTGATGGAGTGCTTTGTGATTAAGGTGCCAGTGTTGGAATGAACACAGGGAGGCAGGGAAGGGGGGTTAGAAAGAGATTGTAGTGAGTCACTAAAAGCAAATGCAGCAACTGACTAAAGTCTGAACTAAGATTCATGCCAACAAAAATGAGCATTGCAGTATTATAAAATGTGTGGAATCCCGGGCTATCAGAGCCCTAAAACAGGCAGAAATTCAGCATCAGAAAATTCTGAGAGTGAAGTATAGGACACTAGCAATAGCAACTGAGAGCTCCTGAGAATTTTTACAGCTAAATATAAATGAGACAAGTACACGGATTTTGACACATATCACATTAGGATTGGGAAATGAGGAAAGATTGAATGAGCAGAAAAGTTGATGGTGCTTAGCTAGGGCTTTCCACATCTCTCCTGCCCATGATCATACTTGGTAGCGGTAATGGAAGTCTCCAAAGTATGTGTCATAGAGCACTACTCCTCTGAAATGCTTCAAGGGGAGAAAAAGAAAAAGATTTCTAAGATTATTATTAGAAAATACTGTGCACTATATTCTCTGCCCAGAGAATTATTACATTGTACATTCACATGTTAAAAGCTTTGAGAAGTACTACGGTGTTAAAAAAAAACAAAACATTCAACTTGTTTCATCCCAATATTTATCAAATTTATTTGACCACATGACTTTTCTGGGTGCCACATCTAGTGCTATCTTGTAGAACTAGAGTTACATAGAACATGCTTTGGGAATCACTGCCTGGAGTATGGGGTGGCATATTACCAGCATATGTGGGCCCAAATTCTGCAGAATAAGGTTACCAGACAGCACTTTAGAGAAAAAGATCCAGCATTGTAAGAGGAAACACAACAATGATTTTTTTTCTTAAAGATGAATTTTAGAACAGTGCATATTGAAGATCAAAGGTCAAGTAATCTGCTTTATCAGCTCATAAGTAGCAGAGGCAGGATTTGAATGACCCCTAAACCTATACTCTTAACCAGTCTAAAAATAGCCATTCTTTCTCTCCACATATATTTATGAAATGGGTAAAAATATCATGTATAATAAATATATCATGGCTAGGTATTGCTTAGGTATTTGTGACACATCTGTGAATAAACAGCCTAAAAAAAATAAATTCCCTGCGCTTATAAACATATTTGCTTTATGTATTCTGGATATTACTTTTTAAATAAGATATAAGATTTGCAAATATTTTCTTGCCTTTTTGTTCATTGATAGTGTTCTTTGATTTACAAAGTGTTTAATTTTTTTTTTTTTGCTTTTATTTCATCATATAATGGGGGTACAAATATTGTTAGGGTTACATACATTGCCCCTACCACCCCTCCCCCCCCCACCTGTCAGAGCTTCTAGCGAGTCCAATCCCCAGGTGGCCCAGGCAAGGCACACATTGTGTGTTTAATTTTAATGGATTCTGATTTATCTAGTTTTTACTTCATTTCCTGTGCTTGTGATAATAATATCTAAGAAGTCTTTGTTAAGTCCAATGTCTTGAAGCTTTCCCCCTATGTTTTCTTCTAAGAGTTTTATGGCTTTTGGTCTTACATTTAGGTCTTTCATTAGGTGATTAAATGAATCATTGAGGTGATTCATTTTGAGTAATTTTTGTATGTTGTTTAAGGTAAAGGTACAACTTCACTCTTTTGCATGTGGCTATCCAGTTTCCCAGCACCATTTATTATAATACAAAGTCTGTCCTTTCTCAGGGTTGGTTTTTAGAAAGTAGAAAATCAGGATGAAAAATATCCTGAGGTTTATTAAGTCAAACTAATTTTCAACTGATAATATATCCAACTTCTCAATTATATCAGAAAAGTTATTGCTAATTGCTTTCCTAAGTCAAAAACAGTCATATAGATTTATATAATTTAAATTAGTGCCAATTTTATAACAAATATTATACAACTTCTGTCTCATTCTAAAATAGCTATAGGTGATACTCTATATATTTTCCTAAATTATTGTTGTCAATTTCATATTTAAGTGAATAATATTGACTATTTTTTGTTAGTTTTCAGAGGGTCATTTTTTTTAACTTCTTTTTTCCATTAAACTTTTTTCCCTTGTCAAATCCATTCTTTTAACCTCTCGAGGTCAATGAGATAGTTTTCTTATTCCAACTGTTGTACATTGTAACTCCCACCATTAGATCAGCTACAAAAATGCACTAGTGAGTTATACTCCCTCTTCAGGTTCATTAAAGAAGATGGTAAAGATCATTAGCTTAAGAGATAGATAATTCCTACGAGTAAGGGATGCAAACCACTCTCTATGCAGATAATATCTAGTTCTATCATCAGCTTTTAAAAGCTGTGGATCAAAAGTTGAAGCTGCCCCAAATGTGAAGAGTGGAGAGGTGTGGATTGCTTAAGATGAATTGAATAAATTCACTCCTTAGATATTTATATGTCAATTCCATTTAGGATATGGAGCTTCAACTAGACTTATCACCAGATTTTACCTCTTGAAGACTCTGGTGTGACTGTGTTTGCTCTCATAACTTTGTCTCAAAGGGAAAAATAATTAGCAATGGTGTTCCATAATGATTAAGTAAATAAATGGTATCACAAGTGTTATGCCTTTTGCTTTGCTTATTGGTGCTAGTGTATTTGAAATGAATGAAAAAAAGGCGGCGAGGGGGACTTGAAATTGTCTACCACGTTTCATCTGCCTTACTTTTTAAAAACACACGCAGTAAGCTCCTATACAGGAATCTTTGAAGTTCATTTCAGTAGAATTCACTTGGGATTATGTTTTCATAGTAATCATACTTTAAACAGTTACTAAAGAATAAATATATTTAGCCAAGAACATAAAGGGTCAGATGTATGTGTAATGTAACTTAGTAATTGAATGACAAAATCAGTACTCAGATATGGTTAAAACAATTTTTGTTACATAGGGAGCAACTTAAAATTATACCACAGCAATTAGAGGTGAAACTTGTAAGTCAAAGTCTTCAAGGGTGCTGATGGAAATGTATTTGGGGGTGGCGGTGGCCATATTTGCAAGATTCCTATTGTAATAAAAAATCAGTAAAAAAGAAATCATGTATGTACATATTTGGAAGTCAACAATACTATATGCCAAGCAAGTGGTTTAGCAACCTCAAAACTTTTATTTTAAATGTTATTTTAAAAATTAAACACAGAAAGCCAAAATCTTACTCTAAAGTTTAAAGCAAAATGAAAACTCAATATGCACATAGATAAGACTTTGCACTGTGCTGTAACCCTTCTGGGATCACTAAACAAAATTAAATAAATCAAATATGTAGCTAGATTAATTCAGGTTACAACAATTAACAACTTACATGAACATTAGGTTATAAAGTTATAGGCACAAACTTATTAAAATATTTCAATAGTCAGAGTGGGATAAAAGCAAATTTGCAATTAGTACTAATGAGTTGAGAATTAGCTTTATTATGAGAAAAGTAAAATGCACTAGAAATGCAATGTAATGCAATGAAATACTGAGACAGGGACCCCCCGACTTAAATGAATTTAAGTGAAATCCACTAGGAAGAGTGAGCATTTATTATAAAAGGCTTGTAACCAGGAGAAAAGAGGTAAAGTTACTCTAATGGTTTGCTAAATAAATGATAATTTTATAATAGGTTAAAAAAACCCTAAATATGTGGTATAATCATGCATTTGAATCTGGCTTATATAAGCTTATTCACATTGGAATTTGAAATATTCTTATATTTTGGGTAGATATTGACAGTTGAAGTGGAGAAAGGAGCAATATATAGAGATTTAAAGTCACATGTTTAAAAACACAGCATTATCTACTTTATTTTAGATAATCAAAGGGAACAGCACCATAATATGCACATACAACAGCATAACTTGCACAAAGATGACATTCAATAAACAAATATTTATTAAATGAATAAATGGGTAAAGAAAAAGTGGTACCTCTTTTCTAACACAAGTCTGTAGGTTTCAGGTTGTCGATTTAGAAATTAATATGTATGTTTAATATCTGGCTAGCCCAGTAAAGTACAATTCAAAACAATGAACTTCCCTCCTTCGGTTTTCTACCTCACTCCCTGCTTTCTCTTAAAATTTATCCTCTGTCTACAGTGTCATTTGGAAATTGATTCTTATGTCTTGACTTGTTTCTATTAATGGTCGATTTGAACTGTGTCTATATTATAGCTGAAAAGCAAACAAAGTGACCTGTTGGATTTCAGGTCTTAACACTGGGTAATGAAAAACAGCTATAAGAGAGAAGAAACATTTGCCATTTTAGCTCTATATCTTTTGGTCATTCATTCCGATTTCGACCAGTAGTTCAGGAGTGTTAAATGAGAATTTGCCTATGTGGGGTTTTAGTTAGCAATCTGAGGTCAGCATGCAGATGCTTTTGTTTTGGTTAACAATCTAGACAATATTAAAAAAGAAAATTGAAGAAATCCTAAAGAGCTGTATACTCTTTATTTCTTCTTTTGATAAAATTAATCTACTTCTCAGCCTAAAGGTTTTAGCCAAGAAAATCTTGGAGTTCTAGCTTGAAGTACAATAGAAAAACCACAACATAACTTCTCTTCTTACACCAAGTTCATACAGACCAAATAAAATAGAGATAATAATACAGGATAAACATGGTGGCAATACTGTCATTGTGTCATTTTTCACAAATTTTGTCTCATGAAGTTCATCCTGAATTTATTTCTTTGACAGAAATTTTTTAAAAACAATAATTTTTAAAGTGGAAGAGAGAACTGTATATTATTTAGGTCTGCTTAAAAGATTTTTCCCATCTTTCTTTCCTGGTTTTATTGATTTTATCAATCAGTCAAGTTCAATAGATTTATTTACTACAAAAATATTTTAATAGCTCATTCTTATAAACTAACCCACCATATGTTCATACATTGTAAAAGACTAACCTTGACTATATATGAAAACATATGACAAATGAATAAATAAAAAAACCTTATTCTTTAACCAGGAAATCCCATATATATTTAAAATTAAAGGGGAAAATTGAATATCAGGAAAATAAATCTGATGGACTCAGAGTTTGAACTATTACTATAAGATATGTAAAAATTTTGACTCTTATTTTAAAGGCCAATGAAGAGAGATGCATAATTATTTAAAGTTACAATGCTTGACATGAATAAACAACACTGCTCAGTAAGGACAACTAAATGTTAGCATAAATTACAATATTTTTTATTTTTCTATTTTTCTCTGTTGCTATTGTCATGAATCACACATTCTTGATGTACAGTTTATCTATATGGAGGCGAATGACATTTTTCCTAAAATTACAACGCATGTGCTATGATGAGTTCTGTCCTCCAGAGGGCAGTGCAGTACAAACTCAGAGGGCATAGAGTGCACAAAACCAACATTAACTTATTTTATTCCAGTGGTAAGACAACATAGCAAAATTCCTAGGATCTGCCATAATGACTAAACTTCTGGATGCAAGATAGAAAGTGTTGCTAATCATCCAATTATTTTGACCATACATCAATCAAGTCAATTTATTTAATATAAATATATTTTTTTGTCTTTTTTCTTAATTTTAGAATATTAGGGGGTACAAACGTTTTGGTTACATAAATTGCTTTTGTACCATTTGAGTCAAAGTTATAAGTGTGCCCATCGCCCAGACAGTGTGCACTGTACATGTTAGGTGTGAATTTACCCATCCCTTTCCCCGCAATCACCTGCTTGATTTCGGATGAGTGTTATTTCCATACGTGTACATAAGTGTTGACTGACTACTTCCAATTTAATGGTGAGTACATACGGTGTTTGTTTTTCCATTTTTATGATACTTCACTTAGTGGAATGGTCTCCAGTTCCACTAATACAAAAGGTATTAGTTTGCCATTTTTTTTATGGCTGAGTAATACTCCATGGTATACATACACCTCATTTTATTAATCCACACATGTATTGATGGGGACTTGGGTTGTTTCCACACCATTGTAATTGTGAACTATGCTGCTACATACATTCTAGTACAGGTGTCTTTTTTATAGAATGTCTTTTTTTCCTTTAGGTAGATACCCAGTAGTGGGATTGGTGGATGAAATGGTATTTCTACTTTTAGTTCTTTGAGGTATCTCCATACTATTTTCCATAGATGTTGTACTAGTTTGCAGTCCCACCAGCAGTGAATGAGTGTTCCTATATCTCTGCATCCATGCCATCCATGTTATTCTGGGACTTTTTGATAAAAGCTATTCTCACTGGAGTTAAGTGATATCTCATCGCGATTTTGATTTGCATTTCCCTGATGATTAGAAATGTTGAACATTTTTTTCATGTTTCTTGGCCATTAGTCCATCTTCTTTTGAAAAGTTTCTGTTCATGTCTTTTGCTCACTTTTTAATGGGGTTGTTTGATTTTTCTTGCTGATTTGCTTGACTTCTTTATAGCTTCTGGTTATCAGCCCTTTATTGGATGTATAGCATGCAAATATTTTCTCCCATTCTGTAGGTTGTCTTTTCACTCTAATGATTGTTTCCTTGGCTATGAAGCAGGTTTTTAATTTGATCAAGTTCCATTTATTTATTTTTGTTACTGTGATTGTCTTCTTCATAAATTCTTTCCTAGGCTGATGTTTATAAGAGTTTTGCAACATTTTCTTCTAGAATTCTAATAGTTTCATGCCTTAGGTTTAAGTCTATTA
>VBSM01003176.1:28052922-28105595 GCA_008086735.1 Cheirogaleus medius
AACATTTTCTTCTAGAATTCTAATAGTTTCATGCCTTAGGTTTAAGTCTATTATTCATCTTGAGTTGATTTTTATGAGTGGTAAGAGGTATGGATCCTGTTTCAGTCTTCTACATGTGGCTATCCGATTTTCCCAGCACCATTATTAAATAGGGATTCTTTTCCTCAGTGTATGTTTTTGTCTGCATTGTTAAAGATCAGATGGCTATATGAGGATGGTTTTATATCTGGGTTCTCTGTTCTGATCCATTGGTCTATGTCCCTGTTCTTATACCAGTACCATAAGTAACCAAACATATGCTGTTTTGGTTATGATAGCCTTGTAGTATAGTTTGAAGTCTGGTAAATTGATGCCTTCCAATTTGTTCTTTTTGAGATATATTTTTTAAAAACAAATGACTAAATTGAATCTCGATTACTTTTACACAGTGCCGGTAGATTCTATTTAAGAACATAGTTGGCAAAATGGTTCTGTGACTCTGCAAGACTTTGCTTCAGGTTGTATGAGCTCCTTGAAAAAGAGCAGTACTCTATGTTCTCCTATACAATGGAACTTTACACACTTGATTTTATGAAGCTATTTTTTTCCTGCATATGGCTTTTCAAAATCCTTTTCAAAACTACAAGTTAAATCCACTTATTGCAAGTTATAAAAGCAAATATAATTTTTACACACTCAGGGATAGTTATTGTAAAATCACTAAAACCTTTGCATTATTGTTGGGAAACTATTTAACTCATGCCAAGAGATTAAACTTCAAATTGGGCAGTCAAATTGAGGACATTAACCAACCTTTAATGCCTTGCTAAAGTACTAAAACGTTTGACAGGTATTTTAAATACATTATTTCATTTAATGTTCACAACAGTCCTATGATTGGGTATTTTATGAGTGAGGGGATGGAGTCAGAAAATTAAGCATCATTGTCAATGTTTCATAGTTATTTGGTAGGAGAATTAGAAAGAAAATCTAGGTCTTTCTGATGCCAAGCTTTTAATTATTACACTATATCATCCCTCAGTTTTGAGGTGAGTAGTATTATGGTGTAATTAAGATTATGCTCTAACCAATTATAATAAATCCAATCACATAAACTTTAATGAGGATATGCAATTGTGAAGGTGATTGAATCACATGTAGTATACAAACTTGTGTTCAGATAAATTTGTATGTAACAGAGTCTACATACAAAGTGCTGTCCCAGATCATGGCATCCTGGGAACTCCATTAGAAAGGTAATTTCTCAGGTCCTATCTCAGACCTACTGATTCAAAAATTCTGGGAGCACACACTACCTGGCAGCATATAATTTTTAACAGGTGATTTTTATGTATGCCAAACTTAAGAGCCATTAAGCATATATATATGCTTATATATATATAGTGGGTAGGAGTGCTTTTGTGGAGTCAGATTGCATAGTTTTAACCTTGGCTCTACCACTTTTAGCTATGTGACTTTGAGCAAGTGTCTTTGCATCTGAATTTCCTCATGTGAAAAATGGGGTTAATAACAGTCAACTCATAAGTTTGTTATAAATATTGTATTAAATGGATAATACAAATAAAGAACTAGTGTTCTGTACACAGAAAGGGTCTCCATAAATGTTAGCTATAGTTTTATTTAAACACATACACACATATAAAACCCCTAAAGGTCTTAGTTCCTTCTATTCATTGTTGTTTTTCATACATTAAATTAAATAACTAATTTATGTTTGTAGTAAAAAGTCTGACTGTTTTCGATGCTTGATTGTGACAGTTTTAAACCCACCCTTATCTCTTCTCTTGTTCCAGATCAAGGAAGCCATTAAGGAGGCTTGGATATGGCAAGTTCAAACCACACATCAGGAATCTTCATCCCATCCCCAACCCTTAGCTGTAATAAAAACAGCCATTATTGCCACAGGCAATAATTTGATGATTCCTGCTCTCTTGAGCCATTCTCATACCTGCTTTTTGACCCTGCTCAACTCTTCCCAGAAAGCCCCATTATGTGTATAACAAAGCACGTCACACTGTCTGATGATGTCTATCATGTATGGTATCGTCAGACCCCACATGCAAACCAGTTTTGGGTGGGTGTTGCTCCCATCCCCTGCAGGGCAGCCACAGACCAGGTTTGAGGTCTGTCTTCTGAGGCATTTCTCCAAACTCATTCACACACTAGCTACCTGTGAAATACGTCACCTGAAGGATATGGAAAGGATATTAGTTTTTGCTGTTGTTTTAATCCAATTCTCGCCGAAACCATGAAAGTCCTATGAATTAGAGAGAATTAAAACTTCTAAGACATATCTCCTCTTATAGTAAAAATATTCTGAAAAAAGCCTCACAGAAATTCATTTTTTGTTAAATCATTGAGTAAGCTTCAAATATTCTTTGAAAGAGGACTTCCACTGTGAGTTGCTTCCGTTTTCACATAACTACTTTGTGAGGAAGGATTTCCAAGTGTGATGCAATAACAGGACAGACAATCATAATGAGGCATTCTTGCTAATGGACTTTGAACTTGAATCTGATAGCTTTCTGTATCAGGCCACAGGTTTACAAGAAATATAGGAGCTAGAAAAGGAACATGTTAAAGAATACTATCAGAATACAAGTAGCCAAATCAGAAAATGGGAAATTTTATAGCACAAATGATCCAGTTTCTTTGATAAATACACACCATTAGAAGGGAAGGGGGAATTGTTATACATTAGTATATAGATACGAGGGAATATATTATTCAGCCTTAAGAAAAGAAGTAAATGATGGTAATTGTGACAACATGATTGAACTATGAGGATATTATGCTAAGTGAAATAAACCAGTCACAGGACAAATATTGCATGATTCTACTTATATGAGAAATCTAAAATGATCAAATACGTAGAAGCAGAGAGTAGAATGGTGCTCGCCAGGGCTGGGGAGGTGAAAATGGGGAGTTGCAGTTCAACAGTTTTAGTTATGCAAGATGAATAAGGTCTAGACATATGCTGTACAAATTGTGCCTGTAGTTAGCATTACTGTATTGTATATTTAATATTTGTTAAGAAGGTAGATCTCATGCTGTGTTTTTACCACAATCTAAAAAAAGATATTTTAAGAGTCACATCAGACAAATGCAGTTTGTACCTTGCTTAGATTTGATTCAAACCAGCCAGTTGCAAGGAGATAATTTTGAGATTGCCAGGGAAAACTGGAAAAGGACTGAATATTAGATAATAAATTGTTACTTTGACTGGTTGTGATAATGGTATGGTATTGTGTTTTTGTTTTTGTTTTTTTTAGATGGGGTCTTCCTTTGTCGCCAGGCTGGAGTGTGGTGGCGTCATCTTAGCTCACTGCCACCTCCTTGAACTCCTGAGCTCAAGTGATCCTCCTGCCCCATCATCCAAGTGTGGTTCTATTTTTTAAAACAATCTGTATTTGTTAGAGATCATAGTGAAGTGCTTAGGGATAAGATAATAGTATGGTGGGTTTTGGTTTAAAATACTCCACTCAAAATACAAAGAGGAGTGAGAAAAATAAGATAAGAATGTTCACCGTTTTTGAAGCTGAGTGATAGGTACGTGGAATTTTACAATTATCTCTATTTCTGAATATAGTTCAAAATTTCCATAATAAGTGATTAAAACAAAAAAAGTCTCTGTTTTCCAGAATTCTTAATAAATATTGCGGAATCATCAAAAAATGAACTATGGGTATGAAATTCATGTAACAAAATATTTTTTATATATCACAATATATCATTCCCAAAGTCTGATGAATTAAAAAAAAAAAAAGGACAGATAATTCAAATCTTAAAGTAGACTTATCTTGGTTCACAAGGCAATGGAAATGACCAAAGCACATGGATTTATGCAATAGATTATCCACAAACTACATAATTTAAGAATTGTGATGAGAAAGACTATTGAGGCCAAAGTCCAGAAGCCATTATCGACACAGGCAGTCTGCCCCGTCCCTGGAAAGTAAAAAAGAAGAGGAAAAAGGTGGCATTACAAAGCCATCTGCTTGGGCCCCAAGCTGTTTACCTGGCTGTTTGCACTGCTGGTCAGAGAAGCATTTGGATATTCCCACTCTGGCATGACCTGCTGCCAGTGACCTCGGGGTTATTTATCTTCTGCAGCTGGTTTTTGAGCTCATATCAGCCTTGAACTCTGGAGAATTCGGCTGTTTACCCTCAGTGTCTCAGCCAACACTCCCACGGGGAGTCCTTCCCTCTTCTGTGTCCCGGGTCCAACTCTAGTGTTCTTGCCAGTTCAGAACTGACAGTGCATGATGTTCTTTTGAATGTTAATCGTAAATAACCTAGCCAGGATGTGTAATGTGTTTACTAATCTGTATCAGCATTTTCCTTATATCAACCTGACTATAAAGGGCTGAAATTGATTATAGCTATGACAGATTTTATTGTTGTTATCATTTCTATTTGTTTGGTTTTGGTTTGGATTTTGGTGGGATGAGCACTAATGGATATTGTCTAAGATAATATTGTGTTAAATGTAATGCCATGCTCTACTATGTCTTATTAAAATAAATACCCATGGATTAATTACTTTGCCAATTCCATTCAATGCAAGTACATTGAGTACCTTGTACATGTCAAACTTGGTACTAGGTGTACGAGAATACAAAGATCATTAAGACTTGATCTCTCTCTTTAAATGCTTACTGTTAATCTTCTTGGGATTAGGCTGATGGTGGGAACACAGTGAGCAAGAGCCACGTAAACCAATAACTGCAGTGTAACATTAAGTACATCCTAGGAATGGTATAGATGCTGCATAAACAAATAACATTTACAAGTATCAGTGTACTATATGAGCCCTCTGAGGGCTAATGATGTAAAAAGATCAAATGTCCCACAGCTTCAGAAGGCTTATATTGCTCTCATAAATATATCTGAATAAAAAGATACAGCCATACTATACAATATGGTAGCCACGGACTACCAGTGGCTATTCAAATTTAAATTAATTAAAATTGCATAAAACAAAAAGATCAGTTCCTCATTGGCACTAGCTGCATTTGAAGTGTTCAATACCTGCATATGGCTAGTGGTTACTGTATTGAATGACACAGGACATTTCCATAATTGTAGAAAGTTCCATTAGAACTAATTTACAGCACCAAGGTCTATTACAGTCTTTTCAGATGTCAATATGTATATGAATTACCTGGGTACCTTGTTTAAATATTATAATTCAGAAAGTCTGGGTTAGGGCCTAATAGTCTGCATTTCTAACAAGCTCTTGGGTGCTACTGAAGCCTCTGGTCCATAGACCATACTTGGAGTAGAAAAAATCTATCCTATTCTCTTCACACTACAGAAAAATTAATGTGTCTTAATGTGACCTTTTCTCTCCGCCTTTGGAGGACTACTTCTTTTAACTAAGGCATGGGAAAATGTAGGTGGTTCCTATTGCCTTAATAGAAAGAGTTTTTCCTCTAATATCTTTGAGGTTATATTCTACAATTCAATCATATCCATAATAATACCATGTTTCCCCAAAAATAAGACACTGTCTTATATTTATTTTTCCTCAAGAAGACACCCTAGGGCTTATTTTCAGGGGATGTGTTATTTTTTTTAAGTACGGTACAACAATCTATATTTATTCAAATATAGTTAAGTCGTCTGCTTCTGGAACATCATCATAACTCTCCAAACCCCGAATTCCATCCTGAATTTCTTGCGATTCTATTTCCTTTAGAACCATTGGCTCCAATCTCTGATGTCAGGCAATAGAGCTCTCATGGGGCAGATGAGAAGGGCTGCTCGTCTTCTTTACCGCTCCGTGACGAAATGCATGGGTTGTGCAGATACACTGCGTAGCCACGCCCATCACTAGGTCTTATTTTCGGGGTAGGGCTTATATTGCGCAAATGCTTAGAAATCCTACTAGATCTTATTTTATGGGTAGGTCTTATTTTCAGGGAAACACGGTATCTAGAAGTTCCTGCATTTTAAAAACTTTAGCTCTGAAATGTAAAATAGAACAAAAATATCTATGCTTTAACCATGCACAAACCTACCCAATTTGATCCTGGCCATTCATGAATCTGCAGAAAACCAAACAGTTCTTAAATCATTTTTAAATCAAATAAAATTGAAATTCGTTTATTCATTTAAAAATTAATTCTAATATATTTAACTACTGCTCTAATAATGCCATATGCAGTTTTCTTGTGATTACTTTGTTTCAAAGCTTTACTTTTCTCTACATTTTTTTTAGTTATTACAACTATAAAAGATTTCACTAGAAAAAATAGATTCAACTTAAGTAGGGGCTTATGCTTGTTCCAAAAATAGTGAATATATTATTATTTTGGATGGAAAGAAAAATGAAAATAGCCTTAAATCCTTGATACTAGCAGAATGTATGCCATATCTATTCCTGTTCACACTTCCTGGTTCATTAAATTCAACTAGAACTTACCATCCCAATGTCAGTTCGAAACAGCCATTTTCCCAAAATGGATGAGGCATAATGTCAGCTTTCTCAGTATTTCAGTTCTGACACTGTTCTCTGAAAAGCTCTTAATTATATTTGCATGTTGCACATTGCTTATCACTACAGCCTGTAATCCCATGCAAATACACACACACATGCACACACACACACAAAGCTAAACATAACAAAAGAAACAAAAATGGGCTCTAATCATTTTTCTTTCTCTTTGGAATTAAGTAGACACTTAACACTTCCAGAATCTCTTGGAGACACTCCAGTTTTCTCAAATTGTGCCTTAATGACCTGACAGTATTCATTTAAATAACACATGCAATAATATATGCTCAGGGAAAATTAGTTTTACTAACCATAGATTCACTGAAAACTTCTAAAATCATTTTGTGTGTTACTCATCCATACTTAAATTATCCAGATTATAAAGTTAATGCATTGTTTCCTACTAATATACTTAAAAGACAATCCATTAATCACCGTTTTCAAATAGCTAATTGACTACTTGGAATCTTTCTGGTACTAAGATTTACTGATTTAGATAGAATAACACAAAAAGAAAGGGTGAGTATTCATGAGATAGATACATTTATGGCTAAAGTGGCGATGGTTAATGTTAATTCTTTATCAGGCATCCTCAAAATACGGCCCATGGGCCACATGCGGCCCGCTGAGGACATTTATCTGGCCCACCGGGTGTTTTTGCTGCCACTGCCTGTCCTACTTAGCAGCCGACTCGTCCCGGGCCCACAGTGCACATGTGTGGAATGTGCCCCCGCACTCTCCAATGGCCCTCCAATGGTCTGAGGGACAGTGACCTGGCCCCCTGTTTAAAAAGTTTGAGGACTCCTGCTAGAAGAGATGCTTAAGATGGTGAAGGAAAACATTGATGCTGCTTGGTGTTCTCATCCCATCAAGCTTGAAACCATTGTACTCCTTGTGTTTCTTTCAACTGTCTAGATTGAAAGGAGCTTGTGGACCAAAACTTCCTACATTCACATTTGTCTAAGAGAAACCGTGCACAAAGACTTCCAGTCTATTTGCTTCTCTCTTTAACTAATGAATACAGGCCACCTTTCTAAGAAAATAAGGGTGGGCAGGAATAAAGGCAAACAAGGCATAAAGGAAGATAGAGACCAGACGTGACGGAAAACAAACACCACCACCAAGAGTTTATCTTTGTTGGTGAAAATACCTGAATGAATGTAAAGGAAGCATGACTTATTAAATGAGGTTTGCTGAGTAATCTGCTTTTCATCTTTGGTAATAGGTACGAGAGAAGCCTGAGATCAGTAGGATTCACCTTCCATAGCTGTGTTTGGTTGCTATCATTCCAATCTGTGTATATCATTTCATGAGATAGAAATAATTCCTTGAAAGAGTTTACTTTTCAAAATGATTGGCTGAAATTTGGGATGTAGAGAGAGATGCTCTGTCAAGTTGACTGACTCACTAAAGCAGATCCCTTTTAATCTAAATGATAAGATTCTGAGAAGAAAATTTGATGACCGTTTATTTCTGGTCCTGCCAGTTTGTTCTTGCAAAGTTAATCCAGTATAAGACTTGAGTTAAAAAAAAAAAGTATAAGTGGAAAAATGTTTTTTGTCTACACAAACACAAACCAACCTTGATGACTAGTTTATATTGAACTTGTTTTCTGTGTATACTGTTTAATAGTTTGAGCTTTGTGGGAACATTAAATGAGGAGAAAGAAGAAGTAGAACAAGAAGACAATGTGCAACCAGAAATGAAGAAAACAAAATCAATTCTCTTGTGTAGAAGACAGAGGGACATGAACCCTACCACCTAGACATCTCTTTCAGCTACTGTAGATTACTCTAAGTGAAAAATAATATAAGAATGAAGTCAGTGTCTTGGAAGTCATATTTCTTAAAGTTGCATTTTCTTTTTTGGTTCTCAATTACCTTAAGAAAATGTGTCCAGATTATGTATGTTAGATTACAGTATTTATAATAGATCAGCCAGCAGGCAACAGTTTTGAAGTAGCAGTCATTGTCATCACATGTATGATCTTGATAGCTATTCTAGATGGCAAAACTGAACAAAGGTAATATTTCCATGTTTTGGACAACAACGTAAGGCTCTTGTTAGAGAAGTGTGCATACTCAAAGTGTTAGACGGTAAAACACATCATCATGGCTCTCAATTTATAAAGTGTATTCTAATTTCTGGTTCTTAATGAAAGAAAATAAATATATGATTTTGTATATACCTCAATATTTAATATGATTTAAAAGTTAAATAGTAGACTAAGTTTCTTAAAGATTTTCTGCTTCCATTTAACCTGTATAATTTCAGTATAAGGATAATTTTAATCAGTCTTTGTATGTTTCTTAATTAGCTCATCCTTCCCTAATTACTATATTAGCTGAAGTTTTCTTGCTCCTTATCTCTGAAGGACAGTGTCATCATGAGGGTGAAGGATATAAAAAGGATGAAGATGGTAGTAATATATAATGTGTAAATTAATGTCACAAGCTGACATTTCATTTATTATAATGAAACAAGTTTTGGAAGGATAACTTACATTTTAAAAACACATATATCAATAAACGCAATTGTAAATATCACAAATGAATACAGATACAGTATAACTTGTATATTCCTAAATTCTTCAGTCTTGGGGGAGGGATGATCCATCTTCCTTTGGTACTCAACAAAAACCCCAAGTCCCTAGCCTGGATGAGTGCCAAAAGTCCAAAGCTCTAAGTGCTATACTATATTTCATCAAGTTTGAGGTGCATATTTGTTCACATTTTAAGGTCACTGAAGCAGGATGTGTCCTACAGCCAATGGAATCTTGCGATTACTGTCAGCCAGGTAGCAGATAGAGCTATCTTTGTCATCACACATGTGACCTTGGTAGATATCCCCAGTGGCAAAACTGGCCTATGTATCATCTCAATTTTCTGAAAGTTTGAATGTAAGGATAATTTGAGGAAGGAATATGAGGTCTGTTTGTTGTATAAAAACCTTCTCATGAGTCTGACAGCAAGATTTAAAAAGCACCAGCTTCAAAACTAGTATCAAAGGCTTGGAAGAAAATCCCAGAGTCAGTAGGAAAGTCACCTTCAAAATGGGTTGCATCATCACATTATTTTTGGAAAAACCAAAATTCTAATGGCTCTCAGTAAAACATTGACCCAGAAGAGTCAGACTTAATGTAAAGAAGTTCTAGAACTACCTTACCCAATTCGGTTGCTTATATTTTCATTTTTATGCATATACGAGAGTGCTCTGTAATAAAAACAGTATTTGTGTTTAAATAAGTCTAAAAGTTTTCTCTCCTCAAATTGAAAAAAAACTAAGTTCTAAAAAAACATGGCCTAACAGTATAATTGGCAGTGTTTTCTTTTTATTTCTTTGTGGTAAATAAAATAATGATGCACCTTTAAATGACTGCATCTTAGACTCAAAGAAACATATTTCTTGGAATTTCCAGGGAATCATTTCATGCTCTGCCAATTAGCACTGACTGTCGCTCTTCATCTTTTTGATGATGCCAGGCGTCACATGCATCATAGGGCCACTGCTCATGGTCTGTTCCTCTGCTAATGGCATTTTGTCTTACAGGAAGCCACAAAACAGAGCTGACACCAGGCTATGGCCTTAAGAACACTTATTGGAATCGTGAGGGTGTGAGGAAAAACACAATGCTGTAAAGGAAATTTTAACCTGAAATATTTGATAGCATTGTGTTTAGAGTCCACTGTTCTGCTTTGCTGCAGACAGGCGCTTTCTAGATCTCTCCGTGGTCTTGCTTCTCACCACTGTTGCAGGCAACAGCTTGCTTTGCTAAAAACAGAACATTCTCAGCTAATATTGAAATCCTATTGATGTCTAAAAAACTTACCAAGGTTTCTTTCAGTTCACAATAAAGATAGCCTTCCATATTGTTTAGAAAATAGTTAATTTTCTTATTGACTCAGACTTCTCTCTTGTAAAATTGCATTTTTGCTTTACTTTTCCATGACTAAAAAGTCTATTAAAATGTTTCTCTTGGTGAGTTGTATGTGTGTTTTTCAAAATTAAAGAACAATATTCTCCTAAATATTAATTCGGTTTGTATTCCTAAAATGATAGACAAAAATATGAGGCAGCAAATTAAAATAGCTGCTTGTTCTTCCTACATAAAAAATTCACTGGAAGAAACTATAACCAAAAAAAAAAGAAAAAAAAAAACCCACTAAAATTTCAAAGCCCAACCCGATGTCTTGAACTTTGATGCTACATTTGTGCTAAAAGCTTAATGACACAAATGAATGGGTATTAAAAGATACTGACATCCTCTGAAACTACAAAGGAGAGAGAAGATTTGCAAATGGGAGTTGGTGAGACCTGAGCATACATTCTAAGTCTGAAGTCTCCAGGACAGAATAAACTAAAGATAAGCAGTCACCAATCATTCAATGATCTATAGATACTGTAAATGAAAAAAAAATGTCAACTATAAATTAGAACGGTAGTTCTCAAACTTCAGTGTACCAAACTTTAGAGACATATTTCATCCTAGGAGCTTGTTAAAAACTGGAGAGTTCTAGTTCCCAGCCCCCAGTTATTTTGAATTAGTAGGTCTGTGGAAGGTCTAGAAATTTATATTTTTTTCATAAAAAACATTACCTGATTTTGATTCAAATGGTGCAAGGTATTATATTAAAGAAATAAGCAAACAGACAAAACCTGCTATAAAGCTTATACTCAAACAAGAAAGATAAATATTCAATAACACCCCATAATATCATATTACACAAACGAATGGTTTAGCCATTTGTTTGGATATCTGGATACACAGTTCAACAATTAGAATAGTTATGAAAAATTTTTTAAACATTTTAAGGCATGTAATGGACAAATTATTCTTTAATATTTAATGATCTTCAAAGAGAAAAGAATTTTAGTATGATAATTTAATTACATTACTTGGAAAATGTCAGTTATTTAAATATATATAGGCAGAGATTTACAGTCTTGGTCATGTACACTCTAGTGTTCAGTGAAATCTGAATTTCAGTAATTATTATTATAACTTAAACACTATAGAATTGATATTTGATATTTCTCAGGCCATGTTTGATATATACAGACACCAAAAATAACATATTATATTCTGAACAATCAAATATTTTAACATATTGAAAGGTGAGTGCTGTTATAAAAAGATTTTAAGGGTTTTACATAATATTGTATTACCTCATATGATAGATAAACAAGTCCATAATTTTTAATTTTGTGAACTATAAGAATAAAATACATTATTTTATTCAAAATTATATTGAAAATTTTATTTTCTCAGTTCAGTGTCAATGTCTGTTTTCCATATTTATTCATTGGGTACCCAACTGAGCCTTTTCTGTGTGCAAGGCACTGCGTTAGAAGCTATAATGGATAAAATGTGCTTAAAAGCTAGTAGAAAAGAGAATTTTAACAAATAGAACAAATATTTCATGCTTTGCAGTTATCTTTTTTCCCTTATTCCCTAACACTTAAGAGACATGATGTATAGAACATGATTTTGGTATTAGGCAAGTTAATTTACCTCTCAGACTCTCCATTACTTTATCTGTAAAACTGGAAGAATATTACCTACCTCATAATGTTGTTACAAAAATAAATAAGATAATGAATTAGCTCATAGTAGATGCCTTGTGTTGATTATTATTACTTTGAGTGGTCATAGGATACACTATATATTTGAATATTGCAACTGAAATGATCTCTGGAGGACATTGTTTGGTATCCTAGAAAATTATTCTCACATTTCAAAAGGGTCAGCACAAGCGGCTTAATGAGTTGAGACAATTCATGAGAGACTTCTGAAATACAGTCCTTAAAAGGACATTCATTGAATTGTATCATTATGAAAAATATTCATTGAATTATATCGCTGTGAAAAATGGCACAGCATCAAAATGCATTCCTTGTCCCTGAGTTCATCAGTTTTGTTTAGCATTAACTAACCTTGGGGAGTTAATTTCTCTGTGCTGAGCCACTGTATTGAACTTCTAACCAATTTACATTTTATGAAATGCAATCTTAAATTCTTCAGGTTTCTAACAGATAGATATAGTATGTCCTGATTAAAATACAAAAAGTAATTTCTAATTGAGGGCTAGTTTTGCTTGACAAAATATCACTTTTTTATTGCAGAATTCAGATGGATAATGAATAATAGCATAACAACTTCTTACTCATTTCCTAAAATACAGAATTGAAAGACAACTGACAATAAGTCAATATAAATGTTTTTGGAGAGAACTTTTGGCAGCTGTTATATATAATCATCTTAGCTCCCACATTGTAATCCTATTAAGCATAACCCAGGTTATTTATTGTTCTCCAAAAGTAACATTGCTTAATAGATTTTTATTTCCGCAGCATTTTTTGAAGTACATAAGCATAAAGGTAGCAGAGACATTCAAATATTAGAGGTATCAAAAACTTTGTTCATGACCAGTCTCTTCTTTGTTGTTAGTAACAAAGAAATATGCTATAAATTTTTTAAATTGTCAAAATCTAATAGTTTGGAATACTAAAACTATTGTGGCCAACCATTTTGGCCTCCTGCAATCTCCAATGTTCTATACATGTGTGTTGGCAATGTTAACTCCAGATTTGTATGTTTGCAATATTGAAGAATGAATCTAGATTTTCTCTCCCTCTACCTCTCTCCTTTTGCTGTTTTGCTTTGTTGTTGTTATATATATATAACACACATATATATATATTATTTAATTTGGCCCATTTCTTAGCCTAATCCAGTACATTTTCTGACACTGCAACAATATCAATTTTTAACAAAAATCTTGGTTAAGTAAAATAAATACTTAAAATACTTAATGCAAAAGTATTTTGTCCTGAAAACAGCAAATTAATTAAAGATCAGTTGCTAAATAAACAACTGTCAGGTGCTTTGGAAGACCTGCAGAAACAGGACTATCTACCTACTCAGGGAAGCTCTCTGTTGTAGAAGATACGCAAAGTTGCCCAAAGAATCTAAGATTGAGATCAGTCCCTGACAAAGTTAACCCAAATAGCAACCCTTTGCTCTGTGATTATTGCTGGGCTAAAAACAAAAGTTAACAGAAAAGCAAAGCGAGGCAAACAACAAAGAATAGAAGTTCTTAGTCTTGAGAAAATATATTTTTAATATTCCAAAATACTTAAGCAATGTAGTATTTTGAAATACATGTTTGAAATACATACGTTGACTCTTGAACAACATGGGTTTGAACTGCACAGCTTCACTTCTACATAGATTTTTCCTCCTCTGCCACTCCTGAGGCAGCAAGACCAATCCTTCCTCTTCCTCCTCCTCCTCAGCCTACTCAACAGCAAGATGACCCAAGAGGAAGACCTTTATTATGATCTACTGCCACCTAATAAATACTACATATATTAATAAATACTACATATATTTTCTTATGATTTCATTAATATTTTCTTTAGCTTATTTTATTGTAAGAATACAGTATATAATAGGTATAATATAGAAAATATGTATCAATCAACAATTTATTATAATATGTTACCCATAAGGCGTCCAGTCAACAGTAGTTCAGTTCTGGGGAAGTCAAAAGCCATATAAGTCTTTTCGACTGCATAGGAGTCAGCATTCCTAACCACTGTGTTGTTCAAAGTCTGCCATATTCTTTTTCCTTCAAGACTTCTCAAGATGCAACATTTTCAAACTGACTCTCTCAGCGTAAGTAACATTTATGTTATAGATTTTTAATTCTTGATTTTTTAAAATTAAAAAAATATTGAAATTGAAAAAAATGATTATTGAACTCTATATCTCCTGTTACATTTTCAGACTAAAACTATTATAATGCCCTTTTACATAATTTTAAGAATGTATGTGTAACTAAATTGAAAAAATATTTTAAGGAAAATTTTCACTATTTTATCTATAGTATGTAATGTTTACATAATCATGGCAACAAAATGACCCTATTAACTTTTCACTGGGGAAATGAGAGATGGCCTTATATTTGTGGTCGTTAATACTTGGGCTGCTATTAGTAGAGCCTAATTCTTGCTTTAGTCCAAAAGCAAGTGAAAGGTCAGTACAACAATGCCTCACTGGTTTATTATGATACTAACAGTGCAATTGACAGAAATAGGGAAGCCACGAAGGAGAGCTGATGGTGGGGAGAAGAAACCAGGGGATCAAATGTAATGCTTAGCAGATTATTAGATTCAGCAGTGAAGCCTAAGGAACAAGTAGGACTGGGAATTAGGACAAATTACATTCAACAGGGTCAGGGTTTTACCATTGTAAGAATCTTCCAGAATATATTCTGGAACAAGTATAAATTTACCTTCATCTATTCCACTGCCTGTGTTTACATCATTATCATTAAACTTCATCACTCTGAGTTTCATAAATTTTTTAAAATTTACAATTTTAAAACCATGGCCTATGTTTGATACTGACAACATTGTATAGTTAGCATTTGTAGCAAACTGAAATGTAATGCTCGTGGCAATTAATATTTTATCTTTTTCCAAAAGTTTTATTTTAATATTCATACTTTGTATTAGAATCAAAGCAAGAGGTAGGCTGATGACCTCTTAAAAGTTTCTTCCAGTCTAACAATTCACAATTATCAAACAAATTTACAATTCTCATAGTGACATTGGATGTAAATACCTCTATCCTTAACAAACAAATAAATAAATAACATTAAATCTCTTCTCGCTTGTATATTTAGGTCCAATTCAAGTTTGCTTCATTGCTTCTGAACTCCCTGGGTTGTTCCAAGGTTGTAAAAGGAGACTTGATGGGTGTACCATGTAATTACACTGTAGCTGAACACTTGCCCTCCCACTGCCTGAAAATTAGAGAAGGAGGGTACCAAAGAATTTGCATATGAGAATGCAACTTATCATTATTCACATACCTAGAAACATAAAGTGTCATACATAGCAATAGTATTAATACGATAGGGCTCATGTAAATTGATAACTGTAATAAGGCTCAAAAAAGAAAAAAAAAAGCACAAGAATTCATGTTCTTTCCTCCAACTCTGCTTTCTAAGGAAGGGTCTTTTTTTCACCCCATCTCCCAGCCCTTCAATCCCCACTGCTCAGTCTTAGGGCTTGATTTTGTTGATTTGATGGATACAGTAGAGAAGAAAATTGAAAGAACACTAGAACTGAAATTGCTTTCCATTGGAAAAGGCATAGAGGTAGCACTGAGGAACAGAAGGGTGTGAGAAGGTGGGAGGACAGACATTGAGCAAGGGGTGGGACAGAGAGAGGACATGCGAGTCCAAGCCAAGCGTGAGAGGAAGAGAGCTGAAGGGAAGAGACCTGTGAGCTGCCAAGGGGAATGGAATTTGGGTGGAGACAAGTAGATGAAGTGTATATTGTGAAGCTTTTTTGCTCTACTTTTGTGTCATACTCCCTTCTTGTTTCTTCCTTGTTATGATTTCTTACTCAATATAGAAATATTTTCTAAGGATGTGTAAATTTGCTTTGTGATTTTTTTTACTACAATGAAAAGGGCCCTAAAAATTCAGCTATGTCAGGCTATGTCTGAAGCAGGTATTATTTAAATAAAAACTGGGATAAATCAGAAGCCAAATTAGGAACTTGTTTTTCCATCAGAAGTGCAAATCTAATAAAATAGGATCATTAGGGAGAGAGACTCGTCCCCTAAGTGAATTCTGAGTTCTGGGTAATCAGTGTGTTGTGACTCCAAACCTAATAATTATTTAGAGATGTATTCAGCAAAGAGGAAAGGATGAGAGGAAGAGGGTGTGTGTGTGTGTGTGTGTGTGTGTGTGTGTGTGTTTGAGAGAGAGAGAGAGAGAGAGATGAACGAAAGGGATGCTGAGGGAAAGTTCTGGTTTCCCCTGCCTAATAAGACTTCCTCTCTGGCTAGTCAAGTCTGGCTGTTCAAACTGCCAGAAGAACTCTTCAAAGTGCCCAGAGTTACTACCTAGAATTTCTTAACTCTCAGAATAGACTCCATGTAATTGACACATGTAAATTGATATAAAAGCCTTCACAGGTTGTAACCAAAATATTTGTACCCCTGTAATATCCTGAAGAAATAAATAAAAAAAGATTGTTTCAGAGTTTCTCCTGCCAGGCAGTATTCTACTTATTAAACATCATTTCCTTAATACCCTGATCAAGACAAGAAGCACACAAAACTGAACAGGCTAACATGCTCCACTTGCAAAATTTCCCTTAAATATTTCTTGTAACACAATTAATACATATTCATTGTATAAAATCAAAAATCCCAGATAAGGAAAAAAAAAATCAACTAAAACTTTCAGAGCTGCTCTTAACATTTTAGTATATCTATAGCTATCTATATATATCTTGCATATATAAGCATTAATATTTTGTTCAGATTAAGACTACAATTTTAGTATATATAATTTTAGTAGTTATATATCTATATATCTTACATATATAGCATTAATATTTTCTTTCTTCTAAAACATGAAATTACACATATTTTATAACCTGATTTTACATATAGATTACCTTTCCACATCAAGGAAGAAAAAATAATATCATTATTTTTATTGTATCACTGGATCATTTATTAATCATGGATATTTAGGTTGTATTCATATTTAGGTTGTGTCCATATTTCACATGTTATTATGGAATTATGTCTTCATTTGTGTTTCTCTAGAATCAATGAGCAAATATTTGAGGGTAATTAATGTATTTGGGAGGTGCAGAGAAGTGGGAATTTAGAAAGTAAGGGCCAGTAAGGAATGGTGTGTTATCAAACCAACTGCCACTTATAGTTAACTGGAACTTGGTCTCACTAGGGAAACTCTGACAGCTGGTGTAGAACAAAGGCCTGAGAGATATCTCACCTGAAGAGTGAAGAACCTGGGCTATCTATATACCAAATCTGAATGCTCATTGATTGAGGACTGTTTCCAGAAAGAGGGGCACACTAATCCCATAGTTTTTCCAACCAGGTGCATAGGTAGTAAAGGGGGCTTCCCTGGCAAAGAACACTCTCAGGCAAAGAAAGACTGGGTCTGTGCAATGTAAGTCAGGCCAGTGTGTACTTAAATGGTAAGAGTGACAATGGGAGTGGAGCACCAATGACATCTCTGACAGTCAACCTCTTACACTACACAGATCCACCTATGTGCCACTTTAATTTCATTCTACTCTGTGATGGCTTCTCCAATTTGGTGGACAGTCATAATTCCTGAAAAAAAGAATAAGTAGGAGGGTAAACAGTACACTTTACAGCCGTCACCACTACAGCTGGACTGGAGACCACAATCAGTGTTCATCTCCCTTCTCTAAGACCCATTCTAGATCCCCTTCACCCTTGGCCAGCACATCTGCTGCCCAAGGTGTTAACCAAAACCTTCAACTCCGTGGGGTTTAAGCCCTTGAATTTTTATGTGCTTATGAAGCCGTGGATACTACAATTGCCCACTTACTGTAATTACTGGAGATGGAAGCAACAAGAGGTGTCTCAGTAAATCTCTTGAGTTCTAAACAGACTCCTACCTGCTCCTATGATGTGATAGTAACCCTATGTCCTTAGTACAGTCAAGGTAAATTAATCCTGCCCCCAGAATAACTTCTTCCTTTGCCTGCTAGTCTTTTGGATTAGGAGCCTAAAATGACCAGGCAACAGCTATAACTTTAGATTTGGTAGAAATTATATCTTCCTGACAGAAGCTTTCCCTATTGCCTCCTCTGAAAACCAGGACCTCCAGCCCAATAGAGCTTCAAGTTGAGGGGATAAGTGTAACTTCCTGAAATGGATCACTGGAAGGGATGGTAGGCAGTTTCATTGTTATTTTGACCTCTTTCTCTCCAAATATGTATATTTTATCAACTAGGGACACAGCACTTATAACAGTTTGAAGTATATGCCATGTCCTGAAATTTCCCCAACATCCTAGAGTGTTCTTTCTAAGTTGGTGTGACTTCAATAATCTACCAGGCCAGCAGCTTCAAGGCAATGAAGTATATGAAAGAAACAGTGAATCTCATATGTCCACTGTTGTACTTCCTTTGCCTTAAGAGGGATTCCTTGCTACTAGGCAATGTAATATGGCTTCATACAATGATAGATTAGACATTCTGTGAGCCCTTGGATCGTGGTGATAGCCAGGATAAAAAAGATAAATTCTATTCCCAGAAGATATAGCTAAACTCAGTAAGGGTGAATTTCTGCCTTCTTAAGAATGGAAAGGGTCAAAATAATCAGCTAGTGGCTAGATGGTCTCATGTTGAAAGATGGTTTCTGTCTTAGTCTGTTTGTGTTGCTGTAACAAAATACCTGAGACAGGGTAATTTATTAATATCAAAATAGACATTTCTTATTGTTCTGGAGTCTGGGAAGTATGAGCTCAAGACACCAGCAGCCTTTGTGTCTGGTGAGAGCTACTCTCTGCTTCCAAGATGATGCCATATTCTGGCATCCTCCAGAGAAGACAAATGCTGTGTCCTCACATGGTGGAAGGAACCTAAGGACAATTTCTTACATGGTAGGCACTAATTAGTATTAACTAAATTTGTATTGGAAGTTGAATCTCAGTCAACACACTACCTAGACTTGTAATAATGCCATAATAGAACTTAATTTCCCACATTATTATTAAGAAATGAGAGAGTTCTTAACATGCTAATTATTTAAATTAAAAAAATTAATGTTAAAATATTTAACTTTCTTCAGTTGCTGTAATTTTCTATACTAAAAATGCATAATTCTATGTTGAAAATTGCTAAAGAGTAGTATTTAAGAAAGTTCACTACAAAAAATTATATGTGACACTAATTAGCTCTATTTAGTCATTCCATAATATATATTTCAAAACAGCATGTTGTACATAAGTATATATAACTTATATATAACTTTTATTTGTCAATTAAAAATAAATATAAATAAAAAAACATTTAGTGTTATTAAAAGTGCATATATTTTACAGTAAAAATTTAAAGTCCAAAATAAGGCCTATTTTATCTTTACAACATCTTTGATTATAAATGTTGTATCATCTTAACTATTATCTAAATATTGACTCAAACATATTTAACCCTATTTCAAAAGTGATTAAAAGTTCTTCATTTATTTTTTAGATCTCAACCATATTTTTAAATATCAACCATAAGTGAAAAATATTAACCAATATATTTCAAAAGAAAACTTATTTTTTGAAATGTTTATGTTCATCTCAATCTAGCTTTTCTCTTCTATTGTATTGGTTTACAATTGAGAATCAGTAGTTTCCACTGCTAAAGAAGACTATGCAAATTATTTTCTGGCAGGCCTTGATAGCACATATGTTTCTTCTAAGAATAACTAAGAAGCAATCTGCTGATGAGTATACTTTATATCCTTGCATCCAAGTTCTTCAAGAACACTCAATATCTATGCCACCTAAATAGAACAACTACTCTGCCTCCAAAGTACTCATTCTCATTTCTCTTGTATGTCATTCAAAATCTGTAGGACATAGACATATTTAAAATCAAAATTAAGGAATAATTTCTGTTTTACACCATACTATTAATATCACTTAAAACAACAGTACCAGTGGTTTTAAAATATTCAATGAGAAATGAACTTAAGCTGGCTATAAATAAAAATAGAAAATTTTATTATTCACATAAATTGAGCAAAAATAAATGAAAATATTAACTCTGTAAAGTTAAAAAATGAGCTGAATATTATTTTAAGTTTGTCATGAAAGTTAAAATCCTAAAATTAAGAAATAATATTTTTTGCATCCCTTTAAGCCATTTGAAGAACAAATATCAATATTTGTTCAATGAATTAAGGTTATTATCTTAAACATATTTAACCACATATCACTAAATGGTGTTTTCAAAATTGCAAATGGTAGCAGTATCTTATTTATGAGGGTCTCAGTTTGACTTCTTGAAATAAAAATTCAGATGACGTTAAACTTTTCTTATACAGAAATGCCACATTTATCACATAGTTTCCTTCTTTACATTTCTAAAGATTTTAATAATCTAGAAATGCATAGAATGAAACGTTTTCTCAGTGCACCTTCTGGATTCTCCATTTAGAGTGGTGAAATTGAGTTGTTCTTGCCTTCTCCCACCATGGCTACAGGTATTATATCATATTACTAGCTCATGTGCTCAGTGCTTCCAATTGCTTGTCCAAAGCTAAACAAAGTGTTATCCCTTCCTAAACATTACCAGGGTATGTTGTATAAATCTAAGAATCAATCCTGGTTATTGCTTATTTCCTGGGACAGCAGTTTGGAATACAACCTAGTGTTCACCAGATGCACTGCTCTGAGGCTCCACCTCTGGGTCTTCCATCATTGCTGCCACTACGGTGAGGTTGGAAATCTGTTCTATGTGATGTTAGAACATATTTTGAGTTGCTCATAAGTACATTGACCAAGTTAAAGAAAGAATGTTCCCATTTCAATATGATCAGTTAAGAGTCCCACAGGAGGATGGCTTAAGCTTAAGAGTCCCACAGCAAGTTTGAGTGCAATATGTTAAAGTGGTTGAGAAACAGCCCTCTCATCTGCCCTGAGATCCAAATTCTGTTATCATTGTTATCACTTCCCTGTATGCCACCTTGGTCATAAATTAAATATTCTTAAATGTGTGACATGTTAGTGAGCTATCCATTCAATTTCAGTGATAATGTGTCTATCTTTCAATAAGATTGTCTCTTATAACCAATATATATTTATGTTTCTTTTAACCCAATATTATATTGTTATGATCTTATTATGATCACTACTGCTTTTAATTGTAAATTTTCATGTTACTATTTCTTTTCTTTTTTTATCAGCATATTATGGGGGTACAAATGTTAGGGTTACGTATATTGCCCATGTCCCCCTCCCCCCTCGAGTCAGAGCTTCAAGCATGACCATCCCCGAAACATTGCACATCTCACTCATTATGTTTTATATACCAATCCCCTCCTCCCACCTGACCAACTCCTGATAAATGTTACTCCTATATATCCACTTAAATGTTGATCAGTTAATACCAATTTGCTGGTGAGTACATGTGGTGCTTGTTTTTCCATTCTTGAGATACTTCACTTAGTAGAATGGGTTCCAGCTCTATCCAGGAAAATACAAGAGGTGCTATATCACCATTGTGTATTAAAGCTGAATAGTACTCCATGGTATACATATACCACATTTTATTAATCCACTCATATATTGATGGGTGCTTGGGTTGTTTCCACAACTTTGCAATTGTGAATTGTGCTACTGTAAACATTCGAGTGCAGGTGTCTTTTTTGTGGAGTGTCATTTGATCTTTTGGGTAGATGCTCAAACTAGTTCAACCTCTGTGGAAAGCAATATGGAGATACCTTAAAGCTATACAAGTAGATCTACCATTTGATCCAGCAATTCCACTATTTGTTTTCTAATTGATCCATGTTGTTTTCTTGTTCTCTTTTTTCTTGTTTGCTTTCAGATAAAGAACTTTTTATGATTCCATGTTTCCTTTCCATCAGTTTGCTAGTTTTACACTTTTAAAATATTTTTTGACTCTTTAGAGATTATAACATGCATACATAATACATCAATTTTCTATGATTAATATATTTCGGCTTCCCATTCAACTTTTCTTGATTATGTTTTTACCTACTCATTTACCCTTTTCATTGCTCTTCATTCCTTCCCGTATCTCTGAGCTTCTTTTTATTTTCTTTTTCCTTCAGTTTGAAAAAGGTAGTCTAGTGCAGGGCTACTGCTAAGGAATATTGTGTTTTCCTTGTTGAAAATGTCTTCCTTTTCCTCTCATTTGGAAGTCTATTTTCACTTTTAGGTAGGCATTCATTTTCTTTCCCCATTTAAAGATATTGTTCTGTTATCACTGATTTCATTTGTGTTTTTCTGTGAGAAATTAACTGACACTCTTTATGTTTACAGGTAATATGATTTATTATTGCCAGATTTGGCTGCTTTTATGGATTTACTATTTGCCTTTTATTTTCAGCAGATTCACAGTAACATGTCTGGGTATGCTATTCTTTATAATCACTCTCATTAGGGCTTTAGCATTTGTGGTTTGATGTCTTCAGTTGGTTTTGGAAAATACTTTGCCATCATCTTTTCCAATATTTCTTCTTCTGCAGGACTTTCTCCCCTCTTCTTCAAATATATGTTTCTTATAACATGGCATTTGCTTATTTATTAATTTTTATCTTTTTGTCTTTTTGCTTCCATCTAGAAATTTTCTTCTGACCTATCCTTTATTGACTATTTCCTTTTCAGCTTTGTCTAATATGCTGGTTAACACATCTACTGTCCTCATTTTAATTATGCATTTTTCAGTTCTAGAATCTCCTTGTAGTTGTTTTTAAAGTTTCCAGTTCTCTGTGAAAAGTTCCATCTTGCATTTTAATCCTATGAATAGACATATTAACTACAGTTATTTTAAAAAGTATATTTGTCCGCATCATTACTTGCTTAAAATCCTTCAGCGGCTTCCTCTTACACCTTAGAGGGAACGCTGGTATCCTTCTCCTGACCTAGATGGCCACATAAGGTCTGGCTCCTCTACAGTCTTCAACTGCATTTCTTTACTCTATTTGACGCCTCCGCGGCACTATGCTTTCCCTCAAGTCAGAGTTTTTCTCTTCCTGGCGGTTTTTTCTATCTTTCATGTGTTATCTTATTAGTAACTCCTCTCTCACCGCTCTTAATATGTGCCTTTCCATCCTCCCCCGCCCATTCCTCACCTGTGGAGGCAGCGGCTGTTTCCTTCCTACTGTACGGCCCAGGCCCTAGCCCATTATTTGGCAGATGGCAGGCGTCGAATATTTGTGAATGATGTGATTCCGTGACGGAAACTGCATTCCTTCTATTTATTGTTTCTCATGATAGTAAGCGGATTAAAGACCTCTAGTTTTTTTTATCATATTCATCTTTTTACTCCTCAGAGCACCTAGAGTATGTTAGATACATGCTTAACACATTTGGCAAATTGAATTGTAAAATGCTTATGAGTGTGAAAATCAGAGTATGAGTATATATGTGATATAGATAATGTATATCATCTGTATTGGTATCTTTATCTATATTAATGATGTGACCATACCTATTGATATAACTACCTGATATTCTTAAACCTTACATATGATTTTAATAAACTGGTGAATTTGAACTCTTCACTGATTTTCACTAAAATTTTTTTTTCTACAATTTTGAATATCTGTAGTAACATGAACAAAGTATAGTTTGATCATGATTTGAATATAAGGGAAAGAGAAAAGATATTCATGTTTTAGGAATTATTTAAAATTCTGGTTTGGGGCCAGTTGTAATATATATCAGCTATTTTAACAAATGTATGCAAATTAGTTGAATAATTAATAATTTTCATTTATCATCTAAAAAGAGGTTCGGCTGACATATTCTGTGTTAATGGAAAAATGGGAAACTAGAATGGCACCAAAAACAAAGGTGTGAGAGCAAGTTGGTGCTAAAATCCAGAAGGAACTTCTATTAACAAAAAGTACCAAAGCACCTTGAGTCAAACTTATAATAGAGTATTCTATTTACATGAACTATACGTAATAGTCAAATTTATAGCAGTAAAGAATACAAGAGTGGTTGCTAGGGGTGGGGGAAATGGGGAGTTGTTCAACTGATATGAAGTTTCAGTTGTGCTAGACAGAATAAGTTCTAGAAATCTACTGTGCATCATAGTGCCCATTGTTAACAACACAGTATTAAGCACTTCAAAATTTGTTGAGTATAGATCTCATGTTAAATATTCTTACTACAAAACTAAACAAAACCAACAACAACAAAAAAACATAAAGAAGCAAGGAGATGTTGGGTACATCTATTACCTTGGTTGTGGTGACAGTATCACAGGTGTTTGCATAGCCCAAACTCATCAAATTATGCACATTAAACATGTACAGTTGTTAGTATATCAACCATACCTCAATAAAGAGGTTTAAAAAAGAGTAGTGGATAGTTAATTGAGAAGCACAAATTTAACTTACACGTTCTCTGAAATATAGCAGCCTGATACCCAAGAAGTACATAGACATTTCAATTATCCTCTTTTCTCTGGATTCCATCTCAAAATAGATATATTTAGCAAATTTATTTAAAAAATAGAGATGATTGACTAGCCTATTTAAATTCACATGAGTACTTCTTCCCAAGGAACTCAGTTTACTCTTGGACTTACCCTCCCTCCATTATTATTTACCTTTCTGTAACTTTTCCAATATTACGTTTGCCAATGAATGGTGGAGGAGTTTGCTAGAAATGGCATACTACACCTTTGAATAAGTTGTCTCCTTAGGGGAGAGGAGAGACAAAAACTTGGTAGCAGCAAGGTATGACAAGAATGGTAGATTTTCACTTACTCTACAGGTTCAAAGTACCTAAGAACTTTATCATGTGGACAATAGATGATTCTGTCTGATCAGTCAGGGTATAGCAGTGTATGTCACTAGACATTGAGAAATTTGGGTATCAGCTAACAATACCATCCACTCTCCATTCCTTCCCAGGAGTGGGGATTTAGGAGAATGTTGTTAATAGCAACCAAATGGAGATTAAGCAGGAATACAAGTATTCCTGACATTTGCTTTGTTGTAAAACACCAGAGCTGGGTATGGATGCAAAGGCTGAGATGAATATGATGTTTGCTCAAGTAAGACAAAGTTTCAAGGATACAAAAATGCAATCTCAAAATTAAAACCTCCTTTGGAGGTAATAAACTATGATACTGACATAAGAGGAAAATATCAAGTAATATGGAATATAAACATGGGAAGCATTAGCAAAAAATAGGGAAAAGAACATAAGTTAAAACAGTAATAAAGAATATTCTCCATAGAAAGGCAATAGATTGTAAATCTAACATAAAATTAAGTATTTATGTTCTTAAAGAACTAGCCAAACACTTAACTAGAATAAATTTAAATACTTATAATATAATTGAAGGAAAATATCTCAGAAATAAAACAGACCAAATTACACATCAAAAAGGTTCACCATGGTTCTAGGCAAAATGAATGATAAAAGAAACTAATACCAATCCTGGAAAATTTTTTTGATTTGCAAAATAAAAGAACATAAACTATAAGCCTGCAGCAGAAGACAAACTATGAGTTTTTAACTAAGAAACAAAATTTAGAGTGACTTAACACTTATCTGTAACCCTAAATGTTAGTAAACAATGATTAAGTGTATAGCATTTTAAGGAGAAAACATCCTGATCCAAGAATTCTTTGTCTAGCCACATTGTTATTCATGGTAAGACAGAAATAGAAACATACTCTCATAAATATGAGGACTTAGAAAATATACCAACCATGTATTATTTCTGAAAATAAAATTATTGAAAAATTCACCAGCCATTCATAAAATATATCAAAATTAAGAACTGATGAATGAAGAATTGTGGTGTAATTTCTCAGCAGTATTCACTAAGACCATTTAAACAGTGATGTCATTGTTGCAAATATTTAAAAAGTAGTTTTAAAAAGAAACTTCAATCTGTAAAAGCATTATTTAATGAGAATAATTGCATTTTAAAATTTAGCATTTAAAACAAAGACAACAGTAAAAAATGGAGGGAAGGCAGATATTTTTTAAAAAGAGGATGCTGATATCACATTACATAGGGAGATGTCAGAAGATACAGTTTTATTGTTGATTTTCTTAATTTGAATAATTACAATGTTTCGTATGAAAGCATTTTAAAAACATTGAAATATTTCAAACATTCAGAAATGAACAGAGAGTAATAAAACACCCATGTACTATTAAAGAAAATATTATTCAATGATACTTGCTAAAGTACAGTAAGGAAGACTTGACTCTGGACCATTGCGAAAAGGACAGGGATCACTGCAATAGTATTTTGTAGTGGGAGAAAGAGATTGGGCTCAACTTTGAATTCATGTTTAGCAAATGGGAATTAAAAGACAAGGAACAGGGTTGGGGGTCAGGGGTTAGACAATTACTAAGAAGAAACATCTGGGGAAAGGGGGATTCTGGCTAAACTGACCTATAGGATTCCTGCCAAAGACAGGCTAGAGAATCAGACACCACCCTGGGATGGTGGAGAATAAGGAACCTAATCAGATATCGAGGTTGATTAGATATTGAGGGTGGGAGGTTTTTGCTGAACTGACACAGCAGGGTTCTTAGCTAAAACTGCATTTTACAAGAAAGTACACAGATGGGCCTAGGAGAAGGTATAGGAGCCTGACTAATGTTTGGTCAAGCAGAGAAATTTTGTCAGTCCCTACCACTCAGATCGAACGAATTTTTGTCGTATTTGCTTCGAACCTCTTCCTCCTGCCTTTATTTTGTTTCTTTAAGAAATAAAACATTAAAGACTCAGCTCATGACACTTCATGCCCCTCTCCCCTTTCATTCTCTCACCTTCCTTTCTAATTTCCACCACAGTCCTGAAGTGTAGTGTGCCTCTTTTGTTTCTATGGTTACCAAATATGTTTTCATCCTTCACTAAAGTAGAAAACTGATTTATGTGTTTTAAAATTCTACAAAATACACCATGATTTACATATCATCTTAAAACAATATTGAGTGGAAAATGCAAATGACAGAATTATGGAATCCTATAGCAGTTAAAATGAAAGAACTTGATTTATATGTACTAACATGAATGAATTTTAAAAACCTGTGCAGTATAAATGCTTGTTTTGTAATAATCTAGTGTTGCTATCTATAAATCAAATTTAATAACTCTTGCGGCTATGTGGTTTTATGCCATATAAATATACCACAATTTATTTATCCATTTTTTGATTAGAGGTTATTTAGCTTGTTTCCAGTTATTTCCTATTACACATAGCGATATAATGGACATCTTTGTACTTATCTCTGTGCACTTGCATGAAAGATTCTTTAGGGCTGCAGTCCCCAACCTCCAGGCCGTGGACTTCATCTGTATTTACAGCTGCTCCCCATCATTGACATCACCACCTGAGCTCCATCTCCTGTCAGATCAGTGGTGACATTAGATTCTGCATTTTGTATAATTATTTCATTATATATTACAATGTAATAATAATAGAAATAAATTTCACAATAAATGTAATGCACTTGAATCATTCTGAAAGCATCCCCTGCCCCAGTACATGGAAAAATTGTCTTCCATGAAACCAGTACCTAGTGCAACAAAGATTGGGGACCTCTGCTTTAGGGTATTTGTTGAGTAGAAGAAATGCTGGATTATTGATTAGGTACATTTTCAACTGTTATAGGTATTTTCAAATTACATTCAAAGTTGTACCATTTTACACCAGCCATACATGAGAAACACTGTTTACTCATACCCTCATAATACTTTGTATTGTCAGAATTTTAGAAATATATACACACTGCTAGTGAATTTGAACATCTTTTTACATATTTAATTGACATTAATGATTATTCTTCTGTAATTCATGTATATATATATAAACATGGTAAGTACATATACATGTATAAATATCTATGTATATCTATCTAGCTTCCATTTTAAATTGGGGTGTTTGTCTTTTCACGTAGGATGCTGGAGTTTTCATGTGACCTGGATACTCCAAATTTGTCTGTTACATAATTTGAAAATATCTTCCTGCTGTCTGTCTGTGTCTTATCTATTCACTGTTTTTACTGGGTCTGCTTTATTTATTTTTGTCAGTAATTTTCTTTACAGTTTATGATTTTCTCTCATTTGATTAACTTGTCTCTACTCAAGCATAGATATTTTTCTATATTTTCTTCTAAAAATTTTAAATTTATGCTTTACATATGTAGGTCTTTAATTAGGGAGACCATATGTCCTATTCTGCCAAACACGGTCCCAAATATTTTAGAATTTATCCCAGAGTTTTCATTACATAATGAAGTATTATGATTTTTTTGAAAAATATTGATATTTAATATGTTTTTGTTGGAGTAAACTAAATATATGAACAAATTAACAAACTTAGTAGACTATTTACAGTTACTTAATTAATATAGAATTTGACCCAAACTAAGTATTATGATTAATAGTTGCATTAGAATAACACATTCCTTCTTCACAGACTTTCTCTTTAGATTTCCACCCTCTGCCAGTGTCTTGCCAGATAAATCCCTTCTAGTATAGCACACAGAGCTCTAACTTTAAGCTGTGATAAACCCAAAAGATGGTCAATGATAATCCTTCTCTCTTTTACCATCCCATTCTAGGTTCAATGTTACCAACTTCTCGTTTTCAAGGATATCATAGCAATGAAATGTTCTCTGACATAAGGAACCAGAAACAACTGACTCTACAGTGTTTCGAGTGTATAAAGATATTAAACTCTTGTTGCCCTTGCCAGCCACTTGGTATACCAGCCAGTTGTGCCCTAATTGGTGAGATGCAGAGTCTCTGATTGTCAATCAGTGGGTTCAGTGGAGATTATATGTCAGTAGTTTGTAAAATACATGTGTTAAAATCAGAGACTGAGAAGTATTGCTCAACTGTGCATAGAGAGTAATCTAAACTCTCTTATTGAAGTGGCTTTGTAGTTTATTGCATAGTGTAAATCTATAATATTTGTTTATTGTTTGACTATGCTTTTTAATTTTGCAATAATCCCATTTAGCAGGAATGATCTCAATATTAAAAAGTACATATTTAATAAAAAAGATAAATTATTAAATTTCAGTTTCTCAACCAAGTTGATGAAGAAACACATGACTTACAGTGTTTACCTTTATCATGTAATTACATTATAAATGTTAACACATTTTGCCATCCACTATAGAGGCCCTAGTGATAGCAATGACTGTGAGAAAACTGGAAAATGTAAATCTGGAAGAAGTATTAATAGCTACTTCAAAACTGAGTGGTTTATCAGAGAATCCTAAAGATAACAATTTAAGATGAGCTGTAGAAGGTAATTATGTATTTCTCTGAGAAACATAACCTTTCATTTAGATCAAATGACTATTCTAAATTAATTTTGCTTATTTTTCAATCCAAGTTTTCTTGTGTATGCATAAAAGGTAAATCAATAGCTATTAGTGTGTTACTTTAAATGGCAGAAGTAAAATTTTTCAGAGTCAAATGATAGTTTTTTCTTCCTAGTATTCTTAAATGCTTCAAGTAAAAATCGGTTAATATAATTTGAATCACACCTTAATTTTTCATCTTGTTCATGAAATTGAAGTGAAGTTTTTGGAAATTCGTTCTGTCTGAGGAGAAGCATCAGATTTTATTTTTATTGCTATTGTAAATTAAGTTGTAATAATCAAGGGTGAATATAATATCCACTTTTGTGGAAATAATGTGAATACAAATTTGTGTAAAGCACAGAACAATGTAAAACAATTTTCTTACTAAATCAAGAAGCTTATAAGAAACACATAAGATATGAACTTAGAATTATTTGTAGTGTAAAAGCAACTGAACCACAAAATTTGAGGATGCTAATATTGAGTGAAACAATAATGCAGACTGTTAATACATGGTATCTCTCTTTCTTAATTATCAAATGGATCTTGAAAGTATTTAACCCTTTGAATATCTACTTTGTAAATCAAATTATAGAGATATAAAGATACTCCTTTAGTAAAAATTTGACTTATAAAGTTTGGTTATATTTTATTTCAAATCACTTGAAATTTTTGAATCCATGTGTTCTATAAAAGGAGTGCTAAACCAGGTCAGGTTTTAAGGATTTGGGAAAACTGAAACTATTAAAAACCATGCTTGCAAACGAGCTTGTCTTTATAAACTCTACAAAGGACCAGTATAAATAAGAATTCAAATGGTATAAAAGATTTTATTTTGAAATCTCTTTAATTATCTTGATATGGGAAAAAGTTTTGATAGGTCTACTATTTTAAATTAGATACGCTTATATTTTCTAGGAATGGAATAAAATTGATAAGACCTAAAATATTTGCAACATCTCAATTTGCTGAAAATTTCAAAATATTTCTAGGTTAAAACAATTTGTTTCATGACTTTTTTACATAAAATATTTGGCAAAAATACCTCAAATGGAGGTAAAAAGATAACACCCAAAAAGATAATATGGTTAAAATTTTTCTAAATCATAGTACAAAAGAAAGCAACAAAGAGAGAGAGAGAGAGAGAGAGAGAGAATTAAGTAAATTAAGGAGAACATTGCTCTAAGCTTACCAGGGAATATTTTTTAATAAAAATATTATTTGGTATAGAGAAATAGCAACTAAAGAGCTCAATATTTTAAAATTTATTATCCCTAAAGTACAAATTTGAAAAGTGTTTCACGGGGAGGGAAGTGGGGGAAGGAAACACACATAACCTAAACATCTGTACCCCCATAATATGCTGAAATAAAAAAAAAAAAGAAAAGTGTTTTAGATAATTTTGGGAAAGATAAATAAAAAAATTAAAAAAACATTAGAATTACATCTTTAAAGAGTAACAGCACCAACGGTATAGTTTGACATCTATATGGTAGAAAAAGTAATTAATATATGTGACTATCAAGAATAATTATTGTTCAGTTTCTGTTATGTATTAATGTTAAGACAATTTATGTAAAGATTTTTCTGCTTAATATATCAATATATGGTATTTTTATTTTTTGAATAAATTTTATTTTTGAAGATATTTTTATAGAACTGAATTATAACTCACCAATATATTAAAATACTTTCAAACAAATGTTTCAAAATAAATGTGTCAAAATTAAATGATTTTAATTATTTTCAGCACTCCCTTTCACTAAGAATATTCCTAGTTTAGGAAATAAATTACATGGTCACTATAATTACATTCATCTGAAATTTATTTTTGTGTGAGGTAGGTGTCTAAATGTTTTTTTCCACTTGTCTAAACAAATTTTTCTGTGTAGTACATCTATTTCTTACTGATTTGTGACCATAGTTTTAGCATACTATGTTTCCATATATATGTTAGTTTGCTTATGGGTTCTATGTTATGTTCTTTTGTACCATTTTTGTACTGTCTTAGTTACTATAGCTTTATAATAAATACTGATTTATGATAGATTGATTATGATATCCAATCTCTTTCTTTTTCTTAAAAATTCTCTTTGAACTTCATAATTTTTATTAATACTGTTGGGGTCATTGTTCTAAAATTAGTTTTTCCAATTAATGAAAAATTAGGAATGCTACCTGCTGTATAAGAATGCTACTAATTTTTTTATAACTTTATGTCCAGCTATTTTTCTGAAGTTTTTAATTAATCAAATAGTTTGACTTAGATTATAATTGTGCTATCCAGAAGTTGTCTACAATATTTATCTCTTTTATGCATTCTTTGTGTTTTATTTGGACTGCCTGGGACTACTAGAATAATATTGAACTGATAAAGAGATAGCAGATATCCTTATTCCTGATTATAAAGAGAATGGTTCTAATGCTTATCTATTAAGCATGAAATTTTATAGAGTTTAGGGAGATAACCCTTAATCAGACCGAGGCTAAGAGAAATTATCATGAATTAGTATTTTATTTGATCGAGTGCTTTTGCTGCAGGTATTAGGATGATTATATTTTCCTCCTACTCTAATCTATTTCCCTGCTATTCTATCCATCTATTAATGTGGTAAATTATATTTTAAATGTTCTATTGTTAAGCCATTTGTTCATGCTGAGATAAACATGCTATGAGGTTTTGCCACATTTTAAAATATAACTTATTTTGTTTATTATACAAATATTTCATCTCAACTTTTGGATATAAATTAATAAGAGATATTGACCTAGATATTTCTTTTCTTCTATTTTCTTGGTGTATGAAGGTGATATTATCCTCATAAAAAGAATTTGATAAACATTTCTTCCTTTTATATGTTATATGAGAAGTTACATAAATTTGTGGTTACCTGTCTGAAGGTAGGGTAAAATCTCTACTGTGAAACTGGCTGTATCTGCCACATTTTTGTGAGTAGATGATGATTGATAATTTGACTTAATAGTTACATATCAAATCAGGCTTTTTTTTTTCAAATCTTCTCGAGTCAGTTGTATTAATTCCCATATTTTTTCTCGAAAGTCTATTAATATTCTGAAATTTGATTTGAAATATAAAATTTTAAATTCATTGATAAAACCTTATTTATTTTATTCAGTTATATTTAAAAAATTTTTTATGTATGAAATTATGTTCTGTTTTCCTTCTTAATATTTATTTTTGCCCTTTGCCTATTAATAGGTTTTTCATGCTTTAAGTTTTATTAGTCAATATACAGAATCAGCTTTTGATTTCTTTCATTTTCCTTATCAGAAAGTACATGCATTAGAAGTGTTTAGTTTCTAAAATTTATGGTGAATTTTTCTTGGTTATATTTTTCTCATTGATTTGATGCCATGTGGTACGTACTGTAAAAGTATGGGCTGTGAGAACAGAAACGATTTTTTTTTTATAGATTTACTCAACCCTGTCCTTCTGTGTGTCTAAGGCTTTTCAAATTACCCTGCATGGCCTCACAAGGCCAGATCAAACAGCTCATCTCTGAGAAATATGACAGCTATGCTACACAATGAAGAGGTATACGTAATATTTATATTACATGTCTTCGCACTCAAGTAAAGGGTTTTCTTTTAAAGATAAATTGTATTATATAATATCCTTTCTTCTCACACTTCAGCCATCTTGAATCTCAGTCTAACTCAATGATCCTTCTATGATGAAACCTCTAGTGTGACAGGACATCTGTACTTACAGGACATTTGTATTTTCATGTAAGGCCATGAACATAGACATTTAAGGTTCTTTCCAACATTTTAACTTAGGGTCAGTTTTTATGTTTGTTTGTTTTTTCAGATTTGGACCAAAGCAGCAAAGGACCCCAGCTGCATAGGTGTTCCCCCCAAACCAATGTTGACCCTCTGTCCTCTTCCTCCTTCCTTCCCACATTACCGTTGGCATGCCATCAACATATTAATTCAGTATTTTGTGTGGGCCAGGCACCATGCTAGAAGCAGGGTCTACTGCAGGAAACCAAACAGATACGAACTTTGCTCTCAAGGAGCTTCAGTATAGATGGGTAGGAAGATAATACAAAAAACATGTACAGAAATTATTCATAAATTAGCACAGTGATAAAGGCTTACAAATCCAGCAGAGGAGAAAGAGGAGGGGAGCCTTCTATGGGGAGGAGGCTAAATGAGACTAAAAGAAGAAACTTGATGTCTCAGACTTTATGAATCACCTGACAATCATTAAGAGAAGGAAAGAATCTGTGTGGGTACTTTGTCACTCTTTCACTTTCTGAAAGCACAGCGGTTATGAATATAAATATTCTGAAGTCTGACTCTGGAATTCATCTTCTGGTTCCACTATTACCTGCTGCGGACATTTGAGTATGTTACTTGACCTCTGTAAATGTGTTTCTCCCTTTATAAATTGCGGATAATAACAACATCCACTTCACAGGATTGTTAGAAGTAAATGCAATAATCCACGTTAGATAATAATCACAGTGGGTCACGGTAAGCACTCAGTAAATGCTGGTTTCTGTTAAATATAATTACTTTCTTTGTCTCCTCTATTGCTTTGAAAACTCTCACAGAAGCTCTAGAATTTCCTGTATATAAACTAGCTCTCTCCTACTCTGCTCCCTTGCCCACCTCTCTGTGCGAAACCCCTAACAGGACACAGCTTGTCCTCTTTGTATTCACCTGAGCAAAGCCAGGAGGGATCCATGGACCCCAAAGTATACCCACATGCAGAATGGGGTGGGATGGGGTGGGGTTTTCCTGAAAAGGAAACTCTGTATTTGTTTATGGAGAAGTTTTCACTCTTTTTAAATATTGATTAAATCAGTGGTTCTCAACTCTCTCTGCATACTAAAACCACTTGATAATCTTTTAAAATATCACAAATACCAGCCCTACATTAGATCAATAAACTCAGAAGCTCTGTGAGGCAGACCTAGGCCTTTGTATTTTTTAAAATCTACCTGTGTGAGTCTAATACACGCCCAGGACTAAAAAGTAGTGCATTATATACAGCTTTTATGAACATTGGTCAGAGAAGAACAAATATATCAAGCATGACAGTACACATAAAAGCTCCTATTGAGACACTGAAAAAAACTTTTATGTGGAATACAAGAAAAAAATTCAAATAGAGCTACTTATAAAAGAAAACAATCAAACAAAATCCACAACATGACAGAGAAGCATAAACGTTTGAGGAATTCTCAACTTTATTTTGGATAACAAAAAACAGCTGGAATGGTAACTTTAACTTCAAATAAATTAGAATTTACATAAGAAATACATGTGATTTTATCTGTTAATTAAAAAATAAAATAATAAAAATTCAAATAAATTAGAATTGAAGCAAAAAAATTATTAAATGGGACAAAGGATGTAATTTCATATTGGCAAAAGTTACAATCCTTAATGACAATATGACAATCACGAATCTCTATGAACTGAATAATAGCATCAAAGTACATAAAGCAAAGTTACATGAAATACAAGAAGTTATTTACAGAAAGACGATCACGCTGGGAGATTTTTAAATACCTCTTTTATTCTTGACAGATCAAGGAGATTGAAAAGAAATAGTGACAGAATCTGAGTAATATAGTTACTAAGGTTGAATTAATAAATATATATTAGTCATATACATGTGCCAGAAGTATTTTTGGAAGGAAATGTAAATTATGCAATAAATTGAATATGATAATCTGGGCATAAAAGCATGACAGATTTACAAAGAGAAAATAAGAACTAGAGTGGGAAGAAAAGAAAAAAGAAATGGGCTACGGCTGCCTTTACATAGGCGGTGGTCATTAGATATAATTTAATTTTTTTCACACACAAAAATTTTATTTATTTTTCCTCTTTATATATCAAATGCTATATCTTTATCATATAAAATTATAAAATCACAGATAATTTCTAAAAGAATGAAGTGATTAAAAACTCTAGCATGCAGATAATCACACTACCCACATTCCTTCCTAAATCTAACAGAAAATTATCAAAAAGCTCTTTTGTTGAATCCCCTTAATAAAGGCCACTAGAGAAACTTGTTGAATATGCATAACTGAGTTTGTTAAACATGTAAGCAATGGATATTATTTTGACAGATTTCAATATGCCTCAAATGTGGGAGTTAGGGATGGATGCTTATAGAATTACAAAAACTGAAGTTAGTTATGGATGGTTTTATGGCAGAAGCTAGGGTCATGGTACAGGCAGTGATTTGTCAGATTTATAAACTAGGGGACTTGCTGGAATAGTCAGTGGTCTTTGAAACATATAAATCTTTGTAGTTACTGTTACTTAGCTTGAAACACAAGACCTGAAATGATCTTAAAACATTCTATTTGAGCTTAGATCATCTGTGTTGCAGGTAATGGTTTGATATAGTTTACCTATTTTATTTCCAAGCTGTATTTGTTGTATTTTTTTTTCTTTTTCAGATTGAGATTTCCATATCAATTAACACAGATCTACACAAAAATTTTTAATGGCAGGATAATATTCCAGATGTTTGAATGAACAATAATTTATTTAACCAAACCACTACTGTTGGACATGTAGGTAATTTTTATTTTATTAATAGTAGCTATTGCTTGTCTTTGTACATTTATCAGTGAGCATTTGCCCAATACTTCCTTAAAATGAATTCCTAAAATTGGCATGGCTAGATTACAGAAAAAGAATTTTAAAAAAAGGTTTCTGATAAAAATAATCAAAGTATCATTCAGAGACTATACATTAGCTGAGCATGGGGTTTTTTGCTTCCCTCAACCAAGTTAAGGCTAAGTCATTCATTTATCTATTCAAAACTTATCATGTGCGAGGTACTGAGTAATACCAGTGAGGAAGATTTACATGGTCCTGGTCTTCATGAATCATAGTGGTAGAAAAGTTGGAATGTTCTTCTAGGGTGTGGTGGCTCCATCACCCTAGGTAAAGGATGAGGAGTGAGTCTGGCTACAGTTGCCCATTGAGGAAGGGTGAGGCAAAAGAACAGAATGGGCACAGCTGGCACTTCGAATACTTAGTATGACAGGGAGCTAGATATTGCCTATGAGCCACGTGGATACCAGAGAAGGCCAAGAGCTATCTTGCGGGTTGCCTGCAGAGCTCAGAGGACTCTAACAAAAAAAGACTGGAGGCAAGCTATGGGGATAGGAACAAAGCCGAGATGAGAGTGGGAGTCGTATGAAGTCAGTGGGAGTGTTACTTACGTGTTTCAGGGGATGATGTAGCACAGTGCAAGAATCTGCAAAGGGAACCTCAGAAGAACCCACAAAAGCGCACCAAAAGAAAGAATCGGCATGTGGATGCCTGACATAAGAGAAGGTACTGCCGGCCAAGTTACAACAGCACCGGTCTTGTCAGTCTCTGCCTTTTCTCTTTCAATCCTCTCTCTGAGGCTCTGAGATAAACCAGCTGAAACCAGTGGTTTAGCCCTGGAATCCTATTATGGCCAAGTTTGCATTCAATTCTTTACTGGAATTTCTTTAACACTGTAAGATATCTCTTGGAAAGGCAACAGGCAGGGCTCCACACAATGTAGGCATGGTAGGAGGAGACCTCAGAGCAGAGATCACAATAATCCAGTTTTCTGAGGTCTTACGAGATCAGGGTCATATGGCTGCAGGTAAGTCCAATTTTTTGATATCTGCTAACAGCGGCCTGTGATGCTCTGGAAACCCACGGCATTGGGAGGAGGGAAGATAGTGAAAGGCATTGAGAAGAGAAGTTTGTGTTCAGATCCAAACACTAGTACTAGGATGAATTTCATACAGGTTTTGACTCTAATAACAATGGACACTTATTATTATCTCTTTAGAGACTCTGTAAATTAGGCAAGGGTAGGGGAATGGCTAGTTCAGGGTCTCTGGAAGCCTAGTGTTCTCATGCATGAAAGGAGGGTTTGGACCTATTGCCTCAGCTCCAGATGCTTCAGCTTATCTTAGGAGGGTCAGGGCCAAGTCCAGGTTGGAGTTGATTAAGTTATTTCATTAGCTTGTGGAGAAACTGTAAAGATCATTTGGTGAGATTGCATGCCTTAGTTGCTCAGGTCTGGGGTGCCCAAGAATACTGATGGAAGGCTGATTGCTGGCCCTGGGCTAAGAAAATTTATTTTCTACCTTTTAATCAAATATCTGTTTGACTTTGCTGTGTCTGTTTGTTCTTTTGATTTTGGGGGGCAATTAAAGAGTCAAAACATGTTTTTGGCTTTCAATGAATAAGTGAAATGAACTTAAGTGTTTTTCTTCCTACTTTTAAATTAAAATCTAAACTTACCACATGGATAAGTTTGTTACTGTGCATTTTAAATTAGATAAAAGAAGAATCAAAATCTTCTTATTTTGCAAAGGTCACTATGTGAACTTGAGAATTAATTTAGAACGTACTATTTGCAAGGATGCAGCTTATTCCAAAGCTCCTATTCCTTTTATGCCATTGACAACTAAAAGTAAACAGGCCCTGGAATTATTTTTAGGTGCAATTTGCACATCATGAAATACACGATGACTAAGCAAAAACATGCATGAACACGCAAACAACTACAAAATAACATGAAACAAGATATCAGTACTCCGGAGGTACATCATTGTACAGCCCTTGATATATGACTTTTCTAATCACCACCCTGCCAATAAAATCTTTTACTCATATTGCATCTGTATTTCTTCAAACATGAATTGTTTTAAAGTCTCTGAACGCTTACCTTCCTTTAATATTCACACTGTATATCTTCTTTTCTTTGGTATATCACATTCTTTATGTCAAGAAAGTAACATTTTGAACATTTTTATGAGATGCACTGAAAAGATCTTTGATGCATGATTCATGATCCAAAATTTTAGTATTCTCCCACTGCATTGTGTAAAACCTTAAAATATCCAAATATGGTATGCGCCAGTTGGTTGGGGAGCACCCCTACGCTATTTCCCTCTACTTCTCCATTCTTTCTCCACTGCCCCTTGTAATGGTCACATTTATTGTTGATAGTGGTCATGGAATTGCATCATTATTCACAGTAGCCAAGATAGGGAATCAACCTGAGTGATTCATTGTGAATGTATAAGTAAAAAATGTGGTATATATGTACAATTGAATACTATTCAGCCATAAAAAAGAAGAAAATTCTGTCATTTGAGACAACGTAGATGAACCAAAAGGACATTATGAAGTGAAATAAACTAAGCACACAAAGACAACTACCACATGATCTCACTTACATGTGAAATCTAAAAGCATTGTACTTTTGAAAGCAGAGGGTAGAATGGGGTTATCAGGGGGCTGGGAGGAGGAGGTTGGAGGATTGAAGAAATATTGACCAAAAGATACAAAATTTTTGTTAGATAGGAGAAATAAGTTCAAGAGACCTATTGTATAATATTCTGACAGTAGTTAATAACAATGTATTATATTCTTGAAAATCACGGAGAGAATAGACTTTAAACGTTCTCACAGCAAACAATAAGTATGTGAGGTAATGCATTTGTTAATTATCTCAATTTAGCCATTCCACAATGTATACATATTTCAAAACATCATGTTGTACATGATAAATATATATTTGTATTTGCCAATTAAAAAACAAATATAAAAAATTAAAAAAAAATTTTTTCCCTTCCAACAAGAAAGGGTCATGGATACCTACCAATAACAAGAAAATATTTTGAAAAGATGACAATGTAACTGTTAAGTATCTTTTGTTCCATATTGTTTTATTTCATATTTCTATTTGTAAGTTTTATTGTAGACAATAAACTTCTCAGTATTTCACTATGTAATATAATATATGTATGCATAGAAAATAAAAGATGTGACACTGATCCTTAAGTTATTTAGTATTTTATTTGTAAAATAGACTAATACACAAGGACAACTGTGTACAATGCCAGAGATTATACCCATATATCAATATTTAGGTTGAAAAATGTGCATTACAGATGTAGGCATTGAAAAGAGAGGCAATGAGGGTAGGAGTAGTTAAAAGAGATCCCATAGAGAAAGTGAGGCTTAAAATTGACTTTTAGGAATAGATAGAATTGATTCAAACAAAATGACAATGGGTTATTAAGCAAGGAACAAAACAGGCACAACGTGTGCTTGTTGACAGGTGAAGAAATCAGTCTAACCAGATTTAATGGATGCCCATTGTAGGCACAGTGAGAATATATGATGAAAGAGATAGAACAAGGTCATCTTGTTGCTGGCTGAAAAGCATGACTCTATATATTCTTTTCACCATTCAATTCAATAAATATAAATCTTTATGTAGCAGGCCAATGTGTTAGGTATCTGAGAGGTGATGTGGGGGAAATGATGAGTACTTTATTTGGCAGAATGAATACAGTGTTTAGTGCTATTCGAGCATTACTCTGCAGAAAATAGGTGTTTCTTAAGAAATAGTTCCATAGAGCAGATTTCCAGAGAAAACAAAAACATTTTAGGATCCCAAATAATGCACTTTAATCAGGATGATTTGTCATTTTTAGTCCATTTGCAGGTTTTCTAACAATTTACTCTCAGCTCTGAATCATCAATGTGCTCTTGGTTGCTGATTTGTATAGTGTGAGTTATGTTCAAAAATATGCATTAGTTTTCTTCTAGAGCAGGCTCCCTGGCCAACTATTTCTTTATCTTTGATTGTTCAGCTGCAGTATCCTTTCATTTTCTAATTTACATTTTCTCAAAAAATACAGGAGTGTTCTCTTTCTATCACTGAGCTAATTGTAAGTTTCTATTATATTCAAGCATGTTTCTTTTATAATATTATGAAGCTTTTCAAACCAAAATATATTATAAACAAATGTATTTTCCACAGTTGGTGAGAGAGAAGAGTGTAAGGAACTCAGGAATATATTTATGCAGCTAAAACACAAATGTTTGTCATGCTCAAAAGATAAGTAACAGTTCAATTCTTCTTCAGTTAATGCTTGTTAAGGTCTTTTCTTTTTCCTGTAAATAAAACTTGGAGTGGAACTATAAATTAGAGAGGGAATGGAGCTATGCAATTGTTCATGATTTACATGAAACTACAGTAGTTGAAAGTATTATTTCAGAAGGAATTTGCTCTGACATTTTTCAGCAATTCAAATATACCTCATATCCAGTACCAACATTTCTTGATGTTATCATGACCAACTGGGCCATTGTAGGTTTATTATAAGAAAGACAATTTTAAATTACAGCATAATAGCTACTGAGACATGACCTTAAAAGTTAGCAGGTCATGGGTTAACTTCTTACAGGAAAGAGCTGTTTCCCATTTTCATTCACCTGGAGGGATGGGTCAGAGTAATTGGACAAGTCTGAAGTTTCTGGGCTTCACAAGGGGCACAGGTGAAAATATAACTTGTGAAAATTGGGGGCTAATTATCTTTCAATTATAAAATAGTGGCCACATGTAGTCTTCTGCATAAAGTGAGAGTTTGGGACAGCTCAATGAAGTTGATAGTAAATAACACATTTTTAAGAGGCTACAAAATCCTTAGACTATGCTAATTTGGATTACAGTTTCTGATTAGACTGGGAGATGTTCTTGTAAGGTAAGAAAATAATAATTTGAAATGTCTGAAAACAACATATTTGTTTTAATAAGACTCTTCAGCCTTTGGTAATTTAGGAACTCTGCATGACTAAACTATGTAAATTAGTACCACTCTCATAGGCTAAATTATAGATTATTCACCACGCCAGATACTGCAAAAAGGAAATAAGTTTTGAGCCACTCTTCAGAGTACTCTATAGGTAATAATTAAAAGATAAAACCTTTTTCATTTAATATTTGACCAAAAAGACCACCTAATGTGACCCTATTATGAATTTTTAAGAATCTGTGTAAGTGACTTTTATAGCATAGTGCAATGAGGAAACTGAAAACAGCTTGGGAATTCTCTCTCTGGTCAAGTTCATCACCTGAAATGTGCAGAAAACTAAGAAAGTCTTTTAAAAATGAGGATTTCATTTATAATGACTGAGATGGAAGGAAAGGTTGACACATAAAATATCCTAAAATTACTTAGATTAAGTTTTACAATTATAGTATATTTCTTTTATGATGAAAAATACAGATAAATGTACTTTGAGATAAATTGGTTTGGAAGTGTCCAATTTAGGGGCAGTTATTACCTTTGTCCAATACCCATTGAAGCAGTGATGTATCATTTAAAAAATCATAATCAGTTCTTGGAATTATAAAGGCCACCAATTTTATTATTGATTGCTTCCCAAATTGAAATTGTCTTCTCTGTCAATTTCTTGTGGTATAATTTGCATTATTCTGACATTCACACATATAAAGTATTACCCATATAGGTTAATATTATTTTTTAAAATCATGTTCCTATTAGTATAAAATATTGATTAATTTAGCAAAAAGAGTCAGCAATGAAAAAGGTGCAAGTAGTCGTAGGGTCATGCTATGGCAGTTATATAACCAGATAGCAAGTATTAATAATGCTTCTAAGGTTAGTCAGATGAGTGAGCCTCTATCATGGAGATGGGTGGACCAAAGTTCTCAAAAAACAGTGGACCCCACGATAGTCTAAAAGGCTTACTTTGAATTATATAAATAAATTACCTGATTGTGCCTCTTGTTCATTTGGTTTTCTAATGCACAAAATCTGTATAAATGCTGTTATTACTATTCCTAACCTATCTGATTGGATGTGATGTGATTAATATAGGAAGTATTCAGCTCAGTCAGGCCCCAGCCCCTCCCTGCAGCCTGCCAGTCCAAATTTGCCTCAGTCTCTGACCCCTAAGTCAGGGAAATCTAAAGCCCCTCATTTTATACCTCAGCGTTAAATCACAACTTTGCTGCAAGTTTTGTTCTACCTTTCTTCTTTCTCTGACTCTTTGTAGGTCTGCTCAGAACTTTGAGTTCTTAAACTACTCTGAAGAATTCTAATTTTACATTATATGTCCAAATTTACTGTATATATTGAATTTTAAAACAAACTCATACAATACTGTCATAAATCCTAAGCTCATTATCATAGCTGTTCTTTTATAGTGACTCTCATTTTCTGCTATTTTCATGTCTCTGTCTCATACAATAAACAGAACAGCTACAAAACATGCAAAATCCACAGCTTTCCTATAAATATCAATGACTAATTAAAATATTGTGAAAATGGATAAACTATATTCAAGATATAAAATAAGAGCTTATTACCATTAGTATCTAAAAAGCATACTAACAATCTGAAATAAAGGCCCAATAAAAGTATGCAAAGAATAATAACAGTAATTGACAAAAGAAAAACATAAAAGCCACTAAATATATGTTTAACTATGTTAACTGGTGAAAGTTTTCTAAATGGGTAATCTAATACATTGCTTATGGAAATGTAAATTGATACAAATATTTTCAAATGTGACTTGCAAAATGCAACTAAAAACCTTGGAAAGATCCATAAAATTTGATGCAATAATTCAAGTCATGTTTTTTTCCTAAAGAAAAACCATGAATGTATACAAATATTTCTGTACAAAGATACCAGAAAAATGCAAAAGTCTAAATACCCAAGAAGAGGGTGCAGAAGGAATATTGTAGTATAGCCTAGTGGAAAAGAGGAAAGGGCACTAAAATTAGATTGCTTGAATTCAAATCCTAGTTTCTCACTTATGAACTGTACAGCTTTGTGTATTAATTTAATCTCTCTGTACCTTAGTTTTCTCATTTATAAAATATGGGTAATAGCACCTATCTCAAAATATTAAGGAGATTAATTAGATGATACAATACACATTAGGAACAGTGTCTGGTACATGCTCAGTAAAATGTACTGTTGTTTTATGGAATACGCAGTTATAAAATCATGTTGGTAAATATTGGTAATGTGAAAACCATAAACAATTATCTTAGTTGGATAAGTATGTATCAATAATATTTCAATATAATAAAACCAATATTTTTGAACTACCTTCTAATGGTTTTCCTATCTCAGTGACCCACTTTCTTTCCCAGCAGGTGTTCTACAGTTACAGACTCAGGAAACAGGAAAGTAAAGGCCACCAGGGAAAGAAAAGCACAAGCAAACCTCACTTGCACAGTTCTGATGTGCAGGAATTCCAGATACCACAGTTTAGTTAAATAACACCAGTCTTCCAACAACATGGTTTAAATTTTAGTCGCCATGGTGTAATAACTGTGGGTAAAGCACAAACTTCACCGCCAGTTCTCCAGTCCACAAATCACTACATAGCAGAAGTACGTCATGATCAATGACCAATCATATCACTTTTTTCAAAGTCTGTTGGCAACTAGGCACTATGCAACTGTGAAATCATGCACAGACAGCAAAGCATGTGGTATGTTGCCTCTTGGTCTCCTAGTGATAAATCTGCCTGACATTTTATAAAAATGCAACTACAAATGTGGGAATTGGCCAATAAAGATGAAAGTACAGCAAAGAAACAACAACAAAAAAATGCTGTAAATGACATTCTAATTGAAAGTGAATAGTTATAGAAGAGAGAACTTTCTGTGGGAGTGTTGACTGCTGCCACTGGAGAGACTCCACATACACAGGGGAACTGAGTGAAGGTGAACTTATCAATGTAAATGACGAAAGTGGTTTTGACAAAACAGATGAAGATGTCCCAGAGGAACTGACACCAGCAAAAACCTTCACATTAAAGGAACTCTTGGAGATATTTCATGACATTGAAGCCACAAAGGATAAAATGTTGGAGCTGTTCCAAACTTGGATAGGAACATAACAATTTTGAAGGTATGGTAAAGATGCTTTTTCATTATCATAAGTCATACAAGGAAAAGAAGACAATCTGTCCAAAGTACTCAGAAAGTTTTTATTTTATTTTTTTTACAAATAAATGAAACATTTTACTTCTCAGTGTTTCTAATATTTTCATTTACATTGTGCTAAACAAATGACAGTGTTATTATTGTTGTCATTCCCTATACATTTATAATCGACAGTGAGAGCTTTTAATGTTTTTGACATAAATGTTTAAAGGCCATCATTTTCCCATTGATTATTTAGACTGCTTTGCATGATTTTGGCCTGCATTGTCATTTTTATGAAACTACCTATCTGTGAAAGTGAAAGCTGCCTGTATATGATATAAAGGCAATAAGATAAAAAAGGGTAGAAGGATGTTCTTCCAAGTCTCAGAAGAGTTGGGGAAGAGAAGCTGTCAAGAACATGTCATCTGATATGAATATCCTGTCCACACACAAGGACTGATGTTGAAACCAACAGAAATATTTGGGAAGATTCTAGAGCATGAAGGGGTTGCTCCTCACTTCAAAAGCCAAGAAAAAGTCAAGCCTTTGAGAGAAGCCAGGAACCAATATGGGGTTAAACAACAGTTTAGATATAGTGTTGATTATTAGCAAGCCCTCTATATTGGCATCCAGTGAAAGAGGTGTAGAATTTCTTATGAGACCAACGGAAATGTGGTACCTGTCAGGTTGCTCAAGAGAGGGATGAATAAACTGGGACTGATACCCAGATGGAGGATGTGGCTGTACAAGAGCCAAACTGGTGAGTCTCCTTGGGGAAGGGAGATGCAAGTGCTTTCTGGAAGTGTCTGAGAGAATAGTCCAGGAAGTGCATTAGTGGCAGTGTGTTAGGTGCTAATAGGAAAAATGAGCTATATATACTTCAACTGGAGGACAGAAGGAGCCTCCAGAAATAGGAAAATCTTTCAGAATCTCCCCTATGATAGTCAAAAGGATATATAAGCTTACTCCTGACCTCAAAAGCCACCTTGAAATGTAGGGAGAGAAACATCATAAGAGGCACTGGTAAAAAGTTTAAATTTTACATCAACAATATTCATCAGACACAGTTTTAAACCTCAATTGGATGGGAGTTTTGTGTGTGTGTGTGTGTGGCTATTTCTTTTTTTTTTTTGCATACCACTATGTATAAATTTTGACCTATCTAGTATTATATATATAGACCGAAGGTGTGGTTCTTTCAAAAATGAATCTGTTCTCTAAGTGAAGAGGTTAAAACTGAATTTTATGTTCTTGATACAGTTCTCTATTTTCCAGATTTCCAGTGATAAAGATGTGTTGCTTTTTAGTCAGTGAAAATGTTCCTTACAAAACCAAACAAAAACAATGAAAAAGTGTCTTAGAACTGCTAATGTAGTGGAGAGAGTTCTGGACTAGGACTGAGTCTTTGGAGCTACTGTATCTGAGATTATTTCTTCTGTGGAAAAAAAAAGGGATAGTAATATCTGTCTGCCCTATATACCTACCACATTTATTTGGCAAATCTAGTGAGGTAACATAACACAGTTAAGTGCCAGATAAAGATTTGTTTTTATTATGGATTTAGGGTATAAAAGCCAAAGTGGATATTGAAATTATCTGAATAGATTGATTAATATAGGCAGAAACATTAGATAATTCAGATAAAAATAATTAACGTGCCATTGTGGGTATAGTGTTATTTGCACAGATCATAATATGCAATAAGTTCTCGGACAGAAGAACATATATTAAACAGAAATTTTGCAAGCTGGGAATGAGCTGATCTTAAGCAAGAACTTTAGCCACCCCTGCAAAGTCAATTGTATTTAATTTGTTAGAAACTCATTATTTTTCTCAATTTGAGTCCAGGGGAGGCAAAAAAAAAAAAAAAAAAAAGCCAGTTATATTTTTGTAGTAAAAATATGAGCTACTTAATATGTAGAAATTTTTAGTCCTCCAAGAGGGTTTTATGTCAGGATTCCAAAGCATGTTATAACACACTGTTTGTTTCTGCACTGTGGCTATTTAAGCTGAACACTGTGGAGATGGGTCCATTTCTAGATAATTACATCCTTGAAGCTGGGAGTTCTGTCTCAGGCAATTCCAGCTCATGAAATGTAATGTCATTCCATGCTCAGATGAAAAAAGTAGCTTGATTGCTAGTTTGCTTAAGTGTTACCTAAAAAAGAAAAAAGAAAAAAAATAAAGAAAAAGAGGCAAGGAAAACTTAAATTTGCAAAATTAATGTTGTTACATTTTTCTGATTCTTCAAAATCTTGTTTTGCTTTTATGCTAAAAATAGACTACAACATGTTAATGATTTTATTCCTCCTTTCCCACACTCACCAAATGCTTATTAAAGGCCTAAAACTATGCTAGAAACAAACTGTCTCTAGGATAAATAGTGATTGCAGATGCAATTATTTGAAGTATAATTAGTTTTTTACCCTTTTTTATCATCTAATCTTTGAAATACCTGGAAAGAATCATTCTTGTTACAGATGCCTTTCTCTTTTTTGTTTGTTCTTTGTGGTAGATTTTTTTTTATTGTGGTAAACACACATAACATAAAAATTTACTGTTTTAAAGTCTATACTTCAGTGATATTTAGTATCTTTTTCAATGTTGTGCTACTATCACCACTTTCTAGTTTCAGAACAATTTGTCACCCTAAATCTTTTCTTTTCTCAAAAAATTATTAACATGTTTTTGATTTCAAGACAAATGGCCAATAGAAAAAAATAATGGGTTATCAACATTTTGGGTGAAATTAGTAAATTAAGAAATATACTCTTTATTATTGGCTATGCCTCTCATTCAGCATTCCTTTAAGTCTGAATTTTCAGGTATTGAAACCACTCTTTATAAAATTATTAAATAATAAAGGGCCACAAGGAAGAACTGTGGCAGGGAAAATATATATAGCCAACCATTGTTCCCTAGCTTGCTTTCCCATAATTGCTTACTAGTTAGGAGTCCTATAGGTAATGGTCATAAAGATTCTTAGCTTTCTGCATTGCTCCTATAGATAGATAACATCACCCTTGTGAAACCTAACTCTAGTTTTTGAGATATCTTCCAAGCCCTGCATTCCCATGGAATGGCTGACCCATCCATACCAAGGAACTCACTCAACTGGTCTTGTGGTACCCACCCAAGAACTGACTCAGCAAAGAAGACAATTTCTACACCCCTAAGGTTCTGTCCCAAACCCAGCCAATTAGGAGACCCAAATGCCTAGCCTTTTGCTAGGCAAACTATGTTTAAAACTCTTCCTCCTAAATTCTCAGGGAGACAGATTTGAGTACTTCCTCCATTCCCTCATATGGTACCTGTGATATTAAACTCTTTCTCTGCTGTAACCCCTACTGTCTAAGTGTATTGGCTTCCTCTTGACCAGTGGACAATGAACCTGGGAAGACTGTAACAGTATCAAAAGTGAAATTATTTTTTGTATGAACAAAGTGTATGTTTTACAATCTGATGATAAATGTAATACTTGCAGGTAATAAAGAAGCTGGTAAAATAGAAAATAGAGAAAAAGAAAATTATTTAAGACATATAAAATGTTTTTATATTACTTTAATTAGAAAAAAATATTAACATTAAATAAGACAGCTCTGAAAATACAGATAACATATGTCAATGTTATTTTTATATACATATATTTTGTTTGTTTTGTTTCACAAATTTGGCATATGACACATGTGTCATTTTTACCTTAATTTTTCTCTTAACATTCATTACAAATGTATTACCATGTTATTAAATACCTTTGATGCCTACTCTAAGGACAAATAAAAATTAGAAATAATAGGCTTACTTATCCTATTGAAAATAAGGGAAAGGATTTTCCTCCCTTCCTTTCTCTTAGAGCATTTAATTTACTTTAAAAACTTCTGATTGTAATTCTTTTCCACTTTTTGAAATGTATATATATCCTTTTAAAAAGAAGGCAGACTTTTTGATAGCTTTATGACCCAGGAATGTCTTTCTCAAGTACCTGGGAGCCATCTCTTTCAAATGTAAACATTAAGGAAGATAGTGCCTCCATTTCCCACTTTCTAGGGAAAGGTAGGAGTCTAACTTTGGTAAGCACCGTTTTCCAAGTTGCAAAACTACCTTCTGGTGTAAAAATAGGAGAAGTTTGTTTCTCTTCTGGATAAAGCCAGTTAGATAACACAGAGGATCACCCTAATTACCAGGTAAATTTAGGATGAACTACGTTTGACAAATGGCCCTGTCAAGTCTTCTTACTTGAGAAGGAGTTATTGTTTAACTTAAAAATGGTGTTTATATAATGGGTTGTATCTGCTCGGCTATGTGAAAGAGTAAGATTTCTTTCTGTTTTTGTAATCTCTTAGCAGATTGCCTGTGATAGGAATCAGATCCTAGTTTAATGCTTATTCCATAATAAAAGTGTTTTTTTTTCTTTCTACTACCTTTGTATAGAGGAGATTTTGGTTTTGATTAGATTTCTCCAACACTACAAAATACTCCCCCACAAAAAGCTATAATTTGTTTTGTTGTATTTGAAATCTAGGCTATTTTCAAAATTTCACTATTAAGAACATTGTAATAAAATATAGAATTAATTCTCATCTAAATTCTAGTTTCTTCAAACAGCTTCCTGGAAAGAAATTAATTGGGTCAAAGATTAAACTTTATTTAGCTCTGGATATATGTATGATAATCTTACTATGATATATTTCTGAAAAGTATATAGAAGTAAAACATATAAAAACAAAACAATTGATTTACATGTTATAATAGGAATTTTGTTTCAAGATAATTAGAGAAAGATACTATTCCAACTTGTTTTTGTAAATACTTAATTTCTTGCTCCTAAGAATTAGGAAGTATATACAGTTACAAAAACACTAAATAGATTAAGCATTAAGTACAAGCAGATTCATTTTCTGAAATAATTTCTTACTTTACATTATAGCTCTTTTAACTTCCTCATAGTGATCCTTAGTAGACGGAGAATCTTTTTAATGTGTGGTAGAAGCGTAGGCTGATAGTAATTTTTGCAAAGGAATGAACAGCAGGAGATTATAGTGCTGATTTTGATGCTATCTTATCAATTTTCCTAAATCTTTTCAAGTAGAGATTTAATAAAATACTTGGTCTTCTTTTGCTAAAATTCTGTATAATGATTATTCATACAAAAGCTCTAGGAAGCTATGTACTTCCATCTACACTGGGATCACTGGATGTCAGCAATTTTTACCATGTTATTATGGAAAAATCAATTATACCCAAGAGTAAAAACAATAGTTTAATGAACTTTCATGCATTTACCACTCCACTTCACAATTATCAACTCGTATTTCGTCTATATTCCACCCATTAGCTGTTCCTATACCAATTTAGTCACTCACTTCAGCATATGACTCCAAAGATCTCTAAAAGAAAGGGAAATTTTTAACAATATAATCATATTGTCATTTTACTTTATTCCCATTTCCACATTCCATAATATTACTAGTAATTTGTTAATATCATTCACATTTCTCTGGTTATCTCTTAATTTTTGCAATTTGTTCAAATTGGATCTATATAAAGTCCATATATTTTAATAGGTTGAGGTGTCTTTTAATTCACTTTTTATCTGCAGATCCCCGGCTTTTTCCCTTGAAAATTTTTTTTAAAATAAATTTTATTGTATACATATGAGGTTTACAACATGATATTATTGGATACATATAGACAGTAAAATGGTTACTAAACTGAAGCAGACTAACATATCTACCATCTCACATAGCTACTGTGTATGTGTGTGAGTGTGTGTGCGTGACAAGAGAAGCTGAACTAGACTCACATAACAAGAATCTCTACTACAAACAATTTTATTAACTTTAGTTCTCATGTTGTACTTTAGATCTCTAAATTTGTTCATCCTACATACCTGCTACTTTGTATCTTCTGGCCTATATCTCCCCATTTCCTCGCCCTCCAAACTGGTGGCAACCATTGTTTCATTCTTTATCTCTGTTTATTTGAGTTGTTTTGTTTGTTTGTTTGAGACAGAGTCTCGCTCCCTTGCCCAGGCTAGAGTGCCATGGAATCAGTCTAGCTCACAGCAACCTCAAATTCCTGGGCTCAAGCAATCCTCCTGACTCAGTCTCGCAAGTAGTTAGGGCTACAGGCATGTGCCACCATGCCTGGTTAATTTTTTGTTGTTGTTTTGTTTTTCCTATTTTAGTTGCCCAGCTAATTTCTTTCTATTTTTAGTAGAGACAGGGTCTCGCTTGCTCAGGCTGGTCTCAAACTCCTGACCTCAAGCAATCCTCCCACCTCAGCCTCCCTGAGTGCTGGGATTACAGGCGTGAGACGCCATGCCCAGCCTGACCTCTTTTTTAAAGAATATTTTTATAAAAAGAAACTTTTGTTAATTATTTGTTTATACTAACATACAATTCATATAGGAAAACTAAGCATTGATTTTTTTGTTTTATTTTCTTTTACAATTACTTGATTCCCTGTTACCTTGCAAAGGTGATTAATGACTTTTAATTTTTATTTTATTTTTGGTGTCATTTAAATTAACTATGTGGGGGAGAAGGAAAACTTCCCTTCATCCACAGAAGTTTCACTGAAAGATAAGAGGAATCACAATAAGATGAAGTGATTACAAATTTATTTACTGTGCACATGAGGAAAACCACAGAGTGATTTACCCAATATCCCAGTGCGGTCCAGAAGTTCAAATATCCTCATTTTAGAGGGTAGGAAGAGATGAATATAAGTAATTCTGTTAGGGGCAATAAATATTTACTAGGGAGGATGAATAGATACTTGGAAGAATAAGTGGATGGGGGAAACAGATTGACTTATAAATGATTCTCTTTGGAAATTATATTAACCTGAGAGACATATATTATGTTTAAAATGGGTTGGGCCAGGTCTGGTTACATTCTTGATCTTCTTTCCTGCAATATCTTGAGATGACAGGGAGGAGAAGGAAAGGCAATTGTTCTTTTTGTTGAGTCCATCTGTTTTTATGCAGATAGAGGGAAAGCCCCTTCCAACCCCTATTGATCTCTAAGGGCCCTTAATTCAAAATACTCTTAACCCAAGGAGTCATATTTTGGGGTGAAATTTTCTGAGCTCCTTCAACTACATTAGAAAGATTTCAATACATTGCAAATCAATACTATTATTGATATTCAAAGTAACCCATCTTTGGCCAATGGGAGCCTCTTGAAGTTGGTTCCTGAGGCCTTTGACACAAACCTAGTAGTCTGATAACTTCATTGCTTTTGCTTTTAAGAATATTAAGCTGTTCTCAAGAATGGAAAAACAAGCACCACATGTACTCACCAGCAAATTGGTATTAACAGATCAACACCTAAGTGGACATATAGGAATAATATCTGTCGGGTGTTGGGCGGGTGGGAGGGGGGAGGAGGGGATGGGTATATACAAACAAAATGATTGAGATGTGCAACATTTGGGGGATGGTCATGCCTGAGGCACTGCCTCGAGGGGGGAGAGGGGGCATGGGCAATATACGTAACCATAATATTTGTACCCCCATAATATGCTGAAATAGTAAAAAAAATATATATTAAGCTGTTTCATCCTCAATTTGCACATTTCTTGCCCTCAATCTATTATAGAATCAGTCATTTGTCAAAAAAAGTTTATTTTTTATGAGAAAAACATATTGGATGAACACAGTCTGAATATTAGAGATATTCATTGTAATTGGATTGTGTATCACTTAAATATTTTGATTCTGATTCTTACCTTTTAATTAAACCTCATCTTTTAGTCAAAGTCTTTGAAAATATTTAGCATTTGTTATACTTTAATGATGTTGTTTCTGTACCAGTGAATATGCCACGTAGACTGAGATCAAGCAGAACTCTAATTTTTCTGTATTACATTTATTTTTTAAAAATATAAAACGAAATGCAATAAAGTTTTAAAATAGCAAAAACTTCTTAAGAAATCCAAATTATGAATTTTTCTTTGAAATAAGGCACACAACTTGTTAGTTGCAGATATTAATTTTAGTATCCTTGATGTGCCAGATGAAGACTAATTGCTCTTTAATATACTACTTGAATTAATTTCCATTATAATCCTATTGTCAGCAGCCTCAGCATGAAAGTTTCTTCAGGTTCTTGGTGCTCTTGGGGAGAAAAGAATTTCAGGATCCACCACCTAAGCCAAGCAAGCAGCAGCTTTTTTTTTTTTTTTTAATTGAAAGCAAAAGTACACTCCCAAGAAAGAGAAAGAGCAGGCAGGCTCAAAGAGAGCAGCTGCACTGGGAGGAAGTGGTTTTTGGTCTTTTGAAGTTTTACTAATTGTGGGGAGGAATATTTAAAGTTAAGAGGTGGGCTTTTACTAAGAATATGAGTAGTAATCCCTAGAATTGGGTTTCCTCCAATTTGTATACTTTATATGGTTGTTTAAGAACTCTCATGGCAATTTCAAGGACAGAGGAATTTTAAAAGTGCAATGTAAATGATATTGTAATTAGCCAAAGTTCATGTAAGGTGACAGAGACAGC
>VBSM01003176.1:28105695-28150120 GCA_008086735.1 Cheirogaleus medius
AATGTAAATGATATTGTAATTAGCCAAAGTTCATGTAAGGTGACAGAGACAGCTAACAAGCTGGTTGAAGCTTGTTCCTGTCTGCAGTTATCATCCCCAACTAGGTAGCTTCTGCCTGAGGGTTTTTTCCTTTAACACCTGCACCCAATCTTCAAGCCTCCAGTCTCAGCCCTGTCTCCTAGTCTTCTACTCTAACACTATTATAAGGTATGTTTTGGTTGTTGAATCTGCACCCTGAGGGTGAAGTAATCTGTCTAATGTTATTCTCTGAGAAATCTCTTAATTATTGTTGTACTTTTTACAGATAAACATCACTAAAGGATAGTGCAAATATTTGTTCATCACATGATATATGAAAGTTCAAATTTGATATAAGAAAGCAATTTGTGGTAATCATGGGACATGGGGCTTGGTTCTCACAAAACATTATGTACACTGAAGGTGTGAAAGCTATGTCTATGTCTGCTACACTGAAACCATAGTAAGCCTGACAGTGCAGTTGAGAAAAGGAAGGTGGAAGTAAGCAACTAGGATGCAACAACACTTTCCTTACTTGAAAATAGAGTAAAAGAATTGATCTTTGGGTACAGAAGTGCCTTCTCCTCTATCCTAAAATTTAAAGATAAACAATAAAAATAAACATATAAATACATGAATGAAAGAATAAATGAATGGATGGATGAATGGATGGATGCCTCTGATCTGGTGGATTTCTCACTTGCTCAGGCTACTGAGGGCATCCTAATTCAGGTCCACTTCAAAGGAATAAGGCAATTGGAGACACCAGAGAGACTTACTCAGGTATATCCTGAATACTGAATTTATGTTTTTACAAGTCCATTTTCTGGGTTGATGATAAAGAAAGTAAGAATGCCCTAACCTGATTTATAGTTACCTTTCTTCCAATACCAGATGTGGACCAATTTTTGTGGGCTGAATTCAGAATGGAAAGTTTGGCTCTTGATTTGCCAAATACCTCCAGTACCATATTGGAATGCCCCTCTCACCAAATTCTCAAATTTTTAGATATTAGCATTAACATTTGGTTTCGTGACTGTCAGTGCTCTCATCTATTTTTAAGGTTGCCTTCCTGGTCTATGAGACAATGATGAACACTCTGGAACAGTATAATTGTTGTAATTCAGTTGAATATAAGTTTTTCCTAGCAAATATATGCTCACCATCTAAGTTCCTTTTATGTGTGATGTGGGGATACAGAAACCATGTTTACCATACCAGAAAGATCTTTCTAAGAGGGCCAGCTACTGCAGAAATGTTAGTTGCCTCTATATTAGAACTTTGAAAAATGAATCTGCTAATGCCAAGGAAGCTGGGCCATGTTGGATTCCTTTTGCTTTTTTGTGAAATACCGGACAACCAGGCTCTTCAAAATCATAATTAAATGAATGTATTTCTTTCTCTTCTTGTGCTTAGAACACACATCTAGTCCCATCTTTCTTTTCTCACATTTCCTCAGGTTTACTCAGCCTGTCTATTTGGTCCTATGTCCATCCTTATGCCTCTCACCTTTGATCTTTAGGCCTGATCTTAGTTGCCACTGAAGCTTGGAATACTTAGAAGCTAACTTCTCTATCTCATAGTCCTCTCTCTAGAGAACACATCTCTTCTCTGCCATGTATACAACACTGCCATCAACTTGATTTCAGACTTCTCACCTCCAGAACTGGGAGAGAATACATTTCCATTGTTTTAAGTTACCCAGTTAGTTGTACTTTGTTATGGCTGCCCTGGGAAATGTGTACAATATCCAAAACAGAACTCTAGTTCCATCTTCCACTCCAAACAAGGCAATTGTTTCTTAGTCTCCCCAATCTCGCTGTATATGTTACCACCATCCACCCAATTATTCTTCCCAAAACCAACAGAAATCACCTTCGTTTTCTCTCATTTCCCATATCCACATTTTAACCCAAATCTGTGAGGCCATCTCATTTATACAACAAATATTTATTAAACAACTGAATGTACTAGACACCATTCTAGGCACAAGGGATACATCTGGAAATAAAACAAACTGGTCTTTGTCCTTATACTTTTTTATATTTTATTTTTTTAGAGACAGGTTCTCACTGTACTGCCCAGGCTGGAGTGCAGTGGTGCAATCATAGCTCACTGTAGCCACAAACTCCTGGGCTTAAGCATCCTCCCGTCTCAGCCTCAGGAGTAGCTGGAACTACAGGAGAGCCACTGCACACAGCTCCTGCCCTTCCAATTTTTTGATTAGGGGAAATAGAAGCAAATCAAGTACAAGTAATCAAGAATATAAATATACAAGAAATACTAAATGGCATTAAATTAAATCATTTAAAATGTAGTGATGAGATAAGAGAGTGTGGCTAAGAGGTGGCAATGAGCTATGGCAGAATAAGCATGTCAGCTGTGTAATATGTTATAGTGAATGTCAAAGCAGGTGGCAAAGGTTTGGAGGGTGAAAACATCGTGGCTTAAAAAAAAAGGAAAAGGTGGGTGGGACAAAAATAGAACAAGCAAGTGAGAAAGAGTTGTCAGGTGCTAGGTAGGGGCCAAACTGTGCCATTCTTTTCCATAGGAAACAATATTTTATTTTAAGGGCAATGGGTTACATCTTTAATATATCTTCTTTTTTTTAACCACTCCTATTACCTGGTCCAGATCACCATCACTCTCTCTTTGTTGACTACTTCAGGAACTACCCAACTGGCTCCCCATTTTCTCCTTTTTATCCCTTCAAACCTCTGCACAGCAACCATAGTGATGTCTAAGTATGTAAATTGGGTTCAGACCCTCCTCTACTTAAAATCCCTCAGTGACTTCCTATTGTGTGTAGAATAAAAGCTAACACCTTGCCATGACCAGATAAAGGTCAAATGAGTCAACAGATTTTAAGTACCAAAAGCAGTGCTTGGCACATATGTAGGACTCAGGGAACATGAAGTAAATGTCTTCCTATATAAATATGGCATAGCATCATTCCACATCTGGACTAACTTGTCTTTTTCTTTTCTAGAGGGTTCTGATGAAGACAAAAATAATCCTGCTGTGAAAGACAACTGATACACCTGAGCCACAGGCTCACATACTCACAAAGCCCAGAATGAAAACAGGAATTCGGCTAGGCTGTAAGGAAAAATACAGAATAGTGGAGACTGGAGAATTGGCAGATACATGCAGCATCAGAGGGGGAATGACACTGTTTAGTTCCAGCTGTATGTTCCCATGTGGGGCTGCTGTCCCCTGGTTGCCAGATTTTATTATTGTTTTTGTCTTTCAATAGAAGTCAGAAATTAGAATTTTATAAGAAATATAGGAATTTGTATATATTGACATTTAATTAAAACATTATTATTTAACTCTGCAGACCCCAAAGAACTCATGCACACCTCAGATCCAGCAAGTAGCAGCTAGCTTGTGGCTTTCAAAATTCTGGAACAAATAGAAAGGCTCTGATAAAATGCTACACAAGACCAATAAGTTTTAATGAGAGTATGAGACAGAAAGAGAAATGAATCATCTAATTGTGTTCAAAGAAAGCAAATCCAAGGTCTTGAGCTATATAGCAAACAATTCTGATTGGTTGTTTTTCAAGTAATAAATGTCACACATTTTCAATACATGTATAAGCCAGTCACCATTCTAAAACTGTGAGCATATTTACTTAATACTTAAAACTATGCTGTAAGATGAATTATTTTAATCTCTTTGTATGATGAAGAAACAAAACGGATAAGTTGAGGATGTAACCAGGATCCCACTTCTAGAAAGGGATGAAACGAGACAACAGGGGAGTGTGCTATGGGGCAGAGGAGCCTCGGGAGGCAGGATGAGGCTGATTGCCCAGGATCAGCCTTGCTCAGCATCCTCAGTGATTACCAGTCCCAGTGGGCCATTTCCAGGAATTTCAGAACATCACATAATGGGCTCATCATAGCTTTAATAATACAAAGGCCAGCCTGTGTGCTGTTTAGCTCCACTAATGCTTATATAGTCATCTTTCTTCCCTCATCTTCATTCTGTCTGCATGAGCCCATCTGTTCCATCACCACCCATAAGAGGGTGTTACTCCATCTCCAGCGAGTGCTGAAGTAGAAGACTGCAATTACATCACTGCGATTGTGTTTTAAAAATCAAATTTATACAGAAAATGCATTTTCAGCAAGAACTCTGTCAGGTCACAGCTGTTTCAGTGAGTCATCCATCACTCTGAGGACTATCCCACATGGACTAAGCAATAAAATCCCACACACCAGGGAATAAATAAAGTTATGTTAACTCAAAAATGCCTCCCATCAAATATTTGCAGAAAACTTCGATATCGAAGAGTAGGCAGCAATGCTGCATCAACACACTATATTTTTTTTTAAAAGGAACTCTGGGAATATGAGAATTTTGCAAATGTATGCTTACCTCTTTGTAGACAGTATTGCATTCTACCAGAGCTTTGGAATATACTTTCCTTTGCCAAACAAGAAAAAGGATTTTATAAGTTAAACTTCTTTTAATTGGACCTATCAACAGACTCTTAATAGGCCTAGTAGGAGGGATAGACAGCTGTCAAAATAGTAAAATTTAAGTTTGGTACAAAAGTTCTGACATTCCCAAATATATTCTTCAGTTGCCTGTCATGGAGCCTGAAATTTCTATTCTATTGGGATAAGACGAATGCCTATGAAATAGTAATAAATGGTCACAACATATATTAGCACACATTAATTTATTATTCTCTTATAAAATGGTAGTCTTTGATTGGAGTTCCAAATGTAGACCTTGGGTAGCCTTGGACATTGGACATATTGCCCCATCAAGGACAGATAGCACCAAGGGAGAAAAAGATGCCAAATAAAACTTCTCCGTTCTGATAAATTTGCTCAAGGCTAATCATGCTGCTCTGCTGTTTCCTTGGAAAATAAAATAATAAAATAAACAAAGAAAAAAGAAAAAGAAAAGGCAGTGATTTTAAAAATATAAAGGAGAAGAAAAACATGAAGGGCCAGTATATATTTTAACTATTTGGCTTGGAATGCCCATGCTACAAAAATCTCTCTTATAAGGTAGACTTTATACATTTGTTTTGAAACTAATAACTTTATTGGAAAACCTTTAGGAAATGAGTACTTGTTTCTTCATCATCTTCCAGTATTTTCTCTATCAATAAGCATTGATTCAGGCTCTTCTTGAACTGATACTAGAATGGAGACCCACTATCTTCTCTGATATGCTTTATGTTACACAATTCTTTTCGAAAGGTAGTTCTCATCATGGTAGCTTCTCCTTGTAAGTCTGAAGCCACAGAGAGTAAGTGATTGAACTAATGCTTTTTGCCTCACCAGCGGGAAAGATGTCTGACAACAGTAACAACCTATGAACCTTCCTATTCATCTGGCACCAAGTTTATATTTAATAACCTAGGTCAATGCTGTCTAGTAGAAATATAATGTGAGCCACATATGTAATTTAAAATTTCCTACTAGCTACATTAAAAAGTAATATATATTTGTGTTTTAAATCTTATCTTAAAGTACTTTATAATGAAATATCTTAAATATTTTATTTAAACTAATTTATTCAAATTATTGCATTTTAGCAGGCAGTAAATATAATAAATTATTAGGCTGATATTTTACCTTCTTTTATCATATTAAGTGTTCAGATCCAGTGTGTATATTATACTTATAGCTCATCTTCATTTGTGTGCTAAATTTTCAGTGGTTAAAGTGAACTGTAGTACTACAAAAACAATAAAATGTGTTTAATGGAAAAATATTTTTAAATAATTTATTTTTAAAATGTAAATTTATTACAATTAAATAAAATTAAACATTTAGGTCTTCAGTTGCACTGGGCACATTTTAAGTGTTCTATAGCACTTCTTGGCTACCATATTGGATAGCACAGACCTATAGTATCAAACCATGTTGAAGTGTTCACATAAGGTAATCACATTAGCAATTCCCAGTTGACTTACTGAAGAAAAACATTGAAGGAAAAATTCTGAACAAAATCCAAACTATAACCAAAAATAAAGCACTTCTGCAGGAGAAAATATCTGACAGGAGACAGATCCTTTTGTATGACCAAGTTTGCTTATAGAAATGAAAAGTATATCAGCTTTTGATTTAGACAATACGAGGATGTGAGTTCCTCCATGTATTGATTCTGAAGAGTCAATATCTGCAATAGAAAAGGTTTGCTCTTGAATATTAGACTAGCCCTATATGTTGTATTTTTCTAGTTTTATAAATAGTATAGTTTTGTTAAGAAAGATAAATAACATATACATATGAGAGTAAAGTATATATGATTTAAAATCCTACCATCCTAAGGAAAATGCCATTAATATTTCAGTGATTATACTTTTGTATCTATTTTTTAATATAATTTTAATAAGTAGGGCCATAGTACACATGCTAGTTTTTTGCTTTATTTTATTTATGTGTTTCCAAAGGCTACTTAATTTAAGGCAGTTTCTTTTTTTCTTACTTTTTTTTTTCCTGCTCCCTTCCTTATCATCTTCTCCTGCAAGACTCACCTCACTCCCCACTCCAGGAGTCCAGTGTGAACAACCCTTCAAATATCCCTCCATAACTTTCTCTATGCTTATCTAATCAAACCTCACTAAGACTGTGTGATTACTCAATCTCTTTCTCTTTCCCTTTCCCTTTCTCTTTCTCTTTCTCTTCCTCTTCCTCTTCCTCTTTCTCTTTCTCCTTCTCTCTCTCTCTCTCTCTCACACACATACACACACACACACACACACAGGTTTTTAGTAATGGTTAATTTTATCAAATATACAAAGAAGATACAGTCATCCCTTGGCATCCCCGAGTGATTGGCTTCAGGATCTCCCATGGATACCAAACAAAATGGCATAGTCTTTGCATATAACCTGTGCACACTCTCCTGGATTCTTTAAATCATCTCTAGATTACTTTTAACAACTAACACAATGTAAATGCTATGTAAATAACTGTTATACTTGTTTAGGAAATAATGACAAAAAAGTATGTACATATTCATTAAATTTGTTTTCAAATATTTTTGATCAGCGGATGGTTGAATTCGCAGATGTGGAATGCACTGATATGGAGAGCTGACTGTATATTCTGAGAAGTTCTCTGTCTCTTCCTCTCTCTTCTCTCCGACCCATTATAGGCAATCTTTTTTATGTTTTACTTTTGGGGTCACTCCACTTTCCCTTTCTAAATATAAACAAATATGTTAATATACTGTTATTACCTTCCCTCTTTTCTTAGATAAATGATAGTATATTATACATGCTTTTCTTCAAATATTTTTTTCACCTAAAAATATATCCTGTAGCCACTATATAGTGTGCAAGTATATAAAGATATACCTTCTTTCTTTTTAAAGGAACATAATACACTACTGTGTGGACGTATGCTAATTTATTCAACTATTTCTTTGTTAGTGGATATTTGGCACTTATTGCCCTTGTTCATACATATTTTAATATTTTTGTAGTGTATCATTGGGATAAATGCCAAGAAATGGGATTGTGGGTCAAACAATAAAATCAATATTATTTTGCTAGGTATTGCAAAGGGGTACAACTCTCTGCTGAGGTTGAACCGTTTCCACATCTCTATCAGCAGCATATGAGAATATCTACTTTCCCACATTCTTGGGAAGTATTGTGTTGTAAAATATCCCAAATATCTCAGTGTAGTTTCAATTTGTTTTATAAGTGCAACTGAAGACATTTTTATATGTTGAAGAGCCATTTGTATTTTTTCCCTATCAATTGTCTGTTGTCTATTTTTCTATCAGGATATTGTCTTTATTTTCTTGCCCTCTGCTTCCTCAAATGTATTTATAAATATCACTGACTTCTTGCTTTTCTCAGTGTTTGTACTTCACCTATATACTTTGTAGTTTTGAGGATATCTTGTCATCTAGCTTTTTTGTTTCATTGTAACATTTTATTTTGATATAATTTCAAATTTATAGAAAAGTTGCCATAATAGCATAAGGAATTCCCATACATATTTTACTTAGATTCATCAGTTGGTATATTTTGCCCCATTACTTTCTTTTTGTCTGTCTGTCTATCTGTATGTCTGTCTGCCTGTCTCTCTCTCTATATATATATATACATACATATATAATATATAATATATGCACATATCACTACAGTGTACAATTATTAAGAAAAAGTGCATAACTACAGTGCAACTACCAAAAATCAGAAAATTAAACATTGACATAATGCTTTTATCTGATCCACAGCTTATAGACAAATTTTATCAATGGTTCTAATACCCATTATTTTTTCAGTACAAAATGCAGTCCAGAATCACACATTGCGGCTGTTGTCATGTCTCTTTAGACTTATTTAATCTTGTACACATTTTCACTCTTTTTTTTCCTTGATCTTAACATTTTTTTGAAGAGCATAGGCCAGTTACTTTGTAGAAAGTCCCTCAATTTGAATGTGTCTGACATTTCTTTGTTAGAATCAGCTCATGCATTTTTGGCAGGAATACCACAAAAAATATATATCCTTCTCAGCATAAGGAGAAGCATGAGGTTGGTTTGCTTTAATATTGCCAATGTTAACTTAGATCTTTTATTTAAGGTAATATCCACTGGGTTTCTTTAAGGTTACGGATTCCTGTGTAATTAATAAGTCTTTGGGGGGAAAATTTGTATTTTGGGAGGAATAGCTTTTGGGAAATATTTGAATTATATAAATGCTTTGTTTCTCACCAAACTTTCATCCACGAGTTTTAGTATCCACTGATGATTTTCTAATCCTGTTATTACTTCTACATTTATTACTTGCCACTCTACTGAAGGAACAGTTTTTCTTTCTTACCTCTTTATTTATTTATTTGTATTTTAATTTATCTCATCTCATACAAATGGGTTCTTATTTTGTAATCTATTTGTATCATCTCAGTTGATCCTCAAATTATCTCAGAATTGGCCAGAAGGAGACATGCAAGCTGGCTCCTTTGCTCTTTGGTTATAGCTCCATCATTCTTTGAACACGGTATTACTTTCCAAGTTCTTCTTGTATCCTCCACAATCCAGATCTGGAATTAATTTTTTCCCCGAAGTGCCCTTTGGTGACCAAAGAGATTTAGCTATTTATTTATTTTTATTATTTTTAGATTTACATCTCTCATTTTATGGGTTTCTTTTAGGTTTTTAAAAATATGTTTCTATTGTCTTTTATTTTTGCTATATATTTTTATTCATTTTTTTTTCTTTTTGATGTTGGCTATTTTGGGGGGCTAACTTATGTTAAACCAACCCTCCTACCAAGAATGACTGTTAAATATGGATAAAACATTTTTAAAAATCTGTTTGAAGGCATTAAATAAATTAAGAAATCAGCAAGGACAAGAGGGGTCAATGTTCCACAGAGGATGAATATGTGGATAAGTGAACTCAATATTCTGCCTTTTGAGTTATTTTCCAATTCTTAAGCTACAGCAGAGAGGTTGAGAAGCTGAGCAGAAAGTAGTAGGTAGAAGGCTGAAAAACTGAACAGAGCTTTCAGAAGTCTTATAATGCTGGAAAAACAAAACTTAGAGATCACAAGGAAAAAGGCTATTGGTAAACAGCCCAGGATTTCATTGGTATCACTGAAGATTTACATCCCAGTCATGACGCCAATTCTGAGTGGAAAAAACAAACTCCACTCTTACCCCACAATCAACACAGGACACTTCTGTGACCAAATGGGTCTTTTTTTCCCTCACTAACAAGCAAGCAATCAATTCTGTAGCAGACAATAGCTGAGTGTCCTCCAATTCAGTTTCAACACTATCTTCCTGGAGATAGCATCAGATAACACAGGTTGAGGGCTCAGCCCCACATGATGCCCCCTAATTCTGATGCCAAGCACAAGCCATAGGTTGTTTTACCTGTGCTTATGACCAACCAGCTATAAATTGGGGTTCCCATGACCCGCTTCTTGGTTTCAATTAATTTGCTAGAGTGGCTCACAGAACTCAGGGAAACATTTACTTATGTTTACTGGTTTATTATAAAGGATATTACAAAGGATACAGATAAAGAGATGCATACAGTGAGGTACCAGAAGACAAGACCAAATGACCAAAACAAAGAGAAAATGCATATAGTAAAAATAGATCCATTGATCCAGATATAGGATTAAATTTGATTCTAAAATAAATAATATTTTGAAATAATATGTTTGATAATGTAGAGGACAAGATGAGAGTATTTCAGCTGAGAACTGGAATCTGTGAAAGAGAATCAAATGGAAAATTTAGGAATTAAAATGAAGATAACTAAAATTAAGACTCAGTAAGTGGGTTTGACAGAAAATGATCCAAAGTAAGGATTAGTGAACTGGATTAGTGACCAGAAGAAAATATACACCGAAGGACAGAAAGACAAAAGAATTGAAGCATACAGAAATTAGCACACAAGAATGGAAAGAAAGAAATATGGTGTTAACAGAGCCTAGAATTCCAGGATGTCCTAGGTAGCTAGAATCACAATGAGGACTACTTGTTGAGAGCTGGGGCATAAGAAGTGGGGAAGAGGGTTCCAAGTAGGTGTAGAAAATGTGGATGATCCCTATGCAATAGAAAGATGCTATTGAGGAGATTTGCCCTGGCTTCTATTCTTTTGCCATCCTCCAACTTTTCACACAACCAATATGGAAGCCAATGCTCAGGGGAGCATGGGAAATGTAGTTCTCCATGTTGTAGAGTGTGTGTGGTGGGGAGGAAACCATCAGATATAGAAGGCAAACCATCCCTTAATCTGCACAAATGCAGACTTTCCAGGCTTTCATTGATAAAGCTAAATTCCCCATCTCCTAATTTCTTACTTACTTTTGACCACTTTAATAGGGAGCTGAGAAAAATAGAATTTGATGCCTGTGCTCAGGATGACATCTTACCCAGTTTTCCAAAATAGAGGTTATTTTGAAAAGTAATATTGAGATTAGTCCAAAATGACCAGTGAATCAAACATTTTAACTGAACAGATGAATTCAGCATTCTTTTGACTATTCAGGGTCTAGTTAGTGATTTTTTTTTCAGCAAAAATATACAAACTAGTTTGTGTTCATAAATACATCATAAGCATGGGTACACGTTTCCTCACTGAAAGGACTTCCACTTAGTTCCCGATGTTTACTCTGTGGAATAGGATTCCTAGTAAAACTTACCTACTCACAGAAAAATGGTCCAATGTTTTCTAAAAAGGTATCTTCAAATTTTTTTTAATTATATATCATCCTGCTTAGTATGAAATATTAAATTTTACATAGAAACTAAAATGTCATCCAGAAGTATTTGACTTGAAATAATTTGGAGGAAATGATTTTAAGTTAAATTGCTTTTCAGGCAATAAAAGAAAGATTCTAACAACCTTGGGAATTGACTAAATATACCATTTTTCTCAAGCAATGATCTTTTTAAAATGAGCTAGCAATAAAAAATTGTGATATTCCTGTTCTCACTTATAAATGGAAGCTAAATAATGTGTATACACATGTATGTAGAGTGTGGAATAATAGGCATTGTAGACTTGTAAGAATGGGGCGAGGAATGACAAATTTTTTAATTGAATATAATGGAAATTATTTGGGTGATGGTTACACTAAAAGCCTAGATTTCACCACTACATAATATATCCATGTAACAAAACTGCACTTGTAATCGTACTTTTAAAATTTCAAATTTATTCAATCATGAGTACCTATCATATACTAATCATGGTACTAAGCATGAGATCTTTCAAAGATGAGTAAGACCATTTCTACTCTCAAATTGAACACAATCTACTGGAAAAGGTAGATTATTAATAGATATTAATCTGAGGTAAATTAGTAGAGTTTAATGAGAGATGTAAAAATGATATGAGATTTTTAAGCATTTGTTCTACAGTATAATTCTAAATAAAAATAGGATTTAAATAATGTTCATAGTACGTTTCTAACTTGTGTAGATAGATAAGTAGATAGATATGGATAGATAGAATTCTATACAGAAAATCAATTGTTAAAAGCAGTTACTCATGGTATTTTATTACAAAAATAGAATAAAAAGTTCAAAAATAAAACAACAACAACAACGAAAAAGCAGTTACTCATGAATTACGTGATTATGAGTAATTTTTGTGTATTTCTTAAAACATTTCCATATTTTTCCAATTATTTTCATTTGTTCTTTTCCTCTGTGAGAATGGGTTAATTTTAATTATATAAAAAATTGGAGCTGTTTAATGATGAACCATCCATTTAGAAAGACATTTCTTTGTTTTAAGGGAGGAGTTGGTAAGTGATGACCAGCAGGCGAAATCAAGCCTGCAGTCTGTTGTTTGTTTTATGGTCCTTTATAGATAAAGTTTGCCAAACCCTGCTCTAAAGAATAGGCCAATAAATACATATTTCACCAAGACCCTTTTCTTTTCTCCATTTGTGGAGAGGATCCAGGTGAAAATCATTAAGATACACTACAAACTCTTTAAAGTTCAGAAATTCCCTCAAGGTAATTATTCAGGCTAGAGCGAACCTTTTTGAACAGCAATATATGCCACATAGTTTATGTGGATTACTGCATTTATTTCTCAAAGCAATATTGTGCAGCATAATATTCTTTATTCTACTATTTGTGATAATGAAACTGAGGCATGGAGATGTGATACTCACAGCAAGAAGCAGAGCCAAAAACTGAATCCAAGTAAACTCTTCCAGGGCTAGAGGATAGCCTTCCCCATATGAGGGAATCTGAAATACCACTTATCTCCTGAATGGAATGAAAGTTGGCCTTGAGATCAGCCTTTACATGGTAGTAGTCCAAGAAGCCATCACCCAACTCGACTTCTTTTTCTAATTGGAAATAAAACACATCTATAATCACCTCTATAGATCAAAATTTCCTTCTGCAGGTTGGCTGCATATTCCTGGTAGATGGACTTGGTAGAGTGCTCTGAGTTGACAGAACATACATAAAGATGAGATATTTTCTCATCCTAGATATTTTCAATTTGAATAATAAATTCCACAGGCTTGCAAATCAGAATCATTAGAAGTATTCTCTCATTAAGAATTCATGCCAGATTAATGGCAATAAAGAAAATATATGAGCATAATATTTATGCAGATAATACATGTCTTTCCATGAAACATTTGTCATCTTCATGATAACCAAGTGTAATAATAATGTGACTTTAAAATCATTTGCTTGCTATTTCTGTGTTCAACTTTTGAATTGAGAACATACTAGATAAAAAAGACAGTATGAAACCAGTATTACCATTTTATAAAGTCTTAGCTATCTGACACAATAGAAATAGCAAAAGGATTTATATAATTTGTTTATATAATTTGAAATTTTCTAATTGTATAGCTCAATAATGTAATTATAAAGTAACTAAAATGCTTCTATCTGAATAATAAAAATTATTTTTATGAAGTGTGTGTATGGTACCTAGCCAAACTATTTGATGATTTTTTTTCACATTTTATCTGGCTACACTGATATCATAGATACAAATTCCATTCTGGTGATTCTTTAAATATGCCCATGTGATTCTTTCATGGATGAGAGATAAAGTATGGCATTAAAATGTAAAAAAATTCACTCGTCATAGAGTCTAACAAATGTCTTTTAAGGCATTGTTAATATAAAATTTGTAACATAACCATGTTCAAAGTATCTGAGGGACATAATTACCAAGACGTATATTTTTCACACCTGCAATAATTTACGTTGTGTTTTTATCCTCATCCTCTTAAGTCATCTGAATGATGTAAAAGACAATTAGACAGTGAAATGTCTGATTTCTAATCAAAAGTGTATTTTATTATATCTCAAACAAGAAGCAGTACGATTAATCAAAGTAAGTGCCTAAACTATCAACACAGTTTTACCATCTTAACAGTAGCTTGTTTATGCCATCAGTGAAGAAGGCGGGAGAGCCAGTGGCTATAAAATCACAAAAGGCTTTTTCCACAACCTGTTGAGAATTGAATATTTTTCTTTGCAGGAAGTGGTCCAAAGCCTGGGAGGAGTGGTAGTCAGTTGGTGTAAGGTCTGATAAATATGGTGGATGACAGAGAGTTTCTAAGTCCAGCCTTTGTAGTTTGAGTAGCACTGTTTGTGAGACGTGTGGATGTGTGGTCAAGCATTGTCTTGCAAGAGGATTGGCCTGTCTCTATTGACCAGATTTGGCTGCTTAATCACAAGCATCCTCATTATTTCATCCAACTGGTTGTAGTAGACCTCCTCTGTAATTGACTGACCAGGTTTCATGAAGCTGTAGTGGATAATACCAGCACTGGACCACCAAACAGACACCATCAGCTTTTTTTCATGAATATTCGGTTTTGGTCTGTGTTTCGGCACTTCATCTTTATCCAATCATGTGTCCAATGCTTGCAATTGTCAAAAGAATCAATTTTTCATCATATGTAACAATACAGTGTAGAAATAGTTCACTTTTACGTCATGACAGCAAAGAAAGGCAAGCTTCGAGATGATTTCTTTTCTGATGCTCATTTAATTCATCATGAGACCCATCTATCCAGCTTCTTTACATTGCTGATTTGTTTCAAATGGTCCAATATTGTTGGAATAGTAATGTCAAACCTTGATGCTAATTCACACATAGGTTGAGATGGATTTGCTTCCACTACAGCTTTCAGTTCATCATTATGCACCTTGGTCTAGGGTCACTCACGTGGCTCATTTTCAAGATTAAAATCACCAGAACAGAACGTCTCAAACCAACAACATACTATGCATCCATTAGCCACATCCTTCCCAAACACTTCATTGATATTTCGAGCTGTCTGCACTGCATTGGTTCCATGATGGAACTCATATTCAAAAACAACACGAATTTTTTACTTATCCATAGTTTCGCAAAAATTTCTCTAAAAAAATCTTCGAAAGATAATCACAAGCCAAAAGATGAGTTTGAAAGACTGAGGATGGACCTTTACAATAAAAATAAAACAAAAAGTGTCAAAGTGAATGAAATGTCAGAGATATCAACTGCCAAACTTAGTACTTAAGGCAATTGGACATTTCATATTTAATAACCTAATACATTGCATTAGTTAAGACACATTTCCATCTTTGCTTCATTCTAATATAGTTGTAAGCCCTTGTTTAAGGGTTTTCATTGCTTTATGTCCATGATAAGTTCTGTCTTTGTAATCTAAAAATCTTTAGGGGTAAAAAGGCTTTCCAATATTTGTGTTATTCCAAAGTAACTCTTTGATTCCCAAATGTTTTCATGGATTATAAGTGACCTCACATACATGAGTGTTCGCTTTTCTTACTCACTTGTCTGAAACAAAAGTTAATTCTGACACCCACAAATAACATTGTCAAAATAGTCTGGAACTTATTTAATGGAATGTGAAAAAACTAAGATTTCAAACGTACTTTACTCTTCTTAAAACCCTTTTCTTAACCCAATAATCATAGTCCATTTATGTTCTTATTAAACACACACACACATCAGGGTGACTATTTTTTATTATATGTTCATTAAAATATTTTACTTTTAAAAGTACGTACCCCTGATACTTTGATAAAATAAAAATTAAAGAAAAACTAATAATCTTAGATTATGGTAATAAAAATCATAATCATAGGAAAAAATGACTAAGGAATGCCAGTTGTTTTGTTGGAGGTTTTATTAATTCAACACAGAATAATTATTTTGTTGTCAGAGATTGGTATATTCCTAAAAACACTAGTTTTATAAAATATGAAATTCACTTTTACTTCCTTAAAATGTTCAGAGAGTATCCTTTCTATATAGTGAGGCTGTTTTCCACTTTCTTGAATAGCATTTCAATACATTTTTATTTACTGCCTTCTTTGTGTAAAATACTTTGGGGGACACAAAAATGAATAGCACATAGCCCATATCCTTAAGATGCTTAGAGGGTAGCAGGTGAAGTGGATCCACAATAACTAAGCTACAGGAAAGCTACTGAGCTACATATTACCACATGTGCTATGGTGTAGATCAGGGATCAGTAAACTTAAATGCCTACAGATGCTTAACAGGAAACATAAATGTGTGACTTGGGAAGAAAAAAGTCATGGCCTGCAGATGCACTGGGGAGTCCATACACTACTTAAAGCATTTCAAAGACATTCTTTGAAATACTGTGCCTGCTAAAGCAAACATAACCAAAAATTGTTATATAAAGCTAGAAAGCTTTGGGAAGAGTGTGGGTGATCGTATTCTTACAGTTTATATATATATATATTATATATGTTTGTGTATATATATATTACACACATATGTATGTGTGAAATATAATAGAAAACATTATGCTTTAAGACAGAAATAACATATTTGAGTTAATATTTGTGGCATTTAGAAAAGTGGCACATAAGATTGTGAAATATTTTTATGACAGGCTAGAAAAAAATAAATTCAACTCAAGGATAACATTTTATTTTTTCTTTTATTAGAATAGTTATTTTTATGCAAATAATTTATAACACATTACTAAGTTAAAAAATCTTATTTATTATTAAATGCAGGATGGGATGATCAATGATGGCGATACTACCATTACCTGTGGGATACCCATCACATGTTCCATACATCAATGCAAAACAATCCAAATTATCAGGGAGGTTTACAATGTAACTGACATCTACAGTCTCCACTACTTAAAATATTTTAGGCATTTTATCAATGCTTACATGAAATACTATCCCACATTTAAATACATACAATCATTGCCCTTGTAGTAATTGAAATACAATACGAGAGATAAAATTGAAGATACTTCCTTCAATTTCAGAACTTGCATAATATTAACATTTCTCAAATATTTTGGACAAAACAACAGATCAACTACTGTCGATATATTTTCTTAATTTTCAAACAGCTGGTTTTAGACACTAAGTTGAGGGCATCACAAAATTTCTGAGAACAATACTACACAAATTTTAAAAATGAAATAATTCTTATTAGAAGAAATTGGTGATATTTTCTAATACATTGATTATTTTTAAAGTCTAATTAATACTCTAAAGTGATTGTCTTTAGGCAAATGCAAAGCAATAGCAATTATATTATTAACTTCTTCTTTTCTTAAAACCATTTATCATCAATGTATACAATTGATATTGACTCCCCAAATGCCCTTAAAAAATAATTACTGTAAAGAACTTGAGTTACTACATTAAAAATCTGTGTAACATTAATTTTTAGTTAACTTTTGCATTTGAATTACTTTTTGAATCTTTCCACTAATTTAACACCTTTTTAATCTTTAAACATATGTCTTCTAGTCTGTTCTAAAATCACCTACTCAAAACCAGTTCACCAAACAGTAAGTGATTTTTTTTAAAAAAGACAAATATATGGAGATAGCAAAAAAATAAGTGGTGGCCAGAAGTTGGGTGGTAGGGAAAGATGAATAGGCAGGGCATAGAAGATTTTTAGTGCAGTGAAAATACTTTGTATGATACTGAAATGGTAGGTGCTTGTCATCATATGTTCATCTAAACCGGGGTGGGGAAGCTTTTCATGTTGGAAGGCCACATTAATTTAGCTGTCATAAAATAAGGCTGAATTCAAGAAACTTCAATTAGATATACTTACTAATGTATATTGTTTTGCAAAAATCTAACTACTATTACTTAATAATTTCAAAAAATGAAAACTGTTAATTTTAATGCTACCTAACCTTTTAATGACTTTGTGTCTGCTTTTTGTTGGAAAGCATTTGAATATTTGGTTGCAACATGGAAGTCTGCAGTTTCAGTTGATCCTCTAGATGGGTATTAATCCTCTGTGACCATAAGGGCACCTTGATTTGGGTTAGGTAGGAGAATGTAGATTCACAGCAATAAGTGTTTGGAAAGCAAGAAAGCATTTTTTGGGCATATTTCCGAAGGCATGGGTATTCTACTGCATTTTTCCATATTTCAATTGGATCTTTCTTCACATCAACAATAACTTTAAATGTCATCTACTATGAGCTCAATCAATTCCACCTGTAGTTCTTTAGGTGCCTTGATCATATCAACTAGGCGAGGCTGAAATGCTATTAATAATTTGAGTGTGATGCCATGATTCTCAAAGTCAGTGAACCTTTTATTATATTCTCCAATTAATAAGTCTATAAAAGCTTTGTATTCTTCAAATGATTCACATATATTGTCCTGCCCATTAATGACCTTTGCTAACTGGGGAAAATGTTTATTCGAGATTTCCTTTTGAAGAAGTGTTTTGAAAAAAAGATAGCTGTTTTCAAAATGCTTGGATGTCTTTGCTACATATCATATACAGACTTAGTTTTATCTTGCAAAGAAATATACAAGTCATTTTGATTTGACATATTACACAGAAATGCTGCATTCCTACAGAAATCTCTTCCAATAATTCACATTGCTAATACTGATAAAATTTAACAATCTGTTCTCACAGAAATCAAATTGGCTAACACCTGTCCCTGCGATAGCCAATGCACTTTAGAATAATATGGCAAATCCACACTGAATACCTCATCATTCAACTTTAGCATGTTATGAAACTGATGATGCCATATTGCATTTGCTCAAATAAAGTTAACAATACTTATAACTTGTTGCAGAGTGTCACTTAAAATAGTAACTTTAGGACAGATTTTGCTGATTCAAGATAGAATGAAAAGAAATGAGGGCATTTGGATCTTTTTTATATGTGCAATAAACCCTTCATATTTTCCTGTCATGGAAGGTACACCATCTGTACATACACTCACTAAATTTATAAAATTCAGCCCAACATCAGCACATTTATTTTGAAATTTGTTGAAGATATCTATTCTCTGGGTTCTGTTCCCAAGAGTGCCTACAGTGAGTAACTCTTTGTATTAATAACAAAAAAATCTTCTGTTATGACTCAAATGAAGTATAAAACCTGTGTCGAGTCAGTAGTATCAGTTGATTCATCCAAAGCAATTGAACAATATATATATTCTTTTTGAAATACTGTATGAAGTTGTTCTGTTAAGTTGAAGGCTAATTCATGCTGCCAAACAGTTATGGTTCTCCTTGAAAGAGGCAGTTGTTTGCACTTTGAAACATTTTTGGGTCTAAGCATCCTACAACTTAAACAATGCATTCTTTCACAATTTTTATATCACTGAATGGCTTCCCTCTTTTCCTGAGTATATAGCTATTTTATAAGTTGCTTTGGTGGCATTATTCCAGGTCTTATTACTGCTTTAAATAATTGTCTTTGCTTTTGCTTTTCATCGTTTAATTTCTGCAATACAACCTTTTGTGCCTCTCCTTCTAATTTAAAATATTTGTGGTCCTTATGAGTGTTATAATGCTGATGAGCATTGGAATTCTTTAATGTTGATATTGCCTTATCACAAAGCAAGAAAATCATCTTATCTTTAGCAGAAAAAAGATAATATTGCAATTCCCAATCCTCATTAAAAAATCTGTTTTCTTCCTTCAGTTTTATCTTGGTATTCTTTGACATGATAGGTTGTTAAGAAGACAGAATTAAAAAATACTGTTGATCTGTGCAACTATTCACAAATTCCACTTCAAACAGAAACACAGTTCACCTTGTCAAAAGCTGATAACAGACTGGCATACTCGATCCCCATAAACTCTTCTCAACCAGCCTCGTGTGGTAGTGGTGCCAGTGAGGAGGGGGATGTTAGAACTAAATTATGAGTGTAGTAACCATCAAGTTAGTCCTTATGTCTTCCTAATGTTCCAATTGTGCCGATCAATATGGGGGGATTATTTCATTGGAATTTATTTTATTATTTGGTATTTTAAATATGTTCATTTTAAAAAATAAAATAATAATATAAAAGGTGCACAGAATGTATTAATAAACATAAAAGTATTTGTTCTGTAAAATTTGGATACAGTCAAAAGGCCACACTTATGCCTAGAAGGCCACAGGTTCCCCACCCCTGATCTAAATCCATAGAATGTACAACACCAAGAGTGAAACTTAATGTAAACTATGGACTTGGGTGATAAAGATGTGTCAATGGAGGTTCATCATTTGTAACAGATGCACAACTCTGGTGCAGGGTGTTGATAATGAGTGCAGCTATGCATGTGCTGGAGTGGAGGGTCCGTGGAAACTCTGTGTACTTTATGCACAATCTTTCTATGAACCTAAAACTGCTCCAACAAAAGTCTTAAAAAATACAACAAATAAAAAACCATCCAAATTAAAAAATTCATAAGACGTAGCAAATATTTTCCAGCTTGTTTTGCTACTGTTGGATTTCAGAACATGTTTGAATATTCTAGCTATCAGGTGTACCTACTAATATATTATACTATTTGTATTAAAGAAGTGTATTGTATTAAAGAAGTGGGGGAGATACTGTCCTTCTGTATATTAAAAAGTTGACCTTAACATCTGAGTGTGTAGATCTGGAAGGATGCACACAGAATGATGAGGGAGTTTCTCATGTGATGCTGTTTTAATTCTCCAACCCATCCTAGATGCCTTCTTATGTCACTATAAAACTTTATCTGTGCTTTTTTAAAAATATGGCTCCTGTGGTGATGGATTACTCTATTGGCAACTTGGTGAAGCTGGGAATTACATTTCCTAGATCCCCTTCCCTGTATAGGTACAAGTTCTCGTTGGCCAAAAGTGGAATTTGCATATGACATGGGGACAGAATTGAAGCAGCAGCCACCAAACTCTCCGAATGTTGTGGCTAGCTCTGGTGACAGAGAGATGCACAGGTGACAGAGAGATGCACAGGTGCCAGAAAGTTTCAGGTTGTTCTCTGTCTCTTCCACTTTGTTGCCTGATCTTCTTCCTTGCTACCAGTCCCCATTGTTTGGCAGCAGCTCCAGGCCCTTCACCAGATCCTTAGCTGCAGACACACAGAGGCAGCCACTTCCCAGTGAATTCTCCAGTATCATGGTCCCTCTTTGGTTGATAAACATGCTTGTCTTCTCAGCTTGATTAGTTCATAAGTTTTCTGATACTTCAATTAATAATATATATATAATAATCAATTCCTCATCCCGCATTCATGGTGGTTCTGTTTCCTTGATTAAACCCTGACTAATACAGCTCCCATATAAACACTGTATTTCAGTAGTCTCTGACCATGCCTCTGCAACTGTTCAGATCATCACTCAGGAATGTCTAATCCTTCCTGGTCATAAATTCAAGGACTAGAATGAATATGAACAGGGCCACACAGTTTTGTTTTGTTTTTTCCTTCATAGTACCCTTCACCTTTGTGATCGGGCAATTCTTTTATGTAGCCCTCCTCGAGTGAAGAACAAACTGCTGTTATTAGTTTTCTATTGCTGCTGTAACAAGTTATCACAAATTTAGTAGCTTAAGGAAATGAAAATGTATTATTCTATAGTTAGAAATTCAACATGTGCTTCACTGGGCAAGAGCAAAGTGTTGACAGGGCTGCATTCCTTTCTGGAAGCTTGAGGGGAGAATCTGTTGTTTCCTTGCCTTTTCCAGCTTCTAGAAGCCTCCTGCCATTCCTTAGCTCATAATCCCTTTTCTCCATCTTTAAAGTCAGCAACATAACCTCTCTCTGACCTTGCTTCTGTCTTCATATCTATTACTATCACCACAACCAGAAAAGGTTCTCTAATTCTAAGAACCCATGGGATTAAACTGGATCCACCCACACAATCCAAGCTAATCTCTCCATCTCAGTATCCTTAGTTTACTCACAGCTGTAAAGTTTTCATGTAAGGTAACATATTCACTCATCTGCCTAACAATACTTTATTGTATATTTTAAAATAACTAAAAGAATGGAATTTGAATGTTCCTAACACAAATAAATAATAAATGCTTGAGGTGATAATTACCCCAATTACCATGATTTAATCACAACACAATATATATATATATACTTGAATCAAAATAGGCCACTAAATCAATCACTTTGTATGCTACATGGCAATGGCAAATAAAACAAGTATAACTTATTTTATATCTATGTTCAGACTATATAGAGAATATTCTATGTATCCATGATGTGCTTACTACTGCAGTGCATTTGTCACTAGTATTCATGCTAATACAGTACATTTATTCTTTGGTAAAAAAAAAAATCACATGTACCCTATAAGTATGTACAACTTTTACATATTCATACTAGTTAAAAATTTAAAAATTTTAACACAGAGTCTGCCATACTAGAAAAAAAAATTTTCTTGGGGTCATGGTGTTTTATTATGAAAACAGAATAAAAATTTCCCTATTTCACTATTCAATTAAAAGGATTACCTCCTCCCTCATCATAGTTACTACATTCCTAAATATGGTCCTTAAATATATCAGTGTTTTTCTAAGATATTTAATAATGTTCAATCTATTTGGGTATCTAGGTTTTAAAAATTTAAATGGTGCTTTAACTGTTAAGTAATATTTCCTCCATAAAGTTTTGGGCCTTTTTTCAGGACCTTACATTTATCCCTTTCAGCTTAGTTTATTTAATTTGGCTATAACTATAGGATTTGTTTACTAAATGGTCATGTATAATGTCAAAAAACTAAACACATTTTTATTGCCTTGAGAATAGGCAAATTATTGTCTATATTTATTTTAAATGCCTTTCATATTTGAGAGAGTAGTATGTAATTTCTTTCAAAGGTACAAATACTTAAATACTTATATAAATAATTGGTAACAATATTAAGCTGCATGGAACAAGGTTTCTGTGCTACAACCCAAGTAAACTCTGTAACAGTATCATCTTTTGAATATAATGTTTATATACCTAAACCACTATAGGAGATGTATAACATGCAGTTTTTCTCATTTTAAGGAATATAAAATGTCAGAGTCAGATCTATGGCAGAGGTGAGGAAGGAAAAGTAAAAAGTAAAAGATTATGCATTTTTCAGTGCTTTTATCCTCTTCTGTAGACTAGCCTCAACAACCTTAAAATATGAATAAGGTTACATAAAATGTTTCATTTTAAAACTGACAATCTTGAGTCTCTGACCCATCACAGGCTCTGAGAGTCCTACCCATGTTTTAAATGATGTGTGGGAGAATTTTATTCCCTGGTTGATAGAAGTCAGTGGACAGTTCCTATAAGGAACACAATTGCATGTCAGCAGAACTAAGCTACATACAAGGTTAACCATTTTCTTTCTATATAGTGGTCACTTCAAGTTACCAATTCAATTAACTTTTTTAGCCTTAATTTCATATAGGGTACTGTGCATTTCACTTCAGGGAATATCATGATCAATAAAATTCAGCCTCTCCCCTTAAAAATTCTATATTTTAGTAGGAGGAGTAAGACATTTAATAAATACATATTTTAGGGCAGTGGAACTATTCTTTATGATATTATAATGGTGGATACATGTCATTATATATTAGTCAAAACGCATAGAATGAATTACAGCACGAGTGAATCCTCATGTAAACTAAGGGCTTGGGTGATAATGATGTGTCAATGGAGGTTCACAGGTTGTATAATAACAAATGTACCACTTTGGTGCTGGATATTGATAATGGGGGAGGCTTGGGGGCAGAGTAGCAGGATGTATACAAGAACTCTATTTTCTGCTAAATTTTTCTGTAAACCTAAAACAGCTCTAAAAACTAAAGTCTATAAAAATACACATAATAAAATGTTATGTGAATGCCACCAGAAGAATTCTATAAGGTTATACTGCACTTTATGGGAGGAGGAGTTGGGTAGAGTTCATGATTGAAGGGGGCTCTAATGGATACATATGACTGACAGACATTCCAGCTGGAGAATACAGGGTTAGCAAAAGCTTGGCAGCAGGGAATTTGAAGGGCTTTTGGGTAAGAACAGGGGTTTTAGATATCTCACACCCTCCATCCCTCTGAGGTAGTTGCCTGAGGAATACTCACACAAGGTCTACATTATAGTCAAATGGGACCTGAAGCACAATTTATGAATCTGAACAGTCATCCTAACATCACAGAAAATGCAGTCCTCCAGCAAACTGTTGGGAAAAACAAGGCCAGAGTGAATCTTGTTATTCTTCCCACTCTTTGTCCCCAATTCAATTGTCAAACCATTGGAGGTGGAAAAGATGGAACAGGGGATAATACAAATAACTATTTTGCTTTCATTAGGTTATCCTGCTCCTCAGTAGCAAGAGGTCTTCCAAATGCCAGGCTCTCCCTGTGGTCCCTGCAACTCTGTATCAGGTGCTGGGAGGGAGGTACTTGTGCTGAACCCCTGCTCTCCCCATGGGTTCAGATAGAAGCATGAAGAAAATGAAGACTACTTACCAGATTCCCTTTCACCTTGCCCCCAATAATTCAATGTCTGATTTGGGCATAAATCTTGCAGAAAAAAAATAATAACTTGTTTTTTGTGCTCACTAATCTATCTCTAGTATTGATACATACTTGCCTAAACTTCTGATTTATGTTCATTTTAAGACTTTATCTTAATGAAAATCTCCATGTAAGGCACTAAAATAAACATATCCAACTTATCCTTTTGGCCTTATGGTCATTCTAGTAACAACCGTCTTTTCTTAAGATGGCAAAACAATGACAGAGTTTTTTTTTTTAATTTGGTTCTTTGGATTCACAGACATAAGCACTCCTAAAGGATCTTGTAAATATAATGGACTTTGCTAACCAGACTTTTTTAGAATTAGAGTAAAATGAAAACAATTGTCAGGGACATAACTAATGGCATAGAAAAACATCCAGCTAGGACAGAGAAACAGGGACTAACATGGGCCTTTATTTCAAAGAAAAGGACTGTGAAGAGAGGACACCGAGAATTGAATTAGGACAAGGAAGGTTGTGAAATGAGGTTTTAACGCGGAAGAAATGTTATTACCTAGCTTTGGAAGAGCTGAATAGATCTGGCTAACTAAGAATATTCAAGAGCTATTTTAATAACTTATCATCCAAATGCACACTAATAAAAGTGCCATTGAGAATTTGTTTTACTATATGGATTTGAGAGCCAGAAATTAGGAAATAGGGTTCATCATACTCCAAGCATCCTTTGCCCCATTCCCCCAATTTTTCCAATCAAGTACCCAGGCCTCTAAGCAGCCTACAAAAATTGAAATAATCGCCCTTCATTTTTTTGTACAGACATTATAAGCATTTTAAACATAATGAATTCAATTGTTAAGCATGCAAAATGTTCATTAAAAATGAAAAAGCATTTTAACTATATAGATGAACAATTTGACATGTAAAATATTAGAACAAAAGGTTGTTTCAAAATTTATTAATACAAGAATATACAGACTAAATAAGTTGGCACTAGTTCAAGTGATATGAAAACATAATACAGATATTAAGATCACTGAAGGCCCTTTAACTAAATCCTGTAAACTTGCTTTCAGATAAACCCTTATTAGTGAATCCTGTAAACATAGGATTCCTTGGCCAGTTTGGCTAGCCCCACACATGTGTCCTTTGTAGCCAAAGTGTATGTAATGGAGAAAATACATGGAGAGAGGGTAGCTGCCTAATAGATGAAAATCGGGAGAAAGCAGTATTGGGAAAAAATTCTAAAGGAATATTCTATGGAGAGAATGAAGACTGCCTTCACTAACAATTCCTAAAAGGTTTAAAAGGAGGACTCTTCTTAACACTTAGCTCCATGATCTTAGAAAGATCACCCAAAGAACAATCTTCATTGGTGAGACTGACAACCATTACTCAGCAGCATCTGGTTTACCGCAATTTTTGTAACTGAGTTAGGTAATTGATAAATATTATATTTTCAAATGCACATACACAGACACACACATGCACCCCTTTTTTACAGCTATTGACACTGTAAATAGTCATGTCTGTCCTCATCCAACACATTTGCCCTTTTATACAAGGAACCCAGAATAGAAGATGCAAAAAAGCAACTGTGGGGCTGTGCAACACTAACGATCAGGTGGAATGGTTCACTCCGAGTGCATGCGGGGAAAGGTAAGTTTGGGGAAGACTTTTACAATAATTGAGCTTGCTGTGAAATTTGGCTGGGTGCAGGAGTAGTTTTAGCAGAGAAAACACTATAACCAGGACTTTTACCTTCAGGAGTCACTGCCCTGCACCTGCTTCAACTGGGAGCTCTTAGGGGCCTGGTGCACCTTTCCTCCCCAGCATCCTCCCTCTCTTCTGATTCATTCCTCATCTCCTCATCTTCCTTCTATTCGTCTTTTCTCTAGTCCAGAAAAGACTTCCAGTCTCCTCTGCATCACTCTGTAATTGGCCCTTTTGAAATTGAGAACATTGACTTTGGACTAATAGGAAAGTCAGCAGTTCAGCAATTCAAATTTATTTTATTGTCCAGCAACACTAATGTCATCTTCATTTTCTCCTCAAATTGTTTTCACTTTAGTGCAAAAGTAACCTATTCATGGATTTTAAGAAAACAAAAACATGTCATATACATAATGTTTTATATTCTGCAACATTTTTCATAATTTTAATAGCTGTCTGGCTTTTCCTTATTTCATGTGTTATAATTCATATCATAATGCTCTAAAATCTTAACAATTGTAATATCATAAAAAACATCTCCAACATTGGAGTGCAACATTTCTTGATTTATATCTTCCACATCAGAAAAAAATCAGAAATAACTAGCTTGTTTTTCCAGATAAAAGAGCTTTCCCATCCAAACAGAGACATATTATTTTGCATGGTGGCAGTGGGGCTTGCACAATTCAGAAGGCATTCTTTGGGATCAGGGCAAGAGTATGGGCAACAGAGCCCATGGACGAGGGATTTTCAAACTTTACTTCCCAAGTCTGACTTATTATAAGAAGACAGTAGTAAGATGATTGGAAAATATTTTTAATATTTCTAAAAGCTTAAGCAGAAATATACATTTGCCTACATAAATGCAATATGAGCTAAGCAAAGTACTAATTTTTTTGGCTTTTCTAATATTAGCTAATTTATGTTGTTTAGAATTTCTGATTGGCATTTATATATGAGAAATTAATATCATTTTTTAAAAAAACAATTGCTTAAATAGTTTGAGGTAGGCAAAAGTGTTTCACATACCATAAACCCTAATGACAAGGTAACAGAAAGATTCTCTATAACTGCATTCTTCAACCCCTGGGCCGTGGACTGGTACTGGTTTATGGCCTGTTAGAAACTGAGCTGCACAGCACTAGGTGAGTGGCATGCAAGAGGGCAAAGCTTCATCTGTATTTACAGCTGCTCCCCATCGCTTGCATCACCGCATAAGCTCTGTCTCCTGTCAGATCAGCCCCAGCATTAGATTCTCACATGAACATGAACTCTACTGTAAAATGCATATGCGAGGGATCTAGGTTGTGTGCTCCTTATGAAAATCTAATGCCTGATGATCTGAAGTGGAGCTGAGACGGTGATGCTAGCGCTGGGGAGCAGCTCTAAATACAGATTATCATTAGCAGAGAGGTTTGACTGCACAATATATATAATGCACTTGATAATGAAATGATTAGGAGTCACTAACTCTGGAAGAATTCTAAAATAAATACTCATAGGTTGGTTTAGCCTTTTTGTATGTTCCTTTGTGAAAACTTGGTTTAGACATTGTCTTGGGCCTCTTACAGCAGGAATGATGAGGTATTTAGCCTCTTTTTGCAGTAGAGATGACCTGAGGATGGCACTCAAGAAAATGGACATGGAAGGAAAAGGCCAAAAAGTTTGCCTGGAAGAAAAACAAAGAATTCATTAAGCCCTTGTCGCCATGGTCAGATTGTAATTGACACTCAAATAATTTTAGGAAAGAGAATATTATGTCCTTGAAAGAGCAGAAATAATCAATAAAATAAAAATAATAAAGTGCAAATGCTATTGTGGTAAAAGCATTTGGTGGGGTTATATACTGGGCTCTGAAAACAGGGTAACTGGGATTTTAATTCCAGATCTGTCACTTACCAGTGATTTGATTTTCAGAAAGTTACTGAATTGCTCTGTTCTATTAACTTATTTATAAAATGTGGATAATAATATTGAATTAATAAAGTTCCACAAGCCTGCTTGTATCTACTAAGTACTAAAAGAATAGATATTGTTATCATACTGCTATTACTATTTTTTGGATGATCTTGGGCCAGTTACTTTATTTTTCCCTTCTTCTAAATGCAAAATGAGGGACTTTGACTAGGTATTCTATCTATAGCTTCTTAGACATGATCACTTCAGAAATGTTCATGGTTTTAAAATATTTAATTAATGAGAACATATTAAAATTTAAATTCAACAGGGAATGAGCTTATACTACTGAGAACTATTTCTGGGTGCCCCGAGATTTGCCTTTTTCATCACTAGTGTGTTTTTGTGCCTAGCATCCCATGATTACCAAGTTGTTTTTATAGGTGAATCATCTGTATCATTTTCCTGATTTCAAAATGTCAGTTTTGGCCAGCCAATCCTCCTCATCTTGCGCTTTCAAAGTGGCCACATATGTATGTACTCAAGTATATAAAAATGTACTTTTTCATTTACTAAAATTAGAATCTTGAAACCCTAGATACAAGAGAGTTCTGAAACAAAGGATGATAATTGCTAGGTCAAACTTATCTACTTCCTAGGTAGAGGCTGTGATAAATGTTAGCACAGCCAGAATGGGGAGTGATCTCTCTGCTTTAGATGGAATATCAAAACAATTCAATAGAGAGTCAGTGGTGTTATCTCTCTTTAAAAAGACCAGCATATATTTTCCTGTTTAGTTTGATGACCTAAAAGTGTTTTTATGGCATTCAGCCAGGACAGACTCTAACAAGCCATGGACTCATATGCTGGGTAGTCATCAATCCTTCTTTTGCTGCTCGAATGTTAGGTTCCCAAATCTCTCCAGCAGAATAAAAAGTGAAATAAATTGTCAGGTTTTAAATTTAATACCTAATTCCCATGCTGAATAACTATGGCTGTGCTGGAAACCTTGATAGAGTGAGTGGTAATGAGTAGCCCAATCTATAATATGTAATGTATCAACTAAAATTTTATATTGGATTCTTTCAGCAGGCTTGACTTCTATGTGGCTGTGAAATATGAAAGGTATTAGGCACTAAAACCAGAATATTAAAGCCTCAGTCCACTTCCCCCAAGAATACATGCTGATGAAAGCACACACACACACACACCCCCACACACAATAACAGAATAACAGGATTTTTTTTTTGAGAAAATATGAGCAAGCTCAAAAATGTAAAATAATTCACAGAAATGTAGACAAGGAGAGCTTACATTAATACATAGGCTTTCAAGACAAAGGGGAAAAGGAGTGATACATAGCATTTCAAAATCCTTTACATACTACACACTGGAGCCAGTCTTATCTGGACACTCTACTTAAAACCCTTCAGTGGTTCTCCAGCACAACCAGAATGTTTAGTTCCTTTAATGAGACATATTTTATCTTCTCCCATCTTTTCAGGCATTCATTCATTCATTCATCCATTCCAGAAACATGTATAAGGTACTTACACTGTACCAAGTCATGTGCTAAGAGATAGAACTGCAGTAGTGAACAGATACACAAGCTGTCTTCTTAGAGTTTAATCTACTGGGAAGGACAGACATTAATCAAATAGTGGCACAACGAAATGTGAAAGTACATATGAAGCCAGTTATTTGAAAGAGAGATGCATGGTACATTTAACATGGTACATTTAACATAGTTTAGACTATTCAGACAGAAGAAAAAAACAGACAAAATCCCTGTTGCAGAAAGGAATATGATGCATTTGAAGAACTGCAAAAGGAAAACTGGAATCTAGAGATCATGGAAATATAAAAGAGGCGGAAGTAGGAGATAAGAGAGATAAGTAGGGGTCAAATCTTACAGACTCCTATGGGCTATGTTTTGGTGTTTATCCTAAGAGTATTAGGAAATCATTAATGTGTTTTAGGCAAAGGATTCTTTTGATCAGTTTTGAATCCTAAATCAAGGGTTGGCAAACTATGTCCACAGGTCAAACCTGACCTACTGCTTATTTTGTAAATAAAGCTTTATAGAACACAGCCATATCCACACACTTACACATTCCCTATGGATGTCGTTGAGCTGCAATGGCAGAGTGGACTAGTTGCAAGAGACTACATGTCCTGAAAAGTTGAAAATATTTACCATACGTCCCTTTACTGGAAAACTTAACTGACCTCTATTCTAAAATATTACTGAGACTGCTAGATAGAAAATAATTTGGGGGAGGCAAGAACTGGATATGGAAAGATCAGTTTAAGGAATGTTGTTTTAGGTAGTACAGGCCAGAGATGGCAGCATAAACTAAGTGACGTTGATGTTGGAGATCCAGAGCTACTGATGGATTTGAGAGAGATTTAAGAAGTAAGTTGGGCAGAAATTGATGAATGAGGGAGAGGGAAGTTTAAGGATGAGTTTTATGTTTACTTCTTGTACTGCTAGATGGATAATAGTGTCATTTACTGGAAGTGTACCAGATTTAGGAGGAAGACTATAAATTTAACTTTGGACATGTTGCGTTTGAGTTGTCTTGGAAACATTCAAGAAGAGATGTAAAGATCCCAGTTGGGGTTGTAGCTCAGATAAAAAATCTGAGCTAGACATAAAAATGTGTGATTATGTGAACAGGAGCCATTAGCGTGAATAAGATTGCCTAAAAATATATTTCTAGAAAGTGAAATGTAGTAAAGCCTTAAGGAACTCTAATGCTTCTGAGCTAGGCAGAATGAGATGTCTTCAAAGTGAACCAAGGAAGGAATATGTGACAATGATAGAAAGAAAAAGTAGGCTTTCAGAGAAGGCTAGAGAAAAGAATGTTTTAAGAAGGGTTGTGTGCTCAACAGGGGATAAGCATTAAGCAAAAAGTCCATTGGATGCATAACAACAGAAATTACTGGCCTCAGGGAGACTTGCTAAGTGCAGTGATGGTAGCTGATGCCAAAGTCAGGTAAACCAGAAGTAGAAATTGAAGATGCATAGACAGGTTGTCTAGGCAATGCTTTTAAACTGTCTGTGAAAAGGGAGAGATATTATTTGGTATCTCCATTCTACCTAGGCTAACTAGTAAACTTAGACATCCCTTTCCCTACAAAAATGTCTCAGATATTCCACCTTTACCCACAAGACTGTATTGGGGGCTGTCTCATAAATTCCCAGATTGCTAACTTTTATTGTAGTAATTGGGAGTCTTCTCTTATTAAATTTTAACCCACTTGAATGGTAGAGTTGAGTCATTTCTACAGTTGTGCCTACCGTACTTATAGCTCTTAATAAGTATCAGCTGATTTTAAAAGCAGAACAACAAAGAATGCAACAGATTCCCCAGGACTTTGTGTTTGTGTGCGCACATGTGTGTGTGTGTACACAGATCATTCATACATTGGTTTTGTTTCTTTTTGTTTTTATTTTTTATTATTTTTGAATTTTTAATTGACATAAAAATTGTACATATTTATAGGGTACAACATGGTGTTTTGACATATGTATGCATTGTGGAATGGCTAAATCAAGTTAATTATAATATCCACTACCTCACATACTTATTTTTTTGTGGTAAGAACATTTAAAATCTATACTCAGCATTTTTCAAATATATAACACCTTGTTATTAACTGTAGTCACTATGTTTTATGAGAGATCCAAATTTATTCCTTCTAACTGAAATTTTGTATGCTTTGATCAATATCTCCCCAATCTTCCCCCCATTCCTTTTCCATTACTCTGCCTTCCAAGTGGCAATATTTTTCTTTACAGAAAATTATCTTTTATTTAGTAAAGTATTTTGAAGTTTTGAAAGATGTATTCCCCACCCTTAACTCACAGCATGGCTTAGTTTGGAAGTGGAAGACGATGACAAAATAAGGAGATGATTACATATCTCTGCTTAACAAATGAAAGAAAATTTGAGAGAAGAGAAGTTGAGGAGCAGCCTGAGAAGTGAAGAAGGCATGGAGGGCATTAGGGGAAGTGAGGATTTGAGCAACATGATGGCAAATGGCTATCTATGGAAACTTGTGTGACAGCCATAGAGGTTGGAGAAAATATCTGCCCAGTCAGCCTCTGTAGGCAAAGGTTTTGCTCCTCAGGGGATAAAGGACACTCCTTTACAGAGGTGCATTCTTATTGAAACAGGCTATAATAACTCACATTGAAATATTACAACACTGAAAATATTGTTATTGTCTTCTGTCTTTTAGTATGGAACACTAAAGTCTGAATTTAAAAAGATTTCTATTCCTTTAAAGAAAATCCCATCATTCTGGTCTAATTTGTATGAGATATTTTCCCATGCATCTTAAAAAAAAAGAGTTGCCAATATAAAATTTTTCCAAAAAATATTTTGAACTTCAAGGTATAAACCTTTTCACCTTAATAACATTTTCTACAAATATTTATTTGGTTCTTTTATTCTGTTTTAAAGGTCTTAGTTTCTTGACCAGCATATGTATAACTTTTCGATGGAATCTGAATTCTCTCATCTGCCTTTATGACACTTTTTTCTTACTATATGCATTTCTTTTTCTTATTTTTCCTCTACATCATGAAAGAGAGTCCCTGTATATTCTGGATATCACTGAATTAAGTCAATTAGCTTCAAAATTAGCTCCATTCGTTCTGCTTTTAATGCTCATTTTTAGTTCTACTATTACTCTGCCTCCCTTCGTTAGTGTACTTCTATATCTCACCATTGTATTTTAACTTGTATTTTCTTTTTAAAATTGTTTCTTTATGGCATTCTGACCTTATTTTTTAGAGCTATTTATCCTTATGAAAAATGTCAAGGTTTTCCTTAAAGAAAATTTTACTTGGTTTTTATAAAAAACTCATTTTCAGAATTGTATACTTTGGTTGCATGTTCAGGGTGATGTTTCTCTTATTTCTTTTTATTGACTATTGGTAAACACCTGTGAGAGAAAAATGGGTCATGTATAACAATGTACTACCATCAGGGTCCTCCCTACTCCCCCAATTCACTCACTGCTTCTTGCCTTGTTGTTTACTGTAGCTTTCCTTTTCTAAATTGTTGTATAAAGATAGGCATGGAAGGAAAAAAATATAACAAATGTTTTAAGAGAAAATTGAAAGTCAAGATGGATGGAAACATAAAAGATCTACTTTGAAACACTTCTATTATTCCAGCTCAAATAGTTCTAACCAAAGGTACTAAAATACCTTTCATACATAAATGACAAGGTCACTTTCAAAAGTCTTTGAGGAATTATAGAGAATAGGAGAGAGGTCGGGGGTAGGGAGCTGATAACCTGGTTTTCAGGAACATTGTCCTTCAGATACCATAATTCTAGCAAATTTGATATAAATTTATTAGAAAAAGTTATGCACTTTATTTTTTTAAATCTCATTAATATTAATAATCAATTAACATTTATAAAAAGCATTTACAAAGTCTAACAGTCAAGTTCAGATCTAACTGTTTAATAACAATGATTCATAATCAAATAACCTATTTTGGGGGCTTCAGGAGGTACAAAGTTTTATAGGATGTTACCAGGTGAATATCATACATTTAGTATGTATAGCATGGTGGGTAAGAATAATGACTTCAAAATAAGACTTCCTAAGTCTGATTTCCAGTTGTTGTATTTGCTATATATTTGAGTTTGGGCAAGTTTTCTAACTTCACTATACCTTTGTCTCTACAAAAATGAACATGCTAATAATTCCTACCTCATACTATTGTTGTGAAAACTAAATAAGTTTAAAAGTGTAATGGATTTAGATGGAAGTGTCTTTTACATAATATGTGCAGAAGAAACATAATTGTAATTATAGTGATTTTTTATTTTATCAGAACATTTAAGAAAATCAAAATAGACTTGTGTACATGATTGAGAAATACAGGCATAGCAGACTCATATAGATAGGCTAGAAATGGTATTATATAGGGCTCATTCTGTTCAATACTTTTAATCTACAACATGAACAAATTGAGGATATGAATACAAAATTTGCAGTTGACAAATCTGAAAAAAGAAGCTAATGTATGAGAAGATTGAAGCATGATTCAAAATAGCTGAAGAATGGGCTTAAATCAACAAGTTGAATTTCAATATAAATCAATAGAAAGTTCTGTATTTAGTTGCCAGAGTCAACCACAAGACTAAAAAATAAAGAAAATATGAATTAACAGCGGTTAAAAAATACTTTAAGAATTTTAATTCATAGGGATCTTAGTATGAGCCAGCAATACTCTATGGTTGACTCAGGAAACTATAATTTAAAATCATATTAATGAAACTATAGTAGTTTCATTGAACTCTATGCCAACCAGATGGTATCTAGAATATTTTTTTTCAATCAAATTTTTATCAGAAACACTAGCAAACTGGAACACTCCAAGAGATCGAAAGTTTTTGCAAAAGCATGCCACATGAGGGCATTTGAAAGTAATGAAGACTTAATGACATGTATTAGAAAACAGTTTTAAAGACATTGATTTAAAGTTTTTTCTTTCTTATTTAAAAACTTTAATAAAAAAGACAAATTAGATTTATCTTTCCCTAACTCCAGAGGAGAAAACTACCATCAGTGAGTCAGTAGATAAAAATTATAGGAGAATTAACTCAATAGAAGGAGAAACTCTTAATTCACTTTTTTAAAAATGGGTCTACACCTCCATTGCCCGTGCTTTTATTATGTTACAGGCATTGTCCTACGTGCTTGCTGTGACCCTGCTTCATTCATCTATACAATGATATTTCCAGTAAGGTATCGTTAGTCCTTCTCTACACATGAGGAAAGTGAGCCTGTGAGTGGGTAAGTAACCAGCCCAGCTAGTATGTGGCAGAACCAGGCAGAGCATTGAAAGATGCACTAATTGCAAAGCCAGTCCTTTTAACAGCAGCACAGTGAGTTTCCATTCACTGATAGGGTTCTAGCAGCCTAAATGATGTAAAGTGAATCCTGAATTTTGTGTTCCTGGACTAGATTGAAGCCTTTTAATTAGTCCTTTGTTCAGATGAATTTAGCCAGAAGCCCCTACTACCTGAAGTGGGAAAAAAAGAGGGGGAGTTGCTCCTGAACATGCCATTCAACTCTTCCCCAGGGTTGCAGCCCCTGGAAGGGCCCCTAGTAATCCCTAGAGATCCCAGAAAGCCACAATAATGGTTCACAACTCTATGATAATCTGATTCTATTGCCCAGTGATCTATATCATTGACCTGCCAGTGCATAATTTCCCACATTCTCAACCTCCATGCTTCTAATATTATTAATATTTATTTTAACACAAATTAAGTGAAAAACAAGTAGATTTTTCTTAGGAAGGCACTGAGGACCTCAGAGCTAATGAATATTTTTTAAACATAAGATTGGAAAGTTATGAGGCTATATATTTTCAACCATCAGAAAGCAATAATCTTAGTCTATACACAAGATATTTACCTTGTTTCCTTTTGCTCAAGGTTGAGCAAAAGGTTTTTAATTATAAAAAAAATATCTGGTTGCAAGAAACATAAAAGTAAAAAAAATCATGTGAATTTTAAAGACAAACATTACACATTAATGAATTGATCCCATATACCCAATTAAAAAGGAATATTTGATCAAAACTGCAAATGTAGCCAGATGAGTATTATTGAGGAAATATAATTAAAAACAAAATGTTCTCCCAACCCCCAAATCTTCTCCACAGGGAAACAGAAAAAGAAAACACTTTTATTATCGAATAAGCATTAAACTAGAATGTGATATGTAGCATAGGCCATCTACTAAGAGATTGCAAAGGTGGAAAGGAATCTTAACTCCTTACAGAGCCAAGAAAATGCAACCTGTTACATATATGTTTTCAAGATAAACAATAACTAGGCCTCAAGTAAGAGGACCTGACAGCATCATTTATCACAAATAGTTCACCCAGACTTTACTTGGTAATTGGAGTGACTATCTGTGCTAGGTAATTGGCTTTATCCAGAGGAAAAACAAACTTCTCATATCTTTATGACAGTAGTTAGTTCTGCAAATTGGAGCAAGGTGCCCATCAAAGTTAAGCTCCTACCTGCCACAGAAACTGTTAGAGTGGGGTACTATTTTCCTTAATGTTTATATTTCAGAAAGATGGCTCTCAGACCTTTAGAAAGATATTCTTGGGTTATAAAGCAGACAAAAGGCCTATCTTGCCTTTAAAAAGGATGTATAAACCTTTCAAAGAGAGGAGAAAATACTTATGATGATATGTTTCCTAAAGTAAATGCTCTTAGAAAAAAGATGGGTGAGAAAACAGAAGAAGTCTCTGGCTTTATTTTCAACAGGGAGGATTAAGCCTCTTATTTTTAATTTTTATTTGTCTTTACAGTATGCAGGATTATTATTTTTCACCATAAAATATGATTTCCGTAGAACATATAAATAAATAGAAAAATTCACAAAGAACCTCTAAACTGTGAAATTATTTATCATTGCATTACGCTGTATAATTCCTTTTCTCATCTCTGGAAAAGCAAACATCACGAACATGCTCGTATGTATTAATAATTTTACTCCCCTGTGTGTGGATAAAACTGATAATCATATTAATACAAATAGCCTCCATGGTTTATAATCCCTCTCCCTAGTTATTAAATTCTTATTGTAAATAGCTGATATCTAATGGCAGTATTGGTAATGGCTCTTTTTCCTCCTGCTGCTCATTATTTTCATTATTATTGTATGGATTATAACATGTGTTCAAGCTTTACAGACTGTACTGTCCCTATCCACAGCCGTTCAACTAATTAATTCTTTCCAATCTCAGCATTACTCATATAAGCAACATATTTCACTGATCACGATGTTTAACTCAGCCAATGATTCAATTGAAGTTGCTAAGGGAATATGTAATTTTCGAAAAGAGATAATTTATCCAGTATACTAGCAGTATTTGAAGGAATTGTATCTACCTCATATTCTCCAGTGCTTTTTGACTTTGGAAAGTCTACTGGACTTCACAGCACATTAAGAAGAATGACATAAGGGAAAATTACAAGAAGTTTCAATGTTTTGTAAGATGTAATGGCATATTTTATAGCAATGCTGAGATTACTGTACTCACTAAAGGGAAGTTATAATACAACATATCTTTTGATAGATTGAAATAAATTGCATTAGATAGCCAATAAAAATTTTGTGATTTTTTTTTACTTTTTGGAAAAACGATACATTGACATACTTCAGATATTTGCTTCAGATCTGTCTCCCAGTTCTAGCAATTAAGTTTAAATATTTTTTTCCTAAGCAACATAGGCTTATTGTAACATCAAAATATCTAGTCATTACAGTCAATTGTCTGATCTTTTAGCCACATATTCATTTATTTTGACTTGACTGACTTTCTAATTACCAATTTGTTGATGTAGAGCCTAAGTAACAGGAAATGAAGGCCCACGTTACAAACCCTTGTTCTTCCCACTATACCAGGAATTGGATTATATGAGGAGGACATTAGTGCTTCAAATATTGCAAGTATACTGGATGGGGGATCTCTTTCCAAAAATTAAATATTCCCTTGGCAGCTTCAATAGAATCATTGGCTGAGTTAACAATTACGGTCAGTGAAATATGTTGCTTGTATGAGTAATGTGGCCATGGGTCTAATTCAGCCTGCTGCTTGTTTTTTATATGACCTGCAAGGTAAGAATGTATTTTATATTTTTGAATAGTTGAAAAAAAATAAGAAAAGTAATACTACATGAGATATGAAAAGTATATGAAGTTCAAATGCCAGTGTCCACAGACAGTGTTTTATTACAACACAATCATGTTCATTTGTTTACATATGATCTCTGGCTGCTTTCACACTACAACAGAAGAGCTGAATAAATGCAACAGACTGTTGAGCCCACACAGTGTAAAATATTCTCTATCTGGCCCTTTACAGAAAAACTTTGCCAACTCCTTCACTACACCAATATCACATATGAAGTCCCTATAATTGTACAGAATATTATGTTATATACATTTTCATAAGAGTCTGATGAAAAATTCTAGATTAACAGGAGAGAAACTAGAATGTATTCTGTGGTTCTGGATGGTCTTACCACCATCCCTCAATATATTAACTGAGAGAGAGAAGATAATTCCATGGAAAGAAGATGGCCTTTGCAACTTGGAAAATCTGGATCTCTTGATCCAAGCCCTGGCACATTTCTTTTATGGTATCTTGAATAATTTATTTAACTTTTCACTTTTCTCATGTGTAAATTTGGATAATAATACCAACTATACAAAGTTAGTATTGAGAATTAAATAAAAAATCTTATGCAACATGTGTGACAGGACAGTTTTCTGCTCTCTGTAGTGTAATAGACTGAACTATGATATAAGATCAATTTTAGCAAGAGACAGGCTGTTTGCCTTAATGAATGCTTCCTGTGAAGAAGTAGATGGACTTAAATCCATTTCTGCGAGGGGTTGCAACAGGCCCACCTATGTAAAAGTCTGAAACTTTCCTGGTTTAGACAATAAATTATATGGTATAATGGCTGAGGTTTTGTGTTGAACTGTGTCCCCCAAATAAGATATGTTGAGGTACCAACCCCACTATCTCCGAACCTGACCTTATTTGGAAATAGGGTCATTGCAGATGTAATTAGTTAAGATAATGTTATACTGGAGTAGGGAGGGCCCCTAATCCAATATGACCAGTGTTCTTAAAATATAGCCATGTGAAGATATGCATCAAGACTGCCATGTGACAATAAAGGTATAGATTGGAGTTATGCAATTGCAGCCCAAGGAACACTAAAGATTATCAACAAACCACCAAAAGCTAGGAAGAGGCAAGGAAAGATTTCCCTACAGGTTTCAAAGGTAGCATCATTTTAGACTTCTAGCCTCCAGAAGTGTGATATAATAAATTTCTATTGTGACAAGGTACACAGTTCATGGCACTTTGGTACAGCAACCCTAGGAAATTAGTACAAAATCAATGTACAAAATCAGTAGCATTTCTATATACTGATAACGGTCAAGCTGAGATTCAGATCAAGAGCTCAATACCGTTTACAATAGCTGCAAAGGAAATAAAATACCTAGGAATGAACTTAACAAAGAAGATGAAAGAGCTCTACAAGAACTACAAAACACTTATGAAAGAAATCACAAATGACACAAACACATGAAAAAACATCCATGCTCATGGAATGGAAGAATCAACATTGTTAAGATATCCATACTGCCCAAAGTGATCTATACATTCAATGCAAATCCTATGAAAATACCAACATCATTTTTCACAGATCTAGAAAAATAATCCTAAACTTCATATGGAATCAAAAAACAGCCTGAATAAACAAAGCAATCTTAAGCAAAAAGAACAAATCTAGAGACATCACATTACCTGATTTCAAATTATACTATAAGGCTATATATAACCAAAGCAGCATGGAACTAGTATAAAGGTGGAGACATAGACCAATGGAACAGAATAGAAAACCCAGAAATAAAACTATATATCTTTGACCAACTGATTTTTTGACAAAGAAGATAATATCATGCACCTGGGAAATTATGCCCTATTCAATAAATGGTTCTGCGAAAACTGGATGGCCACATGATGAAGCATGAAGCGGGACCCCTATCTCTCACGACATACAAAAATTAACTCAAGATAGATTAAAGACTTAAATATAGACCTGAAACCATAATAATTCTAGAAGAAAATGTATGAAAAACTCTTCTAGACATTGGTCTAAGCAAAAAATTTATAACTAAAACCCAAAAGGCAAATACAACAACGACAAAAATAAATAAATGGTACTTAATTAAGTTAAACGGTTTCTGCACAGCAAAGGAAATATTGAGAGAGTAAATAGACAATCTACAGAATGGGAAAAAATCTTGGCAAACTATTTATCTGACAAAGAACTAATATCAAGAATCTAAAAATAACTCAAACAACTCAGCAAGAAAAAAATAAATAACCCCATTAAAAAGTGGGCAAAAGACATGAACAGAGTTTTTTTTCTAAAAAAATAAGGTAGACAAATGGCCCACAAACATATGAAAAAATACTCAATGTCACTAATCATCAGGGAAATGCAAATTAAAACCATAATGAGGTACCACCTTACCACTATCAAAATGGCCGTTATTAAAAAATGAAAAAACAATAGATGATGGAGTGGATGCTGTGAAAAGAGAATGCTTATACACTGTTGGTAGGACTGTATATTAGAACAACCTCTGTGGTTGAGGTTAGTACAACCTCTATTAGTACAACCTCTATGGAGATTCCTTAAAGAACTAAAAGTAGCCATACAATTTGATCTAGCAGTCCCACTATTCGTTATATACCCAAAGGAAAAGAAATCATTATATCAAAAAGATACCAGTACCCAAATGTTTATCATAGCACAATTCACAATTGCAAGATGTGGAATCAACCTAAATGTCCATCAATTTATGGTTGGATAAAGAAAATATGATATATATATACACACATACACACATATACTATAGAGTACTACTCAGCCATAAAAAGGAATGAAATAATGTCATTTGAAGCAACTTGGATGGCACTGGAGAACATTATCCTAAGCGAAGTATCTCAGGAATGGATAAACAAACTCGACACATACTCACAAATAATTGGGAGCTAAACGACGGGTACACATGGTCATAAAGTGGTAGAAAGGACATTGGCAACTAAGGGGGGAAGTAGGAGAGGGGTAAGGAATAAAAACTTACCTGTTGGGTGCAATATACACTATTCTAGTGACGGACACACTAAAAGCACTGACTTCAGCATTACACAATTCATCCATGTAACAAAAACACTTGTACCCCATTAATATTTTGAAATAAAAATTATAAAATAATTTTTTTACATACTGAGCAAAAAAGGAAGCAGAATATCATAATGAACATGTATATTCCCATCAGGCAGCTTCAAAAATTAACAATATTGTGCCATTCTCATTTATGTATGCCTGAATCCATTCCCCAAATCCTCACTTAATTGTTTACAATTATTGCTTTTTTGGATAAAATTTAAGTATACTAAAATGATTAAATATTATCTTATAGTATTGGCAAACGGGTATAGTCTATCTTTCCCCAGAAAATCCCCTCATGCTCCTTCCTGATCTATTCCCCACTCTTTCATCTGCTAGAGGCAGCCAAAACTCTGATTGTTTCTACCTTAGATTAATTTCTTTTGCCTATTCTAGAACTTCATATAAATGAAATCATACAGCATTTAGTTTTGTGTCTAGCTTAGTTTTGCTCAACATAATGTTGATTTTTTTAAAAAATCATGTTAATAGTTTGCTGCTTTTATGGTTATGTAATATTCCACTGTATCAACTTAACAAAATTTATGCATCTATTCTGTTGATGAATGCTCAGTTTGTTTCCAGTTTCAAGATACTAATATTATCAATAAAAGTGCTATAAATATTCTTATAAAAGTATTTTTGTATAAATATACTTTCATTTCTCTTTGATAAATATCTAAGACTCAAATTGTTGGTTATATCAAACTTCATAAGAGACTATCAGTACTTTTTTTGAAAATTAAATTTGTTGTAATATTTTTCCAACTCCACCAGCAATGTAAGAGAGTTCTAGTATTGCCAATCCTTTACATTTTAGCCATTCTGGTGGGTATATAATGATATCTCATTGTGGTTTTAGTTTGCATTTTCCTAGGGACCAATGTTTAACACTTTTCTTGTGCTTATTGGTCATTCAAATTCTTTTCTTTTTAAAAATGTTTATTCAAATCTTTTACCCAATTATTTCCTTGGGTCATCTTTTACATTTTATGTATTCTGAATATAACTCCATTGTCAGATGTATATTTTGAGAATATTTTCTTCTTGTATATGGTTTTAATACTCAATTTGTCAATGGTATCTTTTGATGAGCAGAAATTTAAATTTTCATAAAAACTAATTTATCATTTTTTAATTTTATGTTTAATACTTTTGTGTCCTCTCTAAGAAATAATTGCATACAGGGAGGCCATGGAAATATTCTTATTTGCTTTATTAGAAGTTTTATGGTTAGGTCTACAATGAATCTAAACTTAATTTTATATAGTGTGAAATAGGATCAAGATTTTATTTTCCCCACATGGATAACAAGTTTTCCAGCACCTTTGTTGAAAAGATTCTCCTTTCTCCATTTAATGCTTTTGTACCTTCACCAAAAATCAACTGACCTTTCAAGTGTGAGTCTATCTCTGAATTGTCTATTATATTAAACTAATCTATTGTCTGTCCTTAAGCCAGTATCACAACCTGGTAAGCTTTAAAGTCAGGTAGCATAACTCCTTCTGAATTACTCTTTCTCAAGGTGGTTTTGGTCATATTAGATAATGCACATTTTGACAAAATATTTGATTCAGCTTGTCATTTCCTAGAAAAGTTGCCTACAAATATTATGATTGGGAATGTCTTCAAACTAGAAATTTATTTTGAAAGAATTGATAGCTTAAACAATGTTGGGTCTTTCAATGTGTACATGGTACCTATTGAAATTTATTTAAGTTTTTAAAAATCTCTTTCATCAATATTTTCTCTTTTTTCAGTGTAGAGGCTTTGCAAACTTGAGTTTTACGTATGTAATGCTTTTAACATATATTTTACATGCTTTATGTTTGTATTATAAATGGAAATTTTTTAATTTAATTTTCTAATTGTTAGCTTGTAGTATGGAAAAATACAATTGATTTATATTGTCTTTGTACTCTCAGACTTGCTAAACTCTCTTATTAGTGTTGCTATAGATTTTTTTTATTGATTTCTTAAAATTTCCAAATATATTATCATGTCATTTGTGAATTACTCCTTTACAAACAGTATGCTTTTTATTAATATTTCTTTTTCTTGTCTTTCATGCATTCAGCATGTTATCGTGCAGTATAATGTTCGTGTAGGTTTATCAGATATATATCAGATTTTTGAGTTTTTATTATTAATGAGTGTTGAATTTTGAAAAATGCTTTTTCTGCCTCTTTTGAGATACATATGATTCTCCTCTAAACTTGGTCATTATATGGCATCATTTTATATACATATATATGTATATGTATGTGTGTATATATATTTGATAATGTTTTGTTAAAGAATTTTCTTTCTATGTCAATGAGGGATATAGGTTCATAATTTTCTCTTTCTGTGATATCTTTCTCAGTTTTCTTGTTTTGTATGCTCACAAAATGAGTGAAATTTAGTCTTTTTTATTCTAGCTTCTGAAAGTGTTTTTGTAAAATTGGTATTAACGCTAGTCCCCCTTTGTCCCCAGGGCATATGTTCCAAGACTAAACCTGACTGCCATTTCAGTTCATGTCTTCCATCCACAAATTTAATGCCTTTTCCATCTTAACAAAGCACTTACCATGCGCTGTGGTCATAAATTTTGTAGTTTGAGGTGCAACAACAAAACTAGCACAAATTTCTTTTTCCTTCTTCATAATTTCCCAGATAGGAGATTTATTCTTACCCATATCTTATCAATCTCAGCATGCATTTTTTTCTTTGTTTATTAAGTCAGGAACTTCCATCTTTTCCTTTAAAGGGAGCCATTTACAGCTTCTCTTTGCCATCTTCAAATTTCCAGGATCATTACTATTGTACTTTGGGATCATTATTAAGTAGAATAAGGGTGACTTGAACACAAGCACCATAATACCATGACAGTGGATCTGATAGCCAAGAGGGCTACTACGTGACTAACGGGCAGGGAGAATCTACAGCATGGATATGCTGGACAAAGGGATGATTCACATCCTGGGAAAGGGGGATGGAACAGGAAGGCAGGAAATTTCATAATGCTACTGAGAATGGCACACAATTTAAAACTTATGACTTGTTGATTTCTGAAATTTTCCATTTAATAGTTTCAGGTGGTGGTTGATTGCAGGTAATGAAAACCATGAAAAGTGAATCCATGGATAAGGCGGGACTACTGTATTTATTTCTTAAGCAGTTGAGACAATTTACAAGTGAGATTACCTGGGTCTGGGCTTTTGTTTTGAAGAAGTTTTTTTAATAACAAATTTAATTTTATTGATAGATATGAAGAGTTGTTTCCTTGTTCCTGCAGGTGGGAGAGAAGTCCAGGTGCCTCCCTAGGTCTCCACTGATATATCCTTGGCTGGGAGTGGTAGGAGTGCCTCATTTCTCCTCCTCTGGCTTCTACTAAACCATCCAGTGAGGGATGTCCCCATTACTTCTGGATGGTGATGAAAGTCCTGACTGTCCATTAGACCACTTCTGACACCACATTACGTGAGGAATGAAAAGGATCCACCCCTTACTCCGGGGTAGAGGTAAAAGTCCAGACTCTGACACAGTCTCCACTGACCCTGGAGATGGGGGTTTATACCACCTGATGAAGATGGAAGTTTGAGTCTCCTACTCACTTCGACATTAGCCAGCAGAGAGGTTGGGTCCCCACTTGTCCTTGCTAGCTTGGATGAGGGAGGGCCACAGCCTTTTCTGTGGTATTTTACCTGAGTAGAGTGGTTATTGTCTACAAGTTATATTGACTTGCCAGGTTCTACCTTTCCTGATCCTT
>VBSM01003176.1:28150220-28207573 GCA_008086735.1 Cheirogaleus medius
ATCAAAACTGCAATGAGATATCACTTATCTCCAGTAAGAATGGCCTTTATTACATTTTAAATTTTTGTGGAAAATATCTTCTTTAAAATGTTGAATCTCCCCATTCAAGAAAAGGATATACTAAATTAAGCTATATAAAATATTCAATATTTAATTTTACTATGTTGACCCATAAAAACTTCAATTTCATTTAATTTCTGAGGTTAGTTACTTTAAAACAAAAGAACAGCACACTGGTCAGGAAATTTGGTGTTTAATCCTTATCAGGCAATTTTGTTTTTTTCTCTTGGAAGATGGCATGCTTAATCTACTGAAATAATGTTAAATCTTAATATTTCTCATAATATTTATATGAGTGGCTTTATAGGTTCCCAAGCCTGTAAATTGTTATGTGCATAACACTGGAATATTAGACCACCTATAGGGTGCTACAACTAAGAAAGGGACTATGAGCAGAAATGTCTGCCCAGTGATAGATCCTCTACCTAGTACCCTTACACGACTACACCAAGTATTGAGATTCTTAATACACTTTCAAAGTAGGGGAAAAGTGGAGTAGACAGTCTCTGTTTCTAGTGCAAACAAGGTGACTTGGCCTAGAAACTGTTCAAGCTACTATGCTTCAGGAACTGGCTTGAATGTGCCACTGCAGAAATGAGATGATGCCAGCACGATGATTTCAGTTAGACTTCTCCAACAGCTGCTGCATCTTAGTGGATGCCAAGCCACACGGAAATGCCAATGTTTGGATTCTTTCAGATCTTGTAAATTCACCAGACTGTCCCTCCAATTACTATGATTCCTCATCTGGAACATGTCTGGATAGCACCCAAAAGAGAAAAGAGTCGGATAAATTAGCTTTTCTACTAAGTTTTAATACAAAGTGTCCACTCAGTCCTTAGGCATTTTTTTTATCATATTTGAGTTTTAAATCTATTTATTTCTCCAGATAAAACTTAACAGTGGAGCTTGACATATATAAAGGAAGAACAGCCACTCCTATGTCTATCAAACTCACCCAAATAGCTATTTGTCACCTATAAAAGGAATATGTCCCTCAAGGTCTTGTTCGGTTCCCTGGTAAACTATACAAGATCTGCCTCTGTATTTCCATCACTGCTCTGGAAGTGTTTGAGCTCTGTGTTGATATTATATAAATGTCTTGATTTTTTTAAAAGTTTGTACTTTTCTCAATTATACAAAGAACAATATTTTTAGTGAGTTTGATGAAGTCCTACTGAGAGTTACTAAAAAATTCGTCATGCTCTTTTGGACCATTTATCTCCCAACAGATATGTCAATTTAATTGAACAAGTTTTATTCAATTTATTTCAATGGAAACTCATGGGAAATCCCAGGATGGGATTTTATCAACATCATACAATTACACCATAACATTCTTATCCCTACCATGCTTGGACTGGATTGGATTAGATTGATTTGAGTGGGCAGAAATTGGTCATTTTCTTTCATCTCTTTCTAGAGAAAAGAAAAAAATAGTATGCTGATGACATGGTTCTATTATCAAATATAGAAGTCTTTTCAATAAAAACTGCTCTGCTAGCTATTAATAATTATTGTCAGAAAGAATAACTTTAAAACTCAAATGATCATTTTTGGCAGCTATTATCTAACATTTCATTGGCATATATTTATGGATCCTATAGAGTAGGTAAAATCATTTATACACTTAGAGACATAGTTTGAAACCTATTCTTTTGGACTACTTTATTACTTGAAATATTGCAACCCATTGGTACTATAGTAAGACTTTTTAATGATTGTAATTGATGTTTAAAATGTTTTTGACATTTCAAGGCTAAAATGTTCATGTAACGCTTGATAGCCCCAAATGCTTAGGTTTTGATCGCTACTTAGTCCAGTATTTGAACAGCTTCAGAGTCATAGTTGGAAGAAATGTTGGTTCTGCCCATAACACAGACTTGTCTTATCTAGAATCATATGTGGGACAGCCTTCTACTCAGGCATGTATGCTGATTAGAGCAACTTATTTTTATAAGATTTCAATGCAAACTTCAAATCAATTGTTTACCTGAATTGTTAGTTTAGATGATCTGCAATTAAGTTACATAGAAGATTGCCTAAAGAAAAAGTAGTCCATTATTTTAGGCACTTAACATTTTGTCCTTGAATCAAATTATGTCATCAACAAGCTACAATCCTGACCTACACAAATTAGATAGTTCATAGAGTTTTTTAATTAAATTTTGATTTGATGTTGTTTTAATTTCCATTGAGATATATTATATGTGTAAACAAGTGTTGCCAGTTCCTACTGGACTACGGTTACAAAGGATATCATCAGTTGACATAAATTTCAAATTTTGCTGGCTAGCTTGGTAGCCTTGACCAGCACAGCAACAGGTTCTGTAGCTCCCAGCAAGTATCACATTTCTTCTCTACCCCTTATCACCAGGTATATCTCAGAGCACTGAGGAGGTGTTTACTTATGTTTTAATCCCATAGTATCTGTGCTGCTGTACCAGGAGCTATCACTTATCAGAGCTGACCTTCAAAATGTCTCAGTCTCTCTGATTGCTCCACCAAGAACAATATTTCTTTGCTTGTGGTCTGTGCTTTCAGGTTCTCTATCTTACCCCCTCTCCTGTTCCACATGTGGGTGCTCTGGGCCCTTAGGATTCCAAAGCTGATGGATAGTCTATAATAGCACTAGAGAAAATGAGCCCCCTTTCTATGTCTTACATTATGCTAGAGGAATTTCAAACTAGTGTTGCTTGAATCACACTAGATTACACAAATAGCTATTTCAGTCTTATTTATAAGCCTTTATATTCTTAGGACCTAAACACATGTTGATATGAGCAGGAATATGATTACTAATACTTTTCTGCTTCAGCCACCCTGACATTGGCTAATGTTGTATGCCCTATTTGAGAGTCATGTCTGGCTTCTGCAGCAGTTTCCTATAGGCCCAATGGAAACACTATTTTTGCTTCTCCTCTGGACACCACACTCAAGGCTGCAAAGCTTCCCTATGGTATGATGTGCAATACAGAGAAGGGCAGAAGTGGATGCCTCTCTCCATATATACTTGACATACTTTGAAACTGGAAGTACTAATACTTGTTTCTATAGTTGAATGAAGTCATTTACAAACACAGCTCATTTTTTGGGGTGCTAACCCATCTTCCCACAAATCCCCAAAACCAAGTCAAGAATGAGACAGTAGCTGTAGTTGCCTTCCCATTTTCTCTGTTGGCCTTACTACCAAAACAAATCTCTTCCTAACCCACAATAACAATGCACCCAAGCAGAACATCACATGCAAATCAATGCTGGCAAGATCACAGGCCTATAGGCTCCAGAAACAGCAATTCATTTTTGGCTCAGTTAGAAGTTGAGTACCTGGCAGGAACACATAAGTTATACAAATGATGAATAAAGAAATCAGAATCCAGTGACTGCAGCTCTGCCTTCTCAGCTTCTCTTTCTATCAGCTGGGTTTGTATTTCTGACATCTCATTTGTTGTAGCCCCATGATTATTTGTGGAACCAACTACTTCAATTTCTTCTTTCTGGTTTAACATGTCTCAGGCAATGCAGACTAACTCTTTTTAAATTGTGTTTAAGATCATTGCTGTGCTTGTCTGGCCTTAGAGGTTTGGTGGCCAAACCTGGAATGGCAGACCCCCGATGGTAGGCACATTGTAGGTGCCCGATGAATGTTTGCTGATGATTCTGAATTCAGTACCAAAAATGAGTTACTTTATTATAAAATCACACTGTTCTGCAGGTGTTTCTCATCCATTTTTGTCACTTTACATCATTGAGACACATTCCTCAAGGCTTTGGCTAAGCTACAATCTAATTGTAAATTAGACATCATTGAAAAATTTGTTAAACTTTTTCATGGTAATTTGTTTGGGAGGATGAAGAGGAGGAAAAGTTGTGATGTTGTGTGACAATGTATACAGCTCTGTCAACATAAATCCAAGTTAGGTAGCTCAAAATGTTATACTCAGTGGGTAGGAAAGGCTGAGCCAGCACTGCATATAGCCAGAGGCTTTCTAGATCTAGCTAAGTACAAAAAGCACTGTACTTGGAAGAAATGTACAAATGTGAATTAAATATGTTCTAGTCACAATCAAACACATAGGAAGTAAGGCTGTTTATATCTTCAAATATGAATGACATTTCTATATACTGCTTCTCAGAAGAATTATCAATTATTTCAAAAACACTTATACTTGCTTTTCAAAAACACTTATATTTTAAACACCAGTTGTAGAACTAAGTAAGCATCAGTATATCCTAGAGAATATCTCTATCACTTGCAGACCTGAAAAAAATATCTACATTCATGCCATGGTATTAACAAATTTTATTACTTACAGGACAGAGGCTTAGACATTGCACACCCTTTGGAAATCTCCTCCCTCCCCCAAACACAAACTCTAAAATGGACCTTAAGCACTTAAGAATATTATGCAATGTCAGGTGTGCTACATCTCCATTTAATTGTAAATTCCTCAAGGGCAAAGACATTGTCTCCTATCCTTCTGCCCTATTTACTGTGGCATCTACAACATTCATTCAGCAACTTCCAAATAAACATTATTGACTGTACCCCTCCTGAAACAAAACATTTCCCTAGCTTAGATATCTTTCTATTGATTTGTCAAACTCCGTAAGTCAGGGGTTCTTAACCTAGGATTCACAATTAGAATTCAGGGAAATCTGTGTTCTTACATGGGGAAAGACTCCCATTTTTTTTTAATAATTATCCACCGATATTTAGTATTTCCTTTAATTATAAATGTAGACAGCAACACAAGAGAAGTTTTAATGGCATCTGTGATTTTCGTAACCAAGAGAAAGCAGAGGTGATTTTACATCATATTATGGTCATTTCTGATCTTTAAGTATTCTTTATATTCATAACTATTTGAAACAGCATGAATGATTGCACTAGACACTAGATTACACAGGATTACAGTTGTCTGTTTACAGATGCTAGTGTAATCTACCTGCCAACCTAATAGTAAAGTTGCATATGTTTACATCAGTGATTGAGATATCTACATTGCTTTCTATTACCCCCTGTCTACAAGTGTTTATTGGTTAATATGTGGAATAAGGTTAGTCAAAGCTCACCCCACAATTTAATGTTCTTACCAAAGCTAAGCAATAGCAGTCTGTACAATTATATCTTTTAAAAAATTAAATTCAACTTTCAACTTGTTTTATTATCAATGCATTATAAAGAAGCATATCTTTTATTACATCAGAAAAAATTTTAAACGTTTTGTAAGTTTTTTGATTTGACACAAAACTTTCAGTGAGTATTTGTCCCAAGGACTAGAAAATAATGACTGTGAAAGCAAGTCCAGATGTCTCGTGTCGGTGATTACTCATGATCATTGATTCATAAACCTTTTTATTTCTCTTTTTATCTTCTTATAATTGATTGGTTTTTCCACAATGGAGGTAAATTTTGTAATCATGTGTTAGTACGTTGCCAAAAAAACTCCACGATGATCCATTGTATGGCTACTTGTAGAAATTTTCAACTTTGTAAAGGGAGAATTACCCTTTGTAACTATTAACCTTTCAACAAGTACATAGAACAGTAAATGGTGAATATAGAGAAGTATAGTTAAATCGAATATTTGGCTTATAGACAAAAGAAACATTTTCTCAAAGAATTGAGACCAGTGAAATCAATTTTGAGGTATAGATAGAGTTTTTATGCTCATTTTTATTGAATATACATTTAACATTGCCATTATTCTGGGATGCATTTCCAAGGTCTCTTTACCACAATAATATCTAGAATTTTTCCAGTACAAATTATTTATTCAACCGGAGTCTTTAAATTGAACTGAATCCAATGCTCTAGGAAACAAAATCATACTTAGTAAAAGTCAATTGAGTAAAACTTTGTTTGAGACCATTGATTATTTACTATCAGGCTGGATAAAAAAGAATCCACTAAAAGTGGAAGATTTCGTCACACCATATGGACATGATGGTTCTGTATAGTTGTTACCTTGACAACAGACTTTGCCATAAATAAACAGAAAGATAATCTCTCTGAGGCACTAAGATTCATCCCCGTAGAACACTGCAATTATGCAGTTTTTCTGTGACAGAACTACTAACATGAACTGAGAAATCTATTCTGCACCATTTTCTATAATATTACTTTACCATAATTTTCTTTAGCAGGTAAGACCTCATCTATACATTTAAAGTAAACTGTGATGACAGCATCTAGGTCACTGAGAAGTTTCAAAATATCTTTGGAGATCACAGAAAGTAAATAAAATTTATAACAAAATTTTTAGTTCTTGACTTGGTTTCTGTTTTAACAACTGACTAGATATAGCAATTGGACTATATACCTTGATAGCTTTTTGGAAAAATATTCAGAATCGTAAAGAATTTATTTTACCATTTCTTGTATTTAGTTTCTTCTTTTATTTCAAAATATTAAGGGGTTACAAATGTTTTTGGTTACATGGATAGTTTTTGTAATGCTTGAGTCCTGGTCATAGGTGTGCCCATCACCCAAATAGTGTTCATTGTACCCATTAGGTAGGTTTTCACCCGCCCTCCTGCCCTTTCCTCCCTGCTTGATTTCCACTGAGTTTTACTTCCCTCTGTGCACATGTGTGCTCATCACTTAGGTCCAATTTAATAGCGAGTACATGTGGTGTTTGTTTTTCCATTCTTGAGATACTTCACTTAGGATAATGGGCTCCAGTTCCATCCAAATTGTTGCAAAAGGCATTAATTTATCCTTTTTATGGTTGTGTAGTATTCCATGATATACATATACCACATTTTGTTAATCCACTCATGAATTGATGGGCACTTGGGTTGATTCCATATGTTTGCAATTGTGAATTGTGCTGCAATAAACATTCAAGTGCAGGTGTCTTTTTGATAAAATGACTTCTTTTGAGTAAATACGCAACAGTGGGATTACTGGATTGAATGGTAGTTCTACTTTTAGTTCGTTGAGGACTCTCCACACTGTTTTCCATACAGATTGTACTAATTTGCAGTCTCAACAATAATTCATAAGTATTCCTTTCTCTCTGCATCCATACCAGCATCTATCATTTTTGGACATTTTAATAAAAATCATTCAAATAGGGATAAGATGATATCTCATTGCGGTTTTAATTTGCATTTCCCTGATGATTAGTGACATTGAACATTTTTCATATGTTTTCTGGCCATGTGTCTATCTTCTTTTGAAAAGCTTGTATTCATGTCCTTTGTACATTTTTAATGTTTTTGTTTGTTTGTTTGTTTGTTTTACTGATTTGTTTGAGTTTTTTATAGATTCTGGATATTAGCCCTTTATCAGATGTATAGTTTTTGAATATTTTCTCCCATTGTGTAGGTTGTCTATTTTCTGTTATTTCCTTAGCTCTGCAGAAGCTTTTTAATTTAATCAAATCACATTTATTTATTTTTGTTATTGCTGTACTTGCCATTGGGGTCTTAGACATGAATTCTTTGCATAGGCCAATATCTAGAAGATATTTTCTTCTAGAATTCTTATGTTTCATGCTTTACATTGAGGTCTTTTTTCCGTCTTGAATTAATTTTTGTGAATTGTAAGAGATAGGGGTCTTGTTTCATTCTGCATGTGGCTATCCAGTTTTCCCAGCACCATTTATTAAATAGGGATTCCTTTCCCCAGTATATGTTTTTGTCTGCTTTGTCAGAGATCAGTTAGCTGTAGTGAGATGGTTTCATTTAACACTAAGACTATAGTTTAAATGACACCAATCTGGCTCAATTTCACACTTAGTAGAATGCTTATTTGAAAGTCACATTTGCAAGTGGCATAGCCTAGAGTTTATGTTTCATGATAGTGTTTTTGTTTGTTTGCTTTCTTTCCAAAGACCCTGGCAATTAGCAAGCAATGAAGGTAGTATATGGTTTGAAAATAAAGCTCACAGAATTGCCTAATGGGTTTCATGGGGGATATCAGAGAAATTATTGAATCCAGGGTGACTTTGTCTTTTGGATTTGAGAAAACTAATAAGAACTTTCATGAGGAAGGAGATTTAGAGGCAGAATAAACAATCAAGTTTTAGATATCTCCAATTTAGATACCTATTAGACATCTTAGTAAAGATGTTGAGAAGGAATTTGGTTATAATAGTTAAGAGAGGTATTGGAACTGGAAGCACACTTCTGAAGTCAGTAGCACACACATACAATTTAGAGTCAGATCAATGAATAGGATACCTTATTGAGCAAATGATCAAAAGAAGAGAACAGGCCCCAGGCCTAAGACAGGAACCACTCTAAATTTTAAGAATTGTGAAAGTGAGGAGGTTTCAGAAAAAGACACTTGGACGGAGTGACCATTGAGTTAGATCATCAGTGACCTTGATAAGAATGATTTCAGTGGAGAAATGGAAAATAAAGCCCCTTTGGAATGGTTCAGTACAGATTAAAAGGTAAGAAATTGGAAATAATCAATATACATAACTCTGGATGTGCTACTACAAAGGGGGACAAATAAAGGAGAAGCCTGTAGGAATAAGATAAGAGCTCTTGTGCTGTTATGGTTATTTTAGAATGGAAGATATATAGTGTCTTCATCCATCCTGGCTTCTATAACAAAATACAAAAAACTAGGTAGCTTATAAACAAGAGAAATTTATTTCTCATCATTCTGGAGAATGGAAAATCCAAAATCAAGCTGCCAGCAGATGAGGTGTCTGTTACCTGTTTCCTGGTAAATAGATGGTGCCTTTTCACTGCATCCTTAAACAGTGGAAAGGGACAAACGAGTTCCCTCAGGCCTTTTTATAAGGACACTATTGCCATTCATGAGGATTCTCTCTTATGACCTAATTACCTCTCAAAGGCTCCACCTCTTAATATCATCAAATGGTGCAGTAGGTTTTAATATATGAATTTTGGGCAATGCAAACATTCAGACCATAGCATATAGGATGTTTGCATTGTGACGGAAATGATCCAGTTGAGTAAGAAAAACTGGTGATCCAATGAGCAGAGGTATAATTGAAGAAGAAGAGTCTTAAATCGATGATAAAGATAAAATCCAGTGCATACACAAGGCAACTTTGGATAGGGAATAGAAGGAGAGAGTACATTTGTTGTAGTATGAGAAAACTCAAGCTGTACAGGTAAAAACAAGGTCATTTGCAGGAAAATACAGATATTCTTTTATGATTACTTCAATTAGTATTGAATTAATAAACTAGGTCATCATCTGACAGTGAAAAGACAAGAGGGATAAAAGATGTAAAGAGAGTGGTTAAGATATGAACTAGTATCAGAAAATGGGGATGCAAATTTACTATGACAATGTCATAGAAGTATTGGGCAACATTGGGGGTTCACTTGAGTTTTATATATTAGAAACTGAAATGAGTCCAGTCAGCCTGGCTGTATTTTTGCCAGTTATATTTTGCTATTCTGATGTACATCTGTAGTAACCGGAGAGTTTGATTTAACTAGCTTTGGAGTTTTGTCAAGAGGAAGGGACAAAGAAAATAATAATTATGTGTGTATGCAAAAGAGTGATTATATTAGTTAATCATGGGATCCAGTTCTGTGTAAGAAAAGAAATGAGAACATAACATGGGTGAAGTGAAAATCTAACAAGATCAATATATTAGAGTTCTGAGTTGGGTTAAAGAGTAGTTGGAATTGGGGTGCTGCAAGAAGTACAATGGAGAGATGGAGTTGATTGTCAAAGATAAGGATGCTTGAAATTAATTTTCTGGGTGGGTTTAGTTATCATATACAAGAAAATCTGGAATACATTAGAATACAAAGCTGAGGTAAGTGGAGAGGGAAAGTCATTAAAAGTGAGTGGGTCAAGAAACTAAAAAGTCAGAGTATTGAATTTATAATATACATGATACACATGTAATTCAATTAGCAATGTTGACAATGGGAATAACAGTGAAAGAAAAGATCTTGAATCAGGTGCTATTGTCATCAATAAATGAAGGGAAGAGACCATGAGGAGTGAAGATGACAAGAGCAAGGAGGAGAGATAACATGAAAATAAAAGTTAGACATTTATGGAGGATGAAAGAACAGAATCGGGAAAAAGCAATGAGCAAGGTGACCTACCCTATCTCTAGTAATCTGTAAGATGCCAGTACCAGAGAAAGCTATAAAAGAAGCTAGCTTCCAATTAGAGCAAAAATGAGGATTATGCAGAGCCAAATGGAAAGGTCTGGGGAATGAGAGATGCTGAAATAAACAGAAATGGATGACACGATGAAGTTACTCTCTTAAGAAATTCCTATTTTAGTTTTCTTTCCTGAGACTTCTCAGCCAGTGTGTAGTGTAAGTCAGTGAGTGTGGATGGTGGTGACCAAAACTGATTTTACCAAGAACATGATGTACTCTATGCCCTCCACCAATTTTGCAGAGAGGGACTGGGTGGACAGCCTTTCAGGAAGCACAAACATTAAAGGGTAATACAATGTAGCATTTATGTCTCCAAATGCATCAGATCCCATAGGGCTTTGCAATAACATTTAAGTATATTAGCAGAATATGATGAAGATCTGTGTTTGAGTTTTCTAAGAGAATTCTGAGTTGTTAGATCAAAGGTTGCTTTTTTATGCAAAATGGCAGACTTCTGCAGAAAGGAGGTTTAAAAATTCTGTTAGTAAAATTCATGCTTTTTCATTACTGTACTCTGAAGTACAACTAAATATTTAGTGGATGTGGTGGGAAGGAATAATAGGTGACCTTGGAGGGCAGTGGAAAGGTAATGGAGAATTAATTATTCTAATAACAAAATGATTTGTATTTATACAAATCAGCTTCTGCAAAAAATTTGAAGAATAAAATAAAAATAAATTCTTTATTTCAAAACCTAATAATATGTGATTTTTAAAAACATGTTACTAAGAATAATTTCTGACAGCTCTCTTCACAGTCTACCTCTCTTTGAACTGAATGACAAACTACAAGCCTAAAACTATGTCCGAAGTCCTGTACCACTCTGCAGAAAGGTTGTCTAACATTAGATAGATCATTACAGATGAGATGCAGACTATCAATCAACTGGATTTGTTGTTCCTAAAAAAAAATCTGAGCCTATCATTCAAGAGGTAGGGTTTATTCATTCCTCTTAATTCTTTGTTCTTTATTTTTGACTGACTGAGTTAATTCAAAAGAGTTGTCCTCAAGCTCTAAAATTCTCTGTTCTCCCTATCTAGTCTATTCTTAAATCTTTCCACTATGTTTTGTATTTCCTTAAATGAATTTTTTACATCCAGAAGTTCTATTTTACTTTTTTTAAATATGTTGATCTCTTTAGTAAATTTTTCAATCATTTCCTAAATTTTTTTTCTGGTTTCTTTTAGTTAGTTTTCCATTTTCTCTTGGATTTTATTGAACTTCTTTACAATCCATATTTGGAATTCTTTATTTGTCATTTCAATGTTTTCATTTTGGTTGGGATCTATTGCTAAAGAGCTGGTGTGCCCTTTTAGGGGTGCCCTTTTGCTCTGATTTTTCATACTTCCAGAGTTCTTGCACTGATTCCTTCTCAGTGGTGAACTATGTGTGCAGGCAGATTCCCTGTCTCTTGTTGATGAGAGAGGATGAAGGTCTTTGAAATCCTTTCTCTTTCCCCAGCCCTGTGGTCTTCTTAATGGAATGAATTATATTGGGGCACTCAGTTTAATCTCTGAGACAGTAGGTGGTGCTTATGGCTAAGAATCAATCACACCATGTATGATTAAGTCAGTAAATGTTGTAAAGGGCTGTACAAATTGACCTCCCTTTAAGTAGGTAGTGCATGCCAGAAAGAACCAGCTGTAGCATTGTTTTGGGGACCTGTGACCACCTCTAGCCCCTCAGGAACGGCATGTAAATGTCCCAGATGGTGGGGGGGGCCTGGAACTTCCAGGTGAGTACTTATTCTCCACACCAGCAGAGGTGGGTGGGGGGAGTGAGGCTGAGTTGGGCTGGGTTAGGTAAGCCTGTCCTCGGGTTCCACAAAAGCCAGTAGGTAGCTGTCTTGGCAAGGCTGAAGGTCTTCTCCCAGGATGCTGAGGAAAGCTGTCAGGGAGAGGCTGATGTGGCCCCACCCAGCCCAGCCAGAAAGTCTCCTTGTAGGAGTGGGGCCATCTGAGATTTACAATCTGGCTGTCAGGAGCAGGTTTTGCTCTTCTTCCCACTCCCATGCTCCATGGTGTACCTCTGGCATCTGCTGACAGGCATGAGCTCAAACCAGCTGAGCTCCCCTGCAATGGTGTTGTGGGATGGGAGCTAGCCTGTCCAGGATCCCACCCTGGGTCGAGAGCACAGCCTTCCTGTTGAGCGAGGGGTACTCCACATACATGATACAGCTGGGACTCACACTGCAACCTCTTAGTTCTGTCCATGCGGGCTCCCTAGCCTCCTGGGAGTAGTTCACAAGTCTCCCCTCCATGACCCCAAGCAACATAATTGAGTCCTGGGGGTGTAGAATCTTGCCTGCAGGCCTATTCCCAGGTTGCTGAGTATGACTCCCTGACCATGCTAGGGAGAAGCGTGCTGGTCCTGAGTTGCCTATGGGGTGTTCAAGCAGGTTTGATTTCCCTCCACTTCAGGGTATTCCCTGCTCTGATGAAGCAGTCAGGCTAGCAGCACTGGGCAGGTGAGTAGGGAGCTCACAGTCCGAGCACCCCTTTTCTGCCACAAGTCTTTAAGAGGAAAGAGTTGAGCCCCACTCTCTGTGGAAGCCCTGGTGTGGTAGATACACCAACAGAGGGGAACCAGCTGCTCCTGAGAGCCCTGGCTCTCCTGGCTGAGCCTCAGAGATGGAGAAATGCAATGGCAACTTGCCCTAGAGCAAACACATTCTAGCAATGGCTTCAGTTCCAAGATGGCACACAGCAGGAGTAGAATGGGCTGCAGGGAGGTGGGGAACAGCATTGTCTCCTTCTCTGAAAGTAGCTCAGTGTATGGACTTCAGGGGGCCCCCTCAGCTGGCTTCAGAGCCTATAAGGACTGCAGGAGTACCTAGCAGTGAAGTCTACAAGTGTCCCTAGTGGTGGTGGGGGCTGCTGTAGTCCTCTTGCTTACTTTTTCCCCACAGGGAGAAGTCTCTCCTGATTTTAAGCTGATCCCAACTGGGGGTATGGGATGGCAGAGGCAAAGTGTTTCCTTTCCTTCTCTAAGCAGCCATCCTGGGTCTTTCCACTTTACAGGATTTCTGTGCTTTGCTGTTCCATGGTACTCTTGTTTAGGTATTTTGGTCAGAATGTAGTCACATATCCATTGTTTTGGGTTTTATTTGTGGAGAGGAAGAGTGTTAGGAGCTTCTAGTTGGCCATCTTGCTGATATCACTATAAGGTCATAATTTGGATTGTAAAGTCAAGAAAGTGAAATGTAAGCTTATATCATATCTTAGTCTTTTCAGGCTGCTATAAAGAACTACCATAGCTTATGTGGCTTATAAACAACAGAAATTTATTTCTCACAGTTCAAGAGGCCTGGGAGTCCTAGATCAAAGCACCGGCAGATCCAGTGCTTCGTAAAGTCTCATTTCCTGGTTTATAGAAGGCAGTATTCTCTCAGTGTCCTCACATAGTGGAAGGGGCAAACCAATTACCTCAGGCCTATTTTACAGGGGTACTAATCCTATTCTCATCCATCTTTCTTTCCAAATTTTCTGCCCTGATGGCTTTAGGCCCCAGAACCAGATATATGAGCAACAGTGTCATTGAAACTGTTTAGCCAGTTTCCAAAGTGTGTAGTGTCAAATTCCTATAGGAAATCATGTATTATACATTACTCCTATGGTCCTGTTTATCTGATTCCTGACTGATATAGTCACCTCTCTTATAACCCAACAATTCCACTCCTAGACATTTTCTGAAGATAAATAAAAATATATGTCCACAAATAGCTCTACGCAAAATGTTCCAGCATCTTTATTCATAAGGATCAAAAACTAGAAACAACCTAAATGCTCATCAACAGGAAGATAGGCAAATAAAGTTATATATGTAACAACATAGCTGGATCTCAAAAAATACTATGTTGAGTGAAAGAAGCCAGAAAACGAAAGGCTTCAGACCCTATGATTCAATTTATATAAAAACCAAATACAGGTAAAAACTAACTTATCACTAGAGAAATAAAAATGTATCTACCCCCAGGGGTAATAGATGTCACTGGAAGGGGCACAAACTTCCTGGGTCATAAAAATGTTTTGTATCATGATCGAAGTGCCAGTTTCACAAGAATGCATTTATAAAAACTCATTGAATATACACATAGATCTGTTCATTTTACTGAATTTTATCTGAATTAAAATGTGATAATTACCTGAATTAAAATGTAATATTACATATTCTAAAATTTAGGTATATAAAAATGCTAAGAAAATATGACTAAAGAAAGAATTAATTCTGCCTGGGAAGAGTAGGGAAAGTTAGTGGGAGGAGAGGCATTTTTGCATGATCTTTAAGAGTAAATAGGCATTGCCACAGCAAGCAAAGTTGAGGAAAAAATCAGAGGAGTTAGCATGACAAAAGGCGGAGTGTCATGCAAGTTCATGGAGGAGCAGGGATTCAATATAGTTAAAATGTACACAGGAGAAGGTAGCAGATTGGGGTAAATGTTTTATAGCTAGAAAGTTAAGTACAGGCAGATTATAAAGGGAAGTTGATATATACTAATACATTTTAATTTTATTCTATCAGCAATGAATTATTATCAATGACTTTTAATTAGAGCAAAATATTGAAAGAAACTGATTTGTATTTAAAAAAAATAAAGTTGGCAATATCCAGTACAGTTGGATATTGTGGATAAACAAGAAACAAATAGAGCAGTTAAGAGATGTGTATAATAATCTAGCAAGGGATAATAATCTAGGTGGAGTCAATTATTGTAAGAAAGAAGGGATATATATCAGAGATGTTTCAGATATACAACCATCATAATTTAGTTACCAATTGGACTTGAGGATGCAAAGAGTCAAATGACTTCAATGAATATAGGTTCATTGAACAACTAGATGTGATCATTAACTAGATGCAGGTAGAAAGGGAGATAGGTTTTCTTTGTAGAAATGGAAATTAACTCAGCATTAGATGTAACATTAAGGGCCTATAAACAGGTTCCAAAAGAAACTATTCATTAGGCAATTAAATTGGCACCTTGTTGATAAAAAGTAGAGTAGAGCTCTACTTTTTGCATAATTTGCATAATTTTTCCCATGTTACTCTGAAACAAGAAGAGAAAGTAAATAATGTAAGTAACCTAGGGTTGCAATTGACACTAACTTTGGCAAAAATTATGGAGATTTAGGGTTCTGGGGAGAGAAATATTAAAATGGTGCATAGGTGCAGAGTGTCAATGTGATAGGAGCCTGGTATATCCAGGCCGAAAAAAAAGGCCTGCATGAAGTGAAGGTTCAGTGACTAGACATTTCAATGGGAGAAAATATACAATGAGAGAGTAAATGCTTGTCTCGAGCTTGAGGATAGAGTAGGATAACTTACAAAGATGAAGTTGGTGTCACAACCGGTGGCTAATGTAGAGTTTGCAATGCAAACAAAAAGGCAATAAACACACAGATTGGTAAAGCCTACAGCCAGAGTAAATTATGGATGTTATGTGAGCATGTGTGAAGTAAGTCTAACATAAACTTTTATGAGTCAGTTTTCTAATGAGAGTTTAGCTTAAATCTGAATAACAAGTGCCTAGTATAAAAACTAAAACATAAAATCAGTTTCCCCATTACCCCTCAAATAGAACAAGTCTATAATGTAGTGGTAATAAGGCTAGTTCTAAATTTTCAAAGTCCAGGACTTTATGTACCCCTCAAAAATTTTGGCTACAACCCTCCCTATTTATTAAGCTAATTAAAAATCTACTTTGTCTTTAATATATAGCAAAAATGTCCTTTGATTTATGATCCCTTCTTGTTAATGGATTAATAACCAGGGCATGTAAGCATTCAATTTGCTGAATTAAACTGTAAATATATTTCTCCTGGACATTAAAATGGAGTTTCTCTGCACATTTTCTATTAATTTAAAACTTAACTTTCTAGCATAAAGCAAAAATCTAGGATATGGCCTAATTCAGTGATAGATTTTAATATTCACTTTATTTTTTAAAGAAAAAAGCATCCTATCTCTATAATTTCTCCTCACCTTCACTAGAGCTTAATTGAATACTAAAGATTCTGCTAATCAAATCAAGAGTACATCAATCAACTGTAAGGCTCTTGGCACAACCAACACTTCATGATGCTTGAGATGAAATTGAAGGTCTAATGGGCACAGGTAAAATGTATTTATTCACATGTAATCATTGGCCAGTTTTGGCTGCATTTTTGATTGAACAATTATTTAATTTAAAAATCTGTCAAATAATAGTTTTAATAACAATTTCAACCATTTGTTTGGCATTGCATAGATACATCTAGAATTTTATGTATCTGCACCTACTATATCTGCCTTTCTTAATATTTTTGGTAATAACATTTATTTATGCATAAGACTATTACCTTCACTAAAGAAGAGTCTATGTTTATTTTACTCAGGAATGTATTCTTGGTGCTTGGTAAATATGTCTGACACATAATAAATCCTTGGGAAGTATTTGTTGAATAAATGATTTATATTTAAGAAGAAATGAAAACATAGGAATGCCAGCAATAATTATTGAAAAAATCTGAGGTTGGTAAACTAAATTGTTTTCTAAATGTGCTGGTCTATCAACATATAGAAAATATAGGACACAGCATTATGCATATAGCAATTATCTAATAAGCAAATATTGAATGACCAGCAGCTTGGACAGAACATTTAAAATACTGGCCACAAGAACAGATGAACAGGTGCCACAGCTCTTTGCCTTTGGTTTTTGGGAATTTTTCAGGCCTTTGTCCACTACAGGTTTCAGACCTACTCGTTTGTCAACTCCCCTCAGTCTGTGTCTCATTTCATCTCATACTTTGGTGATTTGCCAAACTTTTTTTTACATTGGCAACCCAAATTCATAACATTTGCCTATTTTTTAATCCAATGATTTTTTTAGAGCAACACTTATGGACTTGGGTGCCACAGTAAAGGGCAGCTTGCCAAATATTAGAGACATTACTCTGAGATGGCCCACGGTTCTCAAATTCTGATTATTAGAAGTGGCGGAGAGTCAGATGGTACCAGGAAGTACAAGTGCATGGCAAAATAAATAAATAAATAAGCAAAACAATCAGTAGTTAAGAAGGGAAATCAAATTTTAATCTATGGTATAAGCATTAAGGACAATAGAAGGTGCCACAATAAGAACAGTCATGATCAGTGTAGATTTGTCACACCCCGGATGCCAAACCATCTGGTCTATTCTGGCATTTGAGTAAAACACATTATCTGTATCTCCATAACTCAGAGGTTTGACTAAAGTTCTGAGGGATTCTACTGAATTTCTGACTGAAATGGCAGGATGATTTGTACTACTTTGGACATGCCCTGAAAGAGCAAGGGACTAGAAATAAAATAAGTGTGTCTAAAATAAAAAAAAAGCAATCATAATGCCATAAGGATGCAGAAGTAACCAGCCAACAGCCTTAGCTAAATGGTGTATGAAACAATCTAAAACCAATGGGGTGAGAGTTTTAGGTAGGTTTGATTAAAGCTCACACATAGAGAATGTCAGTAAAGAAAAATGTCATGAACAAAGACCCTGAAAGTGGCTCAAGGAAGAAGCCTCAGTGAAGAAGAAAGAAATCAAACAAAATTAGTAAAATTAATAGTATTTAAAGAAAGGAGCAGAAAAGAAAAAAAAAATTTTAAAGAAACTAAGAAAATTCAAATGACAAAAGAAAATTTAGGACGGAGCATTTGTAAGCTTGAAATGTGTTCTCAGTTGGTTAGCAGTCACTTCAGCTACTTTTCCTGGCCATATTTTCTTCCATTTACTCATTCCTAAGTTTGAAGGTACTGACATTAAAATCTGCATTCTTCTTGTTTCTTCCCCTTTGAAAGGAAATCCAAAATTCTGACCCATATTGACTTGAATTTTGTGTTTTCTTTTTCTATAAACTGGCTCTCTAGTTGCAATTTTTTGCACAAATAATTCCTATTCCTGGTAACCTTGTTTCCAGTAGAGACCCTTCTTATTCTGTCCTACCTTACTGTACCACTTTGCCTGAACAAATCATTAGACTCACTAAGTCGCATGGCTCCCGTTTTTGTGTTTGATATTCACAACATTTAGGTTTGGAGAATTGCACTATCCGGAGAGGATACTCACAATACTTTTGAGAGGAAACAAAAATAATAATAAAATCTTGAAGATATCTGTCCCTTCCCCTTTCTGGCAAGCCTTCTGTGGAACTGAATTAAAGCAAGTATATTCTTCAGAAGGCAGATCTCACTTTGTGGTCCTCTATAGAATTGTCCATCATATTGAGTTGCTACTCCTCTGTGTATCCCAGATCTGCTGTTAATAGACTGAGATGCCAATTCTGCTCTTACCCCAGTGTCTGTGTTCAGATTATGCAATGTTTTGCTATTGATCAAAACTACCAGCTACCTTGAATAAAGAACACAGGTAAGAATCAAAGGGCTGAAAAGATGAAACAAATCTTGAAGCAATCCAAAAGATAATGAACAATATATTAATATCACTTACTATATTATATTAACAGATGTCTTAAGACCTAGATTGAGATAGGAGAATGGAGAACTAAGAAGAGATCATCACACTAGTATTTAGGTGTGTATGGGGGTGGGGGCGGGGGAGCAGTCCTCAACATCAGGGATCATAGAAGAGTCACCTCCAAGAAGACCTAGAAAGATCATCCATTGTTTTTGTCTAAATATATGTCCTATGGTTTTAGCCAGAATACATTTGTCTTTTCTCTCAGTATGTTGAGAAACTGACTGAAATTTTAAAAAGACCATATCTTAGTTGGAAAACTAAAAGGAGTCTGATAAAGAGAAAATCCTTATAGATACTGGGGGAGGGGGTGAATATTACACACAGAAAGACAAAGAGTAATATCTTTGAAGTTCTGAAAGAAAAAAATGTCAAAAGTCAACCTAGAATTACACAACCAATGACATTATCTTTCAAAATTGAAGGTGAAATAGACATTCTCAGACATACAAAAGCTCAAAGAATTCATCACCAACAGAACTACAGTCCCCCTCTATCTGTGGTTTTGCTTTCTGCAGTTTCAGTTACCTGTGGTCAATGGTGGTCTGAAAACCTTAAATAGAAAATTCTAGAAATAATTCATAAGTTTTAAATTGCACATCATTCTGAGTAGCATGATGAACTCTCTCCCTGTCCCACCCATCCCACCCAGGATGTGAATTATTCCTTTCTCCAGGGTAGATACACTGTACTTGCTACCCACCCATCAGTCATTGACATCATCTGCTCCTTATATACAACCATCATCATTATGGCTTGATGATCTAGGATTACGCAAAGATAATCCTTCTGATGATTCATAGCCTAACACTATATAACAATGCCTACATCATTCATCTCACTTCATCTCACCACATAGGCATTTTATCATCACATATTAACAGAAGAAGAAAAGTGAGTACAATACAATAAGATATTTTGAGAATGAGAGGAACAGAGACAGAGAGAGACCACATTCATATAACATTTATTACCATTGTTATAATTGTCCAGGGTAGCCACGCTATACATGCTGCCACCCATTAGTCATTGACATCATCTGCTCCTTATATCCAACCATCATTATTGTGGCTTGATGATCTAGGATTACTCAATTAGTTATTTTGTTAATCTCTTACTATGCCTAATTTATAATTTAAACTTTATTATAGGTATGTATGCATAGGAAAAAAACACAGTGTGTATATATGGTTTGGTACTACCCTGTTTTCAGGCAACCACTGGAGGTCTTAGGACATATCCCCTGTGGCTAAGAGGGGACTACTGTACATTACAAAAATTTTAAGGGATGATTTCAGGAAGAAGGGTAATGGCAACAGATAAAAATATGGATCTACACAAAGGAACAGAGAGCACCAGAAATGGTAACTACATGGATAAATATAGAAGAATTATTTCTACTCAAGAAAATATCTTTAAATATAATTGACTGTCTAACAAAAATAATAACAATTGTAGTATTTATAACATATGTAAAAGTAAAATATATGACAACAACATAAAGGCCATGAAAGGAGAATTTGAAGTATTGTAGTATTGTAAAGTTCTTATTTTATACATACAGTGGCATAATATCACTTGAAAGTAGGCTATGATAGATGTTTACTCTATGTCATAAAGCAATGACTAAAATAACAAAACAAAGAGGTATAATAAACCAACAAATGTGATAAAATATAATTATAAGCAAAACAAAAAGAAGAACATAGAACAAATGAGGCAAATAAAAACCAAATAGGAATATTATAGACTTAAACCTAGCAATATCAATAATCACATTAAATTTAAATAATGTAACCACCCAAATTAAAAGGCAGAGATTGTCAGATTGGATTTTTTTAAAAAAGAACTACTATATGATGCCTAAAAGAAACATACTTAAAATATAAGGAGAAAAATAAGCTATGAGTAAAGGGATAAGAAAAAATATATACATATGCCATGCTGACAATAATCAATGAAAGCTGGTGGAGTGGCTATATACATCATACAAAGTAGATTTTAAAACAAAGAACATTTCCAAGGATAAACAGTGTCATTTATAATGATAAAGAAGTTATTTAATTCTTCAATAATATACAACAATCTTAAATGTTTATGTTTATATATACCCCTAGTAACAGAGCTTCAAAATGAATGAAACACTGATAGATCTGGAAGAAGATAAATTCACACAATTATGGTCAAATTTCAATATCCTTCTTTAAATAATGTATAGAACAAGTAGTCAAAAAATCAACAATTACTTAGTAGATTTAAATAATATTATCAACCAACTTGATGTAATTAATATTTATAGAATAATCCACCCAGCAAGAGCAGAAGACACACCTTTTTAATGTATATACAGAAAATTTACAAATATAAACCATGTTTGGGGCCATAAAACAGATATTAATAAATTTAAAAGGATCCCAGTCATATGAAATGCATTTCTTACCACAGTAGAAATATTAAAAACTAACAGCCAAAAGAGCTCTAAAAAATTTCCAAATATTTGGAAATTTAAAATATACTTCTAGTAACCTATAGAAAAAAGATTTTTTAAATTAGAAATTATTTTAAACTAAATAAAAATTAAAATATAATGTGCCAGATGTGTGCAATGCCACTAGAGTAGTTCTTAGGGAGAAACTTATAGCGCTAAACACCAATAATATAAAAAAAGAAAATTCTCAAAACCATGATTTCCACTTTCACCTTAATAAACTAGGATAGGAAGAGTAAATTAAATTTAAAGTAAGTAAAATTAAGGAAATAATAAAAATCAAAGCATTAATCAATAAAATGAAAAATAGCATAGAAAGTCAATGAAACCAAAAGCTGGTTCTTTGAGAAGATGGATTTTATTTATAAACCTCACCTAGACTCATCAGGAAAAAAGAGAAAAGAAACAAATTGCTCATATCAGGAATGAGAGAAGTGACATCACTAAAGATTCTATAGTTATTAAAAACAGTAAGAAAATATTATCAAGAACCTAATGTCTACAAATTCAACAACTTAGATAAAATAGACAAATTCCTTGAAAGATATATACTACCAAAGCTCACTCAAAAGAAATAGGTAACTTAAATAGTCCTATATTTATTAAAGCAATTGAATTTGTAGTTAAAAAAATCTCTCTACAAAGAAAGTCTTAGCCCCGATGGTGTTTTTTGTGAATTCTACCAAACATTTAAGGAGAAAAAGAAAATGACAGACCAATATCCTCTTCATGAACACAGCTGTGGAGATCCTCAACAAAATGCTTGCAAATTAAACCCAGTAATATATAAAAAAGGTAATATATCATAAGTAAGTGGGAATTATCCCAGAATGCGGCTTGGTTCAGCACTAGAAAATCAATCAGTGTAAATCACCATGTTAATAAACTAAAAAAGAAAATCCATATGATTATCTCAATAGATAGAAATGACTTTTGACAAAATCCAACTTCTTTCTTAATTTTTAAAATCAGTCTCATCAAACTAGCAAAAGAAGAAAACTTGTTCAACATTACAAATGGCATTTATGGACTCCACTGTTTACATAGTATTTTAGTGGTAAAAACTGGATGCTTTCCCCTTAAGATCAGGAATAAGACAAGAATGAACACTTTCACCACTTTTATTTACCATTGTACAGAAGGTTCTAGAAATACACAATCAGGCACTTCACCAAAGAAGATAAATGGATGGCAAACAAGGACCAAAAAAGATGGTCTACATTATTTGTTATGAAATGCCAATGAAAAGCACAATGATATCTACACACCTATTAGCATGTCTGAAGTTCAAAAAGACTGATCATACCAAGTGTTGGCAATGTTGTGGAGAAACTGGAACATTTATACACTTCTTGTTGGAATGTAAAATGGTGCTATAGCTTTTGAAAACAATTTGATAGTTTCTTAAAACACTACATATACATATAATCCAGCCACTTCTAAGTGTTTATCCAAAAGAAATATATTCATAAGAAGACTTATACATAAATGTTAACAGCAGCTTTATTTGTTTTTGGGGGAAAAAAACTGGAAACAACCCAAATGTTAGCAATAGAGGAACGAGTAAAGAAATTGTGATATATACATGCAATAAAATACTACTCGATAATAAAAAGGAGTGAACAAATTTGAGACATGCTACAACATGGATGATTCTCAAAATAACTAGGCTGAATGAAGGAAGTCCGACCAAAAAAGGAATACATACTGCATGATTCTATTTACATAAACTTCTGATGAATACAAACTAATCAATACTGAGAGAAAGCAGATCAGTGGTTGCCTAAAAAATGGCTCTGAGGATGAGACAGTTAACAAAAGTGTATCAGGAAAATTTGTGGGGATGGATATATTTAACATATTGGTTATGATGATGATTTTACAGGTATATACATAGTCAAAACTTAGCATACTTTACACTTGAAATGCATGCAATTTATTGTTTGTACTTATTCCTCAATAAAGCTGTTAAAACAAAGTTGATAAAAAACTCAACCTAAAAAACATTTGGTATAAGTGCCCTAGCTCCCCTGCCAAGCAAGTCAATGCTTTAAAAATGTCTTAATTCTAATCAGATAAAAATCTATACCTTTTGGATTGAAAATTCTCATTGGCTTTAGGATAGACAGCCTGAAAAGCTATAAGGTGGCAGAAAAAATGTTCTTTCTTCAATTGCAGTTTTCAGAAACTTATGTAAAAGAAAAATAATAATGTGGTTCAAGAAGTTACCTAGGAAAAATATGTTGAAAGATAATATAACAGGCAACATTTCAGCTGACAATTATGAAGTTTTAATTAGTCTGCAAGCTTCCAAAATTCCCTGTAGGTAAATTGCAATAGCAACAGATGGCAGAAAATTTGGAAATCACAGTAGTGGGCACAGCATCTTAAAATGCAGATATCTGCCTATAAAAAAAATTTAACAAAACCTTGTATGTAAGCATCTGATCCAATGCACATGTTTAAAATAGGATATTGTTTCACTGACAAAATAATTCTAATGTGGGTTTCTCCAAGAGAAGGCTGCATCAATATTCTTTCTGATTCTTCAGGAAAAAGAAGTGTCTTTTATAAATTTTGTGTCTTTCATGATGATGACAATTTCTTGATGTGAGAATTTTCTTTCTCCTGGTTCATCACTTAATCAAAAGTATTGAAAGACTTTAAAATTCCTAAGCTAGGCCTATACCACTTGCCAATTCATCACCGACCCAAAGAATAGATTGCTCAGCTTTTCTTTTTATAAGATATCTGAGATAATTATCCTGAAAGCTCAATATATTTGTTTGGCTTATTCATTCACTCATATATTCCTACAATATTGTTGGGTATTTACTATAATATATACCATATGCTTGAATAGGCACTGAAGATTTAGAGTAAAATAAGGCCCAGAAATTCCTGTGGCCAAGAAATCTGATATCTAGTATGAAGTTAGAAAGCAACTTGAAAATATAACATGATAAACACTTTGGTAAAATTCATGTGCAAGATATTTGGGTATGCTTATCCCTGGGCTGGAATGAGATCAGTAAAGTCTGTACAAAGAAATAATGTTGGAATTAATAAGGCAAGGAAAGAGTGGTAGAGGATACAGAACATGTAAAAGCCAGAAATTGAGTGAGCACTTTTCCTTTACAATAAAATTTGACTGATCTTAAACTATATTTATATGGCTTACTGATAAGCCGGTGAATCAATTGGACTGAACTTCCAATAAAGTGGTTGAAACATCTTCCCAAAGCATCACTGACAAAGCAATATAAGACATTAAATAAATATGCACTTAAAGGTCAGTGCAGAGGACATTCTGGAAGAAACTTCTTTATCTGATATTTCATTTAATAAAATTCCAATTTGATCTCATAACATTTTCTTCAATGAAGTCTTGGATCATAGGCTTTGGAGTCAGAAAGACCTGGGTTTATCTTGCAACATTGACACCACAAATTATTTAAATTTTTGTTTAATCTCTATCCACTTCAGTGTTGTCATTTGCACTGCAACATGAGTATGGTACTATCTACTTCAAGTGGCTGTTGTAAGAACCAGATGAGGTAACATTTGTAAAGTACACTAACGTAGGGGTTACTTAGTGAAAACTCAGTGAATATGCACTTTATAGGATGCACTGCTATATACCCCAGCCCAACAGCACTTGCTTTGATATATTATTTTAGAATCCAGATGAAACAGAAATAGGTTTGAGAATCTTTTCCCTCAGGTGGAAGGTCCAGAGAATTTTAATATGTGATGCAGAAGCCTACGGAGTTTGCTGTTTCACAAGGACATTTGGTACCTTGCCTGAAACATCTGAAGCTCCATAAGGTCTGTGCTGACCTAGAACAACCACATTAACTAAATGCTTTGCACTTGCTGAAGATCAGTAGTACAGCTTGTTAAGAAGTAATTTGCCAAGTGATTCTGATCTGCAAAGAGTAAGTGTGAAAAGCAAGGCAGTGTCATAACCAGTAGCCATATCTGGATTCATCCTTCCACCCTGCCCAGTGCCTTTTCTGGTAGCGTAATTGCCTTCCCAGTCCCTAGATTTAATCAAGAGAAGTTATCTGGGTAAAAAGGGAAGTTTCTGAAACCAAAATTATTTTTCTATAATGTATAGTGAGGTTGCAAATTTAACTCATGCTACAATCTGGATATTCAAGGGCAAAGTTAAATTACTTTATCTTTTTAATAGATTATCTGTACTTTCATACAAGTCCCCAATCACTCTTTAGCAGGGAAAAATTAACTAAATATCCAATGTCATTTACATTTATAATACTTTAAATAGTAATGTTAGAATTCTAAGATTAGCTCAGTTCCTGGGGTGGCTCTTTTCTTTTTCTTTTTTGTTTTTGAGACAGAGTCTCACTCTGTTGCCCGGGCTAGAGTGCCGTGGCATCAACCTAGCTCACAGCAACCTCAAACTCCTGGGCTGAAGCAATCCTTCTGCCTCAGCCTCCCGAGTAGCTGAGACTACAGGTATGTGCCATCATGCCCGGCTAATTTTTTCTATATATTTTCAGTTGGCCAGCTAATTTCTCTTTCTATTTTTAGTAGAGATGGGGTCTCCCTCTTGCTCAGGCTGGTCTTGAACTCCTGAGATCAAACAATCCACCCGCCTTGGCCTCCCAGAGTGCTAGGATTACAGGCGTGAGCCACTGTGCCTGGCTGGGTGGCCTTTTTCTTTCCTTGCCCCTCTCTCTAAGATGATGTTCAAGAATGTAGATGGAGGAATACATGGTTCATGAGATCACTGAAGAGCAAATAATTTGGGGTCTTTTGCACAGTGTTCTATAGTGTTTAGCGTATACTTAGCGGTTCTCTGAGCTCAAGATTTATACATCTAAGTGCTTACTTGACATTTTATTTGGCTAATGGGTACAACAAACTAAAATGTCCAAAACAGAACTCAAGTTTTATTCCTCTCTGAACCTTCCCCATTCATATGAATGGTCCCATCATCACCCAGTTTCTCAAAACCCCCAAAGTCATTCCCTTTCCCTCACCTCCCACATTTATCAGTAGAGCCTATCAGTTCTGCTAGAAACAACCTTGAATCTATCCTCTTTTCTCCATCATCCTTGCCATTATTCTGATCCAAGTTGTTTCATCTGACTCCTGACGTAACTATTTGTGTCTTTTCAACTTTATTCTTCACTTGACAGCCAGATTGATCTTTAAAATGTCAATCAAATCCACAATCTCCTTCAAAACTGTCAATGGCTCCCATCGCATGCAGAAAAAAATCTTACCAATGAGTGAGATGTGCAACGTATGGGGGATGGTCATGCTTGAGGCTCTGCCTCAAGGGGGGAGGGGGGCATGGGCAATATACATAACCGTAATATTTGTACCCCCATAATATGCTGAAATAAAAAAAAATAATAATTAAAAAAAACAACTGAGGTTACCTTGTCCTAGAGCCCATGCAAGATCAGCTCCTGCTGCATCTCCAGTTTTATCACCCTTACTTCCAACTACAATTGCCTGCGTTCTGTTACCTGAGCAAGACAAGCTCTTATGGGCCTTAGAACCTTTGCAGTTCTCTGTTTCGTGTGCCTAGAGTGCTCTTCCTCAGGCTCTTAGCAAGCTAAACTGCCACTTCATCAGAGAGACTTCTAACCACATTGTCAAGAGTAGCAAAAACTTAGTTCTTTGCTTTCTATAACAACATTTTTTGGTATTATGTCACTTATTACAATTTAACTATTGTAAAAAGAAAATCAAAGTCTCAGGACCACCTCCCCAACTCCTTATGCTGAAGAGAAGGTATTATAAAAGCCTCAGGTACCTGTGAAGACTGCCCCCACATATAATTCATTAAGGGCATTTCTTGTAACCTCCCAAAAGCAAGGACATACAAAGTGTACCTATGTCTATCATCTAAAACTAAGCCTATCTGACTGCACACTAACAATGAATTACAAATTTATCTCTCACAGGAAACAGAACTAGAGACAGGACAGAATGAGACCTTCTTCTACCTACTCTGGGACATCTACATATTAATAATTGATGCTCACTCTCTTATTTTATGTAAAATGTAGATTTCTTGGGCCTCACAAGAATGTGACCACTTTGCCTCATCAGCACCCCCTCCTCACTTTTTTCCTACCCTCTGTATGCCTTTAAAATGCTGAAGGTTCTAGCTTTCCCCATGGAAAAACAGCCACAGCTTGTTTGCAGTTTGTGTTTTACCCAGGCACATTCTCAAAATCTTGGCTTAATAAATCTCCATTGATTGAGATTTTTGCCTCAGTCATTTACATAGGTCAACACTATATTATTAATTTTTGTGTTTATTTCACTATTTATTGTCATTTTTCCTCTGTATTTTAAGCTCCATGAGGGCAGGAACCTTATCTGTGTTGTTACCATCATATCTTTTACCACCATTTACTGAGTCGAATCGGTGAATAAATCACTACATGCTATAATGTGATATACATTCAATTATGTTTAAAATGATTTATCATATTATATAATTCCTTCAATAGTGGGCACAAGGTGGCTTTATTCAGTTTAAAATACTACTGTTACCACTACTGCTACTATTGTCTTTTAAAAATTCCGTAATAAAATAACTGACGTCTCCTAACAGGTATTTGGAAACAAGAGCATGATTCTTTGACTGAACAGCCCTGGTAAGAATAACCAGGATGTCAGTCATATCTTCTACTATCAGTTAAGACTGTGCTATTAGCATTTTAAGAGCTAGCAACGATGATTGCCTTGAAGGTTCAGTCACTCAGAAAGTTGAGATTACCTATATTCACTTAGGAGAAATATATAGCTCGTATACATAAATCAATACCTTCTCTGGAGTATGTACTTTGTCTGTAACCATGCGGATCTAAATTTTATGCCTAAAGCTCTGATAAAACAGGCAATCCAAATTTCCTTTGCATTCTATGGTGCTGGGCCATGAAGCATGATATTGCATGAGACCAGTATCACCTAGAGTTTTCACTTATCCCGAGGCCTGGAGAGGCCTAATGAAATTTAATTTGTTTTGCTGGTAGCACTATTGCCTCCAGCATATTAAATTCACACAGAAACTTATCTCTGAAAGTTTAGAAATAGCTACTTTGATATTAACTTCTTCCTCCTGTTTTATATCATTGTGACTATTATGAATATCTGCAGAAATTACTCAAAATTTAACTTGCAGTGGTTAAAACTTTACATTAGCTTTTCAAAGGTGAACTGTCCTCAAATTTATGCACTGAAAAGGAATTCAAGGGAGTCTTTCTTAGAAAATAATTTGAAGTTAACCAATGGAGTGCTTGTCTTTTCTCTTATTAAAGATTCTTCAGAATTCATTTTTACAGCCACTTTTTCACCTTTACACCTTTTGCCAAGACTTTTATTCCAGGCTGATGATTGTGTTAAACAGTTCAAACTAGCTGATATTTATGTGGAAATTGACATTCGTCAGCCCCAGCTCCTACATTTACTGTCTGTGTCTTTGGCCAAATTATTTAACCTTGCAGTCTCTGTTTTTTCCATTGTAAAATAAGAATACTGTACTAAAATTATAACTGCTATGCCATATAATTCTCAAGGATTAACTGAGATAAAGCAAGATAAGGCTTTAACCAGGGGCTTGGCACTGTGTGTCTAATAAATAATATCACTAGCTTTTTGGTGGCTTCCTCTTCTATTTAGTTAATTCTTTATGTCTAATACATTTGTTTAGCTGTAAATTAATTAAATACTTCTGTAGAAAGTTTGTTGTGTTTTCAATGCTTAAATGCAATCATTATCCTTTTTACTCATATTTTATTTCCTATTTTTTAAATTATTTTACTTTTTACTACTTAGGTCAGGAAAATATAATTATATATTTTGAATGTGTTTCTTATTCTGGGGCTAATTTTCAGGACGACTCTCACCACAACTTCATTGGGTACAGTTGTGTAACAGGGACTATTTCTTCCTTTTTGTTCATATTTTGGGCTTATGAATATGAAGTCTATCTCTGATGACAGCAAAGTTGGACTTCCCACACCTTTTTCCCACTCAGGGGAGTATTAGAGATATTTCTTTCAACCCTATATTCAATCTCTCACTAACTTTTCTCCAACCGAGGGCTGGTAATGCAACTGGTGAGAGCCTGTTACACTCCTTTCCAACTGGGTGGTGTTCCTGGGCCTTAACAGGCAGCCATATGGGAGCTCTTTTCCCCTTCATCTCATTATCTGCTAAGAGGGTTTAGATAATTTTTTGTGGGCTATCATTTTTCTTATGAAGAAGCTCAGGAAATTTCATCCCAAAATATGACTCCTTGGTATAAAGAGTATATGAATTAAAGGCCCTCAGAGATCAACAGGCCTTGTAAGGGGCTTTCCTTCTATCTGCATAAACCAGACTGACCCATAAAAAAGGACAATTGACTTCCATTACCCTCTTTGTAATCTCAATACATTGCAAGAAAGAAGATGGAAAATGCAATTAGACCTGGTGCAAATAATTTTAAACATAATACCTGTCTCTAAGGTTAATTTACAAGTTAAATTGTTTCTCCCGTTTCTCCTCATCCATTCATTCTCCTAAGTATCTATTCATTCTTCTCAGCAATCATTTATTGTCCCTAAACAGAATAATCTATATCTCTCATCCCTCTTTCCCCTCTAAAAGGAGGATATAAAAATTTCTGGACCTCACTGGGGTATTGGGTAATCCCTCTGAGTTTCTCCTCATACACAAAGTAAATAAGCCTCTTTCTCTTATTAATCTGCTTTAATTTTGAGTTGATCTTTCAGCAAACTTTCAGGGGAAAGGGGAAGTTTCCCCTCAGCCCCACAATAACTTTTTAAATCATCATATAGAAAGCACACACATAAAAGTGTTTGCTGTAGAGGAGAGGCTGCCCACACCAGTCCTCTCTGTTCTAGAGTCTCTGCCTGTCCATGGGGGGATAACCCCCACTGCATGAGAATGAGTGGGTAAGGCATTTAGAGTCTGTTTGAAAGACTCAGAAGATGTTCAACATTCAGAGAATAGGGAGTAAGAAGCTTCTGATTCTAGTTTATCAGAGAAGCCATACTTTGAGAGAGTTCTAGCATACCTAGAAATTAAGAACTGTGTATGGTTATTGTATCTTGTGTATGCATGCTTCAGAGGAGAGAAAAGGTAAAAGAAAGCTTTAAGTCATCCACAACCTATAGCATTATGCTCCTTCTTTCAGAGCAATCCCAGTAAACGTTTGATACATTCAACACAAAAAGTTAAAAAGAAGAGGATCATCCATTTGTATTCATAAAAGATTTTTACTGAATATTTTGGGGTTTTACTATACATTATTCCCCTTAACAGGCAGAAAACCTAGAATAGGTTTTCACAGTGTAAAATTTTATTTAAAAAATACTTCTAACAGTGAAATAAACACTAGTTCTAAGTATAACCTTCGTACTTTGCAGAAAGAGGCAGCCATAATCTCCTCAACAGCCCAGCAGTGTAATCTGACCGCTATTTAATGTCACAAGGACTTGCAAGGTCTATTTATATAAATTGGCAGACACTGATATGGTTTTAAATACATTTCTGAAACCTCACGTCATTTCTCCCTGTGTGTTATAACTTCACAATCTCATGAAGAAAAAAAAATCAATTTTATTTTCAAGATTAAACTTGAAGAGGACAACAAACAAAATAACGATAACTAAAATGATTGACTTGGTGTTCCCAGAGCTGTTAGCAACAGTACAATAAAAGCTATTTTCAACACTAACTGCTGGAGAACAAATTACCATTTCAATGAAATCTAATGATGAAGGGTTTAAGAGCAGAGCCACAGGCTCTAGAGAACTGGGTTGAGTCCTTAGCTGGGTGAACTCAGACTGGTTACATAATTGACCTAAGTTTCCTTCTGAGTGGAGTGAAAAATCCTTCCTCATCGGGCTGTGGTAAGTATTGGCTATAAAACTGACATGCATATAGTCATATAGTGCCTGGCACACAGCAAGAACTGAAAAATGCCAGTGATCCATTAGATGAAGTGCCTGGCTAGTCAGTACTAATCAATAAATAAGCTCACAATAAATTTGACACAGTACAAGAAATATTCCTTTTTTCATTTTAACACATTTTATAGCTGGCTGCAAGATCTTTGAAAACTATTTTCATTTTTATGAGAGAAGACAGAAATAATGTATTTGAGTATTTATTTGAAGACATTGTAATCGTAAATGGAATTAACATCCTAATTTATTTCCCAACTTCAGTGTCTTCTCACTGTTTGAGTCACAGTACTGCCTGCTTAATATTCCTAAGGAAAAATGACCATCCAGTTACTCTCTGTTCAAAAATCTTCACAGATTTCCCATTACCCACTGAATGAAGTCCAAACTCTTATGTTGCTTTTTGAGATTTTCCACAAATCTTGCCCTAACATATTCTTCAAATATTACCCCTTGCTCTTTTTCCTTATGAGTCTTATGCTCCAAACTAAATGAGATTATAAATTCCTCAAAGTCAGAAGTCTTCATTTATTAGTCTTTGTGACTCTGATGTCTACTCTACTGCAGTGTATGTGTCCTTCCCAATCAATACCAATATTGGGGGGCTCTGGGTTTGTTGATTTTGTTTTTGCCCCTTCCAAAATGTACATTGTGATGTGTCATCATCATTTTGAATGCTGTTTTGGTCTTCTGAAATGTTAGTGACTCCCACACAGCTCTAGTTGCACATCGTTTCAACTGTGTTGCTAAATTGGTAATTACAAAACTAAGATGATCCCAGAGGAAATACTCTGATATCATCTTCAGGATAATGTTGATGCCTTCTTTATTTGTGACCTATATAACCCAGATTTAACTCATCCCTTTCCCACCTGAAGATATGACCATCACAGACACTGAAATCCTTGCTTACCCCTGCATGGCAGAGAGTAGATTTTCATATGTTACTTATTAAAAAAGAAATGAGTTAAAGGCCTCATTGCAGTGCAGGATATAGGCTATTTTTTTTCCCTCACTAGTCTATGGTATGCCATTATTGCAAAGAAAGAAACATAGTTAATATAAATATTATTTTGAAGGACATAATGTTTTCAATCCAATACAGTGTTATTTTTCATAGATTATACACTAATTTTTCATAGAGTTGTTATACCAGATGGAATTTCTATGATTTGTACCTTTTCTTTATAACATTGAGAGTTACCTTTATTCTTTTCTGTTTTTCAAGCACTAAAATTGCAAGTAGCAACTAGCAATTATTACTGAGAATCTCACATGTGTAGAGCACTTTGCTAGTTAGTATAACAAATAGTTAAAGTGGTGGATCCCACAAAGGTATCTGTAATGGCTTCCTACACTCTCCTACCACCATTCTCTTCTTTATCCACTACAATTGGGCCTCAGTGGTAACCACTTTGCTAAGATCACTCTTGTCAAAGCCACTAATTACCTCCCTCTGACAGATTTTAACTCACAGCTTTCTTCTCATCTCAGTAGCATTTGCTATGGTATAGTCAGTGTTTTGATTCCCCTGTGCCCACTATATGCCCTTCTCTAAAAGTCTCCTCCCCAACTCTTTTCCACCTCAGTAAAAATCACTGTTCCATTACTCAAGTCAAGAACCTAGAAGTCATCCTTTTTTTCCTTCTCTTACCTCATGTTATTAAACTAATAGAACTAAGCTCTATCAGTTCTTCCAAGAAAATATGCTCTGAGTCTATTTCCCTTCATCTCCACTCCACTCATATTAGTGACAGATTCACTTCAAAAACGTCATTTTCTTACTGAACTACTACTATATCATCGTAATTGGTCTCGAAGCTACCTATCTCTGCCCTCTATAATCCATTCTAAAGGTAACCAAAGCTTCTCACCTCTCTCCTTAAAATCTTCTGGTAGTTTTCTACTGGACATAGAATAGCATCCTGATCCTTACCAGACCCTGTGTACAAGGCCTCCATCCTCCTCAGCAACCTCTCCTACCTTTTCTCCTGCTAACAAGGTCCTTAAATAAGCCAATCTCCTTTATAGCATAGGGCCTATGACGTGCATCTGCCTCTACTTAAATATATCTCCCACAGAGTTTATACATTATTCAGGCTTCAGTTCAAATATCACCTCATCAGAGACTCTTTCCCTGACCACTCAGTCCTAAAAAGAATTCTTATCCTTTACTATCATATCATTCATTTTATTGGCTTTATAACATTTGCTACAGCAATGAAATAGGTGGTAATCTCAGTCATATATTTACCTGATTTTTTTATGTTTTTCCTCCCTACTTGTCTAAATTAAAAGTCAACTGAGAGCCAGGAAATTGTCCTCTTGCTAACTGCTACCTAGCATGGTCTACAAAGAACAAGAGCAGACAAATTAAGGCCTCCAGGCCAATACAACCTGCTGCTTTTTCTATACACAAGGTTTTATTGGAGCACTGTCACATCCATTTATTTAAGTATTGTCTATGGCTGTTTTCATGCTACAATGACAGAGTTGAGTAGTTGCAACAAAGACTGTGTAGCCTTAAGCCAAAAATATTTACTTTTTGGCCATTGACAGAAAACGTTTTGCCAATTTCTATAATAGACTTTAAGGAAGCCAAGGCAGTAGAATTCATTGCAAAAAAATGTATCAGTTATATAAGTCAAAGATCTAACATATTTTAGAGCCTGAATTAGGGTATTAGCAGTAGACAATGAAAGAAGTAGAGAAATCATCCAGAGATAGAATCTACAGAATTTGACAACTGCCTGGGTGTAAGGAATAAAGGAAGAGAATAAGATGACTCCAAGGTTTTAAGTCTGAGCACCTTAGAGAATGTTGGTACCATTAATGAAAACTGGGAAGGAAAAGGATATGAACCGGAGGGAGGAAAATGAATATGACATTGGACATGTTAGAGATCAAGTGCCAGCAGTATTTGTGATAGAGATGGCAAGCAAACAGTGGTCTAAAGCTCAGGAAAGTTACTTAGAATAGAGAGCTGTATTTCAGATTCATATTTGCTTGAGCAATAACAATGTTTGAAACTTCACAAGTAGATAAAGACTCACGGACAGATTTTTTTTTAAAAATTAAGAAGGTGTTCAAGGACAGGTCTTTAAGAAATGCATATATTTAAGGATGAGAGAAGAAGGGACAAGAGAGAAAAAAATAGTCATTTAAGAAGGAAAATTATAGTATTTTCCAGAAGAAATGGTCTTTGAGTCTTCACTGTTCAAAAAAGTTAAATGTAAAATGAAAGAAAATGGGAGAAAAGTTTTGCACATTTATAAGAAAAAAGTATATACTTTATATACATATACAATTATATATAAATAAAAACACATAAGGAATTCTTTTAAATTAAAAATAAAAATGCAGTTGTATTACATTTGTAAGGATAAAGGTGTAACTACTATGCCAGTCACTCAACTAACAGTGACTTAAACAATATAGAAATGAATTTCTCCCTTGTGCAGTAATCAAAGCATGAACATGACAAAGCTGATATGGCAGCTTCATGGGGTGGTGGTGAGCAACAGTATCCTCCTAATTTGCAGTTCTGCAATTCCTGACATGCATCTTCCATTCTGTGGGCTACAATGGCTGCTCCAGTTTCTGCCATTATGTTCTCATTCCAGCTATTAAGAGCAAAAAGAGGAGGAGGGAAGTAGAGGGCACCCTCCTACTTTCTATTTATGGGCACAACCCAGACATTGCACACACTGATACCGCTCACATTCCATTAGCCAGAAAGTAGTCACAGGACCCCTCCAGTTGCCAAGAAGGCTAGAACATGTCTTTATCTCAATTACCATGTGCCCAGACAAAATCTGTGGGTTTATTCTCAACTAAAGAAAAAGAGTAGATACAGGGGACAGCTGGCAGTCTCTGCCACATACTGCCCCAATAGGAAAAAAAAAAATGCTACACAGAACATGAGAACAATCAAAAAGAATAAAAATGTTCATTAATGGTAATCAAAGAGATGAAAATTATAACAAGACACCAAACAATTCTATCACATTGACAATTACACGTTCTTCTCAGATAAGCAGGCCTATTCACTGATCCCTATACCTCCACCCAGTTCAGGCTACGTCACTGTCACACCTAGACTATATGATAATTGCCTCTAATCCATCTCCCTGCTTCAAGTCGTGCGAATGACACATTCGCAATCAATCTTTCAAACTATTTTCAAGTGATCTTCAAGAACGCCCAAGGTCAGCTTACCTTTTCCATGGGGGGAAAAAAAATCCCGGATTCTTGACATGGCATAAGACCTTATGGATCTTCACCCTCACCCTATATATCAGCCGTCAGAAAATGCTTATAGTTCCCCTAATGAACCTTAATATTTTGCACTTTTGCTGATACTGCTTGCTCAGCCTGGAATGCTTTTCTCTGGACTCCCTGGCAAATGCCTACTCATCTTTGGATTCAGCTCAAATGTAATTTCTGTAAATTATTTCTGATCTCTCATTTTACCACATATAGTATTGATTTCCTCAGCTGTGCCCCTACTGCAGCCTGTATATATTTTTATTATTCTATCACCCATTTTTGGTTTGGTTTGGATTTTTCTTTGCTTACTTCACTTAGTAAGAAATTAAGCTTCTAAAATGTAGGATTATATCATCTCTTTCATATATCCATTTAAGGTACTGTAATGCCTGTCACATAACAGGCCTTCACTAAATGTTATTGGTGAAGGTACCAGGACCTATCTCTTTAATAACCATGTCTCCTCAAATCCTGGATTAGAGCAGAAAGGATCGATCTTATCTGAAGGCTCATAGGAAATTTTGTTAGACATAGATTACCCCATGCCTTGACACTTGAGCATTGTTCTGGTCTTGCCTTTTATAGAAAAAAAGCAAAAACAAAAACCACAATACTTTTCTCTTTTTTTTATGTTAAGAAGTCACTATTATAGTATCTTTCTATCTGCCCCCAAATTTTAACCCTTCCTATGCTGCGGCAGCCCACTTAAAAGATAAATTCAGAGAGGTTCCAGGTGTTTATATTCCAGGAATCTGGTTGCCTCCTTTGATACACAAAATAGGCTATGGACAGATTCCTCCATGATCCAGGCTATACACATCAATTATCAGAGAAACTTACATTACTTTTTCATTTTTTTGCCTTTCTTAATCTGTAGTCTCTTTGTGGAAGGGAACATGGGAAAGTCAAAATTGACTAAATAAAATTTTCCAATCCTAAGGAGATATTTTTTAATGACAATGAAATGAAAACTAGAAGAGCCATTATGCAATTAACTGAACAATCTCTACTAAGCATCTGCCATTATACACTCAATCTGACCTGAGTGTATAATGCCAGATGCCTAGTAAAGAATTTGGGAAGAGAAAATTCAGAATCCTTCAGAAATTTTCTGCCACTCTGGGTTGTTGCTGATTTTATTTCTGTATTAAATCTCTGCATGATTAATATTAGGACTCTGTATTATTGGGCCTCTGGAACCCCATAACTTGTGAGTGCTTCTCAATATACTGACAATCATTAAAGAATTTGTGTGGCAGACGAAGGGAAGGGAGCAGTTTTTCCAGTTTTAAGGAAATCCAATTAGAGGAATTCGCTTACACTTTATTATCTCTTAATCTATTCTCTTTAAAAAAAAAAATAAAACAATATGTTGTTTCTTCGTGAAGTCTAGCTTTCCTTAAATTAAGGAAAGTGAGTATGTCTTTCCGTTATTTTGAAGTCAACAGTTTTCTTTAAAATGACTTGTATTATACAGGATTTTAAACTAACAAAAGATTATCCCTCAGAATAGAAGCATGATCTGAACATTTATTTTTGTATTTGTCAATATTTGCTCTGTGCTCTGGTGCAAGGCTTTTTTAAAGTAGCTAGTCAGATCATCCCTGTTCCTTTGCTTTTTGTTTGCTTTTCTTTTTGAATGTTTCCCAACTGGAGTTGGGAGAGAAGCTCCTTTCTTTAGTTGTAAAGTTATATAAGGTAAGTCTGGAGCGATTGGAAGGCAAACCCTATACTTTATGCAGTAAACTGGTTTAAAACTGGAAACAAAAGAAGGAAGAAGATGAGAGCACAAATCCTGAAATATGAAAATCCCTCTTACTGGTTAATAGCTCTTCTCTGAGCTATTTCGCTGTTGCCTTCTTTATAATTTTGTCATATGAACCAATATGTCCCCTTTTTCCCTGAATCTAGTTTGACTTTGGTTCCTACCATTTGCAGTTAAGAGATTCCTGACAAATAAGTGCTATTCAGTCTTTGACTATAATAAAATTTTAAATTTTGGTTTTCCTCTCTGAACATATGAATGCAAAAGCCTTAATTCCTAAACAAAAAAATGTCCTTCATGAATTCAGAATATGCTAGCCATCCCTCTGTGTACTAATGACGAAAATGATTTTAGATAAATAAAAGTGTGGGGGGGGGAGGAATAAGTGACTACCTTCCTTACGCAATCTTAAAGGCTGTTGAACGTGTCTACATTTCCCATCTTCTTGTTTAAAATGTAAACCTTATAAAATGTCTAACTCCTGCTATTCTACTGTCTTGTGGGAGCTAGAAACACTGCCACAGCCACATATGCAGAAGCTATGAGGAGGACATTGACGCCTTTGCCTAATTAACGTGCAGCTTTGCTGGACTTCTGTCCAATCCCTAACAATGCTGACAGTGATAAGGCACCATTACAGTCTAATGAGCTCAGAAAAATTGGGAATCAGAGTGTCTTGTTAAAACCGATCTACTCGTATTGGGGGAGAAAAGGTCTTAAGCTATTCATTCTATTCATTAAAAATGTCTTTTTGAATGTAAAAAACCATCTTATTATTTGATAGCTCTATTATGTAAGTGTATTTTTATTTTTTAAACTGTAAGCTGTATTGACTAGCCACAGAAGGGAGGAACAAATGTTTTTCATCAAACAGCAAAACTGAGTGTGCCTAAATCAAGCTTTTTCCAGCTTTAATTAGGTATAATTGGTAAATAAAAATTGTGTGTATTCAAGGTATCAATGTGATGTTTTGATATACGTATACATTGTGAAATGATTACCACAATCAAGCTAATTGACATACCTGTCACTTCACGTAGTTACTTTTTTTATGGTGAGAATACTTAAGATGTATTCTCTTAGTAAATTACAACTATACAGTACATTGTTACATATCATGCTGTATATTAGGTCTCTTGAATTTATCTTCTAACTGAAAGTTTATACCTTTTGATCAACATCTCACCATGTCCCCCAGCCTATCCCTCTATCCCCCATCACCTGGTAACCATTCCTCTACTCTCCGTTTCTACATTATTTGATTTTTTTTTCCTAGAGTCCACATAAAAGTGAGATCATGCTGTATTTGTCTTTCTGTGCCTGTCTTATTTCACTTAGCATAATGTCCTTCAGATTTATTCGTGTTGCTGCCAATAGCAGGCTTTCCTTCTTTTTTAAGGTTGAGTAATAAATAATCCATTGTATATATATATACCAGAATTTCTTTGCCTATTCATCCACCAACAGACACATAGGCTGATTCCATATCTTGGCTATTATGAATTATGTAGATATATTTTTGAGACAGTCATTTTATTTCCCTTGGATATATACACAAAACTCAAAAAGGAGTAAAGATTTAAATATAAGAGCTAAAATTACAAAACTCCTATAAGAAAACATAGGGGAAAAGCTCCATGACATTTTATATGACACCAAAAACACAGACAAGAAAAGCAAAAATAATCACATGGGACTACATAAAACTAAAAAGTTTTGTACAGCAAAGGAAATAATCAACAAAATATTATAAAAAGGCAACCCATGGAATGGAAGAAAATATTTGCAAGCCATATATCTGGTGAGGGGTTAATATCCAAAATATATGAGAGACTCATATAATTCTATAGCAAACAAACAAAAAAACCCAATAACCTGATTAAATATGGGCAAAGTTCCTGAATAGTTTTCCAAAGAGGACAAAAAACTGGCCAGCATATATATGATGAAGTGCTCAACATCACTAATCATCAGAGAAATGCAAATCAAAACCACAATGAAATATCATCTCACACCTAGTAAGATGGCTATTATAAAAAACAAAACAAAAACCAAGAGATAAGTGTTGCTAATGAGGTGAGGATATGGTGAAAGGGAACCCTTATACCCTGTTGGTGGAAATGTAAATTGTTAGAGCCATTATGGAAAGAAGTATGGAGGTTCCTCAAAATAATAAAAATAGAATGACTATATGATCTAGTACTCCCACTTCTGTGTATACATCCAATTTTATTTCCCTAAAATCACTAAATCAAGCATTTTGTCTTAATAAGCAGTAGCTGGAAGAAATGTCTGATTTTAGTAACCTGATGTAAAACTGAAATGCACACATTTTTGTTGCAAACATAGGTTAGTTATTGATGTTCACTGCTAGTCCATTATGAATTCATAGCATGTTCATTAATAGTTAAGCTATTATCCTTAGTTGGAAAATTATATAGAAGAAACTTAATAAATGTCCTAATTGTTTTTCTTTATCCTTGCCATTAGCCATCATAACTTGAATTCTCCATTAATGTGCTTCTGTATAAATGTGTATTAGTACGTTAGCACTATAGTTCTATTAGTATATTAGTAAACAAGATAGATGATGTCTCTACTCCCATATAGAAAACATTCTGTTTAGGAAAGCCTTCTCATAATAAACTTTTTATAAAATGAATTCATGCAATGGTAGGATTGTGTGTTACTATGATGTATAGTATTCTGTAGCGTAAGCCTTCTTGAATAGATCAAAAGACCTTTGTGGTGCAGAAGTCCATGCTATAATAAATACTGTTATAATGAAACTCCTGCTTACTTTCAGAGGATAAATTACATTCCAATTGGAGGGAAAGGCTTTTCTGAAAATAACTTCAAGCAATACATTGTAAATTCACCACCTCTATTGCATTATTATGAGATATTTCCCTCAAAGAATTGACATGCAAATCATCAGGGTCTACGTATTTTTCGCATTACATACAAAGGAAAGTGACTACACAAATTAGCAATTTTGTTCATCAATGACAATCAATAAAGGCACACTGCCTGGATACTTACTTAAAAAGTTGTGATATTTTTCTCTTGCTGAATCAAGTCCCCTGAGCCATTTTCTACTGACAGAGTCTGTCTCCTCACATTAGTGACAGGAAGAAATAATTAACTGTAAGTTGTCACTTGTGATCGGAGGATCCATGAAGTAAAGGTGCACTAAGTGGGACAGATGAAATACAGGCTGTCCTCCCCATGTCTGCTGGAATAGAGCTAGGAATAATTTCTGAAACATTCCTACTGCTAATTTTCACAGTTTATGTGGATAAAAAATGAGAATTATCTGGACTTTTTGTAGAATCTTTAAGAGGTATTTTTTACCCTTAATCACCTCCCTGGGAAATATTTTCCTCTATTCTCAGAATGTGTCTGAAACTAGGACAATCTGCATAATTGTGGTTAGGGCGAGGTATTAATAATTTTAATTGTTACTATGCCCAATTGTTAAGTGTGAATTGTGAATGGAAAAACAAGAAATAGTTATTTGTCTCCTTGTTCATTCATTCATCAAATATTTAGCGAGTGCCTTCCATATGCCAAAAATTTTTCAAGTACCTGACAAAATAAAGATGATTAAGTTTAATTCTTCATCTCGTTTCTCCCAGTCTAGAAGAAGACGAATTAGAAAGTGGATGGTAAGGATCTAGCATGATCAGAGCTATGGAAAAAAGAGAAGGATCATAAGAGAAGGGTTAGCAGAGATGAGAGTGATGCAATACTTGCTTTGGGTCTTGAAAGATATTCTAGGAGTCTAAGAATGGAGGGTTTTGCTGGGTTGGGTGAAATGTAGCAACTGCAGTAGAGATGACTGCAGAAAAAGGCCTATGTCTTAGTTTGGGCTGATATAATAAAAATTCCATACACTGGGTGGCTTATAAACAACAGAAATTTATTTCTCACAGTTCTGAAGCCTGGGAAGTCCCAGATCAAAGTGCAGGCAGATTCAGCATCTGCTGAGGGCCTGCTTGCTGGTTCAAAGATGGCTGTCTTTGTATTGTGTCCTCAAATGGTGGAAAGGATGGGGAAGCTCTCTAGAATCTCTTTTATAAGGACAATAATTCCATTCATGAGGGCTCCAAACTCATGACCTAATCAGCTACCAAAAGTCCCACCTCCTAATACTATTGTACTGGGGGTTAGGACTTCAACATAGGAATTTTGGGGTGATGTTCAGTCTATAGCATCAATGGATGCTAAATCTAGTGAGTGAAAGTTTAATGAGGAACGTGAGATTTGCCTAGCCTCAAAGCATCTTACTACAAGATATTTATTAATTACAAAGTGAAAATAGTAATCTGAAAGTAGATAAACTTTGCAGACACTACCTTTACCAAGTGATCAAAGTTAACATCATCAATACTAGGACAAGGCAACATTAAATGTCACCTGATATGATACACTGGGAAAAATATATTAATTCAGTGGTAGTTTTTAAATGTATAACCAGAGTCACTCATGAGGAAATAGCAGATAAACATCAATAATCATTAATTAAAAACATGATTGGCCTGTACTCTAAAAAGTCATTATGTTATGAAAGACAAAGACTGGAACTGTCCCAGATTAAGACACTCAAAAAACACAACAACTGAATGCAAAACAATTATCTTTTGCTATAAAGCACTTGATTGGGACCAATGATAATATCTGAACAGTGTCTATGTATAGTATTGTATATAGGTAATAGCATTATATCAATGATATTTTCTTGATTTTAATAAGTGTACTGCATTTATGTGACAAAATATCATTGCTTCAAGGAAATATACTCTGATATATTTAGTGGTAATGAGGAATTATGTCAGTAACTTGCTCTCAAAGACTTGAAAATGTATATATATATATATATGTATAGAGAGAGAGAGAGAAAGCAAATGTGGTAAAATATTATCATTGGGGAAATCTGTATGAAGAGTATATGGAATATTTTGTACTATTCTTACAACATTTTTGGAAAACAGAAATTATGTCAAAATAGAAAGTTAAAAAGTAAAAATAAAACTAAAAATTGTCAGATTTAGTTATATATATTTGTTCTGTTATCTATTGCTGCATAAGAAATAACCTGAAATTTTGCGATTTAAAATAACAAACACTTTTTATATATCATAATTTGGTGAGTAGGAATTGGGGTAGGGCTCAGTTGGATGATTCTTCTGCTCTCTGAGGTATTGACTGAGATCACTTGATGCTGTTCAGCTGGCAACTGATTTGCTCTGGCTAGATCCACATTGACTTCACTCACATGCCAAACATCTTGGCAGGGATAACTGGCAGGCAGGAATTAGTTGGAATAGGCAACTGAAACCATTTCTTGTAAATTGGATGTCTTACATAGCATGTCAGGGCTCTAAATGAGGGTTCCCAGAGATAAGTGGAAGCTGACAGTTTCTTAAAGCTTTGATCCAAATACTGGCACATGTCTGTCATATTTTATTATTCAGAATAGTCACAGAGCTCATCAGATTTAAGGGCAGGGTACATAGACTGCACCTGTCCATAGGAGGAGTGTCAAAGGATTTGTGTGCATCATTAATCTTCCAAAATAGTTGCTCATAAACTAGCTTTGTTTATTTTTTCCATTATTTATTTGTCTTTTATATCATTGCTTTATTGTCTCATCTTTACTATTACTTTCCTTCTGCTAGTCTTCAGGGTTTTTTCTTTTTCTGCTATTTTTTCCAGAGAATCATGAGAAAGAATCTTAAGTCATCCTTTTTTAGCCCTTCTCTTTTTTTCTAATAAATTTTAGACTTTAAAATTTCCCCTAAACACTGCTTTATCCATATACTATAAGTTTTCATATATAATACCTCCATTATCATTCAATTAAATATTTTCTAATCTCCATTATAATTTCTTCTTTGATCTCTGGATTTTAAGTCTTTAATTTCTAGGAGTTGTAAATGTCTTAATTATCTCTTAGTTACTGATTTTAACTTAATTTTACTTCAGTTAGAAAAAGTGAAAACTAAAAATGACTCTAAGCCTTTGAAATCATTAATATTTGCTACATGACCTAGAATCTTATTAATTCTTAAAAATGTTCAATCTACACTTGAAAGAATGTGAATTCTGTAATTGTTGGGTGAATTATTCTACTTATATTTATTCAGTCAAGTTTGTTAATTTTGTTTCTAAGGTACGCCCTATCCTTTGAGACTTTTTGTTTATTTTTTAAAAATAACTTCTCAAGAGATGTGTTAGTCTTTTATGGTTGTACATTTCTCTATTAAAACTTTTAGTTATATCAATTTTTTACTATATGTGTTTTATAGGTACACTATTGGTGGATAAAAATCTACCTATCCTCCTCTCTTCCTAGGAGACTTATCTTTTTATCATTTTGAAATGTGCCCCCCTTTAGCTACTAAAACAGATTGTCATATACTCTACTTTTCTAATGTCAGTATTGCTAAGCCAAATTTCTTTTAGTAAGTATTCACATGATATACCTTTTTCTATTCTTTTGCTTTCAACTTTGCTGTCTGTTTCTATTTAAGGTGCACTCTTGTCATCAGCATACAGTTGGATTCTGACATTCTAGGCCTTACTTGGATTATTTAACCATTTTATATTTAATATTATTACTGGCATATTTGAGCTTTTATCTACCATTTTAGTAGTTGTTTTCTATTTCATCCACCAATTTTACATTCTTATTACTATGTTTTCTTGCCTTATTTTATGTCAAATAACTATTTTGCCATTCATATTTTTCCTCTATTAACTAGGTAGTGATACATTTTTCCAGTGTTCTTTCAGTGGTTACCCAAGGGATTTAAGTATGCATGCTTAACTGAATATTGTCTAATGCAAATTATTTAAACTTTTTGCACTTATAAAGATGTGCACAGCTATAAGTATATAAGGCACAAATTAGGTACTTAATATATATCTACTGTATTAAATAGAGAAGGAAGTAATATTATTTAAAAGAGCAGATATAGACAGCAAGTCTTGAAGATGAAATAAAGCAGCAAAAATGCACCTATTCCTTTGCTTGAAAATAGTGTAAACATTTTAATTAATGCTTTCAAGTTCTTACAATATTTGCCTGTTGTAATTATTCAGTCTCTTAGAACATATGTTATCTTACAAGTGTTTCTCAAAGTATTATCTGTGAACTATCCACAACACAATCATAAGAGTGAGGAAGAAGGGTTGTGCCTATTAAAAATGTCAATTCCTGGAATCTATCCCATGTAAACTAAATTAGAAATTATGCATACTTATGTGTGAGAACTTAGCAGTTGTAAGAAAGTATCGTATACTTATTCTGAATGTTTTTATGTTTTGATAAACAAAATGAACTAAGAATACTTTTAATGAGTCATGCATCTTCATGTCAGGATGCCTGGATTCAAATTCTAGTCTTTATCCATTACAGTGTGTGTGACCTTGGGCAAGTTACTTTATATCTCCATCCTTCAATTTCTCAAAGTGTTAAATGAATATAATAATAGCATATACCTCATATATTCATTGTGAGAATTAAATTAAATATTAAATGTAGAGTGCTCAGAATAATACTTGGCTTATAGCAACCATTTGAGAAATGCTGTTTTATATTATTATTTTTAAAAAAATGATTCTATTTTATTTTTAAGTTACTGTTCTATAGGTATAAATAAATAAATAAATAAAAATTAGTATGTTCCTGAACTGAAAGTTAATTTTATGAAGCTAATTTTCCTGATATTGATTTATTTTGTTGTCTTCTATCTCTGACTCTTTTAATTAACAATATCAGTGGGAAATCTAAGTAATTTTTTGTTTTGATCAGTTGCACTTTTATTGATTAAGGTTTTGCTAAATTTATTGTTCCTAATTTCAGTGAATTCATAGAAATGATTCACCATTTATTTAATAGCTAGGGTGTACTCTCTTTTAGAACACATTTTTTAGAGACATATGAGAAAAACAGGACCTCATGTTGTCAGAGTCATGAAGAAATGGTCTGGGTTAACAGTGTATTTGCTCAGTGAGACAGATAAGATTATTTTCAACTCCACATGCAACACTATTGGATAAGGTGCCCACACTGAGCCTGAGCTTGGTAGAGCTAGAGGGGTTTATGCTCAAGGAGATGAAAGAAAGAGATCCAGCACTCTGACGAAAAGACCATTCAACCACAGGGCACCTCAAAATGATTATTTTCATTCTAGCCTCAGTGCACTGAAAAGAAAATACTTCTCTGAACTGCTGTACAGTATAGCTGCAGGTGGCATCTAAGTCAAAGTATTATGTTTGGCTTGACCCAAGTAAATTCCAAGGAACACAGTTCTATAAGCTGTCAGTACACATTCTAAAAATGATAGTATCTACAGTCAAATAGGAAAAAAATCTTGAGTTTAACTCGGTTAACTAGGTTACTTCACTGCACAAACATTTTAAGAAAGGCGTTTATCATTTGTCAATGTAAAATGTGAATTTCCAGAAGCTATGTTTACCCTAGGCTTTGCAAATTATTTGATCATGAAGTGAGACTTTTTTCTTACAGAGACTCTCATAGAACTTGTCTTCACTGAACACATACTGGGTGGGAAACCCTGATCCAGTGATTGAGAAAGAAAGAAAATATCAAGGAAGTATGACTTTATACCAAAGAGATGAAAGTATCATTTCCCTGGATGCCTGAGGGAGAATACAAGCAAAAAATTATAATTTGGAATAGGGAGAACACTTTTAGAAAAACTCTACAAGACTGTATTTAAAACAATTTGTTCTATTTAGCACCAAGATCTTAGTTTCTCTAGTAAAATGAAGCAGAGCCCCTTGGAGAAATGACTAATTCTAGGGCTAGGGCAGGAAAAATACAAGATGACCCTGGAGCATCTTGTAATGGAGAAAATAAGGAAGGACTAAAAATGTAAAATACAATAATGGATGCATGTCAAAGGGATGTAAGAGCCAACTGAAAGAACTGCCAATGGCCAAAGCCAGAACAATTCAAGTAACAAAATAAATAAATAAATTAGTATTGGATTATAAACCCAAGTATAAAATAAAAATATGTTAGTCCATATTGATATAAGTATACAATTGAATAAATAAATAAATGGAGGAGAAGATACAAATTTTTTTTATAGAAAAAATCCAAATGATTTTTATAGATAGTTCCTTTTCAGGAAGTGGAGCTAAACACTCCCTCAACTCAATCCCCAGGCACCTCCTGTGCATTTAGCTGCACTTAGCAACTTGCTTCAGAAGCATCAAGTAAGGAAAGGGAAGGGAAAAGTATCTTACAGTGGAGAACCCTGGCAAAAACTAACTGGGCTGACATCATGGATAATATAACCAGTAGTAAGTCATGTTAATAGTATGGACCTGTACTGGACTGCTGGGGCTGTCATAACAAAAATACCACAACCTGGGTGGCTTACACAACAAAAAATAATTTTCACACAGTTCTGGAGGCTAGAAGTCCACGGTCAAAGTCTGGGTAGGTATGATTTTCTTCTGAGGCCTCCTTGCTTGGCTTGTAGGTGACCGCCTTCCTGCTGTGTCCTCAGTCTATGTTGTCTGTGTTCTAATTTCTCATCTTCGAAGGACATCAGTTAGATTGGATTAGGGTCCACCTGACTGACTTCATTTTACCTTAATTACCTCTTTAAATGCCCCATCTCCAAACACAGCCACATTGTTAATTACTGGGTGTTAGGACTTCGACATATGAATTTTGGGGTATACAGCGCTTAACAGTACCCCTGATGAGAAAAGCACTTAACTTCTGTGGTTTCAGTCTCACAAATTCATAACTCCAGTCTAGCTACTAGAAAACCATCAGATAAGCCAAAATTCAAGAGCATTTTACAAACTACCTTACCAGTACTCAAAACTGTCACCATCATCAAATACAAGGAAAGTCTGAAAAACTGTTGCACACCAGAGGAGAGATTAATGAGATATAACTACTAAATAACTACAGAATAGGAATCCTAGATGGCATCCAGGAAGAAAAACAAGGATTTTAGTGAGAAAATGAGTGAAGCTTGAAGTATGAGTTTAGTGAATAGTAATATAACAATATTTGGTTTTTAGTTGTGACAAAATGTGCCATCAATGGAAAATAACAATAGAGTAAACCCCATTAGGAGTATATGGGCACTCTCTGTAAAATCATTGCAATTTTTCGTTAAAACCATATTTTAAAACTATTCCAAAATAAAAAGTTAATTAGAAAAGTAGTTTTTTCCTTGCCATGTCCAATTCTGTTGAGAACGGTTGGAATAAGAATATGGTTTGATCCTTTTCATAAATACACTAGCCTTGGAAAGAAAATATGAAACTCTACAGTTTAATGCCATTTGAAAATAAACAGGAAATAAAATGAGAAAGCTTGGTTATTAAGGAAACTTTCTTTGTGTGATTGAAAGGAAATAATTTTGGGATTTAATCCATGCTTTATAGATAAGAGGAAGAGGTAAATTTGAGGAAATGAAACTGTGCCACAGAATTTCCCTTGCTACTAACCAATAAAACGAATAGTAATAATTAAGATAGTAAAACTGCTAAAACCTCATTAGCAACAGCCACACAAAAAGAGGTAAAGGGGACAACTTTTTACTGTAAATTTAAAAAAGTGGTGGTTAATGGAAGAAACAGAAAATTATAGTTTGGTACCAGCCAATATCTTGGCTCTACCCAGAAGGTAAATATGAAAGAAAAAGTTGAATCTACAAAACCTTGAGACATGTCACTGATATTCTTTAATTTAAAGAGAAGGTAGCTAAAGCACTAAAGAGGCAGCCCTGATAGAAGTCAGTGGAAACCCCATAAGGGAAAAACCACTGCAGGTGAGTATGAGACCTGAGAGAGGCAGTCAAGGCAGCCAGGGCTTATTATCTTCCAGGGCACTGTCCAGAGTTATGCAACAATATATAACCTAGGGAATGTGATACAATGGCTGAGTAGAGTGGGAATTTTCAGAGGAGAGTTAATACACAGTTAAACCCAGGTCATTCAGAAAGGGCCATCCTCATCCCCAAGAACACTCATCTCTTCCCACCTAACCCTCAATACTTTTAAAAATTGAATTAATAACAAACCTCAGCCTTCAAACTGTACCCTAGAAGAGGGTAAACAAACTGGTCCCTGTTAAAGGCATCAGAGATAATATACCACTCTGTAGCAGAATAAGTTTACAAAACATTAAAAGAAAGCTAGGTAGATTGATGAGGAACAAGAAGAAAAGAAATTAGATTGCAACAGTGCTAACGTACTAAAGGAAAAGAAAATAGGGAGGAAGGAGGAAAGAAGGTAGGGAGGAGTAAAAGAAAGTAACATATTATGAATGTGATAAATCAAGAACCCAGTCTGGAAGAAAACATAACCCAAGACACTAAAGCATATTCCTCGTGAGTGACTCATATCATAGAAGATCTCAGAATCTAAGAGCTCAAAGACAAGAAGATAAAGCAATAGAAAGGACTAGACAAGGAAGCTGAAGACCAAAGGATGCAAATTAAGAACCACTACAATTAACAATCAAAACACATCATTACAGAGCTAATATATCAGTTAGAACCCATAAAGGGCAAAATAGACAATCTGGCTTTTGAATTAAAGTCTTGAGATAATCACAGTAATGCAGACAGGAAGAAGAAAAAAAGAAAGAAAATCAAAGAAACAATGATAGATGTGAAGACAAAAACAATACCACATAAAGATAACTGTGATTTGAAGTAGAAAACCCAACAACTTGAACAGGAAAAGTACTTAAATACATGAAACAGGGTATTTCCATGAACTAAATCTTTAGCTTTAGGAAAAGTTGACAAAGAGCAATCAACAGCAAACATATGCTATTTAAATAATTGAACTTCAAAGATAGACAATTCTCCAGGGCATCCTGAGAGAAAAAAACAAGTTTTCTACAAGGGGCAAAAGCAAGCCAGCCTAAGAATTATTTTCCAAAATTCATTTCCAGAATACAATGAGGGAAAGTCTACACATTCTGAGAGAAAGAAGATAATGACACAAAAGTATTATACTCAACCCATTCATCATTTAAGACAATAGAGTAAATATAACGTGAGCAACAAAACATTCATGAGGAAGGAGTAGTGTGGGAAGCAATTGGAAAAGAGTTCACCCCATGTCTTCCAAGAAGACCTGTTGGTCCATCCTTACTAAATATGGATATGGATTTAAAGACTCCATACCTTTGGTATTCTTCTTTAATCTTAGAAGATTTTTTTTGACAAATAAAAATTGTATATATTTATCACATAAAACATGTTGTTTTGAAATGTGTATGCATTGTAGAATGGCTACATTGAGCCAGTTTAACATAAGCATTATCTCATATAGTTTTCATCTTTTGTGGTGAGAATACTTAAAATCTACTCCCTTAGCAATTTTTAAGAACACAGTATATTGTTATTAATCATAGTCCTTAGGAGGTTTTATTTGTTTGTTTCTAATAATTAATAATTCTTTGGTATTGAAACATTTATTTCAGGTTTAACAATTCCTCAGTTGTGCTCATGTTTTGTTCTGTTAGATTCAATTAAAATAAAATTTAATACTTTTTATCTTTAAAAAAGCATGTATTCTATCATTCAATTCTTATAAAATCATATCTGGCTCACTTTCTCTTTTCCTCTGTTTATTCACATAGAGGTTGGAAAATGTTTCCCAAATGTAACACTAGTATATACAGAAGAAACAGTGCGATGGGATTTGGGGTGTTATCTCTTTTTTGTGCTTCTCTAAATTATTGGATTTATTTTTAATATAATCATGCATCATTTTATTTAGGAAAAAAACAGCTGTTATCTTTTAAAAATACAGTTACAAGGAGAAAAGACTGGAATTATCTTTTTTTCTACTTTTTCATGTCTTTGAAAGAAAGAAAAAACAGTGAAATGAGCACAGAAAAAGGGTGCTTGCAGTGTGGTTTGAGCTTAGAGGAGCAGTTCTTCAGAGGAGGGATTTGCTAACCGATCAGAGTTGGGTCTGTCTGTGGAAGTCCTAAAAGGAAGTACTCTTAGTTTAAATAAGCAACACTTAAAAACACCATAGGGACATTTTTATGTCAAAAACTAAATCAACTTCCTGAAAGACTGTGGTCAAACAGAACAAAAGGTTCTGTACCACCTAGAAATCACCTAGGAGAAAGAATGTAAAGTTTCCCTGAGATCAAAAAGGCAAAACAAAATGGAAAGTGAGCAATAATTGATAATGGGCAAGTTTAATGGCAAACTGTTCTCAAAGTTATCAAGAAACACACTTGAAATTTATTGCAGGGAGATTTGTAATTTTTATTAGGAATTCCAGTAAGCCCCAGATTTCTGGGTAATATGAATCATTGAGAAGGAATCTGCTATTTTCAGGCCAAAATTTGATTTTTTTAGTGATGTAAGAAGGTCAATAGATCACAAAGCCTCCATTATCTTACCTTACTTTGACCCACTTAATGACTTTGAAATGTATGAATTCGGTTTTGTCAAGGATCGAACTAAGATTACAATGGCTCCTTGTACATTGTTTTCACCATTCTCATTTCCTCCTCACTTCTCAACCATCCATTTTTGCTTGATACCCCTGGTAGAATGACTTGCATTCTCTTCACATTAAAGGGAAACCTTAGGAGCTATCCTTGAGTAACTACAGGAAATACATGCATATGATTGCTTAAAGAGTCCTTTATAACAATCTAAGAATGACTATTATACTTTACATCTCACAAAATTGAACTAAATCTCTGCTAATGGAAGGGCACTTTCAGGACCAAGACTAATTATTCCCAGATCCATCCCTAGATATTTTGCACAAAAATTATTTCCTGGCAAAATAAATTTAGGGAAAAAAACCTCATTCCGTATACTTCCCTTGATGGGCCCCAAGGCACTATAAATATTAGAGGCTTTGGGAAAGTCTCAGGGAAGACACAGCTATGGTTTTGTTTAATCTGTCTTGTAATGACCTGGGAACACTTTCTCAGTGCCCATTGCCCATAACATTTTAGCAGCAGAACACACTTTGGCATTTCTTGCTCTAGAATTTGGTATTTTTGTGTTGTTATTTTTTGTTGTAATCACTTTTTACTTATCTGTCTATATTTTCTATTCTTGATGAATTGCTTAGATTTAATATTCTGCCTGTCAAAGGAAATCAATTTTCCATGTTGCTAAACTTTGCCTGTGTTCTTTTGACTCACTTCTGGTAAGCAGAGTTTTTGCTTAATCAGTGAGATTCTGCCTTACTTCCTACTCTATCTGAACCAATGCTCTTCTCTTATGCAAATTATTATATAGCTTTTCTAAATTCATACAGTTGTGTCTATTTTTACAGAGCAAACATTATTTGGATTTTAATGATCAAATCACAATCCTTTCTAAGCTCCAACTCAATATAACATCTTCTTTTATATTAATACAGCTCATTCATGCCATCTAAAATCTCCAAGTTACCTTTAGCAATTTTATCAATTCATTCAGACAACAAGAAATTAGTAAGCTTCTAGAGTAATCAAATATTTCTTTACTACCCAAATATACACTACTCATGTTGTAGCCACTGTACAGGGTACTAGAAATACTATGATGGAAAAAACAAACAAACAAACATAAAAGATCCTATGTCATTACTGTCTAACATTGAAGACAATGTTGTAAATGGGTAAGGTACTATAAAGGAGATATATAAAGAGATACAGGTCATATAATAAGTGGTTCTATGATAGTCTAAAAGATCACAGGCTTCCTATGATGTTTAAGCTGAGAGAATCATTCATTTAAAAAATGTTTATTAAGTACCTACTCTGGTACCATGCTAGAATTAGAGATCTAACATTAAACAAAACAGACATAATTTCTGTTCTCATGAAGCTTTAAGTTTGATGGGACCAACAAACCACATAAACAAATAAACTATAAGTCAACAACTATAAAAAATAATAGGTAGTGAATAAACAAAATATAAGAAAAACAGGGGACCTGCCAAGGGTGTTCAGAGCAGTACTCTCTAACAAACAAAATCCAAGTTGAGAATTCAAGAATAAGGACCTACCAGTTTTGAGTTTAGAGATAGTGAGTTCCTGGCAATGGAAGTAGCAAGGACAAAGGGCCTAAGGCGGGGAAGGCTGGACCTGTCCTAGGAACTGAGAGTATGCTGGCATTATCAGTCTAGCAAGCAAGTGATGGGGAGAGTTCCATTAGATGAACTTGGAAAGGTCATGCCTCTCTGTAGGTCCTGGTAAAAGTGTTTGTTTTACTCTAATTGGAAACTATTGATAGATTTCAAGAGGAGTGGCATAATATGATTTGGGTTTTAATAAGGTTACTTTGGTATCTACAGGGAAAGTGGATAGGAGGGAGGCAAGGAGTAGAACAGGGAGGCCAGTATGGAGGATGTGAAAGAAATCGGAGGAAGAGATCACAGGAAAGGAGATGGAGACAAGAAGAGGAATGATGGTTCCAGGCTTCTGCTTTAGTAACTGGGTGGATAATGGTGCCATTTGCTGAACTAGGAGAGACTGGGAGGTACCAGGTATTCTGCTAGAGAGGAGAAATACAATAAAAATTGTTTTGAACATGTTAAGTTTGAGATGTCTTTGATATCCAGTGCAGCTGTCATGTAAGACATTGTATTTACAACTCTGGCTCTTAGAATAGATATCCAGAAATGAAGAGCCTCATTTGGTATTTTAAATTGTGAACCTGATGAAATCACCTAGAGAGAGACCATTGCAAGAGAAGAAAAGGAGGCCAAGGACTCAGACCTGAGAAAACTCAGTCCTGAGAAAGATTTTGGGGTAGCAAACAAAGAATGAGAAAAGCAAGTCAGTCAATCAGGTAGGAGAATAGAGTATATTTCTGCAGGAAATGAGAGAGGAAAATGTTAAAAAATAACGAAATTTCATATTTTACTAAATATTGCTGAGAGGTCATGTTTTGGACAGAAAACTTTTCATTTGATTTAGTCACGTGGAGGTCTTCGCTTATCGTGACATAGACACATATCTGAAAAATGAGAGTGAATAGTTTAAGTGAAAAGAAGGGCTGAAGGAACATCCTAATCAAGAAAAATAGCCTATATGAAGACCCTAAATTGGAAAGGAAGAGGCCAAGGTGCCAGAAATCCTGTATGAATAAAACATGGGTACAAAAGAATAATAGGAGAGAAGGCTGGTGGGGAATGGGGAGAGGTTTTATTTAGCATTGAAGATATAAATGTCATAGGGTACAAGCCTTATCAGTATAAATATCTTTTAACAAAGAGTTAAAAGTTCACCATGTAAACTGGGGTGGTAGAATTGGGTAGGATATTCCAGAGAGAAGATATACCAGATACAAATGGCTAGAGCTGAGCAGCAGTATGGTACCCTTAGAGCAGTGAAGTACTTAGTTAGGGTGGAGGAGGGTGTGTAATGAGAGGACGAGGGGCAATAGTCTATAGAGCAGCTAGGGGTCAGTCAATCCTGAAGAGCTATGGATGCCATGCTTAAGTTTGAGCTCCATTATATAGATAGTGGGAGGACACTGAAGAACTCTAAGTAGCTGAATGATATGATTTATGGTGATTAACGTTTTGAAAAGATAATCTAGTAACAGTGTGGGAAAGAATTGGCAGGGTAAGACTTGCAGCAAGAAGCCCAATAAGGAGGCCATTGTAATAGTATAGGCAAGAAATATTGGCTGCCAAAACTAAAGCAATGGCTGTGGAAATAAAGAAGAAGGAAAAGACAAATTCCCAAGATTTTAAAAAGGTGGAAATGAAAGAATTTATTGACATTGGCAGGGGACTGTAGAAAGAGACATTTGAGATGGCTCCTGAGTCTTAGGCTTAAGTGACCAGATAGATCTTGATGCCATTTTTACCAAAATGGAAAATGAGTCTATCAAATAGCAAATAAAGAAAAGAAAGAGTTCCATGAGGTCAAAGAGTGAATGTAAGAGTAGACAAAGTGATGGGAAAGGTGGAAATGTAAAAACCTGTAGTCTGAAAGTGGACTATTGGAATTTGAGGTTTTAATGTAGAAGTTTTTCTGAACAATGAAACAGATCAAAATTTGTTACATAAGAATAAAAAGGTAGAAAAACTAAATGTAGCCAGACAAATTATTAGAATTTTTTAAAAATTCACATGTCCAGTTGTTGTGAACATGTGTCCAAATGGTTGGCAATTTGACTTGAAGCTTTCTAGAGAATAAAGTGAAGGTAGAAACAGAATAAGTTATAATGTTCACAGTGTCTTTCAGATAGATACAAACCAAAGAGTTGTTTGTCAGAATCCCAGCTTTCCAACAGTATAGGACATGAAAAATTTTTCTTTTGTGGATTATCAAAAGAGGACACTGATTTCAGTTTTATAACTGGGGTATGTTTCCCTCTGACTATCACATCAAGTGCCTCCTGCACCTAGACCCGTAGGACAAACATAATACATCTTTGTGAAATTTAATTTTATTTGAAAATTTGGATGAGAATAAGAATCACGTGTAATAAAATCAATGCTGATAGGTATGTAGTAGCAGAAAATAATGGTGAGCTTTTTAAACAAAATATGGTTCTACAATTAATTTTTTCATGTACAGGTATTAATATATCTTGAAACTGAGAGATATCAGTATATTCTCCTCTATCTTTTGAAAGTTATAGATACTCAGTGAGTGCTTTTCAAATTTTTCCATTAATTTAAAGACTGGATAGATGAGATCCTAATAGTAGCCATTATTATGAGTTATATATAGATTTTTGTTCTCTCAGTGGAGGCTGGTGGTCTAACGCTAATGAAAGCAAAGCACTAGGGGCCAAAATAATGCAGAATATACTCAGCTCTCTGCTGCTCTGACATGATCCAAGAACAAATTTTATTATGGGTTGCAATGCATACATTTCACCTAGTCTTTCAAGAATGTTATTTATTTTAACAGAGTTTTAAATAAGTATTGGACAGCAGAGAGTTCAAGGTTATATTATTTGACAAGTATCTGGAGTATAATTATTTTATATTGCCAGTTAAAAGTTGATTTATGTGCATTGACAAAATTTTAGGTATAAATTTAGGTTAACAGAACCTAACACATAAAGAATATGTGCCTGAAATGACTCTTCAAGGAGATGAGCTGAGGCATAACTGAAAGAACACTTGAGTGTAAAGGATTCCAGGAGCAGAGATAAGACAGCCTTAGAAAACAAATTTAAATCTATTACCACTTATAAACAAATGGGTAACCAAGTTACCAAAGAATATATCAAGAGCATGGCCATGACAATTCCAAAATGAAAAAAAAAAATATTTAAGTAGGTGCTACTAAATACCTGCTATAAACATGGGGAAAAATTTGCAAACATCCTCCTAAAGATTGTTTGCATTTAAATAATTTAACTTCCTGGTGGCCCTTGAATGTAAACTTGTTGCACAATATGTCTGTAAATAATAAGCAAGATAGCTTTTTAAATACAATATTTATAAAGCCTGGCTTTCCCTTGCCATTGTTCCAGCAAGTGTTAACAGCTCTTGGTAGTGTTAAACAGCTCTTAAGTATTAACAGCCTTTGGTAGTGTTGACGCTGGAAATAACCGGAGAACTGTCTTTATTCCATCTGCACCCTCAGCCGTCTTCTGTTCTTCTGATCCCCCCTTCCCCCGCCCTCCTCCTGCTTTTATACCTTTGGTAGGACTCCAAAAGCGTCCAATCAGCAACAAGCGTCAACATCCAATCAGCAACGAGCTATAACATCCAATCAGGAACAAGCTATAACATCCAATCAGGAACAGTAGGATTCAAAAAGTAAGCAATCGGGATCGCGCAACCAGCGCGACCAGAGGATGGGAGCAGGCGGCGGTGCATAGAGCGCGGGCCCGGACCGGCCGGTGCGGTCCGTAGGAGGCCCGGCTTCAGCAGTGTGCACCCGCGCACCCGCACACCCGCCCGCCGCTGCCTCCAGCCTGCTCTGCACAGCACCGGGCCGCGGGGATGCGGAGCAGCGGGGAGGCAGCGAGCAGGTGCGTCCCAGTGCCCGACGGTTTTCCCCATCACCATCACTTGAGAAGATTTTCTAAATTATAGACCCTCAGGCCCCCACTTCACACATCCACTAACTGAGAATCTCCTAGGAGACTGTATGCCTAAAATGCTTTCTAAGTAATTCCTATGCACCCAAACTTAGGGAATGCTGCAAGCCTGTTCACTATAAACTAGATGACGGCTATATGCCCATTACCAAAAATGATTACCCTCTTCTTGGAATAGTTGACATTTAGCCATTCTATCTGACATTAATTAGACACCACTGCTAAAATCACCTCTAATTTGTAACAATAAAATAATGTTCCCAGCACACATGAAGGTGATTCTTTTTCTGCTCTTTCTAGTTGGAGAACCAGCAGGTGCCTGTGCCAAGCGCTCTCAAAAGAAGCATCCAGTTATTAAAGAACTAGTTGAAGAGGAGGAAAGTCAATACGCATCCCTGTTTTATCTGCTGGAAATTATCATCTGACTCATCAGGAGACTGTTTCTAAGCCCAGGTTACATCAAAGCCTGCTGGCCAATACTGCATTCACTTAGTTAGACCTATAACTGTTTCCTTGACTTGAATTCAAAAGCCATGAAAGGATCCATAAAATATACACACAATCCTATGTAGTTCCTGACAAATTTCTACCAGAGATAATAAAAACAATAACAGTGCCTAAAGCATCACTTGCCCCTCTAATAAAATATTGACTAAATAACTTCAGCTTAGCAATTATCAAGAAGGAATGTTTTGTAAGATTGAAAAATCTAAAATTTGCAGACATTGAAAGTTAACCACTGGTTTTGTTTGCTTTATTACAGGGAGTTTGACAACACACTCTGTACTAAGAGGAAGACCATAACAGAGTCAATAATGTTTAATAAATTGAAATCAAATTCAAGTATACTTACAAAACAGAATATTAATGTTTTCAGCCATTAAGCTGTAGAAGTAAAGGTACAGCTGACGGAAATTGGAAGGCATCGTGGAAGGGTGGAGAAGCGCAGGGAACATGTTGGCACTAATAATCTCATCAAATAGTTGAGTGGGGGGTTGTTCAACAGATGTTCTCTAAAGTTTGGCAGAACAAGAAAGTTTTAACATTACAAAAGTAGCCAGTAAACAAATGAGACACTAATAATTATTAAAATAGAGAGAACGCCTTCTTTTTGGGTTTTTTTTTT
>VBSM01003176.1:28207673-28265110 GCA_008086735.1 Cheirogaleus medius
AAAAAAAAAAGACTTAAAAGAAGGAAAAATAAAGAGGCCTGAGCTCTATAAAAGTTGGAGTCAGTCTTGCTTTATAAAGCTGGCAAAATCAAGGGTGATAAATATCAATTTACAATCAGGTTTCAATTATCTCTCTCACAAATTTCAGGAAACTGAGTCTTAAATCTTCCACTCAATCTGAAGCTTCAGTATTATATTTGTTATTTGTTTTTAAAAATATAATGTTCATTTAAGTTTGATGAGCTCAAGTATGGCCTCTTTGGAAATTCATTCTCCATGTTTCTTCTCTAATCACTATGATTTTCCTCTGATAATTGAAATTCCTTCTCTGAATAGCAGAAGGGTAAACCTGTGATTTTGTGATGATTCTCCCATTTAAGCATAATCATCTAGATTCTAGACAACAGCACAAATGAATGCCTTAGATGGAGATGAATGTCCCTACTGGGGAGGAAATTTTTTAATTTGCTGAGTTTCTTAAGTGGTAATTTTTGATGCTGCTGAAGTTTTAGGTCGCTGAATGTTCTTTCCTGCAGTCCCTGAGGTTTATGCTCTTGTGCATACCACCTGTGATTCCGCAGCACATTATTCTAGATGATGCCTCAGTACCTGCTGCAATTCCTTTTAATGAGGTTTCATGAAGAGCTGTTATAATGCCATACTTAGTGGATTTTGTAAAATTCATACTATTTAATTACATTTCCCTAGATGTGTTTAGCTTTCCTGTGACCAGACTGTACCTATGAATTCTCCTAAAGCCTCTAGACCATGGTAGGATGACTACAGTTACAATAATACATTATATAGTTTCAAATAGCTAGAAAGAGGATATTGACCATTCATGACACAAAGAAATGATAAATGTTTGAGATGATGGATATGCTACTCTAATCTGATCAATACACATTATATGTACCAAAATATCACTATTGTACCCCATAAATATGTATTACTATAATTATATGTCAATTAAAAAACAAATGAAAAAACTTGAATATAACTTAGAGTCTCTGAAACAAATGACTCAGTTATAAGCTTAATTGTACCCTACTAACTCCACTCTCTCATCTCGGATTGATTTTAAACTTTAGTGGCAACAGAAAAAGAGAGTATGGGAAAATCATTGTTATCAAAACTTAGGGGGAAAATAAGAAGAAAGAACATTGTGATAAAAGATACTATAAACATTTTTAAATTAATTTAAGGGAGTCACATGTAAAACATTCCAGAAATATTTTTATTCCTTACTTAAATCTGCAACCGCCGTTTCCTTTTATATTTGGCCAATGTAATTGTCATTAACTGGACTTTGAGAAGCATTATTAATATTTATTCTTTTTATTGCAAATTTAATATTTATCATTCCATGTGGCTTAACACTGCAAGTATTAGTTACAACAATAAGTACGGTAGGTAATTATATGTGGAAATGGAGTGTTTTTCAGAGATTAGAATAGGAATAAGTGAGATTCATCTTTGGCCTTTAAGAGTGTGTATTCTGCTAATACATAAACTTGCTGGGCCTCAGTTTCCTTCTTAAGCAGAATTATGGGAATGGCTACTATGTATCTACTTATTTGTTTATTTATTTATTTAAGATTTTATTTTTTTAGAGAAATGTTACATTCACAGCAAAATTGAGAGGGAAGTACAGAGATTTCCCATTTGTCCCCTACATCCCACCCCACACATTCATAGCCTCCCTATTGTCAGCCTCCCCCATCAGAGGGTACATTTGTTACAAGTGATGAACCTCTGGCACATCATAATCAAAGTCCATAGTCTACCTTAGGGTTCACTCTTGGTGGTGTACATTCTATGGGGTTGGACAAATGTATAATGACATGTATCCACCATTATAATATCAAAGTATTTTCACTACCCTAAAAATATTCTGTGCTCTGCCTATTCATCCATCCCTCCTCCCAAACACTGACAAATCATTGATCTTTTTACTGTCACCACAGCCTTTTCCAGAATGTCACATAGTTGAAATACACAGTATGCATCCTTTCAGATTAGTAATCTTTCACTTAGTAATATGAGTTCAAGTTTCTTCCATGTCTACTCATGGCTTGATAGCTTCTTTTTAGTGTTGAATAATTTTCCATTTTCTGGATATATCACAGTTTATCTATTCATCCACCTACTGAAGGACATCTCAGTTGCTTCCAAGTTTTGGCAATTATTAGTAAAGATATTTTGTGTTCAGGTTTCTTTGTAGAGATAAGTTTTCAACTCACTTGGGTAAGTACCAAAGAACATGATTGCTTGATTGTATAACAAGAGTATGTTTGGTTTTGTATGAAACCACCAAACTGTCTTCCAAAGTGACTGTACTAGTTTGCATTCTCACCAGCAATGAATGACAGAGATCCTGTTGCTCCACATCCTCACCAGCATTTGGTGTTGTCAGTATTCCGAATTCTGGCCATTCTAATAGGTATGTAGTAGTATCTCATAGCTGTTTTAATTTGCATTTCTCTAATGACACATCATGTGAAGAATCTTTTCACATGCTTATTTTTCATCTGTATATCTTCTCTAGTGAAGTGTTTGTTAAGTTCTTTGCTCCATTTTTAATGTTTATTTTAAGTGCTAAGATTTCTTTGTGTGTTTTGGATAACAGTCCTTTATCAGATATTTGTTTTGCAAATATTTTCTTCTAGTCTATTGCTTGTCTTTTCATTTTCTTGACATTATCTTTCACAGAGCAAAAGTTTGTTATTTTAATGAAGTCCTGCTTGTTATTTCTTTCACGAATCATGACTTTGGTGTTGTATCTGACAAGTCATTGCCATTCCCAAGGTTATCAATCTATCCTCTTATGTTATCTTCTATGAGTTTTATAGTCTTGTGTTTTACATTTAGTCTATGATCTATTTTGAGTTAATTTTTGTGACAGATGTTAGGTCTGTATCTAGATTTATTTTTTTGTACATGGAAGTCCTATTGTCACTGCACCATTTGTTAAAAAGATATCTTTGCTCCATTGCTTTTTCTTTGCTACTTTGTCAAAAATCAATTGACTATGTGGGACTACTACTGAGATCTCTGTTCTGTTCTATTGATCTATTTTTCTTTTGCTAACACTAAACTGTTTTGATTATCATAGCTTTATAATAAGTCTTGAAGTCAGTTAGTGTCAGACCTCCAGCTTTGTTCTTCTCCTCTGATATTATCTTGACTATTCTGAGACTTTTGCCTCTCTGTACAAACTTTAGAATAATTTCTTGCTATCCATGAAATAACTCGCTGGGGACACATTTTATTTTTAAGGTTATTTTCTAAGCTAAACTTCAAGCTTTCAGTGACTCTCACATTTTCTCTATATAAAATTCCTTCCTTGAATGAAAAAAGGATTGCTTTTGGGAGCCTGCTATCAGCCAATGCTTTATAAGCAAGCTTCAGACCATCCATTTGCCTGGTCCCAATGATTTAAAGCCCATTAAAAGTGTGGTCCAGGGCAAGTGCAGGTATAGCTATTTTCCTTCATGCATCCCTACCTTGTGAATTCTCTTCGAACTAGACTTTCTCTGTGCAGACGTTAATGGTAAGGAAAGTATATTTTAGATTGTTAAGCTGCTCAAAGTGTAGTTGTGGTAATTAAGAGAATCACTTAAAGAGAAGAGCCAGAGGTCAGGGTTTTGTGTAGAAAAAAGTTAGAAGTAAGTGTTGATACTGAGGGAAAACAGAGGAGGGGATTTTTCTCCCTGCTACAAAGCAAGGCAATGTCATTGTGTCCTGCTGCCCCAGGCAGAGAGTCTGTGTAGCCATAAGATTCTATTGCCTTTTAAGTAGGAAAGCATGTCACCCTGGGACAATTTTACTAACTTAACATGTTACAGCAAAGCCCATATAAAACATTTCTGAAATCCTTCTTTTTTTTTTCCATGACTGGTCAAATCTACAAACCTATGTTTTGTATCTCACATAAAACATTTTCTTCCTCAAATATTTCCTGTCTTGGTTCTTTGGAAACTACAGTGAGGAGGTTTCATGAGACATTATTTCGCCTGTACTGAGGAATTAATTTCATGCATGAAGTGGCTGTGCAATATCCCAGCAGGGCAGGTCATCACTAATAGTGCAGCTCTGAGTCCTGGAGCAGTGGAGAAGGACAAGGAACTCGCTGAAGCTTTCTGGCTTGGGATTGTTGCTTTTTAAATAGAGACTGAGAGGGAAGATTTTGAGCCTACTAGTGTCACTCATCCTTAAGCTTTCCACTTGGTGGGATGTTTTATGGGGAAATGAGTAGGTGTGGGAGTGAACTTGGGTTACCAAACTTGTGCATTTCACACCTATATGGTAAAAATGTCTTTGTTTTCTCCTTGGAAAGAAACAAAATTGACAGAGACAGATGGAAACTTCGCCTCCTTCTTTCTCTGAGGAGGCAAATTAATACAATTAAAATAAGCATTGTGCTTACATTGACTGACTTGCTAAATAGGTTAGCCTTGATGGTAAGCACAAGTATATTTAAAATACAGATAAATATTTATAGGTTTAATATTAAGGGGGGAAACCATCTCAATGGATAAAAGTAGGAAGAAAAAGGATCCTCACTAGATTTTTAAGTAATAGTGAGATTTTTATAAGAACACAGCTATAGCTTAATTTAACAAGGACAAACACTAACATTTACTAAAATAGAAATACAGAACAGAAAGCTCTAATAACATGATGAGAATTAAATCAACCACTTGGAACTAAAATATTTTTTAGAAATTCTGCTTTTAACATAGCAAATAAGGTTTACTAATCAAGAAAATAAAGTCCAAGTTATTAATAACAAATTAAAAATAATATTTTAATAAATGCAAGTTACTTAGCAGGGGGAAATGAATTCCAGCTTCTAGAAGGGGTACGTTAAAGGATAGCATATAATAATTCAAGTCTATTTCACATGTCAGAAATTTGCTCATTTATATAAATGAAATATGTAAAGCCTTCTTTCTTTGCACAAATAGGAACATTAAATGGGTGCTTACACAATTTCTTAAAATGTACTAAGATGTTAGGTGTAAAATATGAAGCTTTAAAACATCAAAGTGAGAAGAATTGATTGGTTTTAGAACTTTGAGATTTCTTCCTTTACTTTGATAATCCAGATACATCAATTTAGGTCTTTAAATCTCATCCACATCTAGATTTTTTTAGTAGTCATTTACAATTGAATATCATTTATTAATTACCTGAATCTAGAATAGATATTTAGTTTAACATAAGTATATTCTAATGTACTTGCAGGAGGAAATATAGAACTTTAGATTAAAAACAAAACAAAGACAAAACAAAACTGAAGTGCGATTCTATTTTAAGAAAACACATTTACAAACACATTTCCAATTCAATTTAACTTTCTTCCATTAAGAAACATTAAACTGTCTTCATGAATTCCAAAAAAATTGATATTTATATAGTTGGAGTATATCTTTAATACGTACCTAAAATAAAAAAGTTCCTTCACTAAAAATGATGACCACACATCTATTTTTAATGTATAAGTACATCAAAATAAGCTTTTTTCTTCATTATCTATTAAGTAAGCAATAGAACTGGCCAATACATTTGGGTTTACATATTTGTTTTTCTACTTATGAAGACTAAAGTACCAATGCCCATGATTAAATGAGCTTACTGCAGAGAAGTAATTTGTAGGTATGTCAAATAAGTAAAATATTGTTTACAAAGGTAGTATAATTGCAAATAGAATTCTTTTCAATAAACTACTGACAGGTTTTTCTTTCTCTTGTAAGTTCTTAATTTATGATTAATTTACAGCAGGAGTACAGATATTCCCAATCCATTTTCCCTCCTCTTTTTCATAATCTCCCCAATGAAATGGTTATAAAACAGAACTCAATGCTTCTATTTCCCTGTAATAGTTTTCTAGAAGGAAGTGACTATATCTTAAATTCATGGTAAAAACTAAGGTTCTGTCTGCCCACAAACACTAGTAAAGTCATTCTTATGACACTGTCTGTTCTCATCGTACTTTCCAGATCAGTGAAAGCACGACAGAAGGCCCTGAGCTATGTGCTCTGCTAAGTGGAACTATTTTGTTTACATGCACCAATGCCCCTTTTGCAGAGAACCACAGTACAATTCGTGCAAAATACAGAAAGGAAGATTTATTTCATAGCCTGCCTTAAAAATATTAAGATGAGACCTCTCAGTTCAAAAGTTTAATTTGTTTTATCAAATACAAAGAACTATATTGTTCAAGGGTCTTTATCATCTTTAATGACCATAAAGGATAGAATTTAGGTGATGTCTTCTATTTATCTATTTAATAGAAATATTTATATATATTTCTATTATTTATATATTCAGTGATAGCATATTAATAACAATCAGTTACTTGTAATAATTCTATAAAGATTATATTCTTGAAAAAATGTTAAAATATGGTAAAATATGTATCATTAGAATAATAAGGGTTCGAAGAAGAAATGTCATCTGGAGGAACTATCTTTTATGCAAATGAGGAAAATGTCACTCCAAAAGAGGAAGGCATTTATCCAAGTTATGCAGGTAGTTGCATAAAAAGCTGTCTAATTCTACAACTAATGCTCTTTCTTTTTTTTTTTTTAATTTTTTATTTCAGCAAGTTATAGGGGTACAAATTTTTGGGTTTGACTGCCTTGTACAAGTTAGCTGGCAGACAATGAAATGCAACGGTTGCTTTTCTGGAGCTCTAATCTCCATCCTGAAGTCACATTTTAATGCAAACTGATATTTTGAGAAAATATGAGCTAGTAAATAGGGTCAAAGTTAAGTTAAATGTGTAGTTTTCTGCATTTTGAGAGTCGCTGAAGGAGCTCACAGTCCAAAAATTTATTCTTCATGTCTGTTGTGGCATATGAATATCCCATCATTACTGTCACTATAAAAATTAGAGCATTATCCAAAAAGGCCATATTTAATATGCATATTTATTTATCCTTCATTACAGAATATACCTGACGATAGGGCACCTAGACAGGACCATGACATAATGTCAAGTGTGCAGCAGAAAAATTCTGATCATGGAACCTGGAGTCCATGGAGCTTAAACACAGGTTGGTGGCCACAGTTAGGAGAGGGGAGAAGGAGGAAGGGAAAGCTGTAACGCAGTTGATAGAATAAGGCACTGGGTTCCCAAGGTTGGTTGGCATCAAAAAAGAAATCACAGGATGTTGAATAAAACTATCTATCTTACTACTTTGCCAAAAGCCATCAGTATTGTAACACATATTTTAAAATTTCTTTTTCTGAAAGCATGTGTCCTTCAAATTGCATTTCACTCCTCTGAGCCCTGCTACATTGAGAGAGAGTTTTTTCAGTCCAGACCTTTTGATATATAATCATTCCCAACTTGCCAGTTTTGCAGAGATTTAAAATGCATAGGCTTGGGACCTAAACATTTTTTGTTCAAGTTGTAATTCCTTATTATATGTGTTTGTGGTGAACTGTGTTTTAAAATGCCTCCAAATTTAGGGTCCCTTATCTGTAAGCCCATCTGTTTCTCCCACATCCCAATTTCCGTTACTACTTCACCAAGAGGCCAGAAATTGTAAGATGGACAGTGCCACATGGATAAGGTTAAGGCAAGGTCCTCCTCTTCTGCTCCAAAGGTATTAGGGAAGGACAGTGAAAGATGAAAGACAGACAGAAAATAATATACACCTGGTATAATGAAGAAAGAGGACAGGGGTTAGCTTTCCCGCACTGCTCTTGGTTTGCTTGTGCTGAGAAGAAGATCCAGGAGGCCTCTGATCTTCCTAAAGAAACAGCTGAAAGCAGCTGCAGTGTGAGAAGGCAGGCTTACCATGGGGCTTGCTAGGCCAAAGGCAGGATGGAGAACATGGCAGACATTCAAAGGGTGCAAGGCAATAATGAGAGCCAACTGAGACCAGGGAAAGCCAGATTGGATGTACATTCTGATCCTTTCGTTCAGGTCAAAGACCAACATGCTGATCAGAGCACAGGCAGATGAGGCACACCCTCACGGTCCAGAAAGACCAGAGAATTCATTCCATGGAGGACGCCTGCTCCCACTGCTGCAGCAAGAACACAGTCAGAGCCCCACACTGCTCATAGATGAATGAAGGGAAAGAAATAGAGGCTTGTGGAAGGCTGTGAAATTATATAAATGAAGCAAAGTGAAAAGCTAAGGGGACCACTTAAACAATTGCTTGGACTAAATTGTAGACTACGTGTATACATATATTTTTTCATTTTCTTTCTATCCAGATTGTGTACAGAAGAGGAGTGTGAGTAATTTTACAATGCTACCTTATATACACACAGTCAGGTTGACTGTAGCTTCACTGAACAATTCTATCCCTTTTGTTTAATAAATGCAAAAGTTATTAACACTAATTTGTATCTTGAGGCCCTTCAACACTGCAATGACTATATGACTGTATGTATTCCTAAAAGAAGGCAAGGAATGGAAGTAAAGTATATTTAATTCTTCTTATTTAAATTGCTTTTGTTTATATAAACTTTAAAATGGGCATTTGGAGGCATATTCTAAGTAGAAATGCCATAGATCAGGGTATTCCAAACTTTTAGCTCAGCACCCTTAAAGTAACTATAATTTTTTTAAACAAATCCCTAAGACCAAACAAACAAAAAAGCAAAACAAAAACAAATTCTCAAACTGTGCAATCATATTGGGCATGGCCTGGCCCCTCTTTTTCTGATCCATATTGATTTTTGCACAATACTTGCTTTTTATCACAACTGATAAAAATTCAACTTTGCAAAGATATGGTGTCAATTATGAAATTAAGTACAATCTAGTGTAGAAATTGTGAAGTACCTCAAGTTAGCATTTCATGTGATGTCAAGTAGATATTGGGTATTGCTATGATTCCCTTAAAAAGTTAATATTAATATGTCATATGTTGCCCCTGTGAGTTTGTTGTAGTGCTCCAGGCACCTATGTGTACTGTCTCAGAACCACAGGTACAGACTACGTTCTTTTAGCCCAGTCATCTAAATTGGATAGGAGTCATGGCACTGATATTATTTGCGACATCTTTAGAGCAATGCTTGGCATTTACTGATTACCTAATACATTTTATGTATTATTATCTCTAAGTAAGACTGTCTCTCTTGGAAACAAACATATTCTAGTGACCAAGTACAGTACTGAATGTTGTTTCATCTCATTTGTTGAAAGGTGTTCCTCATTGCTCCTTATTAAATTATCCCACAATACTTTGTTTATGTCTCTATTGCAGTAGTTACATGTAATTGTAAATTGTTTATGTCTGACTCTACTTGCAAGCAGCTCAAGAGCAAAGGACACTCATTCATTTGACATCCCAAAGCCCCGCACTTTGCTTAACATAAAAATATGTTAAATTAACATGTATTGAATGAATGATCAAGTGTAGAATATTAATTCTCAGTGTTACTGAGCACTGAGTCATAAAGAACATGACATATTTAATTATCAACAACCACTTGCAGTTGTAGAGGATCTTTCCTTGAAGATTTTTTGATCTTTGTATTAACAGGCCTAACTTATTGAGACTAGGTAATTGAAAGAACATCATACCCAGAGAAATGATTTAAGCTTCTATATTTGTAGCATTTGATTTTTTCCAGACCTCTAAAGAAATCAATATGGTTGTCAGGGTGATCTTTATGTGGTCATGTCAAGCATTAGATCCTTACAAATCTGAGTATTAAGAATTTAATGAAATATAAACCAAGCTCCAGAGAATGTGATAAATTGACTTCTGAGGTAAAATATATACTTACTATATGATGTGACTGAAAATTATTATTTTTCAACCAAAATCAAAGAATTTAACTGAAGATTTTCATCCTAGGCATGCATTAAATTTTTGAGGTTTCCCTGTATATTTTTCAGTGAAATGTTTTCAGTAATCAATTAAAACAAGTTTAATATAATTGAGAATAAATATTTCTTGGTTTATTATTTAATAATAAAAAATTTCTAGCAGTTAAAGAATATAAAGCTAAATATTAATATTGTTCAGTTTATTTAATCCTCAGTTGTATAAAAGCTGGTATGTAAAGTATACCACAACAAAGTTGTTGTATTTTCTTTTGGCAATCAAATCTGCCACAAAATTTCTAGGATGTTTTTATTATAAGATTATCTGTGAGTGTAAGTGTTGATGCAGCAAAACACCAAACTAAGCCATTTTTTTCAAGTGAAACGATTGTGTCAGCCCTTATTCCTGAGTTCATTGTTGTCATCAATTTTACCAATGAAATACTGACTCAATGACAAAAGTCAGATGAGGGATTTGTTGAAATGAGAATTTGCATCCCTACCTCGTAATTTTAGAATTGCACACAGTATGTATCCAGAAAATATGTGTTGATGAAAAATATGAAGAAAATCAGAAAACAAAAATAATTGGAATTAGAAAATAAATCTTCCCCACTAAGACTAAAGACCTAGCTATAGATTAGAATTTAATAGTATATCCTCTGCTTCATATCCCTAATAACATCAATAAGGCTCACTATTTATAGAATTCCCATTTTAACAGAAAGATAATTTTAATCACAAGCCATAGTGTATTATTTCTTTTAGGGTTTTCCATAATTCTCAACTATGTACAAAGAAGAGTAAATAACATCATCTTCATCCTATTGTTTCTAGGCAACAAAAACTGCAAATTTTACAGTAGTAAATTGATGTGGTACAATCTTTAAATTGCTAAGCATTGTCCTTATATCCTAAGAATGAATAAAACAATAAACTAAAAGCAGTGCCTAATATAGACAAAGTATTACAGTGAAAATAGTATTCTATAGAGTATGTGTTTCTTTTGATTTAGTATTATACCATTATGAAAATATAAATTTTCTATACATTTTTTAATCTAATATTTTTTAGTCAAATGCATTTTAATAGGTTTTTGTATTAGCTATTTTTTGTAGTTTTTAAAACATCTAGTCATTAAAATGCATGTTTTGATTTAAGAGTCTATAGATGAATATATAAATATTAGTAGAACTGTAAGATTCAAAATTTGAATCAATAAATACATGGTTAAAAATTGGTAATTTGGATAGGATGAATGCCTTTATGCTCTCTGGAAAATGCATTATATTATTTATAACTACTATGATATATCGATATTATAAATCAAATTATTCATCTATACTGTAGCATATAAGGCTGTTAGGAACACAAAATATTAATTTGTTTATTGCCTGGCATTAAAAAAGTCTTAGAGTTTCATAAAAACAAAATTCAAAATGTGATTAATCCTCCAAAAAAGTTTCTATTGATGACTAAGATATTTAGTGACTGTTCATTAATCCTGAGTCATTAGACTGTGAAGTGACTGGACAACAAAAATACCCAGGGTGAAAGAATCATTCCTTCCCTGGTCCTTGGAGCTGCTCTGGGCTAGAAGTAGGACTAGGCTGAATCAATCCTGGAAAAATTCTGAGCCCTCACAATCGTATAACTTTTCCAAGTCATCTTAGAAAGCCATAGAATTGATCTTCTAATCTGAGGATACCTGAGATCTGGTAATCATTTCAGGCTGCCTCCAAACCCGAGGGATCTGCAAGTACAGTTATTCATTTCTAGGACAGAATAAAAAAAAAAAATCCCCTCTCTGGTATGAAGAATGGGGCTGTACTCTTAACTCACAAACTATGTGGTTACTGTATTTCCAACATGGTGAGAGTAATATTAAAAGTAATTTTGATACCTAGATCTCATGCCAAATTCTCCCTGCAAATACTTTTAGAAGAGTGGTACATCATATCCATGAATAGGTTTCTGGTCTGCAGCCATAGTTCTATTTTTGCTTCAGAAGGAAACCATGTCTGATGTTGGATAGCCGTCTAGCTGGATTTCTTTACCTTTTTATAAGACACACATCCTAGTGGATTAAAAATATTTCCTATATGCTCATAAAAATCACCATGTTACAAAGTGACAAATTTTTACCAAAGGGAATAAAAATGAATATCATGTCAGTTACTGTACTTGCTTTTGCTTTTTAAGAGAATCACTAATCTGAAGAGATGCTATAAACATTGAGGTCACTATTATTTATTTCTTATTAGAAAAATCTACCCTCTCACTCAAAAATATTTTTAAATACCTTAAAATACCTGAATAATGAGCATAATCTAAAATTAGGGACAGCTTTGTGGAGCAGATGACATGAGTAGTTCTTGGAAGATGAGTAGAATTTTGACAGGTGGAGATATAGAGGAAGGATATTCTGGGCTAAGAAACTGACATGGGAAAATAAAGGGTTTGTTCAGAAAATGACAAGTATACTGGTATGGATTGAACATAGTACATTTGGGGTGGAGGATGGAAAGAAAAATATATAAGATTTTAAAAGTATATTGACACCAGACTTTAGAAAGTTTTGAATTTCAAGGTGAGGTATTTGGACTTTGTTTAAAGATAGTAAGGAGACAAAGTTTCTGATGTTTAAATATATTTTTAAATAAGTTCCTATAAGAGTCCAAGGAAAAGTTTACACACACACACACACACACACACACATCAGATTAAGTGACTTTTCTTAAAAGGAACACAAATAAATTAAATATCTCCAATTTTTTTAAAACATTCTACACAATTTTTTTCTGTAAATATATATTTTTAAAATTTCAATATATTTAAGGCATACAAGTGTGGTATTATTACATGGATATATTTTATAATGGTGAGGTTTGGTCTTTTAGTCCCCATCACCTGAACAGCACACTTTGTACCCAATAAGTAAGTTTTTATCCCTCACCCTCCTCCCACCCTCCCACCTTTGGAGTCTTCAATATCATTCCACCTTTATGGCCCTGCAACCCATAGCTTAGGTCCCACTTATAAGCAAGATATTTTTGATATAGGAGCATCTGTAACAATTTGGAACATATGCTTACTATAGATAGTGTTTTCTCAGATGTTTCAAATTGAAATATATAATTACCATGTGTTATATAGTGTCAATCTGCACTAAAAATAACTGGAATTAATACCATCACTAAAAAGCTTTATAATTCAGTTGTAAGACTCTTTACCTTCACTAAGCAAACTCAAAACAGCAATATGACATACTCTTTAATTATTTAAATTTGTTACAGATTTATTTAAAACTCAATAGTAGATTACTTTTCTTGGAAAAAAACACTTTTGTAACAGCTTTTAATGCTCTTCTTTATGGTAAGCTAAGAAAAAAGAATGTATGGAAAGAGAAAAAATTTTTTTAATATATAATCTTTAAAAAAATTAATACTTATACTTCGAAAACCACATTGGAAAACTCAGAAAAGTATAAAGAAGTAAACAAAAGACAACCATTCTCTTACCACAGAGACAATCATTGGAAACATTTAGTGCATTCCTCTGAGCATAGTTTTTCAGTGCATGAATGCATGGGATATTTTCCAAACTTGGAATTATATCATATTTTAATCTGATTTTTAAATCTAACATATCAAATACTTTATCAATATTTTTCACTAAATATTTGTAAAACTAATTTTAATAGCTAAAACAGTTCCACTTTATGTGTATATTATAATTGTTCCTTTTTTGAACAGATATGATGATTCCAATTTTTTCTATAATAAATCTTTATAAACATTCTTATTTCACATATACATTCATAAATTGTTCTAGACTTAATCAAATGATGTAAATATGTTAAAAATACATTGATCACTTTATGTTATAAAGATAATATATTTATTATAAAAATAAATGGAAAGTTTAAAATACAAAGATATTATAAAGATAAATATAAAAGAAAACATATTTATTATAAAGATAAATATAAAGTAGAAATTAAAATGTTTGATGATAAAATTCAAAGATAAAAGCTGTTAACATTTGGCACATTTCCTTTAGGCTTTTTCTTTATACATATATGGTACATATAACATGTATACTGCTTTCTTGATTTCACCTTATATAAGGGCAATTTTATTATAGCCATACATATTATTGAAATTATAATTGTTTGAGTGGTAACTATCTATTACCTAACAATATATGATCAAAGTGAAAAAGGAGGAAAAAATTTTGAATTTATAATTACTTATAATTCCTTTAACTTAAGATAGCCATTTTTAACATTCTGCTATATAATCTTTTAGTCTTTTCTTTTTTTCCCATTTTCACAAATTTAACAATAAAAATAAAAATGATACCATACTCTGTTCAAGGACTTTTTCCTATCTCCATGTGATCACACATGTTAACTTTTAAATAACATTTATGTACTAATATCCCCAAAAACTATATTTTTAAAACTATGAAACTCTGAGGAAAAACATCACAGAGGAGACAAACAAATGAAAAAATATATCATGCTCATGGATAGGTAGAATTAACATTGTTAAAATGTCCATACTACCCAAAGTGATTTACAAATTCAGTGCAATCCCCATCAAGTTACCAAAGTCACACTTCATAGATCTAGAAAAAAAAATTATTCTACACTTAGTTTAGAAACCAGAAAGGAGCCTAAATAGCCAAAGTAATCTTCAGCAAAAACAACAAAATTAGAAGCATTACATTACCAGACTTCATACTATACTACAAGGCTATAGTAACCAAAACAGCATTCGATTGGTATGAAAATAGAGATATAGACCAATGGAACAGAACAGAGAACACAGACATAAAACCACCTATCTACAACCAATTGATCTTTGACAAATCAGAAAATGATGTGCGCTGGGGAAAAGAAGCCCTATTCAATAAATGGTGCAAGGAAAATTGGATAGCCATAAGCAGAAGAATGAAACAGGACCCCTATCATTCACCATATACAAAAATCAATTCAAGATAGATAAAATACTTAAATGTAAGGCATGAATTCATAAAATTCTAGAAGAAATTGTAGGAAAACTCTTCTAGATATATGCCTAGGCAAAGAATTTATGAAAAACAATCATGGCAACAATAAAAATTAACAAATGGGATCTGTTAAACTGAAAAGCTTCTGCATAGCTAAGGAAATGATCAACAGAGAAAACAGACAACCTACAGAATGGGAGAAAATATTCACAAGCTACACATCCAATAAGTACTAATAACCAGAATTTACAAAGAACTCAAGCAAATAAGCAGGAAAAAACCAAATAACCTCATTAAAAATTAGGCGAGAGACATGAACAGATGCTTCTCAAAAGAAGAAAGACAAATTGCAAAGAAACATGTGAAAAAATGCTCATCATCACTAATCATTAGAGAAATGCCAATTAAAACTACAATGAGATATCAACTTACCCCAATTAGAATGATTTTTATCTAAAAATCCAAAAACAATAGATGCTGGCATGGATGCAGAGAGAAAGGAATGCTTATATACTGTTGGTGGGTCTGCAAATTAGTACAACCTCTATGGAAACCACTATGGAGATCCCTCAAGAAACTAAAAGTATACTTACCATTCGATCCAGGAATTCCACTACTGGAAATTTACCCAGTGGAAAAGAAGTCATTTTATCAAAAAGATACCTGCACTCAAGTGTTTATTGCAGTACAATTCACAATAGCAAAGATGTGGAATCAAACCAAGTGTCCATCAATTCATGAGTAGATTAATAAAATGTGGTATATGTATACCATGGAGTACTACTCAGCCATAAAAAAGATGAATTAACACCTTTTGCAACAATCTAGATGGAACTGGAATCCATTCTTCTAAGTGAAGTGTCTCAAGAATAGAAAAACAAATACCACATGTGCTCATTATTAAACTGGAAATAACCAATGACCACACAAGTGCACACAGGGAAGTAAAACTCAATGGAAAGCAAACAGATGGATGGGGAATAAACTAACCTCATGGGTACTATGAATGCTATTTGGGTGACAGGCACAGCTATAGCCAGGACTCAAGCATTACAAAAACTATCCATGTAACCTAAAACATCTGTAGCCTCTTAATATTTTGAAATTAAAAAAGAAAAGATGTTTTCCTAACAACAACAATGTAGAATATAAAGAAATGGATGGACAGAATAAATGAACAGATGGGGGTTTTCAGAAGATTAATTAAAAATATATAAAAATAAGCATATTAAAAGTTCAAAACATGAACAGCACGATATCTGAAAATTCACTGGCTTAGTATAACAGGAGTTTGTACTTGAATAAGAAAGAGTCAATGAAATTTAAGACAGATAAATATAAAATACCAAACTGAAAAACAGAAAGAAAGAAGGTTGAGGGGAAAAGACAGAAAAAAAAAATAGAGCCTCGGTAAAAAAAAATGAGGTGATATCAATCAGTCTAAGAAATGTGATTCAAGTAACAAAGAGGTAAGAAGAGAGAATAAAATAGCAAATTTTAAAAATATGTTGTAGCTGAAAATTTCCAAAATTTGGTAAAAAAAAAAAAAATCTAAGAAGCACAGCAAATTTCTTGGTAAAACACAAATGACCAAAACTGACACAAGAAAAAAATATGACTAAAGTCTTTATCCACTCAAGATTTGAATTTGAAATTTAAAATTCTCAGGAAGAGATCTCTAGGCCCAGTTGGTTTCTCAAATGAGTTTCATCAAACATTTAAAGAAGAAATAATTTTAATTTTACCTTAATACTTTCAGAAAATTGAGGAGGGAAAAATTCATAATTTGTTTTATGAGCTGAATATAACCCTGATACCAGAACTTGAAAAGGTCATTATCAAAAAGAAAATTACACACTAATATTCCTCCAATCAAAAGCACTGTCAAGAACTGTGAGAATTGATCCTATTTTCACATTAACAAATTAAGTTGCCACAGTTCATTGTTTTCTGGCAGAAAGCAGGAGACTCTTCCATAATCAGCATATTTTTGTCAGTTTCCTTTGTCCCCAGTCTCCTAAGAATGATGCTGATGGGCTTATATGAAAGCTTGCATAGGCAGTGGGTTGCATTACATTAAAGAAACCCAAGTCTTTTGTAATAGGTAGTAAATTTTACTCCAGAAGGAGACACTATCTCTATTTAGAAACCCAAGTCTTTTGTAATAGGTAGTAAATTTTACTCCAGAAGGAGACACTATCTCTATTTTCCAAGACTGCTTACTATACAAACATCCTTGAAAACTGGAAACAATTGAATTAACCATTAACAAGAGAATTAATAAACAACAGGAGAATGGATAAAAATGGAATGGTATATTAATACAATATAATAGCATAATTAAAAAGAATAAACTGCAGATATATATAATGATATAAATGTCAAAGAACCCATTATTGAAAATAAAAGCACCACACAAAAGAGTATTATTATATTAAGTTCAAAAACTGATAAAAATAATCTGTAATGAAAAAAGTCAGAATAATATTTGGCTATTTGTGGGGAGTGGAGAGGTGGGGAAGGTTGGGATTAGAAATATTGACTAGGAGGAGGTCTAAAATAGAGTGAAAGAATTTTTTTTAATCTTGGTTATTATGTTAAATGCCATTGATCATAAACTTAAGATCTGAATATTTCACTAAACATAACGTTAGTTTATTTAGAGAGGAAAAAAGCTCTCAATTATTTTCCCATTTGACAATTACATTAATACAATCAAATTACAAAAAGGAAAGGATCAGAATGGGTCTGTTTTGAGTTGCTTTATTCTCTCAAGTTAAGGAGAATTATCAGGCTTATAGTAACTGCACAACTCTAGGGTTCTCCATTCTTACTGTGAAGTTTTCCTACTCATTTTATATGTGTTTTTCCTGATTTAATGGGATTTTTTTAAAAATGTTACCGTGGCTATAATGAAAAGCTACATATTTATACATATTTATTGTGTAATCAGATACTTTAGGTATTAACAAAATTGCTATTACTTTTTATTTTTGTGTGTTCTAGGTAATTATCATCTATAAATAATAATACACTTCTTTCTGAAAATAATACCTGCTGTATTGATTAACTGATTATCTGTTAATAATAAAAACTATCAGAAAATCCAGGGCAACTGTAGTTTGTAATGTGGAGAGAGGGCTGGTTTGCTCGACTGTGGAATCTCTCCAGTTGCTGTAGGATCCCTGGCACATTTTGGTGCTCTGCCTGCCAATGTGGTTGATCCAAAATCAATAAATAGAAGGACAGGTGTTGTGTTTCTTTTCTGCCCCTTTGTTTTAACTTTGTCGCTAAAACTCATTCCTCAAGTTAGCCAATGTTCGGTAGTGTTCCCCAAGATATTTTTTATTTCCATCTCGGCAATATTGACTCATTTTCTCATAGTATGGTGGTGAGTCAACCTTCAGCCGTGGCCTCTAGTCTAAGCCTATCTGCTATTTTCCATCAGAAATTCCTGTTAGTTTCTGACATCTTCATAGACCTTTCCTAGTTTTCAAAAGTGCTACATACCGTGTTTCCCCGAAAATATGACAGGGTCTTATATTTATTTTTCCTCAAGAAGACACCCTAGGGCTTATTTTCAGGGGATGTGTTATTTTCCCCTCAAAGCCTCAGCTTGCAGCACACACAGGATGGCTGGGACCTGACAGGAGGAGCCGACCTTGTTGGTGGGGCTGCCCGTACCTTTCCCGTCACCTCTGGGATAGTAGCTGTCACGATGGGGCAGATGAGAAGGGCTGCTCGTCTTCTTTACTGACGAAATGCATGGGTTGTGCAAATACACTGCATAGCCACGCCCATCACTAGGTCTTATTTTCGGGGTAGGGCTTATATTGCACAAATACTTAGAAATCCTGCTAGGGCTTATTTTATGGATAGGTCTTATTTTCGGGGAAACACGGTGTTTGCCTTTATTTTATATTTTGTTGGTCATTTCACTAGCGGTCCGAGAAAGAGATAATGAGTATCTTCTAATCACATTGACACTGAACTCAAGAATCTTTGTATCATTTCTCTAGGGAGGCTTTATCTTTCTCACTTGAAAAGAAGCAAAAGTAATAAAGCAATCAAGTTCACCAGCCAGTGGATAATTCATTTGGCTATATGTTTGTGGCTGAAAAAGAGATTTAGTTTCTAAATAGGAACAAATAATTGACCATATATTATGAAAACTATGTTATGAAACAACTGAAATTGGGAAAGTCAACCAGAAAACTGTCCTGCTAAAGTGCTCTGGGTGAGGGGATTAGAATGGACACTTTGTTTGGAGATGGCTAATGGCTTGAGGACACAGATGTCCTATCTACTGCTGGTTGCTTCTCCCCACAGTCATGTAGTACATGTTGTCTAGACTGGGGCATAAGTAGCGGAGATGCCTTTCAAAGCCTTTTCACCAATGACTTTGACAAAGATCTAACCTCTTCAGCCCATAAATTTTAGATACTTTAAGGTATGCATTACTTTTTCTCTAAAGCACACATGACATTTATGGTAGGCTTTAGTCATTTTTAATCAGAAAGCCTTAGTCATTCCCTCAGGTTTTGTATTTGTTTGTTTTGTCGTTCTTTTTACTGAAGTATAACATACGTGCAGGAAAATGCATAAATCACTTATCTACAGCTCAGTGAACTTTCACATACACTTATGTAAACAGCCTCCAGATCACGATATTTAATACTAGCACTCTGGGAGCCTCCCTGTGTCTTGTCTTAGTACTATTCTCCACCTTGACTTCTAATAGCATTGATTAGTTTTCTCTTTTTTTGAATTGCCTATAATATGTAATCTACCCAGTTCAAAGTTGTGTGTAGCAATAGCTGCTTCTTCTCATTGCTTTATAACATACTATAATATATATATTTATATATTCATTAATTCTACTCTTGATAGACACTTAAACCATTTCTCTGTTTTCACTTATAAGAAATAATACTTCTTTGAACACCCTGTGCATGAATTTATTTATAATAGGTGTTTTCATAGAGTATATAAATGTTGGGACAGAGAATATGTATGTGTTGAGCTTTAATAGATGCCATCAAATAGTTCTCTAAAGAGATTTTATTATTTTATACTCCCACCCAGCCATGCATGAGATTTCTACCTGCTACATACACTCAACAATACTTGAGTTTGTTAGTCATTTTCATTTTAGCCCTTCTAGTGGGTACGTAGTGGTATTACATTGCGTATTTAAGTTCTATTTCCTCGATGATTTATAAATGTATTCACCTTTTCATATGTTTTTTAGCTTCTTGGATATCCTCTTTTGTGAAGTATTTGTTCAAATGTTTGCCCATTTTCAATTAAGTTGTCTGACTTTTATGAACTTGTAGTTCTTTATATATTTTGAATAGAAGTCCTTCACTAGAGGTATGAATTGAAAATATCTTCTTCCATTCTGTGACTACTCTTTGCCTCTCTTAATGATATCTTTTTATGTATATACATTCATAACTTTAATATACATAAGGTACTTAATGGTGAAATATTGAAAGCTTTCCCCTTGAACTGGAAACATGACAAACATGTCTACTATCACTATTTCTGCTCAATATTGAATGAAATTTGTAGCCAGTTCAATAGGGCAACAAGATGGAAGAGGAAGCATAAGAGGAGAAGAAGAGGATGAGGAGGGGAAGAGAGAAATAATGTTTTGGAAATAAAAGAATTGAAGAGGAAGAATTAAAGCTCTTATAATTCATAACCAAAAATGATGATGTGTACAGCACCCAAAAGAGTGTGCAAGTTATGTAAGTTTAATGGTACATTTGGCCTGGTCATTGAATGCAAAGTTAATATGAAAAAAATGGCAATTGTTTTATTCTATATATTGTAATGCATCACTTAACAACTGGGATATGTTCTTAGAAATGTATCATTACTTACATAAACCTAGATGGTATAGACTACTTACTATACACCTAAGGTATATGGTATAACCTAGGCTATAAACCTGTACAGCATGTTATTGTACTGAACACAGAGGAGAATTATAACACAATGGTATATATTTATATATCTAAACATAGAAAAGATACATTACAAATATGATATTAAAGATAAAAAATGGTACACCTCTGTACGGCACTTGCAATGAATGGAGCTTACAGAATAGGAAATTGCTCTGGGTGAGTCAGTGAGTGAGTTATGAGTGAATGTGAAGGCCTAGGACATTACTCTATACTAATATAGACTTTATAAACACTGTACACTTAGGCTACACTAAATTTATTAAAAAATATTTTTCTTTCTTCAATAATAAATTAAACTTAGCTTACTGGAACTTTTTCACTTTATAAACATCTATTTATTTTTAACTTTTTGGCTCCTTTGTAATAATACTTAGCTTAAAACACAAACACATTGCACAACTGTACAAAAACCAGTTTGTTTATATCCTTATTCTATAAGCTGTTTTCCATTTTTAAAGTTTTATATTTTTTTAACTTTTTAACCTTTTTTAAAGAAACTAAGACACAAACACACATATAGGGTCAGAATCACCAATATCACTGACATCCACCTTTATATCTTGCCCCACTGGAAGGTCTTCAAGGGCAATAACACACACATGGAGCTGTCATCTCCTATTATAAAAATGTCACCTTCTGGAATAACTCCTGAGGGACCCACCTGAGGCTTTTTTACAATTAACTTTTTTAATATTAATAAGTAGAAGGAATACACTCTAAAATAACAATAAAATGTATAGGATAGTAAATACATAAACCAGTAATAGTCATTTATTATTATTATTATCAAGTATTATGTATTGTACATAATTATATGTGTTATACTTTTATATGACTGGCAGCACAGTAGGTTTGTTTACACTAGCATCACCACAAACATGTGAGTAATGAATTGCACTTGGACATTATGTTGGCTATAATGTCATTATGTAATAGGAAATTTTCGGCTCTTATGGCATCAGTGCTGTATATGTGGTCCATCATTGAAATGTCATTATGCAGCACATGATTATACAAGCAATAAACAAATATAAAATGAAATTTTAAGGCAATACTATTTATAAGAGCATGAATAAACATTAAATACCCAGGAATAAATCTAACCTATATATCTTTATAGTGAAACTGCTGCAAAACATTATGGAGAGAATTTAAAATCCTAAATAAATGGAGGAACATGCTGTGCTCATATATTTAAAGACTTATACTGTAAAGATGCCAATTATCACCAAACTGATCTGTATAGATCAAATGCAATCTATAGATTAAATTCCAAACACTCTCAGTGGAAACTGATAAATGAATTTTTGGCATTTTATATTAAAAGGCAAAAGGCCAAAAATAGCCATGACATTGTTAAGAACAAGGTTGGGGATCCCTAAATGTCAACTTTTTAGTACAGTAGAATTATTTTACTATCACACTTATTTTATCAGTGTGTCCTACTTAGCTTAGATGAATTGCTACTAGGCCTAAAGCCCTCCAGTTGTTTGAACTGAGTGATCCTGTGCTTTGTTGCTGCAGATCCCTGAAGAACTGTTTATCAGAGATGTAGCTGACACCACTGTTACAAGGGATCCAGCCCTTCAGGAAACAGAACATACCTTGAGCCTTGTCTTAGGCACACATGCCTTATCTGCTTATAGTGCATTTTCCTTTTGCTTTTTTCCCCTTCCTTTATAATCTCTAGGCTCCTTGCCTTTACTTCAGCCCTTTATCTTAATCTTTTAACTCTCTCTTTAATATTTTTAATCTCATTAGCTGCTAAACCATTTTTCTTCATTTTAAAGCCCAGCTATTCGCCTTGTTACGTCCAACCCAAAGTTTGGGAATGAGATGTTTGCTTTTCCATGGGCTATTCTTTCAGTTATTAGCTCCCACCAAACTCATTTGTGAACAAAATCATGTGGAGCTGAATGGTAAATGTTTTAATTGAGAAGCCTTATACTTGTTAAGGTATAAAAAGAATGTTTTGTTTTTTTTTTAATAAAAAAATCCCGATACCTACTCTTCTCTATCTAACCTCTTCTTAGCTGAGTAATGGAAATTCTCAATCTTCATTTATTTCTCTGGTCAATATTCAATCCATTTAAAATATTAGCAATATCATATGAACTGTTTAATGTTCTAGTTTCTTTCCTTATTTCCCTTATTTTGCAGACAAGGAAGCTTAGGTTAAGAAATTCATCCAAGGTCACACACCTAGTAAGTGACAGAGGCAAGGTCTGAACCCTGGAAGACTGGCTTTAGAGCAGATAACTGTTATATTAATAAAAAGCTCATTGAGGGAAAAATTTCCTTATGTAAGATAGCTCTGAATATATTCAGTACATCAATTCTTTATCGACGGCTCTTATCCAACGTACTTGAATAGGCCTCATGATCTCATAAAATCTCCGAATCTGAAGAAAAATTCCGTGTGTATATAGTTCAGTTCTTGATATTTGCAGTAGTTATGTTTTATAAAGTGAATATGAACATAGAATTAGCAAATACTGAATCACTGCTCCTAGGGGAAATTCAGGGTTATATTCCTTGCGAAAATATAGAGATTGATTTTTGCAAGCATCTGGGCACAAGATTTATTGTCGACTAATTAATACACAACCTTGTCTTATGTGTGTTTCTATTTAAAGACAGCTTATTAAATATATATTATTCATTTATTAACATTGAACTCACAATCAACATCACTATGAATCATTTCTGAATAAAGCACATCTAACATACATTTTCTCCACAAGGCACCTCACAGCCTTCTTGTGCTTAGGAACACTAAACAGCATTTCAGCATTACACGTGGGGGCCATTTAAAACAGAAATCATTAACAAAAAGAACAAAAATGTGAAAAAATGTGGCACTAAATACACCATGAAAATGGTACTTGTTTACAGCATGAGAGCTGAAACAAAAAGACATGAACAGAAACTTTTCAAAAGAAGATAGACTAATGACAGTAAATATATGAAAAAATGCTCTACTTCACTAATCATCAGAGAAATGCAAATCAAAACCACAGTGAGATATTACCTAACCCCAGTGAAAATAGCTTTTATCAAAAGTCCCAAAACAATAGATGCTGGCGTGGATGCAGGGAGAAAGGAACACTTATACATTGTTGGTAGGACTGCAAACTAATGCAACCTCTATGAAAAAATAGTATGGAGATTCCTCAACGAACTAAAAGAAGACCTACTATTTGATCCTGTAATTCCACCACTGGGCATTTACATAAAGGGGAAAAAGTCATTTTATCAAAAAGACACTTGCACTAGAATGTTTATTGCAGCACAATTCACAATTTCAAAGATGTGGAATCAACCCAACTGCCCATCAATTCATGAGTGAATTAATAAAATGTGGTATATGTATACCATGCAGTACTACTCAGCCATTAAAAAATGAATTAATACATTTTGCAACAGTCTGGATAGAACTAGAGACCATTCTCCTAAATGAAGTATCAGTATCACAAGAATGGAAAAACAAACACACATGTACTCACTATTAAATTGAAACTATCTGATCAGTACTCACACGGAAAGATGGAAGTAAAACTCAATGGAAATCTTGCAGGTGGGAGGGAGGAGGAAGAGATGGATGCAATCATACCTAACAGGTACAATGTACACTATCTGGGTGATGGGCACACTTATAATTTTGATTCAAGCGGTACAAAAGTAATCCATGTAACCAAAACATTTGTACCCCCATAATATTCTGGAATTTAAAAAACAAGGAAAAATGAAAAAAAAAAAAGAAGCAGCAAAGCATTGTCTTGTTCTGCCTGAACTGGGAATGTGTGCATCAGGCAACTCAAAGTCTTTGATGCTTTGTACATGCACACATCTGAGAATGACTTTGAAAGGACCTCAACTATTGACTTTGAGGTTACAAGTACATTTTAGTGAGTAGGTGAATTCATAAATTCAAAACCTGTGAATAATGAGGATCGATTGTATATTATTTTCTAAGAAGAGGATGCTTAGTTGTTGCCAGATCCTCAAAAAATTCTGTGATCTCTCATCCCCTGAGGTAAAAATTAAGACCTAGAATAATTTAAAATTATTAAAATCTCTGACTCAAGCCAAGCATATTAAGAATATCAAGATTGAACAGTAACATATCTGTCTTTTGTGTAATTGCTTCCACAGTATTTTGGCAGACACCAATGATCCACACTGAGGACTGAGGAACCAACTCAGTAAATACACCCTGAAACTCATTTTTTTAAAAAAATAAAACAAAACTTCAAATCTCCTAGTGACCAAATGACCATTAATGTCACCATTTGACTCCAAAGTTCTATTAACAGAACATCTATATTCATTGTAATGATAATGATGATGGAAGATGTTATTCACAATGTTGTATAGAATCATCTTTGTAAATAAATTTGGATATAATTTTCTTCTGATGCCTGGACAGGGTAGTGCTTTTATCTGAAGCACCTGAGCTGTTTTCATTTTAGGAACACTATAAATCCTACAATGATATTGTTTCCCTGTTTAATGTTCACTGCTAAAAAGCTTAGCCAAATTTATGGTCCTACATCAGCGTATGTGCATATTTATGTATGTACATTATTACCCTTTTAATTTTATTTTTCAAGTATTATTTTACTTCTGTTCAAATTTTCTCACTTTCTTTACTTTTTTGTTTATTTTATTGTACCATAAACTATATCTTAAACAAGAATGAGTATGCATAATTTCTGCATCTGTAATTTTTTAATTTATATTTTGAAATTCCAATGGGAGAATGAGAAGTATGAGAGCATGCTCTCTTTTGCCCTAAAGACAGTCTTCTAACTTAACAGTTTTTAACCTTTATTGTGCATTTAAATCATCTAGGAAGATTTTAAAATCATGACGTATCCCAGAACTATTAAATGAGGAGATAGGAATCAGTTATCAGTATTTTTGAAAGCTCCCCAGGGGTTCTGATAAGCAGTCAAAGTTGAGAACCAATTCTCTGACTCTAACAGGTTAATAGGTCCAGTCATAAAATGATCATTCCTAGCATCTCAGAGTACTTCAGTCTAATTCTTCCTCCAAGAAATCCAAACCACTAGGTAGCTGTGTCACTTTGAGAAATTAGAAAACTGCATTCCTATTTCACTGTGTACAACAACATAAAGATCCAATAAGTCCAAGATTTAAATGTTTAAAATATTGAGGCTATAAAAGTACTAGAAGAAAATATGGTTAAAATTTTGCAAAATCTTGACGTGAAAAAGACCTTAGAATAACCATGTGATAAACTCAGAATCAGGAGCAGGAGGGTGAAGAGATCCCTCTACATAAAAACGGACACAGAATGACATCATTGAATTTGAGCAAGCAGATTATTTCCTATGTTCCCTTTGATCTCACTACAGTATTAACTTAAGTATCAGAACTGAACATAAGGTCTTTATTGATACAAAGGGGTGAGACACCTCAAAGTAGTCAAAAAGAATTGTGCCAACTTCTTGGCCTTTCTGTGGCCCAATTTAAAGACAGAAAAATATGGGAGAATAACACAGAGCCAGTTTTAGTCTACACAAAAAGGAAGAAGAATTTTCTCAAGAGTAGGAGAAGGAGATTTGAGATCAAAGTGTAAAAGGAGACCTGTACCTTGCTTCTTGTCTGGAACTCCTGGAGGGAGGGTTCTTCACGGGAGTCGCTGTGGGCATCACAGAAGCATAGAACCAACTGGGATGCTCATATGAAGGAGCAGAGGCAATCCCACAAATTTTCTGTAATCCTAGAGAGTAACGGGGGAGAAGATGAAATTACCTGAAAATTATGTTGCCCTTAAGTTTTGAGAGATCTATGGGACCTGAAGATGCCTCATGGTTGTAACAAGAGGAAACACCAGCAGATGGCAGCAGATGGTTGTAACAACAGGAAACACCAGCAGATGACTACCACGCAGTCGGGGAATGCAGCCATTTTAGTGAGGCCAACCACCAGTGGGTGTAATAGCCATCTCAACAGATGCAAACGTGAACAGAACCCGGCTGAGGACCAATCACATTCCCCCCACACAGTGACCCTCAGATGGCCCCCAGAATTTACATGCCCCCCCCCCCAACCGGCCCCAGGGAGAAATAAAGAGAGAAGAGTGGAGGGGAATCCTGAGTTGACAAATTTTTAAACTTGAAATGATTTATAGTGGAGTGAATAAAATTCACCTGTTATCAGGTGAAACAGGAGAGGAGCTGGGGGCGGGGGATGCTAGAAATAGTAAATTGAGGTATTCAAAAATAAAAGAAAATGTTTCTATTTTTTATTTTTTCTATACCTGTGTATAGGCTCAGAAAATGATACATTAGAAATTTCTGCAAAGGGAAAAAAATTGTAAACAATGTCAAAAGATAAAAATTATCAAGTGAAAGCAAAAAATATACGCAACATATTTGCCAAACAAGGATCTAATCTTCTTGTTATACAAAAAACTCTTAGTACCTTAAAAAAAAAGTTTACTTTTTATTACATAAGGAGAACTATACAGTAAGAACTGTGCAATTCATCCACCTAGTATGTGCCCCGATTGCTGAACTTTTATAATGGGATAAAGAGAGGAAACAAAATAAAGTGGTCAAAAATTCAGCCTTGTATAAAGAAAAACTTATACCTAATTGCCATATTCATTACTGGAAAACTGTTTGACTGAAAGATCTGAATCTACAGTATGTTAGTTAAAACTTAGCAAATGATCGTTTCTTTTCTTGTCACAGAAGCCACATAGCAGCTGTCCTTTCTTTCTTTGTGCACAGGTCTTGAGGAACTTTGCATGCATATCATTCACTGATTTTAGGAGTTTCCCCTCTAATAAGGCTGACTACATAAGACCTGTTCTACCTAGCTCTCCCTCTTCTTCCTCCTCATTGGCAGTATTAGCCAATTCCACTTAATTTTGAAGGATCACCTTTGAATTACTTTTGGGAAGAAGACAAAACCACGTGAAAAGGATAACACCTTCAAAGCCACTACCCTCTATTCCAGGCTTTAGCACATTATTTCTAAATGGCATCACAGAAGTCTAGATATTTTCAATCTAGGATAATTAGTAAACATTAACAATTCTTTTTAGCTGGGCATGATGCCATGCACCAATAGTCCCAGCTGCTTGGGAGGCTGAGGCAGGAAGATCACTTGATCCCAGGAGTTCAAGGCTATAGTGTGCTATGATCTCACCTGTGAATAGTCATTGCATTCCAGGCTGGGCAATATAGTAAGACTCTGACTCTAAAAATTAATTAATTAATTATTTTTAAAAATTGGAAAAAAAATTTTTTTTAGCTTGTGTGTGTGGTGACTTCTTCATATACAGTAAACTTAGAGACAATAGCAAGGTAGAAGGGAAAAAAAGTACCATTTGTTGTTTCCCATCTAAAATCGTCAACATTTTGCTGCATTTTCCCTAGTCTACAGCACCTCGTTTTAAAACAAAATTTATGTTTTTCATTTTCAAACTTTTTATTTTTATGTCACAACAAAGGTTTTTCCTGAGAACTTCAAACTTTCCTTAGGTATCTTTTATAATGATGTAGAATGGATAATTTACTTGAATACTTTTGACTGTCATGACACTCTCTTTTCACTTCTGACTTAAAGTATTGCAGAAATTGGTGTTTTTGTACATTTTTTAACAACAAATGGTTCTTCAGGAAAGTTACCCAACAGATGAAGTTTATTTATTTAAGGGTCTTAATTTATTTAGCAAAACTTTCTTTACAAAAGTGATCAATTTACCTGCCATTTAAAATATAAAAATGTGTCACTAATTCAGTGTTTCTTTCAACCACACTGGGTGTTTCCTTTTGTTTTAATGTTTCTAATTTTGTAAATTAAATCATATCTTGTTATTGTTTAATTTTTAGTGATGCATTTTTCTTGAATTTACTAGACATTTGTATGAAATATTTGTTAACCTGTCCTTTCCTACATCCCTGACTCTATACTCAACTAAAGTCATTCAATTACATTTTTATTGAGCATATATTTGTGTCAGACATTGTGGTAGGTATTGGAAACACATTAATGAAACTTACAGTTCCCTCAGCATGTAATGCTTTTACTGGGCCTTTGCACATGCTATTTTTGCTATCTGTAATGTCCTTTCTTCTCTGGATAACTTCTACTTGCTTGTTGGGCCTCAGCACAGATGCCATTACTTTTAGAAATTCAATATATGTGTATTCTCTGAATGCTCATGGAACCTGCCCTTTTTTTTATCATAGGAATTATCAATTTGAATTATATTTTCATGTTTACTTCTCTGGCTCTTCTACTAGATGAGAAGCTCCTGGAGAACAATGTCAAATATTCACATTTGTGTAAACACTGTCTAAAAATGTTTGACACATAGTAAGCAACTAATAAACATATATTTTCATGTTGAATGAATGAATTACTATTCATGCAGTTTGCTCATTTTATCTATTAGTGTCTGCACATGTGTGTGTGAGACACAATTTCCAGTTCATTTTCCCCTCTACTTCTTGTTTTCTTGGAAATATTAATTTTATTATATTTGATAGAATCTATCAGTATATCTTTTTGATTAGTTTGACATATTTTAATAATAAATATAATAGATATTTCTTGCTAAAAAGATTCAAATAGCACAGAAGGATCCAAAGTAAAATGTAGACATGTTCTCACCCTCCTCTCATGTAACCATTATTAAGTTTTTGTGTATTTTTCCAAATATTTTTCATGCATATATACAAAATATCAAATATGTTCCTTATTTCTTTCAAATAAATGAGGTGGTACTATGAATATTATGTTCAGCAACTAGCTTTTGTTCCTTAATCTTGGTCATGCATATTTAGGAGTGGTATTTTTGGTCATGACTGTGCATTTGTACTCATTCTTCAAACTATTAAATACTATTATTATTAATTTACCATAATTTATTTCTCCAGTTGCCCATCAAACATTTAACTGGTGTGAGTAGTAGTGAGGAGTTGTGGGAAAACAACACGTGCTTTTTGTTAGCATAAGCTTCTTGCTGACTCTTGTCCATTAAAAGGATACTCTAGTGTTTAATGTTGCTACTAAGAATGTTCTTTCCCATGATAGATGTTATTTATTTATGCAGAAAAACACTTCCTGATGGCTGTTTTCCAACATTTAAATAAGTCACAACATCCAGAATAATGCAGAGATAAGGCACCAGCACAGCTCTCAGCAGCAATGCCAACCTAACCCACTTGGCATTAGTTAGAATGCCTGACTTTTAGGCCACAGCATTAACCGTAATCTCATGACAATAAGAAAACATCAGCTAAAACACATTAAATACATTCAATATGAATTACATGTCTATGAATCACAATTCAATTTTACTAAGCGAACCAAGAGAAATTAGCTCCATCCCCTTTAAGAGAACACAATATTGACTGATTTCATTGTGCTGGGTAAATCTGTCACTATATGCCTTTCATTCATGATTAGCACATCTCATGTTGCCACAAGGGAATTCTTTTTGGCTTCTGGGTCTGTTCATCAGTCCCATGAAATTGATGACTTGGACAGAACTGAGGACAAGGTAAAGAAAACTCTGAAGTCAATGATCAACATGGTGGATTCCTTTATGTAAGTGATGACACTCCCCATTGAGCCAGGCTCCAGCTTCCCCGAGGCCAGCACCAACAGTCAAGGAAGAATACTTGTTGGTGTATGTGTTTTTATGTACGTATGGGGAGGGGCAATTTAAAGGCAAGACCTATGAGATGTCATCAATCATTTATTTCTTTTTAAACATGGTTAAGAAATTTAAACTTCAAGAAATGGCAGATTCTTCAACCCCAAGTTCCATCCTTTGCATGTAGCCTCTACAAGGTGATTTTTCTTATAATTTCCCCAACAATAACGAAGGAAATCCCCAGAGCTAGGACGTGGGGCTAAACCAGAAGCTGAGCTATTGTTCTGTACTGTCATCTTCATCTGAAACTCATCTTCTTTTAATTGTTCGTTCTCCTTCCTTTGCCTCTGAACTTTACTTGCATCCTCCTACATTCACCATCTCTTAACTTCAGTGTCCTCCAAGGTTGAAGATCTCAGAGATTTAGAGATTTGGGGTGTCTTTTATGCAGTTGTGTATTTTATTTATTTCTACATCATGCAGTTAGTCGCTTTCTGCTGGCAAATCAGATACACCTAAGTTTGGGATCCATGGCTTCTGGTTTTACCTCCTGACACACAGCTTCCATTTATTATTGGAATTGCCAGTGGGAGCAAATGTAGACTGGACCATAAACATGTCTACTTTTCTCATTGGGATCAGAACTGGAAGGCTGTAACTTCACAGATGCATCAACCCACTGTTCTGCATCAACATGGTGCCAGGTTCTTCACTTTAATCTGTCAGATAGCCAAGATTTAGGGTGATAGTGACAAACTTGATGAAGGGACCTGAAAATATGAGCTCATACTGTGGCTTGGTGCTCAGGCCATGATACATCTTTTCGATATTTATCAGTGGCAAGGGCACCACTGGTGGGTGAGGAGATCCCTCAGAGGTCACTTTTAATAATAGTAGTAATAGTGAAAAAGGGCTGTCTGGGTAGGTCGACTTTGACTGGAGGGGGACTTTGCATTCATCTTGCATTGGTACATTTTATTTTAGTTTCTTATTGATTCTTAGAATTTTCCAGTTAATTATTTTCTGTGTTACTTTGTATATAATTATACCACCTGCAAGTAATAATAATTATCTTGCATATTCCTTTCTAATAATTATACCTCTTATTTTGGTTTCATATCTTATGGCTTTGATTAGTGTTCCCAGAACAATTAGATAACAGTGATAATAACAGATATTGTTTTCTACCTGATTTTAGTTGGATACTATTAAGAATGAAATCAGCCATTTATCTGAGATGAATATTGTTGTAGAAACAACATATGTTAATGAAATTTCATATGTGAGTTCTAAAAAATATCTTAAAACTAAGATATGTGTAAATTTTTCTAGATTTTTTCTGATTTTATTGAAATTACCAAATTGTTTTTTCCTCTTCTGATCTATATGTAAGAAGTAGTTTACTAATTTCCTTAATATTGAACTAACTTTGTATAATGTATGTGAATTTGAATACAAAATGGGTAAACCAGACCACCCTTGGAGGAATGCTGAATCACCAAACATTGTGTACATATTTCTGCCCTATAAAAGATTCATATTTAACTATGATCCCAATCAGCAAGTTTCTCTTCCCACTAAAGAGAACAAATTATAACCCTTTCCACTGCTGAAGTAAATAGCAAACAGATTGCTGATTATACAGAAAGAAGAAAAACAGACATAGGACAGAGCATGCAGATTAGAAAGAAGTCATTCCCTCCTTAATACTAAGTAAATAGCAGCAGGCATTTTGCAAAGCACATTAGAAGGAACAGACTGCTGTAGAAATCAATTGATAAAGACTTGTTAACTGAAAGAAAACTTTGAGCAAATATATTAGCAAGCAATTAGAATAATCTATAAATACCGTGTTTCCCCGAAAATAAGACAGGGTCTTATATTTATTTTTCCTCAAGAAGACATCCTAGGGCTTATTTTCAGGGGGTGTGTTATTTTTTTTAAGTACGGTACAACGATCTACACTTATTCAAATATAGTTAAGTCATCTTCTTCTGGAACATCATCATAACTCTCCAAACCCAGAATTCCATCCTGAATTTATTGTGACTCTATTTCCTTTAGAACCATTGGCCCCAATCTCTCATGTCGAGCAATAGAGCTCTCATGGGGCAGATGAGAAGGGCTGCTCGGGTTCTTTACCACTTCGCGACAAAATGCATGGGTTGTGCAGATATGCTGCGTAGCCACGCCCATCACTAGGTCTTATTTTGGGGGTAGGGCTTATATTGCACAAATGCTTAGAAATCCTGCTAGGGCTTATTTTATGGGTAGGTCTTATTTTCAGGGAAATACGGTAGTAGTGAGGACCCCACAACAAAGAAACCACATGGATTGGTGTCCTTTCCTTTTGTGCCCATACTATTCTGGGTTTGTCCCTATTAATCAGTAGCATATCTAATATTGGAAAGGAAATAATGGGACAATAGGACTTAAGTTGCTGTTCTGAGAAGTACTTCAATGGCATTAAACAGAAAGTACCCTGACACTATATAGTGGGAGAAAATTTGTCTCCAGCTGAGAACCCAATAAGTAAATGACTATTCTTGGCAAGAGGAGATCTATTTAACTCTCTCTGTATTAAAAGCATAATGGTGAAAATCATGAACAGAAAGCACTCTGATCGTGGCCAAAATGCAGCAGACTGACACACTGAGTAGAGGTGAACCGTCATTCAGTTATTGGAGGTTCCCACATGGAGCCAGAACCCTATAAAAGGTGCTAGGAAGCCAATCTCATAAGAAACAAATGATAAATATTTGGGAAAGGCTATCCTGTAGTGAAAAGATGCTGGGACATAACACCAGAAAGCCCGTGGTCTGAATCTTGGTCAAAATATTTGCCATGTGGCCACAAGCAGTTTTTCTGAGACTATTTTTCTTCATTTGTAAAACAGAGATATTAATACCCACCTTGAGAAGATATCAGGATTGCATGAGATATATGTCTATAGCACAAATCCAACACATGGTAAGGTTTTATTAAGAGATGATTTATTTTATTATTATTGAAAGAAACCTTGAGTAAAACAACAGGTAATTAGAATAATATTTAAATAGAAATGGAGACTCTCACATAAAGAAGGGAAATTCTCATGACAGGATACTGTGGGGCAAGAATAATGTGGGACACAGAAAAAAATATGACTAAAACTTGAGAAAATAGAACTCCAGTATGCATGGAAGTGGGGAGGCTACCCATAAGCCAGGGATGGGGAACCTACAGCCTTAAGGCCACATGTGGGCTTCTAGTTCCTTAAGTGCAGTCTTTTTACTGAATCCAAATTTCAAAGACCAAATCCTTCTATTTTTATTAATACATTTTTGTTCATCTTTTATATTTTTATTTTTTAAGTGAACATACTTAAAATACCAAAGAATAAAATAAGTTTCAACAAAATAATCCTCTCAGATTGACCAGCACAATTAGAACATTAATAAGCTGTGAATGCTAAATTGATGGCTGCTACACTCATGATTTAGTTCTAAATTCCCCTGCCTGATTGGTGCCACAACCATGCAAGGCTGGTTGGCCAGAGTTTATGCAGGGAATAGAGTACTCCAGTTTGTTATCAGCTTAGACAATAGTGCACTGTGTTTCTGTTTGAAGTGGAATTTGTGAATAGTCGCACATCCCGACAGTATTTTTTAATTCTGTCTGCTTAACAGCCCATCACATCAAAGAAGACCAAGGAAACGCTGAAGGAAGAAAACTGATTTTTTAATGAGGATTATTATTGTAAGATAATATTGCAATATTATCTTGTTTCTGCTAAAGATAAGAGGATTTGCTTGCTTTGTGATACTACCAATATCAACATTAAAGAAATTCAATGCTCATGAGCATTATAACACTCATAAAGACCAATAATATTTTAAACTAGAGGGAGAGACATAAAAGGTTGTATTTCAGAAATTAAAAGATGAAAAGCAAAAGCAAAGACAATTCTTTTAAGTAGCAATAAGACCTGGAAATAAGGACACTGAAGCAACTTATATAGTAGCTTATTTCCTCTGGAAAAAAGAGAAGCTATCCAGTGATGTAGAAATGTGAAAGAATGCATTGTTGAAGTTGTAGGATGCTTAGAACCTGATAACATTTCAAAGTACAAACTGCTTCTTTCAACGAGAACCATAACTACTGATCGGCAGCATGAATTAGCCTTCAACTTAACAGAACAATTTCACACAATATTTTAAAAGAAAAGTATATATATTACTCAATCACTTTGGATGAATCAACTGATACTACTGACTCAACATAGGCTTTATACTTCATTCGGGTTGTAACAAAAGATTTTCTTTGCTATGAAGAGTACTCTGGGCACTCTTGCAAACAGAAGACAGGGAAGAGATATCTTCAACAACTTTCAAGATAAATGTCTTGAAGTGGGACTGAACTTGGTAAATTTAGTGAGTATATGCACAGACTGTGCACCTTCCATGATAGGAAAACATGAAGGGTTTATTGCACAGATACAAAAGTATTAACAAATCCATTTCTTTCCTTTTATCTTGCATAAGCAAAATCTCTGTGCTAAAGCTACTATTTTAAGTGACACTTTGCAACAAGTTGTAAGTATTGTTAACTATATTCCTGCAAATGCAACATAGCATCATCAGTTTCATAACATACTAAAGTTGAATGATGAGGTATTCAATGTGGATTTGTCATGTCATCCTAAAGTGTGTTGGCTATCACAGGGAAAAGTATTAGACAAAGTTTTATCTCTGTGAGAACAGATAGTTAAATTTTATGAACAACAGAATCAGAAATGTGAACTATTGAAAGATTTCTGTAGGACTGCAGCATTTCTGTGTGATATCATGTCAAATCAAAACAACTTGTATATTTCTTTGCAAGATAAAATTAAATCTATATATGATATGTGTCAAAAAATCCAAGTATTTTGAAAAAAGTTATCTTTTTTCAAAACAATTCATCCTCAAAGTGAAATTTCAGATAAACATGTTCCCCAGTTAACAAAGGTCATTGATGAACAGGATAATATATGCAAATCATTTGAAGAATACACAGCTGTTATAGACCTATGAATTGAAGAATACAATGAAAGTTTCATTGACTTTGAGAATAATGACATCACACTCAAATCAGCATTTCAGCCTCACCTGGTTGATATGACAAAGGCACCTAAGGAACTACAGATGGAATTTATTGAACTCTCAGTAGACAACATTTTAAAGTCATTGTTTGATGCTAAGAAAGATCCAATTGAAATATGGAAAAATGCAGTAGAATACCCATGTCTTTGGCAACATGCTCACAAAATACTTTCTTGCTTTTCAACCACTTATTCCTGAGAATCTATGTTCTCCCACCTAACCCAATCAAGATGCCCATAAGGTCACAAATGACTGATACCCATCTAGAGGATCAATTGAAACTGTGGACCTCCATGCTACAAGCAAATATTCAAATGCTTACGAACAAAAAGCCAACACAACAAAGTCATTAAAAGATTATTTAACTTTAAAATTAACAAATAGTTTTTATTTTTGAAATTATTAAGTACATAATAGTTAGATTTTTAAAAAGTAATGTATATTTTTAAGTATATCTAATTTAAGTTTCTTCAATGTGGCTTACTTGGTAACAGCTAAATTAATGCGGCCTTCCAACTTGAAAAGGTTCCCCACCCCTGTAATAAGCTCTATTATCTATTAGTCAAAATTAATTCCTTGGGGAGTAAAATGGTAAATTTATGTTATCTCATCTTATCTTCTCCTTCCCTTGGACATCAGCTTCCCTGGTTCTCAGGCCTTCTAACTCCTGAATTACACTGCCAGCTATGATGGGTCACCAGCTTGCAATCAGATTATGGGACTTGACCTCCATAATTGCATGAGATAATTCCTCCTCTCTCTCTCCTTTCTCTTTCTCTCTGTCTTTTCTCTGTGTGTGTATAAAATATCGATTTTGTTTCTCTGGAGAGCCTAATACAATGGGCTAAGTAAGCCATACTTCTTTTTACAAAATCATTTTTTAACAACACTTATTTTTGCATGGCTAGATCATGCATCTTTATACTTGTCACACTGTATTTTACATGTTTGTTTTAGTGCCTGTGACTCTCATTTGACTGTGACTTCCTTGAAAGCAGGTACCATTTTATCCATCTATGTGTTTTTTAGCATCATGCATGGCATACAGAGCTGCCTTAGGGCCATGGCAGAGCTTAGATATTTTTTAGAGGCCCCACTCCACATCGTTTGAAGCATATTAAATTTTAGAGGATGCACTATGGCTCATTAAAAGGTTATTTTTACTATAAAATTTTAAAGACATTTGTAATTTTGGTTTTTGAAATTTGGCCATGAACCAAATACTTCATGATTGGCTTTAATTTCTTCTTAGTCTTAGCCTCATAATGTACACCCAGAAATTCTTGCAAAGTGAAATGATCTCAATTACATTTTTTTCCAATAGTCATGAAGTGTTAATGCACATGAAACTTAACAATTCATGAGGTTAGAAGGATGTTAATTTCGTAGCCATTTAAATATTTATAACTTTTATTTTTCAGGGTTATTTTCTTTTTATAATTTGAAACCAATGATTTTTTTTTTCAGTTCTTAAATATTGTCAATGGCCTTTCAAGAGCTCAGAGCCCTAAGAAGCTCAGAGCCCTAAGAAGGCCTGTGGTGTAACATGGATTTGTCAGCCCTGATGGCATATAGTAGATGGTAAATTGGTATTTGTGGATTCGATGGGTAATTTTGGAGTATACATATGCCATTGGGTATGAGCCCAAGCATTAGCATAATTTATAGTGCAGCTTTATTTTAACGGTGGTGCCACTAAGCCATTTTACACATAGCAGTGCCTGGCTTTATCCTTATTAAATTAGCAAGTTGAGCAAGAAGCATTCCCAGAACTGAAGGGTTAAGCTGGCTGTCCAAGCAGGCCAGCAGCTATGTCATTCCACAGTTCTCATCAGGGGTGACCAATCTGAAAGCAGAGAAGCAAAAGTCAGACGCCCTCAGGACTTCAGAGAGAGAAGTTAGGACTCATATACATCGGTGATATTAGAGCCAGGCCATCTTGTGGATTCTCATTAAGGGAGGGAGTACTGAAAAGTGGGCTCTTCCCTAGGGAAGCTGCCTTAACAAACCCTGCTCCCCAAATTCAGTGTGAATGACTATACTTAGATGTTCCTGAGTGCAGGGGGCCATCTGATTCCTTGGATGTTGTAGCAAAATAAATAAATAAATAAACAAGCAAAGTAAACAATAATTTTAAATACTTGAGATTTTGAGGTGCCTGTGAGACATTCTATTTGAATTGTCACGTGGGCAGTTAAATAGGGATCTGAGGAGATATTAAAATGGGCATCATTGAGGGGTTCTCTGCCTGTAGATGCTATATGAAGTGATGGTGATGGTAAATAAGCAGTATCACTGACAGAGAGAGTGAAAGAGAGAAGAGGAAAGGTTGCAAGACCTCCCCTTCTCTAGGGGAAAAGATAGAACTAGCAAAGGAGCCTGAGAAGGAGTGACCAGAGAAATCGGGAAGACCAGCCATTATAAAAATTAAAAACAGAGAGTGTTTTGGGAAATGTGTTACTGAGAAGTCAAGTATTCTTTTGACTTTTGTTCATCTATTGATTAATACATGTGAGTTTATTTTAAAAGGTGAATGATGTATCAAAATAACATATAACAATAATAATAATTCTTCATGGCTAGAGTTTATAGAGTATTTCTCCATCTCAACAATAAGTACATTTTATTACTGAGTGTATTGATTGTATTATGAATTTAAAGACACTAGAACTCATGAGAGTAACTGATGTTTAATAATAAATTCAACATTTACTCCACAAGTATTATGAACTCCTATTATGAAAGGCACATTCTAGATTGTGGATATATCTGTGAACAAAAAGTGATTGTCATGACCCTGAACTCATGGCGTTTATTTTCAATGGGTAGTTTACTTTCAATGAACACTCACAGTGTTCATAATGTCCCACACAGGGCTAAGATGGTTATTCAGAGGTACAGGGTTTTGACAGCAAGGGTCACTTTTTTAAATTTTAATCACTCTGTGTATTTTTTAGCAGTTGAGTAATGTTAAGTATATTTACATTGTTGTGCAAGAGGCTCACATTTTTGAATTCTTGCAAATGTGATGAATCTAAAAATAATATTAGTTTAATGAGTTTGAGAACATAGCACATTAAGTAGGCTAAATATACATGATCACTATATGTCTATATATGACATATTGAGGGGTTTCAAAAATCTTAACCTGATCTGAGATTTCTTAATATTAGCAATGCTTACCAAAAAATTAAAAAGCATGAAAATCTGTCCTGTTTGTGTCTAATCAAGTTTTTATCCACTTGGGCATCATTGCATTATTCTATCAATGGAGTCATTGAAGCATATCAGGAATTCATGATATTCTATACTTTTTCTTTATTTTGTTTTCATGGGTAAAGTTAGTTTTATAACTGCTTTGACAAACCACAAGGTTGCTAAGTTTACACTTTTTCAAATATTACAGAAAAAAAAAAATCTCAATGTATTTAATAGCACATGCTTTATCTTCTTTTTCTTATCCTCTATTCCTCTAGGAATTTATTCCTGTCTAAAATAATCTATGGATGCCACAAAAAAATGTGGCATCCTTATCTGTGAAAGAGTCAGATAACATTAGTGCTTGGTTGATTTATCAGTATGTGTGGCAGTTAAAAAATTTATGTGTGGGTCATTATGATAGGACATATGTAACATTGATTTTTGTTGCTAGATTCACGCTAACTGGACTTGACTATACAATCTTGTGTAAGAGTGACTGACCCTCTGAAAAACTGCTTTGCATTTGTGCTTGTGTTCTGTATAAAATCCATAGTTTGGATTTCTTTACCCTTCAAAATGACTATGATGGTCTCTATGGTTATCATTTTATTCTTTTTTCTTTTTTCTCTTCTGTAATTTACATTGGCTGAAGAACACTTTCTTTTTAAGAGCTGACCTTCATTGTTGCCATGACTGAATCATATTTTTAAGCAAGTTCAGTTTTACAGAGAGATTTTTATTTAATGTCTTCCCTAGCATTTCATAGGGTTAAAGAGGAGCTTAAGGATAACCTTCATGTACAGCAAATTGAGTCTGCAGTCATTAATATGAGTATAGATGAATAACTATATTATTTCCACTAAAGAGAAAAAAACAAATTCTACTGAAGCAAGTTTGAGCCAAACAAATGGTTCTCATTGTGGTGATGCCAGACTGTAGGGGGAATTTTCAAAAAGCATGGGGGTATTTGGGGTTGTTGTAATGAGGGAGGGTACCACTTGCTTTTCATGAGAGAGGTCTAAAGATGCTACATGTTTTGCATTGTGCAAGAGCAGTCCTACCCATCAAAAGTTGTTCCACTTTCTACATGACTTTTAAATTTCCTTCTTGCCACTTGAGTAGATGGAAAAAAATGTTTATAATCTAAGCCTAGATAAGCACATTGTATTTTTGTGTAGTTTTCACTGACGTAATTTTCCCAAGAATGCCAGTATTAAGCAAATTGTGGGAAGATTTTACTTTGCTTTTTCTGGATTTTAACCAAGATGTGTTTACAATTTTATAAAATCATGTCCCTGACAGCAATGTCACTTGAGAGGGCTTGAGTCACTCTGTACAACCAATTCAATACATCTGTGTCAATCTGGATTTGGAGCAGTCATATTTCTGGAATTCTATTTGTAGGTGCAAATATCTTACTACTTCATTTTGTAGTCATGACTGAGTATTTACACACTGACCTGCATATTATTTTATTTAAATTTATTTCACTTATTTTTCTTTTATAATAAAGTCAGACACTATTGATGTTTAACAGCTTTATTGAGGTATAATTGATACACAAAGAACTGCACATATTTAATGGGTATAATTTGATGAGTTTGGACATATGCCAACATCTGTGATAGTATCACTGCTATTATATTGATCTTTATATTATAAGATATAGTGCCTAAAATTATATCTTAGGATGAGAAAGAGAGCATTACAAACATTTTGTTATAAAAGGGGTCATTGGCTGAACACTAGAAATATATTTTTTGACTTCTGAAACTTATGAGATAAAGGAAATCGTAATATCTCCTCTCTGGAAGGTTTAGATGATGTTAATCTGGACTAAACTCATAGGGACTTTCTGTCTTAGTCTGCGTTGCCATACTGGAATACCTAAAGCTGGGTATTTCATAAAGAAAAGAGGATTATTTGGTTCATGGTTGTGTAGACTGTACAAGAAGCAATGCACCAACATCTGCTTCTGGTGAGGGCTTCAGGAAGCTTCCACTCATGGCAGAAGGTGAAGGGAAGCTGGTGTGTGCAGATCACATGATGAGAGAGGAAGCAAGAGGGAGGGGGAAGGTGCCAGGCTCTGGTTAACAACCAATTCTCTGGGGAACTCTCATGGGAACTAATAGAGTGAGAACTGACTCATTACCTTGAGGACAGCATCAAGCCATTCATGAGGGATCCTCCCCCAAGACCTAAATACCTCCCACTAGGCCCATCTCCAACATTGGGGATCAAATTTCACCATGAGACTTGGGGCCAAGAAAACCACATCCAAACAATAAGCACTTTCCCAGTCAGCCTTTTTGAAAGCATTGCCTATTTATTTGGAGATATGTAAACCAGTTATTCACCCTTTAGTATCACTGTCTAGTATAATACAAAGGGCTTTTTCATGACAGTCCTTAGCCTGAGAACCCCTACCCAGGTCCCTTACATCAGATCATAGCCAGGAGGAAACTGCCATTCTGATATAATGAATAAACATTTCAGAAGCAAAACTCAATCCTATTTATTCAGGCCCATACCATTCTATTAATTGTACCTATTCCATACGTAGCCTCATAGCCCTGCAGCTTCAGACAAGCCAAAAATAGACTTTCCTATAGTTATACGTTAAATTTCTTTTTCTCAGCAGATTTGTATCATTGATTTGTGAAACTTGCAGTCTGGTTGGCACTCCACTGTAGTCCAAGATGGTATTCAAGCCCAGGAAAATTCAGGTAGGGCAGTGTACTCTTAGATCCCCTCTGCCTACACCCTGTCCCCACCCTCCAGAGGCTTCCAGGACCATATACAAATGTGCCCTCTGGTGGTTAATGATTATCTCTTATAATTTTTCAACATAGGCTCAGCTTTTCACTATATTCATTGAACTTTTAATAATCTGAAATGCACATAATAAAAAGTAACGAACTTTGTAAGGTTGTGGTGGCATCCTGGCTAGAGGCAAGAAAGATTAAAAAAAAAATCACTCTAATGTATCAAGGCACTCTAGTGTGATAGTTTTGTACACAGACCCTGTGCCCAGAATTCTTAGGTTCAAATGCCAGGTGTGCAATTTATCAGCTATGTGACCTTGGTCTACTTAACACCTTTGGCTTAATTTTTTTACAAAATTGTGATAATAAGAGTACATGCTACACAGGATTGTAATGAGGATTAAATGAGTTAACTCATGTGAAGTGCTTAGGATAGCACCTTGCACATAGTAAGTATTCAATAAATATTAGCTATTTTTCCTAGGTTTGCACTTCTGTTTCCAGGGCTATTCACATTTATGCTTGTAAAAACTTTGAGTATCCCAGGCATTCAAGTTGGAAAGTAATCCAAATGTTTATCCTCAATTTCTTCTTTTGCTTCAGAGAAGCTTTAAGCCCTTTCTTTCTTAAAATCACAAGTATGTGAAAATTAAAATATTTTCCCATGATCTCGTATACTTACAAATGTGTAGCATGCCTTCTTCATTTGTAAAATGTGAACTGAGAGGGGTTTGAGGAGTGGCAGGTAGAGATAGTTCCATTTGGGGGCTTATTCAGTAGATTAATTGTGATCCAAATATGTCCTGGATTTGTCTGCAAACCCAGTGACACTGCATAGAATTTTTGTAACCTTGCAACATTTTGCTGTTTACTATTTTGAATATTTGTTTCTTCCTTGTTGGAGAATAAAATTTCAACCTCCTATTCACACTGTTACTTTCATATATCAAATACCTTTTCATTACCATTCACAGCACCAGTGATTACCACATTGCCCAAACATCAATTAATGTTTGATGATGATTAGGATATTGATGTAGCCAAAACAGAGGAGTCCTTGATTATTCGGTCTCTGTGTCATATTTTTAGGATATATCTGAATGAGAAAACTAGATCCTTCGTTTTGATTAAATTACCTAATAATCAGTATATCTGACTCTCCCCACTGCATGAATTTATTAGAACTTGTATAACTGAGGCGACACAGACAATATGTTATAAAGATGCCAGCCTTCCCTCTTCTGTATAAATTAATAATGCCAGGATCGCCTTCACCCCTTCTCTATTTATGTTTAAACATAAATACCTGACATGAGGATGAAATTCAGCTGGATTGCATCCTTGCTATCAGTGGCTTACATTTCTTTATATTTACGTTTTTTTCTTTTTCTCTTTTATCTTTTTATAGCAATCACTTCATGTTTTTTATTCTTAAATTATGTCAATAGCTGGATTCCAGTCATTTGGTTAGAACAGGAGGTTTGGCTACAGGTAGATGAGGTCTGCAGGGCCTGAAATCTTGCCCTCAGCAGTTCTTCTCTTGCCTCTTGGGATCCATTATAAGACAATACCATTTCATAAAGTGTCTTATAATTGTTAAATAATGCCAAAAGTACATATTTAAATGTTCAAAGAGCTAAAATAAATCTTTCATCCATATGGACATAATTAGAATGATACATTTTTATGTCTACTCAATTCCCTTAGATACATTTGCCATATTTCCCAATAGAAAAAAAAACCCAAATCTTATGAAATCTGGCAGGGAGTTCCCAAGGGACATTTTGCTGCCTCCTTTAAAAGCATCAAACATTAGAGAAGCTTCTAGCTGTCCATGTTCAAAGGATTCCTTGCTCAGAAACTAATGCCATTGCTGCTCCACATCTTTGTGAATTCCCCTCATAGCAGAGGATTCAAAAGTAATGGAGAGGTCTCAGTAAATTAGCATTCTTTTATGATCAATTTTAATTAATCATTTAAGAAAGGCAATGTATACTACATACATCATATGGAAGAATTCATCACAGTGTCACTTGCTTATAATAAAAAATAACCCTTATCATCATAAAAGCTCCTTAAGACGGAGGAGGGAAAGCTATAAAAAGAGACTGGATGGAGAAAAAAGGAAAAGAGACGGAAGGAAAGAAAACAGATGATAAAGACAGGGAGGCATTGTAATATTTAAATGCTAACAGTGTGCCTATCTTTGTTCACTTATCATGCTTGACAGTGCAAACGAACAACAGAATGAAGAAAGGCACGGTATGTTAAATTATTATGGGTATGTCAGATAAGCAGTTTGTCTGATGTTTCTATCTCTGCTGGAAAGCTGGCTTAAAACTGTGTGACCTATTCTTTAGAGTCAAAGATAACTCCAGCAATTGTGTAATTCCTCCCACTCTGATAGAGATAAATATGTTCATATTTTTTCCAACTAATCCTCCTTGTTGGATGATAACATAAGGCTGCATCCATATGACATGCAAAGATTCAAGATGTCTGGACAAGCATCCAACGCTCTGCAAAACTGTCAGCCCCTTGGGTCATGTTATCAGGGGCTCTTTAAGATTAAACAAATTTGTTGCAAGTTAATACAAGAATAAATCCATAAACTTGGATCCTCTAAGGCAGTGGTGCCAATCCTTTGTTGCACAAAAAAATTGTAAGGAAAAGTTTCTTAAAGTGCTTATATGCAAGCATGATTGAAGACACATTGAATCATTTTCTCTGGGTATGGCATCTGGGCATCAGAGTATTTTCTAAGAGCTTCTGAAGTTATTCTATAAGTGTAAGCAGATTTGAGAACCATTGTCTTAAAGCTTTTGAGAATGATAAGTGTGTTCAAATCTGGTAAGATTTCAAACAAATCTCAGATTTCCTAAGTTTTACAGAGCATTTTGAGTGACGCAGAGATTGAGTTAAAAATATGTTTGGACAGATCAATAATGAGTAAGGAGATTCAATCAGTAACCAAAAACCTCCCAACAGATAAAAAAAACAGGACCTGATGGCTTCACTGGTGAATTCTAATAAACATCTAAAGAATAATTAATGCCAATCCTTCTCAAACTCTTCCAAAAGGTTGAAAATGACGGACACTTCCAAAGTCACTTTACAAGGCCAACATTACCCTGAGGCCAAAGCCAGACAAAGACACAACAAGAAAAAAATTACAGGCCAATATTCCTGATAGACATAGATGTAAAAAGTCTCAACAAAATGCTAGCAAACTGAATTCAACAGCAATCTAAAGAATCATGCACCATGATCAAGTAAGATTTATCCCAGGGATGCAAGGCTGGCTCAACATATGCAAATCAATAAATGTAATATACCACATTAACAGAATGAATGATAAAAATCATATGATCATCTCAGTAGGTGCAAAAATAATTGAAGAAATTAAACACCCTTTTATGATAAAAACTCTCAACAAATTAGGACTAGAAGGAATATATCTCAACATAATGAAGGCCATATATGAAAGCCCACAGCTAACATCATACTCAGTGGTGAAAAGTGACAAGTTTTTCCACTAATATCAGGAACAAGACAAGGATGCCCAATCCTACTACTTCTATTCAATACAGTACTGGAAGTAGTGGCCAGAGCACTCAGGGAAAAAAAAAGGCATCCAAAAAGGAAAGGAAGAAATAATATTGTCTCTGCTTGCAGATGCCATGAACTTATATATATAGAAAACCCTAAAGACTCCCCCAAAAAATTGTTGGAACTAATAAACAAATACGTAAAGTTGCAGAATACAAAATCAATATTTAAAAATCAGTTGTCTTCCTCTACACTAACAACAAATTATTCCAAAAAGAAATTAAGAAAATAATTCCATTTCCAATAGCATCCAAAACAAAAATAAAGTACTATGGAATAAGTTTAATGAAGGAGACAAAAGATCTGTACACTGAAAACTATAAAAAGTTGATGAAAGAAATTGAAGAAGACACAAATAATTGGGAAGATATCCTGTGCTCATGAATTGGAAGAATAGATGATGTCAAAATGTCCATACTACCCAAAGCAATGCAATTCCTATCAAAATTCTAATGACATTTTTCACAGAAATAAAAAAAACAATACTAAAATTCATATGGAACATAAAAGATCCTGAATAGCCAAAGCAATCTTGAGAAAAAAGAACAAACCTGAAGGCATCATGCTATCTGATTTCAAAATATATTACAAAGCTATAATAATCAAAATAGTAGGATACTACCATAAAAATAGACATATAGACCAATGGAACACAAAAGGGAGCCAAGAAAAAAATCCAAGCATTTATGGTCAAGTGATCTTGCCAAAGATGCCAAGAACACATAATGGGGAGAAACTAGTCTCTTTAATAATAGGTGTTGACGTAACTGAATATCCACATGCAGAATAATAAAATTGGACCTTTATCTCACATCATATACAAAAGTCAATTCAAAATGAATTAAAAACTTAAATGTAAGACCTGAAACTGTAAAACTGCTAGGAAAAAAACATACAGAAAACGTTTCTCGATGTTGGTCTAAGCAATTATCTTTTTGGATATGAACCACAAAACACAGGCAACAAAAGAAAAAAATACATGAATGGGATTGCATCAAACTAAAAGTCTTCTGCACAACACAGGAAACAATCAGAGAGTGAAAAAGTAGCCTACAGAATGGGGGCAAATATTTGCAAACCATACATTTAATAAAGAGTTAATATCAAAAATATATAAGGAATTCAAACAACTCAATAGCAAGAAAATGAATAAGCTGATTTAAAACTGGGCAAAAGATCTGAATAGACATTTCTCAAAAGAAGACATACAAAGGGCCAACAGGTATATGAAAAAATGCTCAACATTACTGATCACCAGGGAAATGCAAATCAAAACTACAATGAGATAGCACCCTATACTTGTTAGAATGGCTATTGTCAAAAAGACTAAAGATATAGGTTTGTTAATCAGCCTGATTATGGCAATCATTTTATAGTGTATACATATATCAAAACATCATATCATATACCTTAAATCTATACAATTTATATTTGTCAATTATTCTTCAATAGTGGTGGAAAAATATGTTAAAAATTGAGACATTAAAAAATCAAAGAGCAAAAGTAGAGGGATTGTGAAAGAAACACCTGTGAAGATAAGACATTGAGCTCAATTCAGCAAATAATTATCTGAGCACCTACTAAGTGTAGCAGGTTCTATTTTGGTTGAATGATAAACAGTCATAAATAAGGTAAATAAATGATCTCACTAGATAGGATGATTTTACCAAGGATAGTGACCAATGTTTACATACACCTCATTAAGATAGGATGAAATGAGCACAGTGTATGTCATGGGGAATGTAGGCAAGTGTTAAAGAAAATATTTTGGGAATAAGAATCTTCAACCCTTGGCCAGGCGTGGTGGCTCATGCCTGTAATCCTAGCACTTTGGGAGGCCAAGGTGGGAGGATCACTTGAGGTCAGGAGTTTGAGACCAGCCTGAGCAAGAGTGAGACCCCATCTCTACTAAAAATAGAAAAAATTAGCTGGGCACCCAGAGGCATGCATCTGTAGTTCCAACTACTCAGGAGGCTGAAGAGGGAGGATCGCTTGAGCCCAGGAATTTGAGGTTGCTGTGAGCTAGGCTGACGCCATGGCACTCTAGCCCAGGCAACAGAATGAGACTGTCTCAAAAAAAAAAGAATCTTCAACACTTAAATAGAAACCACTGAAGATTGTGACTCTTCTGCACTGGAATGTATAAAAGTCAAGTAGAAGCACATCTGTCTGACAGAGCCACAGTGTGTTACAGCTTTACCATCATATGATTTTGATGTGGTTTCTGCTCCCAAGTTTCAATTTCCCCAAGTCCCCCAACTATCTAATGCTACCTCCCTATTTATTAAGCAAAGAGGAAATTCTACTTGTTAAGTCTGAATCAGGATTTTGGGCTCTATCCTTCTCTCTGCACATCATGATATTATCATGTACATTTAGCACTGATCTAGAGCTAGTGAGTTTGCTGCTGTTATTCATTTCATTTTCACCTAGAAGAATGCATACAAATAGAATGAAATAATATTTTGAAACTTGCTTGAAGAACTGAACCTATACTTTACACCACCTACAGATTAAAGAAGCTTTCATGAGGTATATTGGCAAGACTTTAACTGCAATTAGGGAATTTTTTTGTCTCTACTTTTCAAGGAATTAAAAGGACCTTATAGATAAATTAGTCTTATTAGTAGTATATTCCCAAATGAAAGAGGGTGTAGATGTTCCATTGGATCTTATTATGTGCTTTTTTTCTCTTATTCACTCTATCAAAAAATATATATATTATGTTACCATTGTGTACAAGAAACTGTATTAGATGCTGAAAATACCACTGAGAAAAAATTATCTAGTGAAGACAAACAGACTGTAAACATATAAATAAGTAATGCTGTCTGCAAACAAGTCCCATGATTAAAATTAATCAGGGTGCAGGGATAGAGGGTCAGGAGTTGCAATTGTATTTTAGGTGGACAAAGAGAACCTCTGTGAGAATATCACCTTGGGCATAATCCTGAAGAAGTAAGGGGGCAAACACTTTTCTACTAGATATTTCAGAGGAATAGCTAGAGGACACAGCAAGAATGAAGACAAAGCAGGGGAGCATTCAGTGTATTGGAGAAATTTTGAGAAGGGATAAATCTGGAGAAGTGGATGTGGTGGATGTGACGGGATGACTCTTTTCTCCAACATACTCCCATGTGGTAAAATCAGCCCTCTTCTTCTGTCCTCTATACCTTGACTCCAGCCCCTATAAGTAGGTATTTGAGAAGGACTTAGAGCTCCTAATTTTAATATGACAAAGTCTGAAGAGAAGGATGTATGTATTAGTCAGGGGCCTTGCAGGAAACAAAGCACACTCTACTAGGATGGTTAGGAGGAATTAGAGAAGGGAATATTTACAGAGGAGTGGACACTGCGAGGCTAGGGCAGTAGGAAACCACCACCTGAAAGGTAAGGGGAGGAAATGATGTTACAAGAGTCTAGGAGGAACTGCGGCCATGCAAAAGGGATCACTCAACAGCAGCTGTAGTTGTGAATTAGGCAGCCCCTGCCAGATTGGAGGGCCAGAGGGAAAGGAGTGGAGGATGCAATGCCCAACCCCTCTCTCCTCCCACCCTCCTGTCTCCTGTCAGTGCCTCCCATTGGCCCAATCCACCTGGAATCCAGAGGGCCAGGAGCCCTGGTAATTTACTCTATAGGGCTCCACATTCTCAGGAGAAGAGTAGAAAGTAGATTTGGGTTAGGGGAGAGAGGCAAATAGAGAAATGCTAGCACACTCTATAAGACTGTATTTCATTTATATTTTTTTGGGATTTTAGTCCAGAAGCAATTACAGCAGCAATAGTTAAAAAGAATCAAGTAAACATGTAAATACTTTACAATTTATAAAGAGTCAATAAGATATTCTTCTATTCATTAAAAATTCAAATGGCTATGAAGCTTTAAAGCAATTCAGACATTTTAATCTACTACCCTAAAGATGGGATTTGTGTACATGTACAGGCCATTTTTTAAAAATTGTACATTTATCTATGCCAATTATATTGTCTTGAGGGTTTGAAGAAATTGCTATTCTATACAAGTGAGTAGTCTCAGACATTACTTGCTGATCTTTATTCCAGACCTCAAGTACTTTTTGGAGGACGAGATGCATGCAACTGTGCCTCACTCTTGTTATCTAACAAGAAGCTATATATCTGATTATTCTGTGGCAGACAATGATCTCTGCACATTTCCCACTAGCCTTCAAGTCTGCTGTGTTGCCTGAAGCCTTGGAGCTTGGCGTCAAAATTCCACTTTCAAAATGCTCATTTGGAGGCTATCGAAAATCAGAAATGATGTCAACTTACACATGTTCACAATAGTCACTAGAGAGAGTTGGTTGATAAGGATGTGAAGTGAATTGTACTATTGTATCTTAGGCTGTGATTTCAACCAGACAGCATAAAACTTGTCTTGGCAAAAAATTATTGAGAATGTTATCTGTTCTTCTAATTCTAAGACTATTCTAATATTCTTCTTATATTTTACAAGCCTTTACATGAATGTTAATTCAGATGATTTGCTGAACTGTTTCCTATCAATGTAGGTTCTCTTTGTGCTTTCTTTAATGATACAGGATGAGATATAATGCAGGATAAGAAAAGAAGGTGAATTGTTCCTTTTATTCCAGAGTTAAAGAACAGCTGATATGAGGACACTTCCTTACAGTAACAGGGGCAATATTACCGGCAGACATTCCTGGAGTTAGGAGTCATCAGTACATCCATGGCCACTCTATGTTAAGTCATGGACCTCCCCATTCCAGGGTATAAAAGCAGAGAAAAAAAAACAGCTTAAAGGAGAAAATTGGAATTGAATGACAACTTAGTCTTTATCAACCTGCTTTCAAAGATAATGTTAAAGAATCTACAGAACATTTGAAGCAGAAAAGACTTGCTGATAGAAAAGACCCAATGGTCTTGACTACCCCAAAAAAGAATTTTAGAGCTAGAATAAAACAGTGAGTGTCACTAATGCCCCTCACTTCACTAGAGAGGACATTGGAGCTAGTAGAGATTGAACATTTGGTTTATGTACCACAACGCTAATTGGTATTAAAACCAATCTAAGTTCAGCCTTCCTAGAACCAGAGCCTGAGAGAGGGATTCAGAGGCATGGAATTTACTGAGGGAGTGCTCTCAGGAGACACCTGTACCTGAATGAGGGATGCAGGAAAAGAGAAAGAGCCCAGCAAGGATGTGGTCACAGGTAAGGCTAGCTTTGGCTGATCCATGAGGGTACTGGAACATAAGCGCACTGCAGAACTGACCCCAACTCAAGGCAAAGGGGTTGCACTGTTGTGACCTATATGCAACCCCTATATCCAATAGGTGATTGGATATAGGTCACCTGGAGGTGGGGGACAGGCATAAGTTCCTGAGTGAGGTGGCCTTTGGGGCAGCTGTGAGCCATTTGCAGCTGACTCTGAAATTGAGGGGTGGTGTACCAACCTGGTAATGGAATTCTGGGCAGGGCTCCAACAGCATCTTCAAAGGAGTCAAAATTTGAACTCAAGTCTCCAGATTCCTGCAAACCTCCTTTATAGTATATCATGTTGTCCAAAGCATACCTTTTTTTCTCCTACTCATCATACCTTCACTCAACTTCTAATGTTTTCTTCCCTCCCATCCATTATAATAGTAATAATAGCAAGCAAGATAAAACAAGTTGAACCAAATTCATTTCCTCCTGCCCCTTCGTTTCTTCAGCTGCTCAGATTTGTGAGAAGCATTGTTCAGTGTCCCTGACGACATCAGGGCACTATTTTGGCATGCTGCGCTATTTTGTATCCTTGTATAAGTATGGATTTTGGGATTGTGTCAATAATGATAAATCTTAAATTCACTTTCTCGGCCTGGGTGCCCCATCTCCTACTTCTTCCTTAACAGAAGGCATTGAACAAAGTATTTAGACCAAACAAATCCACTTAAAAACAACCCACTGAAAATGCAAGGATAATGAAAATAAAAAGCTGGACCACAGGGAAAGATTCAAATAATCACACACCTTAAATAGCAGAAGTCTGTGAATTCATGCTGGCAGGCCTAAGTAGGTCATCTAATCGGTTGTTTACTGTGCTGTTGGATATGAAGCATGATAAAGTAAGCAGGGAAGAAACCGTGTGAACTCCATCTCCATAACAACAGAGAAGAGAACAATTACAAGAGACCCTGGCCAGCCACCTCCACAAAAGCAGTTTTAACCTCAGAGCAATCAGGAGTGACATAGCAAACTACTGCTGATGTCTGAACAACACAGGGCATTGAGCCAGATGAAAACTTTTCCTTTTCAGAGAACTGAAGACTTTGATCCATGGACAAATTTGCTGAACCAGCTGAAACCTTGAAGGAACCAAGCTAACTAATACAAGAATAATGTAAGACAGTAGAATGAGAATTTTAAAAGTGATTTAATTGCGGTATATACTATATTAAAAATGAGACAAGATATACTGGTAAATATTAAGAGATTGGTGCATTGTCAAGATCTGTATTATCAAGGATACATTTTGTCTTAGACCCAGTACTATAAATGGTAACTTGATATTAAGGTCTATATAATACTTTGAAATTAGCTTTTGTTCCTTTTCTTTATCTTACTGAAAATATAAAAATATTTGAACTGAATTAAACCTTTAACTCTAGGCTGGGCGCGGTGGCTCACACCTGTAATCCTAGCATTCTGGGAGGCCAAGGTTGGAGCAGGAGGATTGCTTGAGGTCAGAAGTTTGAGACCAGCTTGAGCAAGAGCGAGACCCCATCTCTACTGAAAAATAGGGAAAAAAAAATAAATTAGCAGGGCATGGTAGTAAATGCCTGTAATCCCAGCAACTCGAGAGGCTGAGGAAGGAGGATTGCTTGAGCCCAGGAGTTTGAGGTTGCTGAGATGATGCCATAACACTCCTGACAGAGTGAGACTCTGTCTCAAAAAAAAACCCAAAAAAACCTTTAACTCCATTTTTTCAAGTCATGATTATTTTCTCTAGATAGTTTCAATAGTTCTCTTCAACAAACTTTGCAAATCAATCTAGATCATTGTTCTGTATTTATTTTTTTAAATGCACAGAGAAACTTGTTTGGGCAATTTGTTTATAGAGATTTTTGCCAGAGGATTAAAAATTATGTATTTTTTGCATGAAGTCACCCATTGTGTCCAACTAATCTGCTTTTTAGAAAGTATGACCCTGGGACATTTGAATTTTGTCATTCATTTTAAATTTCTGTACATTTCCAGAGAACTTGGGAATTCTCTGAGAAATTTTGAGTCTGGATTTTTTGTCCCAATAAAAAATATACTTGGAAGAATCTCTAGTAGCAAATCCAATGTATTTAATGTCAATAATTATATCTCAGCCACTAATAAATTCTTCTCAAAAAACTTCTGAGAATCACCTTCTCTCCTTCCCTCCAACCCCAGTCCTTTATTCTTTGAACTTCTTTAGGCAGGAAAGTCCCATTGTATTGAGCAGCAGGACTGGACATCTCCAACTCCTGCCAATTTCTACAGACTATCAATAAAACAGTTTGCAAAGGAGTGGAAAATCGTCATTCAAGAAAACTTTTCTGGCTTGGATGGACATAGCCAAAGAGGATTTGGATGTTTGTTTCTGCAACTCAAAATTTATGCCAGGAAGGCATTCAACAAATCTATATGTAAATTCATTCTAAACACTTAATGAATTTATTCCCAACATCTGGAACACTATTCATTTCATTTTATTCTTTGCAACATATCTAATTAAATTAAGAAATCATAATTTAGGGCAGCCTGTTGTGAAGAGATTTGATGTAATGTAATCAGTCTTTAGAAGAGGCCTGTTCCTGGTCACCTTTATTGTCCTTTCAAGAACATCAAGGCATTACCTTGAGTGGTTAAGAGCACAGCTGGTGATGCTGGATTGGAAGCCCAGCCCACGTCCCTACCGCCATCACTAGCTAGGTATGAATTTGGTGAATTGCTGAAACTTCCTAATTATTGGCTTCCCTATCTTTAAAAGGGGGTCATAACAATAGTAATTACCTCACCAGGCATTACTGCAGATCTGATGAATCCACGTGAGCAATGCCCTTTGCCCTGTGCCTGACGAAGTATATGGTCAACAAATGAGTGCTTTTTATCACGTTTGAAAAGGAAGCAGTATAATACTTTTACTCTGCAGTGCTCTGTTAACAAAATGTAACTGTAAACCTAAAGTTGAATGGAAATGCTCCTATCCATGAAGACTTTTGATATTAGAAGATAAAACTGATTCTATTTCCCTGCATAAAACCCTTCAATGATTCCCATAACCTTGCCCAAAATGTGCAAGCCTCTTGTTACAATACATAAATTCTCTCATCTTCCCCCTCCCCCCCACCCCCGTCCCCGGTCCATATTTCTCCAGCTTTATCTACTATGACTCCTGGCTTGAATAGATGCATCAGTCATATGACACTACTCACAGCACCCCCTCCCCCAAATATGCCATGCTGCCCACGCGGTCCATGCCCCTGGGCCTTTGTCCAAGCTGTTCCCTCTGTCTGGGAGGCTCTCTCTGCCTTCCTTTACCTTCTGCCAAACTTGCACTCTTCCTTCATGACCCAGCTCGAGCATCTTTTTCTCTAGGTAGTCTTTGCAGATGCTTCCCATTCCCTGAAAAGTAATCACTCTTTCCTTTGTACTCGATTCAATAATCATACAAGAAATTACACATCTACTTCCATTAAGGTATGTGCTTATTGACAACAGGCATGGACTGTGCCCTGTTGGTTATTTCCCTAGCATAGAACACTCTGCTTGACTCATGGATCTGTTTAATGATATTTGTTTTAATGAATGAATTTATGACCAAATGTATTCATTGACATTTTCTACCAGTTCTCACTTCCATCAATCCACCTTGATCCAAACCATCATTGCCTTCTAGCTGGTTTCGTGCATCCACCTGACCTTCCACAGTTTAGTCCTAACAAAGCAGTCAGACTGATACTTGATATCCTCCAATGAGATATCCTCCGATATTCTCAACACTTTCACAGCAAAGCCTAAAATCATTATAGTGCCCTCAAGGCATAAGTGATCAGGACCCCATTGTCTCATGAATCTCATTCCCTCCAGTTCTCCTCCTCTGCCACATCATTCCATCCATACTGGCCTCCTTTTAAGTCCTTGAACATGCCAAGCAGCACTTGCCTCATGGCCTTTGCACTTACAGTTCTCACTTCCTGGCAAGCTCTTCACTTGCACATCTGCACATCAACCTCCTCACTTCATTTTGGTCTCTGCTCCAATGTAAATTTATTATAGATCCCTCTCTGGTCATTCCATATAAAATAACCCCACAAACAACAACCATGCCCTAGCTATCCCCAACCCCTTTATCCTTTATTTTTTCTCTAATGCTCATATCCATCCATATTACTTATTTATATGTATCTATTTGCTTGTTACTTGTCTTTCTTACTGGTACATAAGAATTTGATAAGTATGTGTTGAATAAATTAATATTACATATAACATTATTCCATTATAGGATAATATTCTCTTCTTCTTAATTAACAATTTTGATTTACCTTCTGCCATCCTTATTACTTTTCCTTTTTTCATTAACAGGGAAAACTTGGAGTGAGACAAAATTGAGAAATGTATGAAAATTGAAGAGCCATACTTACGTTATTCTGTTGATAGCATAAAAGCAGGGGGCCTTAGGAAACATTGTAAAGCGGACAATCGGCCTTTGAGTCTCAGTTTTTTATTCCTATATACATCACTTCCCCTACTCATACCATATGCCTTTTTCATTTTAAGAGGTCAGTACTTTGTATTCTTTCTCTTTAATTTGGTATTCTTAGTGAACCCCATTCTAATTACTGGCCTTTCCTTTTATATTAGACACTTGAAGAAAGACTTCTCACTTTCTTCTTACTATAGAAATTTCTCTTAGGAAGAATCAAAACCTCATGCGTGCCAAATCCTGAGAGGATTTGAATTTTGCCAGAGATTAAAGCCTTAAAATAGAAAACTGAAATTCTGCTGTGGATTATGAAACACCAACAGGAATGAGCAGGAGCTAAAATTTTTTAGCTTGGCTTGTTTTTTAGTTAGGCTTGTTAACCCTGAAATCATGCTTCTAGGAGATCCGCTCCCCAGTGCTAGGTACTAGGCAAAACAGAAAACTAATCTCAACAGTTGAGACCTAGCTTTTCTTAAATACCTAGAAGTGTCAAGCATACAGTGGGTACTATGTAGACACATATTATTTCTTTACTTTAGGGAAAAGATTTTTATGACTCAGAGGAAATTAAACTTTAGAGAAAAATTTTATATGATTTCTATAATTATGATTTTAAATAGCTTCCCTGCTATTTTTCCCATCATTTTCATTGTCTTTCCCTTGTCCAGAATTCCTAGCAATTTTCTATGTATGTAGACCATAATAAAATGTTACCCTTCCATAAGGCATTTTTGTTTCTTGAGACAGAATCTCACTGTGTTGTGCAGGCTAGAGTGCAGTGGCATCATCGCAGCTCACTGCAACCTCTAACTCCTGGGCTCAGGCAATCCTCCTGCCTCAGCCTCCCAAGTAGCTGGGACTACAGGCATGTGCCACCACACCCAGCTAATTTTTCTATTTTTTTGTAGAGACAGGGTCTGTCCCTTGCTCAGGCTCATCTCAAACTCCTGACCTCAAGCAATCCTTTTGCCTCAGCCTCCCAGAGGATCCAAGGATTACAGGCATGAGCCACGGTGCCCAGCCTTCATAAGGCAATTTTGTAGAATTTTTGAAAGTACTTTCACATAGTAACCTCAAGTTTCTCTTGGCCCTCAGCTAGGGGAGTTGAGTGATTTGTCCAAGGTCACAGAGCTGGTTAGTAGCAAAAGATGGATGACTCATACCTGAGGACATGCAGGAGGGCTCTTGGTGCTGTATCTATCATCTTCATATGCAAAGGTACTGTTACTGACTTAGCAGCAGCAGGATTCACATTTTAAGTTGCTTTTTCAATAACAATGATGGCTTTGCTTTGATCCACCCACAAATCCCTAGCTTCAATATGACCTGCAGAATAAAGTTTTCTTTTTTAAAAAAAAATGCAATTAATTATGGAAGATCAGCAATTACATAAGATCCTGAAGTGGCCAAGTGTTTTGACCCTGTACAATAAGATGCTCTAACCAACTAGTATAAACAGAAACCTGGCATGCAGGACAGCCATCTACAGAGCACTGGGAAATTGGTTTCAGGAATACCTATCCAATTAGAAGGGCTTGACCAACAGTCTTAACAGGTGTTTGGTTTTAGTTTTGATAGTCCTGGTTGTTTGTTGCTAATGTTTTTAATGTTTTACTGTATTTTTATTACACATAGGCTTCTAGAGGAAGGGCAAAGATTTTCTTAAAACAATTAATAAATAATGAAATTGTCTTATAAATATTTAATGATGACTGAATCTGATTAAGTCAAAATTATATTTATGTACTGTATGTTTTTAAAATAATCATAAACAATCATTTTATTATTTTCAAACCCTAATCTAGTAAGGCCTCCAAGAAAATAGTTGAATGCTAAGGAAATAGGGTAACTGAGTCAGAAAAGCTAAATCAGTGTTTAAAGATTCCTGATTAAATCACTGAACAAGCCAGAGATGAAATGTCTTTTTCCTTTTCAAATCCTTTCTTTATACTTGCTCTTCGTTAACCTGGGGCACTGGTGTCAAACTAACCATTGTGGATTATGAGTGCTATGGTCAGGTTGAATTAAATTCCCATTAGGCCTTCATTTGGAGATTTGTATCGTATGTCCTCAGTTCTCTGCAGTTGTTCTTAAACATGCTCTTCTGTAATTTGAGGAGGTAGGAATCAATGGTCCAAAACATGTCTTTATTTTAGGCAGTGAACTATACATAAGACATATTGTGTTCTCAAGAAGTACATTATAACGAAAATATAATTCTCCTGTTTGTTCAGTAACATCATAATAAATTCTCAAAATGCAAGGATCACACAGAATATTTGGAGGAGTATATTAATACCAATACTTAATAAATAGCCACATGCTTTTCTGTAACTACTCTACTTTATCCCCTTTACATTAATAAATCAGAAGAAGGTAAACATGCTATAGATGCAATAATTTCTTGATGCTTGGCAAGAGATAATTTCAAAATAAGCCATTCTGTTCTTTTCTTACTCCTATGGCACTTAATTTATTTATTTTTTGTTTTTTTGTTTGTTTGTTTATTTTATTTTATTTTTATTTATTTTTTTATTTCAGCATATTATGGGTTATGTACAAATATTACGGTTATGTATATTGCCCATGCCCCCCTCCCCCCTCGAGGC
>VBSM01003176.1:28265210-28285124 GCA_008086735.1 Cheirogaleus medius
TTCTGTTTATATGGTGAATTACATTTATAGATTTGCGTATGTTGAACTATCCCTTCATCCCTGGGATGAAGCCGACTTGGTTGTGATGGATTATTTTCTTGACAAGCATATGGTACTTAATTTATATATCAACTGTCATATGCATTGGAACCTCTTTAGATGATATTGTGGAGGTAATTTGGCATTGAATGAAACAGTGTTTTACAAAGTGTGTTCCATGGAACAAGAGCATCAAAGTCAGCTGGAGTGGTTATTAAAGTGCATATTTCTGAGTCCCAGCCTAAGCTTCCTGGGTTAGATTTTTCAAGGCTAGAACCCAGCAACCTGCATTTTTAATAGGCTCCAGAGTGATTCACATGCTAGGGAATTACTGACTGACATGCTGGAGAAAAATTTATAACTCTCATCCAGTTCACTGCCCTAGAGAGAGTAAAAAAGGAAAAGATTAGATTAAAAGAAACTTCTCAAGCTATTGGCAAAAGCATTAGATGAGCAGTGGCCAGTGTAGCAAGAGCCTAAACCATGTAATCACAGTACAAATATAAAGTAAAAAAACCCTTTCTATAAAGTATTGTTAAAAACTTATGCCTCCTGATATACAATACTTTGGTAACAAGGAAAAAAAATGAAAATGGTAAAGTTAGTAAAGAAAAAAAGCAATTGATCATTGATCACACACACCAGAGATCACTTCCTTACACAGTTTCATAAGTTTTCCTTTGTGTGGAGGATGAGTCCACATGAATGTCTTTTAATCATTGTCAATTTTTAAAATTTGCTTTCTGAATTTTTAACTGAAAATACTCGCTGTGAAAATAATTAATGTTTAATTGGGAAAATTCACCATATTACATATTCAGTTAATATAACATGAAAACTTAATCTGAGTTAAGATACATATAAATACTGTGCACAAACAAAAACAAACAAACCAAAGCTAATGAAAAAGAGAGAAAAGGAGATTGAAAGAGGTATAGATGAAAACAGATGAGTAACTTTTCTAGGAAACATATACTTCACATCGACCTGGCAAAAGGTTTCATTGAAATGTTATCCAAGAATAAACAATCCTCTTGAAATATTTTCCACAATGGAATTACACAAAAGAAAAAGTATGTGTGTGCACACTGGAGCGGCAGTGGCCAGAGGACTTCTAAGAAAATGAAATACTTTGCTAGCTGTAACCACTGACTAAAATAAAATCTTGGTACTTATGGGTTTCACATTCATGGTTTGGACTATTGTAGAGTGGTCCAGGTTCCTGGCACGCAGTAATCTGTAATTTCTATGAGGCAAGTTTCAATTAAACGTATTGAAAGGCCAAGGTGCCAGAGTCCCCCAGTCTGTCTGAGCACTGGAGCAGCCACCCTGCAATGGCCATGTGATGGTTGTTACACATGTATCATAGTGCTCACACAGTGATACGAACTGCACTACCTCCCCTAACGTCTGAAAGCTAGCTTTTAGAGCTGATGATAGAAGTAAAAAAAAATTCAAAAAGTCAAGGAAACAGTTGGTTCTTTGTGCAAAAGCAGAATTTTAAAATTAAAGAATGGCATGTCAGTTTATGTACCGTACAGAAGAGCATAGCATTCCGGTTAAGCATATGAACTCTGGAGCCAGAATCCTTGGTTTTAATCACACTGATTTCTGATAAATTCCCAGCAGTATTTGCCTCAATTCTTTCATCTGTAAAATGAGGATAATGATAGTGTATTTCTCAAAAGCTTATTATGAGGATTTAAGTGAGTTAATATTTATAAAGGTGTTATTACAGTACCAGGCACATGGTGTTATATCAGTGTTTATTCAAATAAATTCAGATAGAAGTTAGTATGAATGTTTCAGGACATGTTCCAGGATATGTTCCAGCCCAGGACAACGATAACTTATCAAGTAAGAGAGAAAGTCTTATCAACAGTTGAAAAGACAATTTGCATAGGAGGCCTGTGTACCTTGATGGAAATATGACTTCCAAAAACCCAGGAGTGAATAGACAATATTGTTACTGTGATTCTGGGAGATTTTTCAGGAAGCACCCTCTCTGAAGAACAAACATACATTGTATTTTATATTAAGCTGATAAAGACAGTCAATGATGTCAATGGGGAAAAGCTTTATGTGCCAACAGAATATGAAAAGAACTTCATGTTAATACTCAAACGATAAAAAGTGCATATATCCGTCTTGAGGATGCATAGATGATTTATTTTCCTGAAGCAACATTATCTATGAGATAGACATATTGTCTTGATCTTCCTCTTTTTGCTTTGTCAAGGGTATTCCTTGGCACTTGACAAATACATGAATGTAACCATAATCATAACTTGACTGTATATCGTCCATTTCTTCAGGAAGCTGTATAAGCATAAAGCATACATTCCCATCCTCTGTCCTGCCAGCAAGTCAGTGAAGCTGGCCTTCAAATAGGACTCTGGTGCATTCCAATTTACAGGCAAACATTACTTATTGTTGAGAATGCTCTCTGAAGATGAAGAATGCTGATCCTTTGCTATTAGTGAGAATAAAGCAGATTTCAAAGAATGGTGATATCACCCAGCAAAACTGCTATCATTAGACTGAAATAAATGGGAGCAATTCAATTAAACTCACAGTCTGAAAGGTAATTTAAAGGCCTCTTTCTCCAGATTGGTGTGTATAAATGCTCAATTTTCATTCTTAACTTTGCAAGGATTAGTAACTTCAATATATTATAGAGGTGGCAGCTAAATACTTCATTTGTTCAGGGCAGAATCTTGCTACAGCTCTACACTCATAAACCACTGCACCTCCATGTCCAATTGCAATTTCTCTCTCTTAAGCAATTCACCTTAAGATAATTATTTATCTGCAGTTGTGTTTAAATCCCAGTTTTAACAGGTCCATGTGGCTTGTTCTAAAAAGAAATGTAACTTCAGATATAAATGATACATGGTGGCTGATCTCATTTATCTTCATCATCACGGTATCTCACTGCTCTTTACAAGGAAAACTAAATGTCGTGTGAGATCAGTCACCCTAGATTTCCCTCAGCAGACAAGGGGTCCATGTTGTGGCTGCTCCTTCTCTTCTCTGGGACTGAAATACTTTTAGGAGAATATTCTGAGTGACATACAGTTGGGAAATAATTCAAGCTGTAATCTCTGGCTAAATTCTTGTTATCATCTGTATGCAGGAGCAGGGCCCAATTGATGTCATGTCACCCGGCTGTCGGCCACCTACCTGGCTCCACTACTGCTGCCTGAAAGACCAAAATGGCAGTTAAGGTCATCCTATCTTTCAACGTTTACATAAAATTAAAAGTGAAATTGAATTTCTTCCCTCTGTTCCTGAGAATTTCTGGGGCCTATATCTTTCTCAGGAAGATTTAATTCTGTAAGAATTTTCTCAGTTTTCTATAGATTTTAAGACATATCTTGTAGCCATTTTCTTCCTTCTGCTCTGTGAAGGTGCAGATAGGAAACCGAGGCCCTTTCTCTGATTTTAGCCCAACAGTTTCACACAAAGTAATCGTGTCTAGCACTAAAGGCTTGGAGCAACAGGATTTTTTGTTTTATTTAATTTGGCATTTTTACATTTTAATACAGACAATCAGACACTGCCCAGCCTCCTCTGTTTTAGAAGGCTCTCTCACCTCTCAGGCCCCCTTTATTTAGTATGCACAGCATTTAACTCACCATCTCCTACTCAGTCCCGGACCTGACACTAGATGTCTGAAAATCCTGCTAAAACCAGGGTCCTCTGCTTCAAGTCTCATTTATCAGTAGCACGAAACAACTAATGGACGGTTTAAAGGTTTAGACTTTTCTTTTTCCCATACTAATCTCTGTATATGTTTCCCTGACCATCCTTCCTCTCCTATATATATATCCAAACTGAGAGATTTACATCAGGAATAGTAAATCATGCCCTTTAGGGCCATTTGGACTAAAAAGTGCTTTGAATATTTTAACTTAACTGTCAAGTCTGTAAAAAGAAATTTGAGGTGGTCCAATACGAATTGAGTCAAACAGCTGACTGGATCTTCTTTCCTTCCATAACCACTAAAACCAGTTTACAAAAAAAAAAAAATCCAATTTGCAAAAGAGGAGGAAATCTGGGTCAGATGAATTTATATCTATAATTTTAAAACTTCCAGGTCCCTTCAAGAGTATTATTGTTTATGTATTTCTCTAAATACATAGAGCCCAGAATTTAGTTATTGTTTAATATATCTTTGTGAACCGAACTTCAGTCTCTGCTCAAATAGGTAAAATAGAAGCTGCATTGTTTGCAAATATAATCAAGTATTCAAGATGGCAGATAAATTAAATGTTTTATACCCTATCTTTGTTCAGGCTGTGGCTAATAAAATGGGATCATAAAAACATTGGCAAAAATATTATTTCTCTAGTTCTGCTCCTATTTCCTTGATAAAAAATTCAGGGCTCACAATTTTATCCTAAATAATTCTAGAAGTCAAGTCTCACCTTTGTTCTCAATAACTATCAGACAGGGGCCATTTTCCCCCTCTCATGCTCAGACCCTGCTCCGTGGAACAATGTCTGGGCTGAGGAGCCTGATTGCTCGAACCAAAGGTACCATGATTGTGTTGGGATCCTTGCTCTGCTCCATCATCTCTCCATTCCAAATGCAGATAAGTGAGGCTTCCTGTTCAGACATCTGTCATGTGTCCTGAGATGTACTCTTTGCATCTATAGTAAACTTTTATGACATGATTGACAAGTCAGGTTTATTGCCTGATGCATTTTCTATCTTGCTGTGATTTTAGTAAAGCAGCTCTTCTTTTTTTATACTCACCTGTAATCTCCTCTCTCTGAAATGTATAGTAAATTAGATGGAGATGCAGGTGTAGGTGCTGCTCTCACCTCCACCTGGCCCACTGCTTCTCCTCCTCCTTATTTACGAAAGTCCTGTGCAGAAGTTCCCAGAGATACTTCCCACAGGACTTTAAATATGTCCAAATCTTGAATTAGTACAGCAAGGCTCAAGTTGTGAGCCCAACTTCAATAGATTTACCAATAGGTGCATAGGAGAGAGCAGACTGGAAGCTGGAGACACATTTTTCACTTGTTTTTAAGTCCCCAAATTTCTAGTTCCTGGAAAGAAGAAAACTTGACCGACCTTCCTTCCTTCCTTCCTTCCTTCCTTCCTTCCTTCCTCTCCCCTTCCTTTATTATTTTCTCTTGATTGCTTATGCTTTAGGGTACTGGCTTTTACATGCTGCCTCCAAAAGGTGGAGATAGGTCCAAAATAAACCAGATCAGGAAAAAAGTCACTAATTCAGGATTAAAACTCTGGACTTGAGAAACACAGAGGGTCTTCAGAAACAACTTTCCTATCCTTTCAGTTATGATTAACAGCTTCACAGTAGAGCCATCCAATAAGAAATCCTTATGTTTAAAGCCATGTGTTAGTGATCAATGACATCACTATTTTTGTAATTTTCACATTAGAATCCCCTGTCTCATTCAAACGTAATTGAAGGATAAATAAATAAATAAATACAACATCTGTGTAGAATATTTTTAACCCCTTAAAATTACTCCAGAAATACAAGATGGCATTTTACTCATGCTATTGCTTGGATGATAAGCCAGAGAGTCTAATTGTCTTCCTCCTCACTCCTTTGCCTCTGACAGCAGGACTAAAATCCTCTGAGAACAGTAAGCATCTGGCATGCTGCCCTCCTTAAGGTTAGAGTGGATTAACTGTCAGGTGCTGGCAGATGGAGCTTGAAGATGCTAGCTAAGATTTTTGGACAAATGAAAAAGTAATCTAATGTACATTTTTCTCATATTTTTTGTACAAATTTATGGGCTATAAGTGTAATTTTGTTACATGGGTAGATTGTGTACTGGTAGAGTCAGGCCTTTTAAGGTATTCATTACCCAAATAATGTCCTATATTACCCATTAAGTAATTTTTCATCATCGCCCCCTTCCGAGTCTCAGTTGTCTATCATTCCACACTTTATGTCCATGTATACACATTATTTAGCTCCCACTTAGAAGTGAGAATATGTAATATTTGACTTTCTGTGACCGATTTGTTTCACTTAAGATAATTGCCTCCAGTTCCATCCATGTTGCTGCAAAAAACAGGATTTCGTTTTTTTTGTGGCAGAATAGTATTCCATTGTATACATATACCACATTTTCTTTATCTCCACCATCTGTTGATGGACACTTAGGTTGATCCCATAACTTTACTATTTTGAATAGTGTTGCAATAAACATAATGGGTACAGGTATCTTTTTGATATAATAATTTTTTTTCCTTTGGGTAGATACTCAGTAATGGGATTGCTGGCTCAAATGGTGGTTCTTTCTTTATTTCTTAAAGAAATCTCCATACTGTTTTCCAAAGAGGTTGTACTAATTCACATTCCCACCAACAGTGTATAGGCAGTCTTTTTTCTCCACATCCTCACCAACATCTCTTATTTTCTGTCTTTTTAGTAATAGCCATTCTGGTTGGTGTAAGATGACATCTCATTGTGGTTTTGATTTGCATTTCTCTGATGGTTAGTAATGTTGAACATTTTTTCATATGTCTGTTGGCCATTTGTATGTCTTCTTTTGAAAAATGTCTATGCATGTCCTTTGCCCACTTTTTAATGGGGTTATTTGGGTTTTATTGTTGTTGAGTTGTTGGAGTTCCTTGTAAATTCTATTAGTCCCCTATCAGATACATAGCAAATATTTTCTCCCATTTTTCAGGTTGTCGGTTCACTCTGTTGATTATTATTATTTTATTATTATATATTTTTTGCTGTACAAATGCCTTTTAGTTTAAGTAAGTCCCATTTGTCTATACTTGTTTTTATTGCCTATACTTTTAAGGCCTTAGTCATGAATTCTTTGTCTAGACTAATATCCAGGAGAGTTTTCCCTAGGTTTTTTCCTAGAATTTCTATACTTTCAGGTCTTACATGTAAGTTTTTGATCCATCTTGAGTTGATTTTTTTATATGGTGAGAGATAGAGATCCTGTTTCATTCTTCTGCATATGACAATCCAATTTACCAAGCACCATTTGTTGAATAGGGTGTCCTTTTCCTAGTTTATGTTCTGGTCAACTTTGTCAAAGATCAGTTGGCTGTATATATGTGGCTTTATTTCTTGGTTTCTATTCCAATGATCTATATGTCTATTTTTATACCTGTACCATGCTGTTTTGGTTAGTATCGCTTTATAATTTGAAGTCAGGTTATGTGATACCTCCAGCTTTGTTGTTTTGGCTTAGGATTGCTTTGACTATTCAGGTTCTTTTTTGGTTCCATATGAATTTTAGGATTGTTTTTTCAGATGTTTTAAATTACTTTCTTTAATTCTTTTTGGCTTTACCCCCAATCATATGTCTCTTTTGATCTACTTTACAGAGAGTTTTTCATCCTAAAGTCTTTTGATCAACTGTCAACAAGCCCCTGTCAAATGAACCCATAGACTAAGCCTTGATTACCTTTAGCATCATAGGCTAAAATAAAATGGCAGGTAGAGGAAGTTGCCTAGAACCAGTTTTCAAACTGCTTCATACAACTTCAGCATCATTGCACAACTGTTTAAATCATTTGAAGTTATAAACGAAGTTACCTGTGTGTTGCTGTATTGTATCTACATTTCTTCTTTATTGTCAATGTGCATTGTAGATGTTTTAAAATAACTACAATTTAGAATCATCAAAATGTTCATAATTTTATTTCTTTTTTTATTTTGTCTGTTGACCAGTGTGGTCTCTGAACATTTACAATATTCTTGCTTTTCTTTTTAGAGTCCTAAGAAACTACAATAGAGTCTATGTCTATACACACCAAAGTAAGTGATAGATTAAAAGACAAATATTATCAGATGTTTGAACAGCTTGTTTACCTGTGCCAAAATGAACTGATTAAATGGTCATGTTCTTTAAAAGAAAAAAAAAATAGAGAGCCAAACTAAAAACCTTAACAGAGTAATGAAACCATCCTTAATAATCAAGTGAAACTAAGGGACTAAAACTTTGCTAGAGGTCTAAGCTTCACGAGATATAGCTATAGTTAAGAATTAACCAGCTTCTGCTTCTAGCCTGCTTCCCTATACTTGCTTACTGTTTAGAGGTTTGGTCACAAGATTTATAACTTCCCTTAATTGCTTATGTAGATAACACCTCTATTAAAAAACCTAAGACTGCCTTTTATGATGTTTTCCAGAACCTGTATTCCCATGGAACCACTGGCACCGTGGAACTAACTCAATTGGTCCTATGGCCCCTGTAAGGAATTGGCTCAGTGCAAAAATGCAATTTTTACATTCCTATGATTTCACCCTTGACCCAACCAATCAACAGTACCAATTCCTCATGTCCCCTGCCCGCCAAATTTCCCTTAAAACCCCCAGCCTAGAGCTTCTCAGGGAGAGGGATTTGAGAAATTCCTCCCATCTCTGTGTTTGGCTGCCTAATGACTAATAAACTCTTTCTCTGCTGCATCCCTGCTATCTCAGTGCATTTGCTTTTCCTGTGCAGTGGGCAAAAAGAACCTTGTAGGGAAATAACAGTAATGGAGAAAGGACCCAGTTTACATTTCTTAGTATGCTATATATATACATAGGCAATGTTGAATGTGTCAAAAGATGATTTCTATGTAACATTTTAAAAATGCTAATCTAGGGATTATCTGCATATTTTATTGTTTGTATATTCAGGAGGCAAAGAATTATTTTCTCCACATTACGTGCTTTTGTCAATGTAATTAAAATTGATTTCTTCCTATTTGCCTAATGTGACTAATAATTTAAGGTAGTCCAATAATTATTTCTTCTATATGTAATTCCTGGATAACTCTGAGAAATTATTTATAAGTTGTTAATTCAAGATACTTAAATAAAATATCAAGAGTGATGTAAGTATTTCAGTTCTGGCATATATTTATATCTATATCTAGAGATAGAGATAGACACACACAGTCACATACACACATTGGCTTTTTCGGTAATCATGAGATGGGAAGTGTGTTCTGATTTAGTATGTAGGCAATAAGATGCACATAAACTTTAAAGTCCTAAGGAAATGTGAGATTTCTGTTTAATATTCATGATAATTCTTTCTTTCCTAAGCCCATTAGCTCACTTTTCCATAATGCATCAGTTCAGAGTGACATCTATAAAAGTGTTTCTTGCCAGTTTTTTCCCTCTAAAATTCTTATGCCTTATCCCATCTGGCTTTGCAAATACATAAAGTATATGTGTTGCATCACATTATTTAAAGCAGCTTCCAATGACATTCACTGACTGCAAGGGTGGCTTAACTGTTCCAACATCGGATGCAAATGGTTTCTTTAATTCTCCTTGGATCAAGCCACCCATCTTTGGGTCTGACTGTTGTTTGTCATCATCTGTGGAGCAGTCTGCTCTACTTTTCTCCCGTCTGTTCAGGCTTAGGCAAGCTTACTGTTGAGCAATTGCATTCCTTGCTATTGCCAAAACAGGTTTTATTTTATGCAATTTTACACAGCTGAACTGCTCCCCTGACAGTAGCCACCCCACTAGATCCAAGCTCATCAAACTCACTGTAATAGCAATGGAGGAGATATAGCCAAGACTCCTTTAAGTGTTGATGTCAGGAAACAAAGAAGCAAACCCTCAGAGTACATGTTTCTGTTTGTTTACCATCCAGGACTATATGACCAATTCAGAAAAAGTGGAGTACTGCATGATCCTCTATGATTTTAATTCAGTGAAATCTAAACTGCCATTAGGAAGATAATCTTAGCTCTAAATGCCATATATCTAGCCATGCTTGTGAACCATAAAGTAGTAATGTTTCTTAGGACACACAAACATCTTGATGAATATAAAATTAAGATGAGCTTGTGTCTTTTTTTTTTTCCTATGACAGAGGACAGAAGTGATTGCTCACTTTTTGCATTAAAGTTTGCATCTTTCAAAATGATTTGGTAATATCTATGCATCCAAAATTGAGGAATAAAATATTTTAGGAATTTAGCAAATGACTAGCAATTTTGAAAGAACACATTGATGTATGGATATTCTATTGTACTGATGATATTTGAATGGAGAAAGATGGGGCAATCTTGTTTTCATCTCTGTGACTGGAAAAGAGGCTCTCTATTATTCCTTTTTTTCCTTAACAAGATAATGTGAGAAGCCTAAGACACCATATAAAAATATGATATTGTTATTTGTGAAATATTCTTTTCCTTATGTCTACATCACATCTGAAAATCATGATACTGCAAATGTCATTTTATATTTTGTCTTACATTTTATACTTAAATGCTCATGTGATTTTGATTTAATAAAAACATAACTCAGAAAAATAAATCGATGACAATATACATTTTATCAAAATGAACATGTAATACTTTATATAATGCAATAACTTTCCAGTAGACCACAGAAAGACATAATATCCCCATGGGCACAGATTCATATTCTTAGGGGAAATGCTCACATAACTGGTAGGCAACACAAAGAGACATGACAAAGATACTCTTGGGGAAGAGAACATCCAGAATTGTGTGGTCTTACCCACTTTTTTTGGCCTATTTTACTGAGAGGAAGTGAGCTAAAATGGGTCTGATGTACCCAATACATTATTCATTAACAGTCAGCACTTTATCTCTATCTCTGCCAAAGCAGAACTAACCAATCTGCCTACTGTTCCTTGCCATACCTTTGTAAGGGAATAAAAGCAAAGTATTTATCAGTCCTGTAAAGAAATTATATGAAAGAGAAATAAGACATAATATAAAGTTATTAGAAGGCTGGTAATAAAATGGATTATTGACATTAAATAAAAGAAGTTTATCATGTATAAATTAATATGTAGAAGTTACGTTAGAGTAAGGAAGTGGATATCTCTATTACACTATTGGTCAATGTGGCACAGATGGCTAGTGTCCAACAAAATTTTATACTGCCCTTCCATATGGAAGATTTAATGCTGTGAGCTATTGATTCACCAAGGAACTACATTTCCCGGACTCCCCTTATAGCCAAGAACCAGGTGACTAGTTCTCACCAGTAGATGTAGGCAGATATGTTTGTCAGGTTCATCCTTCAATTTAAAAAAAAAAAAAATTCTCCATCAGCTCTTTCTCTTTGACCTACAAGCTCCCAGGAGATGTTAAAACCACAAGAAGGCAGGCACCTGAGTCCTCTCTATTTGGGACTATGTGGAAGAGACTTTCTGCTCACCAGGAACACTCATATAGAATTATTAAGATTGGGAGAAATAAACTTTTATTACATTAAAATGCTGAATTTAGGGTTTAATGGTTACATCAACTAGCATTATCCTACCTTACATGGTCAGATATTAGTCCATCAGCACATAAAGATAAGTCAGTAGAAAGAAGTCAACATCTCAATAATTCTACCCTACAAAGACATCGGTGTAAGGAACACATAATAAACAGAAGATAAACTATCTTACTTTGAGAAACATGTAATTAAATAGAGAAGCAATAAAGGTAAAAGTGCAGTTAATATATATGTCATCACATGAGGAAAGTGCTAAAGACACATGACATTTAAATGTGAATTCATGAAAACCTTTGACTTTTTTGAAAATAGATTCTTAACTCATGCTTTATATGGTGTGAAGCATTATAATCTTGGACTTGATGTCCAGTTGCCTGATCTGGGCTTACACCAGATACTACACGCTGTCCTAAGGATCACTAATGGAAGAAGCTGGATTCTTATTACGTGAATCAGCCTTCCCAGCTAGTGGAACATTGAATTTGCCCTGGGTACTATGAGCCCACAAAGTGTCCTCCAGCCCACAAAGTGTCATTAATTTAGCCACTTTGTCACAATCTGGCTTTCCATCCCCAAAAAAGATTATTTTGGTTATTTAACCACACCAACATACAGAACACTGGTCTCTTTGTCATTCTCTGAATATCACCATCCTGCTTTTCTCACATTTTCTGCAGACATTATTGCAGGAAAAGTCACCTACAATCTCCAGTATCTAGAGCAAAATCTTTACTAAAGAATCTAATAAAGAACAATTGGAAAGACAAGAGTAAAATTGATGCATAAAAGAACATTACTTATGTGTTTTAAATTATGAAGACTAAGCATCTAATTATATATATAATTATTACTGGTCATTTATATATTTATAACCAGTAATAATGACTGTCTTCCTTGCAGGATCTCTCTTTGGTTCCTCAGGTTTCAATTTTTTTTTTCTTGTAAATATCCTGGGAAACAATTCAGCTCAGGTCTCCTTTAACCTATCAATGTATAATTCCACAGAGGCTTCATCCTTTCATACAGGCCCCAAATCCCTCCCACAAGGCCTTTGAGGGCCCAAAACATGCTCAGGGCTCCCTGGGGTTAGTCTGGCAAAGAAGAGAGAGAAGCTATTTGAAATGTAAGAGGCGAAGTGGAAGCAATGCTTTACATAGTGAAAAAGAGGGCCCTCACCCCATCCTCCCTACCCTGCTCTGCTCTTTGATCACATTTTATCATAACACAACATGCTATTTTATTGTCTCTTGCCCGGCTGGAAGGTTAACATTATAAGGGGAAACATCTTACTGATATATCCTAGGTCTAAAGTGTGCAGACTTCGCTTAGCACATAGTAGGACTCAATAAATATTTTCTGAAAGAATAAATGGATAAATGTCAAAGCAAGCACCATTTACCTCACCACAATTTCAAGAATGGGCCAATTGTATTCCCAAGGGCTAGATCAATTCTAGTCTTACCAAGACTAATGTGGTAAGATATTTATTGGTATCTCTTTGGGTCCCTCCCCCACTTCTTATTCAAGACAAAAGGAAAACTTTGTCATTCTTGCTTTATGGAACTTGGCTCATGAGAAGGCAACAAAAGCCTGTAGTCAACAGCTTGGCTTGTCATTTGAAAATACATCAGGGCCATTGAAGCGAGTAGGCCAGGTGCCTTGGAGGTGAAGGTCAGAGGGAGCACAGCCTTGAGAGGCCACATGGTGGAGCAAAGCCAAGAGTCCTCAGAGTGAGAAGTGGACTGACGTCTGCAGGTCCCATAATGAGCAATGATAGAGGACATCTAAACAGTGGCTTGGCAGCTCTTAAAACACTGAAACACTGACAAAGCATAAAAAGGTAGAAACAAAGTGGCTGAGTTTGATTTTCCCCTTTAGTTGGATAAAGACTTAGAACTAAGCTTTTTAAATAAAATAATGTGGAATTTCTTGCATACCTGAGATTATAAGATCTAACTTCTGCTACATAACTGTTATGCCATCTTAGATCTTGAGAGCTTAAGAAATCAAGATTGATTTGGTTATTTTTGGGATTTTCAAATCATTTGTCACATATTAGAAAACATCTCATGACCCTTTGGTCTAAAAGGTCCCCTTGGGTTTGTCATGGACTAGAATCTCTGACCTAGAAGTTCTAGAACTGACTTGATCCCTCCACGGTATACAACCACAGAAAATATCTCTCGTTGGCAACCAGAAGATAAGATTAACAAGGCCATCTGCTTCTCTTTACAGTCTCTCCTCAGCCTGATACTGAAGGCTCACTAAATTGGCTTGACCGAAAGAGAGAAAATGAGAAGTACAGTAGCAGGAACTGAGAGGAGTAAATAAGGCTCAATGGTAATGTTTAAACATATAATCAAGTATTTAACTTAATGCCAAATAAAATTAAAAGGTTTAAAAGGGGATGCCGATATATTTAAAGTGGGAGGAAGATCTTTAATATGTATTCAGACTGTTTCAGGGAAATGGGCAGGCTGTTGGACTGGTGAGGAAGATTGTACATAAGTCCTGACACCAAAGGTTAATGTTTGCAAACTATAGTAGGAGATGTATATGTGTGTATGTATGTGTGTGTGTATATATATATATATATATATATAGAGAGAGAGAGAGAGAGAGAGAGAGAAGACACTGAGAGAAGGACAGAGAGAGGAAGGAAGGAATAGAGGGAGGGAGGGAGAGGGAGGGAAGGGAAAGAGAAAGTGTTAAAGGAAGAGATTGAATTTTATGCCTGATTTTCCAAGTAGAAGAAAAAACGTAAGTCCACAATTACTGGACCTGAAAAACACTTGAAAGAATGTTCTTTCTGAGACAGGAAGGATAACCAAATGTGAAGTTTTCAGAGAAGAATAAATTAATGAAATTAGAAATAACAACTACCCACTCATTAGGAAATTCATGAAGTCAAAGAGGATTAGAGAAGAATTGTGGGAGAGAGATTAGACCTACATTGACCTGCCAGGTGTTCATCCTTATAGATTTCACTCCCCATATGCTCAGGGCCAGGGGAAAGGTGGGTAGAGGGGCAGGGCTGGGACTCACTCAGATTCTTCTAAAAGACTGAATCTTAGTCAAAAAGAACTTTCTTCTTTGCTAAAATATCCTCTCATTAGTAAAGTGTTCCTAATTTCTCCATATTTCTCCATGTGCTCTCTCCTTTTGCACACTTTGGGTTCCTTTGTCATCCACAAAAATCTCGCCCAGCAGTGAGAGCTTGAGGACAGGGGCCATGTCTTGTTCTGCTCTGTATCCCCAACAGTTGTTTACTCATAAAATATTTACAGAGCACCCACTATGTGCCAGAACCTATGCTAGGTACTGAAGAAGCAATGACAAACAATACCGACAAGATCTCTAGCCTCCTGGAAATTAAATTCTACAAAGAATAAAGAAAAATAAAGAAAAACATTAAATTATTTCGAAGTATGATAATTTCTATATTACTAAAAAGAGACAAAAATAGAGAATAGCAGAGGAGGGCCTTCTTTAGGTAGGATAATCAAGGCAAGTCTCTCTGGGAGGGGATGATTAAGCTGAGATTTGAAGGAAAAGAAAGAACTGTCTATACAAATGGGGGTATGCATGCACGTGGGGGGGCACATCTCAGTAAAAGAAAGAGCATGTGAAAAGGCTCTGAATCAGGTAAGACTTGGTGTATTCATTTAATTAAAGGCCAGTGAATGTGAACACAGTGAGTGAGAGCATGTCATGGGTTGAAGTGGGAAGGTAGACAGTCTTGGAAACCCTGGTAAGGAGTATGGACTTTATTCAAAATACAGTAGAAGAACATTGCAATGTTATAAGCAAGAAAGTGATGTTGGTCAATTTGGATTTTGAGAAGAGCACTTTTGTGTGAGGAATAGATTTGTAAGGGGGACAGATTTTGGAAGTTGTTTAAATAGTCCCAATGAGAGTTGAAGACTTGGACCAAGATGAAGGCAACAGAGATGGAGAGATGACAGATCCAAGATGCATTTTAATGATTAACTTCGCAGAATACACTGAATGCCTGAGTGTATGTATTGACAGAGAGTAAGGAATGCAGCATGAATCTCAGGCTTAAGAAACTGTTGAGAATACATAGATGGGAAGATGCATTATGGTGGTGGGAGGAAGATGTAGATACAGGTTGGGGAGGGTAGAGTGGGAAGAAAAGTGCCACTGCAGAGATTTGACAAGTGCATGAGACATCCGAGAGAAAATGTCAAGTAAAGAGTTGCAGAGGCTAGTCTGGAGCAGAAAAGAGATTTAGGCTGGGTGGAACATTTGGGGTCCCCAACATAATAAATAATTGAATGTATAGCAATTACTCAGGGATAGAACATTTGAAAATAATTCAGTACCTTTCTGGGTGCTTAGTGTACATTTGTAAAATGGGGACCAGAATCTGAACCTTATTGCCAGTGCCTGTAAGTAGGTCCCTGCTTCTACATCCAGCCTTCTGCAACCACCCCCTACCCAACCTTTTCCATGCCAGTTACCTACTTTGATTTCTACACCATGTCTGCTGCCTAACTTCCCAGATATTATATCCATTCAGCTCAGCTCCTTCACACCATGTCCTAAGAAGACCCTGCAAAACAAATAGCTTTACTTCCTAGTGCCAGGATTCCTATGTTTCATATTATATTTTGATCTCTTGCTCACAGTAGATTTTTGATCCTGATACTAAAATAAATAAAAAAAATATGTACAGATGATTCCTGAAATTAAGGGGTTGGTGAGATCTTTAGGCATGTGTGTTGAAAGAAAAATAAATCAATAAAGAGTCTAAACTAGAGAGGGCATTGACATGTGTTTGGATAATTGGGGGGAAATATCTTCACTAGTCAAAAATATGATTTTATATCTCAAAAAATTCTGTAAAATTTCCATTTGCAGTAAGTCACTTTGTGTATTCTTAAGCAATTGCGTGACTTGAAACTGTCAATTTTTTTTAAATTAAGGATTTTAGATCTTAAAGGTTGTGCTCCACTTCTCAATCAAACATATTATGTGTTTAAGGAAACAAAATATGATGCATGAGAATTATTTAATTTAAAAGAACATCTTATTCTTTACTGGCATCATACTTGTTGTTAAAAACTTCACTGTAAGTGATCTGAATTTTTGAACATTAGCTTCCTCTCATTACCATAAAATCATGATGTTTTAAAGGCAATTGAGAGTACAATTAACCTTAAGCAAAAGATGTCATCATTTTCTGATTGATTATCTCAGCTTTCGAGAGTCAGTCATCCAGAACCAGTGTTTCTAATAAAATAAAATTTTTCAGAAATGAGATATGATCTATATTTTTTTGGCTCTCTGAATACAAAACAGACCTTGTGGGATGCATGCCTAATGAGTCATCCTTGTTTTTCATGAAAAACATGATTTTCCAGTACTGTAGCATTTTGCTCTTTACTGATGCATTTGCATAAAATGAATATATTACAACTTGGATGTTGTAATTTAGTTAGTTTAATTATGTAAGTCACACTGATGGCTTGGTGATTTCATAAATTTGGAATGTGCCCAAGTTTTTTAGGGATCTTATTTCTGACATTATGTCTCTGTAGAGTGAAACTTTCTTAACTGTATTTGATTATGTTAATATTCTCTGAGTCTTGGAATGGGCACATGTTTATCATGAATACAAAAAAAAAAAAAAAACCAAAGTACAAGGTGTCACTTTAACAGCAAATGTGCCGTGGAAGAATATGAAGTAAGACACAAAAGAATGATAAGAACTAATTAAATGTACTGTTATGCTACCTTTCCCATTAAATATGGTTTAATATTTATGTATTGGTTTTCATTTAAGCAAGCTTACAATTACTAGTCACCAATTCACAACTGCAGTGTCTTTATACCATGTATGTCTATAGTAGGCACATACAGAATAAGAAATCCAGTCGCTGACCCAGTTGCTAATATCATCATTATGCTCAGAATATTTCCCGAAGATTCCACATACCTCTGTGCCTACACTTGTTCATATATTCATTAAGTTACTCCTTGAGTTCCTACTATGCTCTATTCAGTGTCCTAGGGACTGAGGGTTTAACGGAGAATAAGGCAGCACAGTGCTTGCTCTCATGCTTCTTATAGTCTAGTGAAGCAGCCAAAAAAAATTAAATAAACTAATTAAATAATAACTACTTTTATAATGTTATGAAGGAAATAACTGGAATGCTGTGAGAGAGCATAATAGTGACCAGTATCACCTTAAGGTTTCCCTCAGCTTGATTAAACTTTAGACAGGTTTCTTCCTAAACTATAATAAGTCTCCCATCTCCCTTTTCTTAGAGCATTTACTTTAGAAAACTTACAGTTGTAAACAATTTCTTTGCCCCTTTGAGATGTAAACCTTCTCCCAGCCTCTTGCCAGTTTTACCACCCAGGAATGCAGGAATGTTTTTCTCAAGAACCTGGGCCATAGCTTTGAAAGTAATTGGCAAGAATAATAGGGTCCCTATCTCCCAGTCTCTGTGGTATGGTAGGGGCCTAACTTCACCAATTAGCAAACACAGATGGCTTAAACACATTGACAATCTCCCTCCTTATGTCCTCTAGTACTTTTCCACTAGCTCACCCCAGGGCTTAAACACTCTAGCTTTTTGTTTCAGTAGAGTTGAGTTCAATCTCTCTTCCCTATTGCAATAGTCTTGAATAACTCTTCCTTGCCTAGTAAATTTGTCCAGTGCAATTTTTCTTTGACAATGGGGAGAGGGAATCTCTGCTACCTTACCTTAGGTAAAGTGAAGAAAAAGCATCCATGAAAAGATGGCATTTAAGTCCTGAGGATACTTCAGGCAGAGGAAATAGAGTGCCAAAGTGGGCAGGAGGAGAGAGCACAAGACTGGGTGCAGGTGGTGCCAGGTCATGTTGTCCCTCATAGACCAAAATTGGAAGTTTATATTTTATTGCAAGTGTAACGGGAAAGCACTGAAAAGTGTTAAGCAAAGGAAAGGTATGACCGGGCTTGTGAAGAAAAGAAGGAAGGAAGGAAGGAAGGAAGGAAGGAAGGAAGGAAGGAAGGAAGGAAGGAAGGAAGGAAAGAAGGTAGGTCCAGCTGCTCTAAGGACTAGATGGGGCTAAAGAGTGGTTTGCAGATATGGAGTCAGCCTTTCAATCTTCAGTTTGAAAACATAAGTGTTTTTAAAGACTCCAGATCTAAGAAGTGTAGATTTGGTGATTAGGAGTTTAGAGAACTGAAAATAAATTCAGGCTTGGAAGTTTTCCCTAAAAAAATGTACTTTGTGTTTGGGCTTCTAAGTAAAAGCATGGAGAACAGGTATTAAAATTAAAGGTTTCTGACTATATTAAGCCAAATACAATGATAAACTACTCCAGTTACTTTCAGAAACACTAAACATGTGCTAATGCAACTGGTTTTCAGTGTTGACAGAGCATTGTGGACCTGATCAATTCACATAATTGTGATTTGCCAGAGATTCAGACATACCTTTCTGTTTCCAATTCCCCTTAGCCCTATCACTAATCTAACCAATCAAAAAAAGAAAGAACAGGAAGTGTTAGTTTAGCAAATCTATATAAACTTATTCATGAATTTGGGAACTGTAGACAGCCAATCATCTAAAACTTAAAACAAATTGAGTCAAACCTGTGGTCTATCCTATCTAGTGCTATATCACACAGTCCCATTCAAAATGATTTGCAAAGGGAAAGATTTTTCTTTATGACATTGACCTCTAAAATTAGACCTGAGTTTGACCATCCTAATTTCATTAGTTGGGGCAATAAGCCATAATTGTATGAAGTAAGCATATAATGAATATTGACTGATTAAATGAATGAATAAGATAAATAATATAATCCTTCAGATATTGTGAATAACATCCATCCTCTAAAATTAAAAATTGTGAACCAACATCTAAATGAGGTTAGCTATTTGGAAAAGTAATCTCCCAAAGGTGTTTAATTTATTAAATAAATATTAATTGCATGCTGCAGGGCCAGTAAACTTTTTCTGTAAAGGATAAGATAATAAATATTTAGACTTTGCAGACCATATGATCTCTGTCGTAACTACTCAACTCTGCTGTGAATGACTGTGCTAAATGCATAGAAATAAAACTTTATTTATGGACATTAAAATTTGAACTTCACATAATTTTCACAGGTCATGAAATACCCTGCTTCTTTTGATTTTTGTTCAAAAATTTATAGTATAAAAATCATTCTTAGCTTGCAAGCTGTACAAAGCAGGCTCTGGCTAGATTTAGTATGGGCCTTAGTTTGCTGACCCCTGGTTTCCTGCATGTGAGGCATTGGGGAGACCAAGATAAGAAAGACACTTTTGTAAAGGTGTTGATGATGAGACTAAGGTATTCACCAAATATAATTTACATGAACAAGGATTAAATTAGGAAGACCAGTCTGATGTAATCTTGAAGTTTTAGCATTAAACTTGTCTAGCATGAGGGCATGACATTCTTGATGTCTATCAAAGAGAAGTAGGAATAATCATTTCAATGTACTTGAGGGCCTGATAAGAGGAAAAAACCCTTAGAAAAGAAATCATTTTTTAAATTTTTATTTATTTATTTTATTTCAGCATATTACGGGAGTACAAATGTTAAGGTTATGTATATTGCCCATGCCCTCCCTCCCCCCTCGAGTCAGAGCTTCAAGTGTGACCA
>VBSM01003176.1:28285224-28344707 GCA_008086735.1 Cheirogaleus medius
TTCTGTGGGTTGTCTGTTTGCTCTCTTGACAGTTTCTTTGGTTGTGCAGAAACTCTTTAATTTGATCAGGTATGGGAACAAAATAGAGTAAGCAAAAGCAAGTCTTCAGGCAGTTCTGCTTACGAATGAAACATACCACAATCTATTCGACTTCTTTGGCTCTAGTATCACCCTCCTTAGGAAACATTTTGATTTCCAACTTAGTTTTCTGGGTACTTTGATATTTTGTAGATAATGTCCTGAGTAGCAGATGTAATTATTCCTACAATTGGAAATGAAGTTCCCCAGTATGAATTAATAAACTGGTAAGCTTGGATAGTTTCAATCAATTCCCTAGAGTCTGATATATAAAAATAACTTTCTGAACACGGAAAACTGAGAACCAGATCTGGCCCCTTGCTGAGCCCACCAAGGTAGCGACTTCCCTTGAGGCCCTGCCTACACAGCAGGCACACAGCTCTTCACCACCAAGTTGTCAGTAAAGCATTATGTTTCTCTCCTGCAAAACTTTCTCTTAAATACGTTATGAATCTATTTATATTTATTTTTTATTTTATCTGTGAATATTTCAGTATGTATTTCTCTGAGGACTCTTTTAAATGGCATAATACCATTACTATACTTAAAATAAATTTACATTAATTGCATAATATCAATAAATACAAAGTTAGTATTCAGTTTTCACTGTCTCATAAATGTTTTAAAGTTAGACTTACGTGCACCTTTCTTTTCATTATTCTATGTCTGCATGCATTTATAGGTAAGCAAATGATTACTCTCTGTGGTGGGAAACAGGGCTTTTTAAAATTTGACCTAAAGCTCTTTTTTCAAGCAAGAGCCCTCACTATAGTAAACAGAGCACTGGACAGGGAATCTAGAGATCAATTAGGTTTGGGGTCTTTTTCTGTCACTTAATAGATGAGATAGGAAATCCACAGAACTTCTCTGGGACACATCTCTTCACCCCATGAAATGAGGAATTTAAGTAAGCAGCTACTCTCCAGTAGCTACTTTTCCATACCAAAAGTCTCTTGGGTTTTATCATTCTATAAGAGTAAGTTGTCTGTACCCTTTATAATTGTTCAGACACGTGATATCTTCCTCAAGCCGAGAACTTAGTCTATTGAAAAATAAAAAATGATGACATCAATCTTTAAACAGAAATGGTCATATTCATTTGAGGATTTAGGTACTTCACATAGAATGCATATCTTTTCCAATTTACTAGATAATAATTCCACCTACTCCTTTGTTTAGACTGCATAGAAAGACCTATCCTAACCAAAACATACAGTCCTAATGCTTAAAATAATTGGATATTTTTCTTAAAAGTGAAGAATCTTTCAGCTTGATAAAATTTTTTTAAAAATTAGTATTGGACAAAATCCATGTTTAAGGCCTTCCCTTTCTTTGCACTATAGTAGGCTAAATAAGTAGCAGTCATTTGTATAAAGCAAGAATGATATATGATGCATCACAACTAACTTCATCCTCGCTGCATATGTATTTAATATGGAAATTTCAAATTCAAGTTTCTCTTTTATGGTTTAATATTCTTCTCTATCTCCTTCTGATTAGAAGGTAAAGAAATTTCTCTTTTAAATGTAAAGGTCAATTGTAACCCAAAGGTTTCAAGAAATCAATGTTCCAGTGATAATTAAAGGTTACAATTTAGAGGAAGACTTACAATATAATAAGTTAAAATCCAATAATGAAGGCATGAGAAGTGGTCTAGATAATCAAAGCTAACATTTATAAATGTAACTAATAAAAGAACTCTTTCTAAACAGCTTCTTAAAACACTAAAAATTTTCTGTTATATGTTATATGATTTAACATTAGATATATGTTATATGATTTAACATTAGATATAAAGTCTTTAAGTTTGTTCTGATCATTAACTGAATTACACATTTATTCAAAAGTGATGCCAACCAATTGTCCATGCCTATCACTGTGTTTCGTATAGAATTTAAGAAATAGTCACCTGATCTTATTCTCTGTAAAAGTTGTGCATATTAGTCCTTAAATTTAGAAGGTAAGTACTATAAAAACTTGATTAAAAAGTAATTTGGTCAGTTTGGTACAATACAAGCAAGACTAAAGAAAAACTCTAAAAATATACATACATATTTCTGTAGAGGAATTCATTACCCTCCTATTTAAGTGGGCTGAATGGTAGGAGACAGGCCATACTCTCCATTAATCTAGGGAGATATATATCCAATGATCTGCCACAACTACATCTGAGTAAATATATATGATACAAAAAATGTGGAAACCACAGACAATTTAGGATGAGATGGACAGAGCCAAATAAGTTTCATCAACAAATGAATAGCAACCCTATAATTCCAGAGTCATTATGGTGGCAGGGCAAGAATTAGAGTAAAGTTATTCCATCCAACTCATCTGCTCAGCTTACAAGCACATGAAATATTAACAGACTGATGAAGTTCAAAAATGCTCCTGAATTTTTCTTAGGTCTCTCAATAGATGTAATGCACACCTTCTGCCTATGTCCATATTTTATATCATGTGATATCAATTCTCATCACCCAACCAACCATAGGTGACCATATGGGAATGGAACTTTAATTGGCTTCTTTTGGATTAAAGTTCCATCCCAATGTGGTTACCTATGGTTGGTTGGGTGATACAAATTGATATCACATAATATAAAATATGGACATAGGCAGAAGGTGTGCATTACATCTATTGAGAGACCTAAGAAAAATTCAGGAGCATTTTTGAACTTCATCAGTCTGTTAATATTTCAGAGCTAAAAATAGAACTACCATTTGATCCAGCAACAGCACTATTAGGCATCTACCCAAAGGAACAAAAGACATCATATAATAAAGACATCTGCACTCGAATGTTTATGGCAGCACAATTCACTATTGCAAGGATGTGGAAACAACCTAAGTGCCCATCAATTCATGAGTGAATTATTAAAATTTGGTATATCTATACAATGGAATACTATTCAATTATAAAAAACGACGGTGATCTAGCATCTCTTATATTTTTTTGGATAGAACTTGAGCACATCCTCCAAAGTGAGGTATCACAAGAATGGAGGAATAGGCACAACATGTACTCACCATCAAATTGGCAATAACTGATCAACACTAAGGTGCTCACATGGTAGTAATATTCTTTGGGATTGGGGGTTGGGGGTGTGTAAACTCACAACTAATGGATGCGGTGAGCATTGCAGGGGGGAAAGGGCATGCCTCAAATCATAGTTTGGGTGTAGCAAAGTCATAACTTGTAACCAAAATATTTGTACCTCCATAATATCCTGAAATTTTAAAAAAATTCCAATTCCTCCACACACACAAAAAAAAGATCTATATCTTGGTATGAAAAATTGAGTGAAAAATCAGGTTCTCTTAGGAATATGGAATTGAAAAATTGGGATACTAAGGGAGTTAGTAGTGAGCGCATAAGCCAAAAGGTTGCATCTAGTGATACCATGCAGTAGATTCTGTACCAGATGAGCTGTGGCAATCCAAGCCATAAGAAAGGTAAGGTTCTCTTAGGTCCGTATGGAATCTAGTCTCTGCAGCTGCCCCTATTCTTGGTGATTTTACTTGAGCAACTAAAATGAGTCTCTGTTCCTAGTAACTACATAAAATTGAAAGACAGTCAACAAAACTGTTCCTCTAAAGGTCACCATGACCTCTAGAGAGAGACATCATCTTGGTGATCTCACCTAATGTCATGGTCTTAAGCATTAATATCATCATCTATCAGCTCATAACTCCCAAAATTATACATTTTTTCTACTCATACATTTCTTATGAATCCCAGGATTTTATTTCTAGTTGCATACTTGGCACTTCCACCTGTATATATCTAAAAAGCATCTTATACTATTCAAAACTAAACTCTCAATGGTCTATTCTAATGTACTGTACTGGTACTCATTCCCATCTAGTAAATTGCAGCTTCATTCTTCCAGTTGTTTACACCAAAAACTATGACATAATTCCTAACTCCTCTTTTTATCTTGCACCTCATATTCAATCCATCAGTGAATTTTGGTCTTATATATAAAATATATTTAGAATCTGACTATATATCACTATGTCCAAATTATCACTTTGATCCAGGTCATCATCAGCTCAGTGCATTAGCTTCTGAACTGGTCTCACCATCCACTATTGCCCCCTTCAATATATACTCAATGTGGCAGCCAGAATAATCTTTTTGACGAAGTTTGGTCATGTCATTTTTCTACTCAAAACCTCCCAATGCCCTCCCAACTTACTCAAAGTAAAAGCCAAAATTACATGGCCACATAGACACTGGATAGGTCTTTGACTGCAACTCTACTTTGGCACTATGCAGAAAAGAGTTAATATAGTTAGGAGTGAGACTGTTAGCCTTAGAAAGGTCTGCTTGCAAGGTTGGCCCTCAATTAGCACCTGGGAACTTAGATTTGAGGATTCTCACTACTCTAACTGATAAAAGTGGATCACGATGCATAAACTGTGCAAACAATATGGTTTATGCTAAATACTTTTTTTCCTAACAGCCTGGAAAGGCTGTCTACACAACCAACCCCCCAAAGAAACCCTGGGAATTGAGTTTCTAATGAGCTTCCCTGGTAGATGACATTTCACATATGTTACCACAACTCATTCTTGGAGTGATTAAGCACATCATGTGTGATTCCACTGGGAAAGGATTCTAAAATCTTGTGCTTGGTTTCTTCTAGATTTCACCCCATGTACCCTTTCCTTCTGCAGTTTTTGCTCTGTAGCCTTTTAATGAAATGCATAGTAGCCATAGTAGACTATATGCTTAGTCCTGTGGAGTCCTCCTAGAAAATTATCTAACCTGGGATGAGTTATCTTGGGTAGGCCCCTGATCTGGGCAGTTATTGAGCTATTACCAAACACCTACTATGTGCAAAACATTGTCCTTCAATCCTATTGAGCTGAGCTAGACCATAAATGAGATCACCACAGGCTTTATTTATTTTGTCCCTCTCCTGTAGAACATAGGGTTTTGTGTGTTTTTCTTGTTGTTGTTTTCAAATGGATACAGCCCCCATTCTTCTCCAGAACTTCTTCTGCAGAGGCATCCCCTTATCATGAAGCACTTCTAGGCACAGTCATGTCATAGAACTGCTGAATAAAAAACCCTCTGGAAGAGAAGATCCAGGCTCTAGTGCTAGCTCCATCATAATTTCTTTACAGCTTTCCAAAGTAAACAAATGGAAGACTCTTGACACAGACTAGACCTCTTTCTTTCTTGTGTTATGGAGTAAAGGGATGTCTTTTCATGGTTCTCATACCAGTTCTTAGAATCTGCTGTTAATACTAATTTTTGGATTAGAATATTCACTCTATAGTATAATGAAGACAGCCTACATATATAGACCATTCCTACCAAAATCACAATAGTATTAATAAATGTAACAGGTATGTACCACAAATAGCCTCATGCTGCAAATAACCACTTATGCTATAAATAATCACCTAAATCTCCATTTCTACTTTCTTTACTATAGAAGACTATCCTGCCTTTGTACAAAATCCTGATTTGTCTACCACATGAATTCTTATTCAGGTCTAATCACTGCTCTTTAGGAAAAATATTTCTAAAAGACTAGCAAAAATAATCAAGGAGATGAATGTACTGCCGTATGCAAACAGACTAAAGTGATTAGGATTCTCGGGACTTGAAATACAAAGGTTTAACAAATATATTAAGTGCTATGAATAATTCATTTATCAAATTCCTAAGCAGTCAGTCATGATCGCATGAATTGAAAATAAGGCTAGGTTTTGTATAGAAAATAGCCAGCACTATTTTCTATATTGTAAACTTTTAAAAATTATCCCAATATGCAGTACAGATTGAGATTTTTCTACGTTTTAAAAAATCTGTATTAGTTTTCCATTGCTGTGTAACAAATTACCACAAATTTGGCAGCTTAACACAGTACCCATTTATTGTTCTCAGTTCTGTGATTTAGAAGTCCAGGAGCAGTTTGGCTGGGCTCACTGGTTAGGGGTTCACATCTAAGGCATCAGCTACCCTATGATTTTATCAGGAGTCTGTGGAAGAAAACACATTTCCAAGCTCATTCAGGTTGCTGGCAAATCTAGTTCTTGCAGTTGTAGGACTGAGGCCCCCATCATCTTGCTAAGTGTAGTCTAGTAGCCACTCTCAGGTCCTAGAAGCACCCCTCTCCCCAATTGCCTGCCACATATCTCCCTTCATCCTCAGAGCCAGCAACTGAGAATCTCCCTTGAGTCAAATCCTTCTCATGCATCGTATTTATTTCAGAAAGAGCCCACTCCCTTTTAAGGGCTCATATGATTATACCTATTAATTATAATCCTCCTATTTTTAAAATATCTTAATAGTGGGGGACTTAATTAAATCTGCAAAATCTCTTCACAGCAGCACCTAGATTAGTGTTTCACTGAATAACTGGGGGAAGGTATTGGTACACCAGGTGCAAATGATCACAGAAGTTGTCTTAGAATCCTACCTACCACAAAATTCTAATGCACACGTTTCATAAAGCTGGAGTTCTGCCAATGTTTTTAATCTTTGAGATTAATATAAAATAAAAATACTCTTTTTATACTCACAACATGGCCCTTTGTGCCTGTGTTAAAAACAGAACTGGGGCTGGATAAAGCATAGGTCTATTGCACAACAGGAATCATTTTTTATGTTCTAAAATTTCCTTCTAACTTTAATAACTGTTCTTCACATTTTTCTCATTTACTTTATCAGCTTTACCAATAATTGATGTCTGTTTGTCTTTTTGCATTCTTTTTTCCTCTGGTTTAATTAGTAATCAAACTTACTTGACTGAAATATATATGGCTAACCCTCTCACAAATTAACATTGGGAAGAAACACTGTCAGCCAAAATAAAAGTGTGGGATATCCCGATGATGTTAGAAGTGTGGTAGACAGTAAGGAAGATGAACCAGGAAATTAGAGTGACAAACTATTCATGGGGAGGGTAACTCATGGCTTCCTCTCATATTCAGAGAGGAGATTTAGGTACCAAGTTTTGACAAAATTATCAAGTAATATTAGAGAGACACCCAAATGCTGATTTTTAAAAATCCAATTCTTTTGACTAGCATTTTAAAAATAAAACAGTTTAATTTTAATTCTTCACCTAGATCATGACATGTGTATTTCCCATTTCTCCCTGTCAGAGGAATTTGTCCCCTTTAGTATAATGTAACATCACAGAGAAATCAAGAGTTTAATTCTTTAGTCTCTTCTATTCCATCACCTTTAATCTTCAGTAAAATCTAAAATAATCACTACAGTTTCACCCATCAGGAATTCAATTCTTTTTACCTAACTTCAAATTAGTCAGCCAAAAATTAAATTGAGCGATTTGCCAATAGTCTGTTATTTAACATCCACCCCACCATATCAGATATATAAAACTATGACCTATCTAGGTGCATTCTGACTTGAGTTCACCAGAAGCCAGACAAATTATTTTATAAGTTAATTTGAAAATATCTTCCCTGTAGATAAATTTTCACATGCCATGGTAAGGCCTAAAGCAAATTTTGCTGCCAAATTTTAAACTCTGGAAGGCAATCTCCTTTGATAGAATCTAGGACACAGAGTACCATTTTGTTCCCCATCTTCCCTTTTAATTCAATGTCCACAGCAAAAGCTTCAAAAAGGGCACTTTCTCCTAGAATAGGTCATGTTCGGCAAAGCAAAGCAGAGCAAAAATCAAGTTTCAGTGATTTTCATGCAGAAGCTCAAATATGCAAAACCAGTGGTGTAGTTGACCCAATTATTTTAAAGACTAAGAGAAGAGACTTGATACTTCCAAACTAGCTAACTATACTTTTCACAGAGGGAGAACATCTCAGGGTCAGATATTACTACCACTGCAACAGAAACTAGTTGACTTAAATTTTATTTGTAAAATGGGGATAATATCACTTATATATTAATGTTGTAAAATGAAATAAAATGTAGAAAATACTTATTAAGGTCTGTGGCACAGCATAAATGCTAAATAATCATAATTATGTTATAAATAAGTACAATAACACATAATTTGCAATATTTTGTAGGACGGTTGAATTTAACTATATTGCCATGTAGTGACCTGGGTTTTGTAAGCAGATCAGCAGCCATATTTTTCCAAACTTGTGTTTTTACTACAAGTGTACACAAATCTGCTGATAACATATATGCTGATAATTTACTATGAACCATAAGGTTAAGTCAATAACTCAGAGAAAAGTGTATCTATGATGGTTAAAGTTGAAGTAGTTGTTTTAGTTTACTCCATTAACATCCTAGGTGGTATGGAATGATTATCTCTATTAAGGAGTTTTAGTACCCTTTCCTTAATTCTGCCCCAGTTTATAACTTCAACATGTAGCTCCCTATATCAGTTTCCTATTGCTGCTATAACAAATTACAATGAACCAGGTGGCTAAAACAGCACAACTTTATTACCTTGTAGTTTTGAAGGTCAAAAGCCTGCCATGGGTCTCACTGGGCTAAAGTCAAGCCATTGGTAGGGTTGGTTCTTTCTGGTTGTGTTAAGCTAATATTATAATTGCTTTCTTTCTATAAGCAAATATCAATGAACAAGGCATGGAAATGAAGTAGAGATGTTTCTTAAACTCTAGAAGGAGCCAGATCTAGACTAAATATTTGCTAAGGTAGTTGGGTTAATCCCTTCATGGGAAACGGCTCACTATCCTTCCAAGAAAAAAAGAAATATTTGTGTCTGAGAGTAACATACTTGAACTGTAGTCATTGTCTCTGAAGACTGCTATTATTTTTTTCTTAATTTACAAAGAGAGGATTGTCACATCTGAAACTTTCATGTTAGACTCTTTCTTCTCAGCTATAGCTGAAGTATACATTCATTTGTGAACAGTACATGTTAAAGCCATAAACATAAACAAAATCAAGCTTATGAAGCAGAGTATTAGTGGGAACATGAAGAGTCTTAGAACAAAATCATATGGGGAACACTTGAAGGAATTTGCAACATTTAACCAAGAAAAGAAAGCACTTGATGAGTCTGGAAAGCAAGAGAGGATAGAAACAAGTTTAAATTAATTTAACAGAAACTTTACAAGTGGTTACTATGAGCCTGGGGTACCATGTTACCTGTGAGAGTACTATGTAATTAAGACACACAATCTTCCCTCTTGTGAGGAAACATACACATAAACAGATAATTTTTATACAATCTATTGAGAGCTGACTGCAAGTTAAACTCATGGTAGTTGCTTTGGAAGTTTTTTTCCAGGCTGTCATGAAGCTGTGAGATTCATTGGTATAGTGCCATTATAATTTCATGGTCTCCAACCTCAATAACATCAATGTCAGTTTGTTTTCCCTTTCTTCTCATAGAGTAGTTCAAGTCTACTCCCCATCCTCATCTCTAAATCGGGGATACTTATGATAATTAAGCCATAAGATTGTTTTAGGATTTACTGAATTCGTTCATGCAAAATTGCATAGCAAATAGCCTGAAGCATACAGTTCAATAAATGTTTGTTGTTATTATTATTATTATTATTCTCAAACCTGACTCCTGGCTCCATTTTCCCTCAGCTTTTCCTCAACAGATGACTGTCCCTCCAACTTTACAGAGAAAACAGGCATCAGCCTGAAAGTTAGCAAATATTCTGCCACTAAACCAAAAAAGTAACTTGTGTCTGTGTCCATTTTTCTTCCTTGCTTTTTTTTCCTATTGAGGGCTAGTCTTTCCACCAGTCTCTAAAATCTCTTCTCCTTTTTCTCATTTGAAACTTAATCATCCTTGGCACTTCCATCTCAGCATATTCTTTCCCATCAATATTTTAACATGTTCAAGTTCCATCCTTCTTATAACAAAATACTTTGTGAATTCATATTCTTCTCACTTATTGCCTTTCTCTCTCCCACTTTATGTACCAAATGCTCCAAAGCATATTCTACACTCTCTGTCCTCACCTCGATTCTCTCTTCAATCCATCACATTCTGACTCCTACTTTTAGAAGTTTCCACAAGAAACTGAGCCATTACCAAGCTCATTAATAATTATCTCATTGCTAAATGTCATGATTAGGTTTTCATTTTTACTATAGTTGACCTTTTTGCAGCAGTTGACATAGTTATCTATGTTTTATAAAGTTTTATACACAAAAAAATTTCCTTCCTTTATTAAAGGAAAAAGCCTGTCTTTCCTCCTTTGGTCTATGATGTCACTCTACATGGAGTTCCCTCCTACCTCAGTATCAGCATCTTTTCCTATTCTTTCTTTCTATCCCTTAAATGGGGTGTCATGGCCCTCTACTTTTCTTACTCTAAATATTATCCTGGAAAATGCGCACCTATCCCTGTTTCTTTAATTATTATCTACATGCTGGTATTGCCAAATACACAGGGAATACCAAGCAAGTTTCTATGAGCTCCAGACTCATATATCCCACACCCTATTGCTCATGAGCCTTTGATATCCCATAGATATCAAAATCAGCATGTCTAAAATGGAAATCATTATCTTCCCCCTACCCAATACCGTATCTCTTACTGCTATCCTTAACTCAGTGAATAGGATGACCATCTACCCAGTTACTCAAACCAGAAACCTGAGTATCATCTTTGGGTGTCCACTCTGTGGCTTGCTGTCATAGTCCATGCAAGGAGTACTGTCTCTAGTTCTGCAGTACACATTGCTATCTTTCATTCCCATGTCCCCATAGCACCTCACACTGTCCTACTGGTTGTACTCCCAAGTATCTTCCATTTTCTTTGCATCCCACTGTCATTCCTCTGATGTTAGTTTCCACCATTTCTTGGTTGTATCACTATGAATCTCAATAGGGCATTTTCCTTCCTGTTTTGCATGGAACTAATTTTTGACCCACTGAAATGAGTTTGTACTTTCTAAAATGTAAATATGATTATGTCCTTTTAAATATTATATTCCCATTTAGTGATTCTCTATTTCCATAAAAATGTTGTCAGAAATTCATCAAGACCTACCATTGTTTGCTTCTCTATCCCCCAACTCACTTATCCAGCCATGAACTATCATAAGTTCACCATCAGTCTTTTCCCTACACCTTTACTCATTACATTCCCTCTGGCTATAATACTACTCTCTCCTTTGATTAGATATCACTGCCTTCAAAAATTAGAAGAACATTCCCTGGGATTATCCCTAAATTACTGCTCTCAGATTCTGGGAGGTCAGGGAACATGTCTGTCCTGGGCAATATTGTGTCTCCAGTGCTTAGCATAGCCCCTAGAATTTAATACATGTTTAGTACACATATGTAAAATATGAATTGATAAATACAAGCACAAAAGGTGAAATAAAAAATTATAAGTTTACATTATGACAAATATCTACTAGCTTAATATAAAGAATTAGACTCTTTTGGACAAATAATTATCCAAAATTGGCAGAAATAAATAAACTAATAAAAGAACCAATAACTAAGATGTAATGCATTCAATACTGTAGCTATTGCTCCACACTTGTAGACAAAGAGGGCCTGGGGAGACCTTTCTCTCCTATGAATCAACTTTTCTCAGTTAAAAATGTTTATCTTTATATTAGGTATTTTTAAAAATGAAATGTTTGCTAGATGAATGAATATACTTTAAAACTTTAGAGTCCATAGGATAGACCAGGCAGAAGAAAGAATCTCAGAACTTGAAGATAACTCTTTTGAATTAACTCAGTCAATCAAAAATAAAGAACAGAGAATGAAGAGGAATGAACAAAGCATACAAGAAATATGGAGTTATGTAAAACAGACAGTCATAATAATCATAGACATCCCTGAGGGTGAAGAAGAAAGACAAAAGGAGTGGAAAACCTATTTGAGGGAATAACTGAGGAAAACTTCACTGGTCTTGCTAGAGATTTAGACATCCAGGAACAAGAATCTCAACAAAAACCTGGGAGATTCATTGCAAAGAGGCAATCACCAAGACACACAGTCATCAGCCTGGCCAAAATCAACATGAAGGTGGAACTTCTGAGAGCTATGAGGCAAAAACATCAAGTAACTTACACAGTAAAATGCATCAAGCTATCTGTAGAATTCTCAACTGAGACCCTATAAGTCAGAAGGCATTGTGGCCCCATCATCAGTCTTCTTAAACTGATCCACTGCCAGCCTAGAATTTTGTATCCTGTAAAACTAAGTTTCTTATACAAAGGAGAAATACAGACTTTTCCAGATAAGCAAACACTGAAGGAATTTGTAAAGACCAGACCTGCCCTGCAGGAAATACTCAGAACTGCATTATAAGTGGATCAGCACAATAGAAACCTACCAAAGTAAAATCACCCAAAAGCTAAGGCTCAGAGGTCATATAACAAAGGCACAAGAGGTAAAACAAAACAATAAGGTGCTACCCAACAGATGAACAGAACAGCATCCGACATATCAATTCTATCAACATGAACAGTCTGAATGCCCCACTTAAGAGACATAGGCTGGCTGAATAGATGAAAAACTGCATCCCAAGAATCTGCTATCTCCAGGAAAAACATCTAACCCACAAGGACGCATACAGACTTAAGGTGAAGGGATGGAAAAACATATGCCATGAAAATGGAAACTAACAGAAAGCAGATGTAGCCATTCCCATATCATATAAAATTGACTTTAAATCAAAAATAGTAAAGAAATACAAGGATGGTCATTATATAATGGTAAAGGGAGAAATTCTACAAGAAGACATAACAATCCTAAATATTTTTGCACCTAACACAGGAGCACCCAGATTCATAAAGGAAACCCTAGTACATCTAAGCAAAGAGATAAACAGCAGCATCATAATTACCAGGAATTCAACACCCCACGGACAGAACTGGACAGATTATCCAAGCAGAAAATAAATAAAGAAACTCTAGACTTAAATGGGACTCTAGAACAAATGGGCTTAACAGACATTTACAGAACATTTTACTCAAAAACTACTGAATATAAATTCTTCTCATCAGCACATGGAACATTCTCCAAGACTGATCATTCTTAGGCCACAAAACATTTCTCAAAAAATACAAAAAAAATAGAAATCATACCATGTATCATCTCATTCAACAGTGGAGTAAAACTAAAAATCAACTCTAAGAGACACACTCAATTCTATACAAAGTCATGGAAATTAAACAACCTGCTGCTGAGTGATTATTGAATCAATAATGACATTAAGATGGAAATCAAAAGACTCCTCAAACTTAATGACAAAGGGGACACAAACTACCAAAATCTATAGGATTCAGCAAAAGCAGTCCTAAGGGGAACATCCATAGCCTTAAATGCCTACATCAAAAATACAGAAAGATCATAAATTAATAATCTAATGATGTGTCTTATGGAACTAGAAAAGAAAGAGCAAACCAAACCCAAAGCCAGCAGAAGAAAAGAAATAACTAATGTCAAAGCAGAACTAAATGAAAAGGGGGGAATAAACACTACAAAGAACTAATGAAACAAAAAGTTAGTTCTTTGAAAAGATAAAAGATAAACAAAATTGATAGACCTCTTGCTAGATGAACCAGGAACAAAGGAGAAAGGACCCAAATAAGCTCAATCAGAAATGAAAAAGAAGATACTACAACTGATACCATAGAAATACAAAATATCATTTGTGAATGCTATGAAAATCTCTACACACATAAACTCAAAAATGTGGAGGAAATGGACAAATTCCTGGAAAGACACAACCTCCCAAGACTCAATCAGGAATAAATAGATCTCCTGAACAGACCAATAGCGAGCAGCAAGATTGAAGCATAATAAGAAAACCTTCCAACAACAGTAAAAAAAAAAGGCCTGGACCAGATGGATTCTAAGCCAAATTTTACCATATCTACAAAGAGCCGGTACCTATCCCACAGAAATTATTCCATAACTGTAACCCTTATGAATATAGATGCAAAAATCTTAAATAAAATACTATCGAACTGAATTCATCAGCACATCAAATAATAAAAATAATAATAATAATCCACCATGACCAAGTGGGCTTCAGCTCAGGGTTGCAAGGATATTTAAATATATAATACCTAAATCAATAAATGTGATTCACCACATAAAGAGAAGCAAAAACAAAAACCATGTGATCATCTCAATAGATGCAGAAAAAGCATTTGACATAATTCTGCACCATTTTATGATTAAAAAAAAAAAACCTCAACAAACTAGACACAGAAGGAACATATCTCAAGATTATAAAAGTCATACTATGACATACCCACAGCCAACATCATATTGAATGGGAAAAAGTTGAAAGCATTACCACTAAGAACTAGAACAAGGCAAGGGTGCCCACTGTCACCACTTCTATTCAAGATAGTTCTGGAAGTCCTAGCCAGAGCAATCAGGCAAGAGAAAGAAATAAAGGGTATCCAAATCAGGAAAGAGGAGGTTAAACTATCACATTTTGCTGGTGATATAATCTTATATCTAGAAAACCCCAAAGACACTACCAAGAGACTCCTAGAATTATTAAATAAATTCAGCAAAGTCTCAGGTTATAAAATCAGTGTACACAAATCAGTAGCATTCTTATATACCAATAACAGTCAACCTGAGAGTCAAATCAAAACTCAATACCATTCACAATAGGTACAAAGAAAACAAAAGACCTAGGAATATACTTAACCAAGGAGGTGAAAGATCTCTACAAGGAGAACTATAAACACTGAGGAAAGAAATTGCAGATGACACAAACATATGGAAAAACATATCACACTCATGGATCAGTAGAATCAACATTGTTAACATGCCCATACTACCCAAAGTGATTTATATATGCAAATCCAAATAGCCAAAGCAATCTTAAGCAAAAAGAACAAATCTGGAGGATAGACCTATGGAACAGAACAGATAACCCAGATATAAAACCATCTACATACAGCCAACTGATCTTTGACAAAGCAGACAATATACACTGTGGAAAGGAAGCCCTGCTCAATAAATGGTGCTGGGAAAATTGGATAGCCATAGGCAGAAGATTGAAACAGGATCCATATCTCTCATCTGCCACAAAAATTAATTCAAAATGGATAAATGACTTAAATGTAAGGTGTGAAACCACAAAAATTCTAGAAGAAAATGTCAACAAAATTCTTTGAGATAGTGGCCTAGGCAAAGAATTTATGAAGAAAATCCCAATGGCAATCACTGCCACAACAAAAGTAAATAAATGGTTCTTGATTAAATTAAAAAGCTTCTGCACAGGTCAGGAAATAATCAATAAAGCAAATAGACAACCTACAAAATGGGAGAAAATATTCACAAGTTATATATCTGATAAAGGGCGAATAACAAGAATCTATAAAGAACTCAAGCAAATCAGCAAGGAAAAAGCAAACAATCCCATTAAAAAGTTGGCTAAGACATGAACAGAAACCTTTCAAAAGAAGGTAGACAAATGGCCAATAAACATATGAAAAAGTGCTCGACATCACTAATTATCAGAGAAACGCAAATCAAAACCACAATGAGATACCACTTAACTTCAGTGAGAATGGCTTTTATCAAAAAGTCCTGTAACCATAATATTTGTACCCCCGTAATACGCTGAAATTAAAAAAAAAGAAACTTAATTAAAAAGTTGCATCCAGAAAAAAAAAAGTCCCAAAACAATACATGCTGATTTGGATGTGGAGAGATAGAAATACTCATACACTGTTGGTGAGACTGCAAACTAGTACAAACTCTATGGAAAGTAGTATAGTAGTATGGAGATATCTCAAAGAACTAAAAATAGACCTCGTTAAACCAGCAATTCCACTACTGGGTATTTATCCAAAGGAAATAAAGACATTCTATAAAAAAGACACCAGCACTTGAATATTTATAGCACAATTCACAATTGTAAAGATGTGGAGACAGCCCAGGTGCCCATCAATACATGAGTGGATTAATAAAATGTGGTATATGTGTACCATGGATTACTACACAGCCATAAAAAATAATCAACTAATACCTTTTGTATTAACCTTGTTGGAGTTGGAGAAGAACATTCTTCTAAGTATCACAAGAATGGAAAAACAAGAACCACATGTACTCACCATTATATTGGAACTAATCGATCAACACTTATGTGCACATATGCAAATGCAAATAACATCCATTGGAAATCAAGAAGGCGGGAGGGCGGAGGAAGGGAAGGGTAAATTCACACCTAACAAGTACAATGCACACTATCAGGCTGATGATTACACTTATAACTTTGACTCAAATAGTATAAAAGCAATTTATGTAACAAAAATGTTTGTACCCCTGTAATATTCTTAAATAAAAATAAATTAAAAATTTTTAAAAATACTTACAATGTTTAATTGAATTAACTCTTTCATTTGTACCTTTATTAACTAAATTCTACTTAAGATATCCTATGTTTTATTTCAGTTTAAACAGTGAAAATATTAATAGATTAACAATGTTATAATAGTTTCCATAAGATTAATCTTCTACAATACATAATGATCCTAGATGGAACCTTTAAAGTAATTTTTATCTTAATAGTTTAAGACTCTTACAAGATTTTACCAACTATCCCTTAAATATAGCTTTTTTTCTATTAATGTAATAGACTTTAAAAGTAAAGAGAAAAAATGCTTTACTTCTATGAAGATTGCAAAACCAATTTCCTCATTACTTATTGCCATTAAAACCTCTCATTTGCCTATTTATTAAATTAACATTTTTCCCGATAAAAATACAGACGACGAACAAGACTTTATTACACAGTACAAATACCAGGAAAACAACCTAAGGCTGAACTCTATGCACTGCTATGTGAATTTATTCAGCTCTAGCTAATTAACAGATGGATTTTCTATATTCAGTGTTTGTTATATTATGCTTGCTAAAATGAATGAATAATATGTAAAATGAGTATTTTACATATTATTCCTAATATGTAAAATGAGTATTTTACATATTATTCCAACTAGAAATATATCCAAAAGGTAAAAATTCACTTAATTTATAGTCATTTAAAATTCCACACTAACACTTTCTCATTTTCAATAGAAAATGACCATTTTGAAGTCTACATGGGTTAAAATTAGCATATTTTCCATGCATGTTTTGCACATGCGTTAGTTTCATAAGAAAGCTCTTAGATGAAATACTACATAAACAGATCACAGAAAATATTTTTAAAGCTTCTAGTTGCCAGGCACTTTACTTATTAACTCATGTATTTCTCACAAGAACCATCTGAGGGAGAATCTATCACTATCACCATTTTACAGATGAAAACGTGAAAGAAGAGGTTAACTTCACTAAAGTCATATAGCTACTGATAATAGAGGAAGAATTTGAAACCAGGCTAATGGGCTCCCAAGTCTAGTGTCAGAACCACTGTACTATTCTGTCTTTACTGGTTTTGACTATGGGTTAAATTTCTGGCTAAAGTTATTATCAAATGACACCAAAACAATGCATTAAAATGAATACTCAAATAATCTTATCTTCATAATTTCAAACAGGCTGTTTGAATTGAGTCATTATATATTCCAAACTTGTGTAGACAAGACTTTTTCTCAGTCACAAATGGGCAATCACTTTAGGAAAGCTTCCCTATTTTAGCAAGCAATCATTTTAATTTTAAATTTAATTTTAATATGTGTTCTTATGAAAGTTGCATTAACTCCTTCAAGATCTAAGGAACATTATTTAATATGTGAACATACTGCAGAAGTCATTTAGCTTACCTGTCCTCAAGAGTATTTGAACAGAGAATCTAAAACTTGGTTCATTCTGTATCCATATCATATTAACTACTTTCTGGGAAGAAGCTTTTGAAATTCTCAAACATTATTAACTTCCAATGGCAGATTTTTTCATGTACCCAAAGAAAGATCCCCGCTCACTGCTGCCCTGGTAACTGTGGACCCCAAAGCAATGTATTCTTGAGGAAAAGGCTGAGTACTCTGTGGTATTTCCTTTAACTAGCCAGATAAATTTACACTATCCATGCAAGGGAAATCCCCTTTACATATGGTCTGAAGAACATGAACAAACAAGTCTTCTAAGAGTTCCTAGCCAAACAGTTCTAACTTGAGTCTCTATTAGTCTTGCACTTGTGTTCTTTTATTCAATTTTCCAAGGGTTCTGAACAAGCTCATTTTCATTTAATCTTTACTCCAACTATTTAAGGAACCTGGAAAGAGCGTCCATGTTTCACTAGCTCTGAACTATTTGATTGAATTTCCCAGGCTTTTTTCTCTAATCTTCACTGCTTATGATTTAACATTGATAGCACTACCATAACTTCAGCTAATACTACTTAATACAGATGAAAATTGTATTTAAATCCATAAGCTGCTTGTAGTGATTCTGTCTGTTGTGGGAGAGAACAAAACTCATATCAGTGGGTAAACAAACCTCTGTATGCTCCTTTCTCTTCATAGAGACAAATGGGGAAGAGAGCATAGATGAGACTCAGGGTTGAAGGGCTATTGTTGAGCAAAGCATTTTACCAAATCTTTCGATATTAAAAAAAAAAAAAAGGTCAAAACTGAGCTTGGAGACTGTGGGTTGAGGGTTCTGTGATAATCTGATAAAAATTAATCAGGCTAAAGACCAAATTGGCAAAAAATGACTACCTTTTTTAAGAATAGAAATGTCTGGTGCTCAATTACAAATTCCCTGCCCTGTGGTTTAAAACCCTTTTCATCTCTCCAAAACATCAGTGTTTGCTCTCTATACCAAAAACCTCATCTAATGAGAGTTTGTGAATACATATGTGTGACTTACGGAAAGGGGTGGAGATCTTTCTGGACATGTCATGGAATAAAAAAAGGAAAGCATATGTGAGATTTCAAAGTAGTCTAAAAATAGATTAATTCATTAGGAAAAAGATCTTGCAGCCAGGGATATCTAGGAAAAAGGTAACAGTCCCCTTGATATGCAGGTACATTTAATTTGGATTTTAAGGGCTGAATTCCCCTGGGCATTCATTTGGGAAACCCCACAAAGCACTGTGTCTGTAGCATTACTGCCTCACTTGCTACAAATTTGAACTATACAAACACCTGTATACCCAATATCAGGATGACAAACAGGTATATTTTATTCATATTGATAAATTCTGATCGACAATGATCTTAGAAGAATATACACTCATATTATGTAAGAATAAAAATAAAAAGTCATACTAAGCTCATTTTTAAATTCACCCTTCTTCCTCTAGTCTCTAATATTACGTATCTCATATAGAGATTTAGAAATCATGAAGAAATTAGCCCTATGTTATACAATTTTAGCTGTCTAGTTTTAGACAAATTAAACATGTTTCTTTTCAAACCTCTGCTTAATTAACTTACATTTATGAACCATTAATTGAAAAATAAAGCTGACAGGGATCTAAGCACCAGTAGTTCCATCCCCTAATTTTATATTCCTTTCTTCTTTTATTGTAGAAATATTTATTTCCTGTGTCATACATATCATGTGTCAGGAAGATTATACACCACTAGAAAGTAGATCAAGAGTAGGGTGTCTCTGTGTATAACCCAGATAGAATTCTGATAATCTTGACCCCAATTGACCCTGGCAAGGTGGACCTCATACTCTCTATACATTAATCTTGTGTTGTTTTCACTGCACTTATATTGTTCCAGGTTTCTATAAAAATCTCTCTAAAAAAAGTAGTTCAAGTGTCCTAAATTCTCTTTTCTCCACCATTGCTTAAAAGTTATAATGAAGATCTAAATGATATGCTTATATTTAATCATTACGAATGTGTACCCTTCTAATGGCATTTACTTTATAAAAATATAATCAAATCCCCAGATTTGGTTCCCAAAATAATTGAATTATTTTAGTCCATTACTTTCAGATATCATTTCAAAAGTGAACAGTGACAATAGAAAAATTATTCTACATGTTTATATGAAAGAGACATTTAAAACTTTGGACTATTTTACTTCTAGACAAAGCAAAAAAAGTAAAACTCATTAATCACGTTCTGCAGAATGTCATTATTATAGATGCCGCAATGAGTTGCCATAGTGGCAGAGAAATTTTCAAGGTTTTAGAAAATACCAATTACGAGATATAGTTGAATCATTTTAAAAATGTGGGAACTACATTAATGGGGTATTGGGCGGGTAGGGGGGCGGGTATATACATACATAATGAGTGAGACGTGCACGGTCTGAGGGATGGTCACGCTTGAAGCTCAGACTTGTAGGGGGATGGGGGACAAGGGCATTATTTGAAACCTTAAAATTTGTACCCCCATAATTTGCTGAAATAAAAAAAAATGTTATTTGGAATATTTTCAGAGAACTGCACATTTTTTCTTGAGCATATAATTACCTGAGGCAAGTGCACTTCCTTTAGTGGTCAGTGAGGTGAACACAATCCTGCTCACATGAACAGGACGGTTTATGTTTACAGGCCTCCAGTAGGACAGAGTCATACAACTCATGTATGTTAATGATATTATCATTTTCTATTACGAGGGAATTTTAGTATTACAATTAACTAAAGGGCACTACTATAGGATGGTTAAAGCTGTTAGGGCTGGTTTAAGCCAGTCACCTCAAGAAAGTGCTGAGGCATATCTCTTTTGCCTTGTAGTTACCTTTGGTATTTGCTTAATCTATTTTGTGGTAATTCTAAGCACTCCCAGTTAACATTGTGTTCCTCCCTGTGTGGTGGGGAACTTGTATTTTCCCTTCACCTATGCAAATGCCCTCTAGTCATTGCACAATGAAGTGACAAATCATTCCCTTATGATTTTCAAGACCTGGAATAAACCATGATTCTGTCTCTCTTTCCCTAGTCTAACTCGTCATGACTGGTTTACACAAAATTGCCTTTGTCTAAACTGGGTACTACAATGATCTCACAAAAAGAAAAAAGGTTTTTACATCTTAAGTACTGTTTTTGACATATAGTAGCAGTGGTAATAATTTCAAAGAAAAATTTCTCTCTTAAATTTAGTGTTTTCACCTTTTATAAACAAATATTTTTATTACCTTTGCAGCAGACAGAATAATGGACCCCCCCCAAAGATGCCCACATCATAATTCCACCAATGGGTGAATATCTTAATTTACATGGCAAAGTGACTTTGCAGATGTAATTAAATTAAGGACTGTGAGGTGGAGGGATTATCCTGCATTATCACAACGAAATCACAAGGGCTTTCATAAAAGGGGGGCAGGAGGATCAAAATCAGAAGGAGATGAGATGATAGAAGCAGAGATTGGAGAGATGCAGGTCCAGGAGCCCAAGAATGAGGGTAGTTTCTGGAAGGTGAAGAAGGCAAGGACACAGATGGTTCCTGACAGCTGCAGAAGGAACAAAGCCTTGCCGTTCCATTTTACATTTCTTACCTCCAGAGCTATAAGAGAACAAATTTGTTCCTTTAAGCCACTTAGCATGTAGTAATTTGTTACAGCAGCCATAGGAAACTAACACAATCATATTCATCATTTTTTAAAGTAAAGAATGAATTCTGCTGTCACAATTTTAGGAAAATATAGAGTTTAATATTTATGACAATAACTGGAGACATCATGATAGATAAATTGGTTTCACCTAGCTTAATAAATGCTCTAACCATCGGTATCAATCACACAAAAAGTTCACTCTAAACCATTTCTCTACATTTTAAAGAATAAATAATAAACTAAGACTTTCCAAGACTTTCTCTTCACCTCTAATAGTAAGAAAAGATTTACCTTTGAAATGAGGGTAAAATTTCATGATTCATTGGGGGAAAAATAAAATCATTTACATAGGACTACGTATTTCTTTAGAATGAGTGTAATATCTTCTCATGAGCAGAGTAAATGCATAAGTATATCTTTACAAAATGAATCAAGATTGCTAGCCCTTCAAAGAAGCTTGCATTCATTGCAGTGACAATAAAGTATAATGTAGGCTCTTAAAAGCCAAGATAATAGTGTTTTAAACATGTATGTTAAAGCCCTTTGAAGATGGATAGCATGAAAGGGGTAACATTCACAATAACAGAGAGCATTCAGTCCTGAAGTGCTCCAAGTTAAGTCAATGAAAAAGAAAAGAGATTTAAAAATTTTGAATGTTTGGGAATATTTTTCAGGACAGCATGAGAAAACATTAGAATGTTGATGTAAGTGAACAGAGATGAGATAATTTGTTGTCATTGGTAAGGGAATAGAAAGTACTCTGTGAGAAGTGAATGTGTTTCTCAAAGTGAGAAGTAACTCTGAAATTGCATAAACAAGCTGGTCATAATAACCAGATCTGATCACAGAGAACAGGTAGAAAATCAACAATATTTTAAAGGGCTATTACATTTTTCTGTTGTTTTTAAAATAAAATAATTCACTATTTCAAGTATGTAAGTATACTGAGCTTTTATAATTTTATTTCTTTGGTAAGAGAGATACTGTTGACCCCCTTACGTTTCCACAAGAGAAGAATAAATTCTCTCCCCAGTAACCAAAGCAATACTTGATTTCTAAGGTTCTTTTTCTGATTGACATTCTATAATTCTATTTTTCTAAGATACCAGTTAAGTAAAAAGCATCACAGTTGAACTACATTATCATGGTCAAACAATAGAGTTTGAGAGTAAGTTCAGGACAGGGTTAGCCACGTATACTCTTTTGCAAGTATTTAGTCCATAGAATGCCCTCCCTTTGGTCTCTAGTCTCTATTAGAAAGAAATGCAGAGACAACCAGGTCATTTGGAATAAACACAGAACACACATAGAAATCAATTTCTATAGAAAGGGGGAAAAAATCCAGTATCTTAAATCAGTAGGGCTCCATTAAAACAACTGTTTGCAACCCTGAACAGAATTATAAATCAGTTATGGGGATTTGTCTTAATTTATTTCAGAAGTGCATATGCATGTGAAACACAGGAGAATCAACCAAGCTGCTAAAAATAATTCTTTGTTGTTTACAAAGCACTTTCACCTACATTATTTCAACTGATTCTCATAACTGCCTTCTTAAATGAGTATTACTAAACTTACAGAAATTGAGGCCCAAGGAACCTAATGCAAAGTCAGTAATTCCAATTCAGTAATCGGAAGAATCCAGAGGGAAACCTATGTCTTTGGACTTCAGGACTAATCTTCAAATTTCAATAATTTTTTTTTCATTTTACTAGTAGGTTATTTTGATCTTGAGCATAGCCAGTACCACCAAATGAAAATGCCAAGAAAAATGATGCAGTCCCAAAGTTGCTCACCCTTACAGAAATATTGTGAGAAAAAATAAGCAGAAGAGGTGAAAATGGTTTGAACATGATGGTGCCTAAAATAGTAGCCCAACTGTCAGATGAACTAAAGATCAGAAGCAGAGAATTGATTTGAATAATAAAGACAGGTTTCTTTTTCATAGGTGACCTGAGAAGAATGCTATATTCTGATATCACAATAGCTCTTTGGCATAGCCTTAAGCCCCATCCATGACATTGGTAATGACATTGAAAAGTGATACATACACACACCCACACATGACACACATACACATGCATGCAAGTTTATTTTATGGAAGGACATATTCTATTGAGTCAGTTTTATGCTCTGTTATTAATATTTCATTGAAAAGTAGGATAGATCAATTGTGGAAAATTTTGCTGTGAGCCAATGCCAAACCCGCCAAGTGACATTTAGATAGTGATCAGGGAGGGAGTAAAAACTGATGGGGCTGGGTGAAGGGGCTAGATCCTTTAGAAACACAGTTCCTTAATCCATTTTGTCTCTATTCATTGTCAGGACCAATAAAAATTGAATGTCACAACCAATTTGACTCAACTAGTTTTAAAATAAACACTTAATTCTAAAAATACTTACAGAAGGTTCCTGCCAATTAGCAAAAAAAGAAATTTAAAGGATCATTTGATAGGAAAGCATTGCAACAATTATCACAGTGCGTATCATTATCTTCTTTCATTACTAATCACTGTTCATTCTGGCTGGTTCACTTAAATGGCTATTTTGAATCATTACTTTTTCTTCAAATTTAATTTAACTAAATGTAGTGATGTCAATTATAACCAGTGAATCAGGGAGAAACTAATGATTATAGATAATGCAATTGTCCTGGTTAGTTGCTCTAAGGGAATGTCCTAAAGCTTTATGAAAAGGAAAGCATGAAGGGAACAGCCAGTGAACATAAGTTCGGTAATACCATTTCTTCTTTCAGGTCTCATGTTTTAACATGGATTAAGTTAAAACCAGTGACCAGAGTACATTAGTGTCTGGTCAGAGGTATTAAATTGCATAGTCCTTGCCAGTAAGAACATTCAGTAAGGACCACAAAGTACCTAAGTCACAGATAGCTATTAGCTCTAGGCTTTCATTTCTAAAAATAAATGCTGTTTAAAATGCCTATTGGATGTAGTATTATGCTAATTACTATCAGCATAGGGGCATACTTACACTAGCATATTACTAATTGGTATTAGTAATCTGGCATAAATATCAAGCTCAATTTTTCTGGGGTAAAGGAAAAGATTTTTAGGCACTGGCTTCATCACCATAAAGATTCTCTGTTCTTTAACTTCAAGAACTTGCCTCAAATATCAAGTTAATCATTTAATAAATGGGGGAATTCCTGCTACCTGGCATTTCACTAACGTTTTCCAGAGCTAAGGGTGAGGTTGACTAAGAGTCCTCTGTAAATTAGGTTCATGTATATATGTTGGCTCTGATAAAGCCCCCTCAGTTTGGGTCATTAATAACATTGTGTCCTTTATACACACAGCTACAGTTCTGATTATGTATCAGCAGAGCATGCTCTCAGAATCGATTTTCTAGTAGAGACAACACATTTGTATTAACCCTGACTATACTTTCTCTCCCAAGCAAGGCAGCCAACCAGGGTTGGAAATGCAGTTTGTGGTTCACATCAAGCCAGCAAATATGTTTTGACTCAAGTGCCAACTGAAATGTCTCAATATCAAGCCCCGTTGGAAAACGCCCCATAACTGATTATCATTGTCTGCCAGGAGCTCAGGAGGGGAGAATGATGGTGAATGCATAACACAACTGATTTACAATTCCTGCTGAGAGCCCAAATTTTAATACTAATCTTACTTTTACACAGTTTTAATCAACTGAACATAGTAACTTCATGAAATAACCAACTAGTTAGCAAAAGACAAGATGGGTCCCTGAGAACATTGAACAACCTAACTATGGAATTTTTAAGATGATTTAACACTTCAAAAAATTCTAAGGACATATAACATTAATTTTCCTTAAGAGATACTAAGAAAAAGGCAATAGTTAATTTTGATCAAATTGAAAGAACAATCAAATTTCATCCTAAAGGTTACTATTTCATTAACAATACTAGCCTTACTAAATCTTTTTTCCTGTTTTTGTGCATGTGCATTTGTGTGCTTTTTTAAAGTTCAGATTATCAAAAGAAGCACACACCACAGTCAAATATAGTATTATAATTCCATTCTGAATATAAATTTTGAATTCTTAGGGATAAAAAATTTTCAGTTTTATTATTACACCTTATAAAATGAGACATTCTGAAATGGAAGACTGTATCAGCCACCTAAAGGATCTGGAATTATTTCTGTAACAAATGTGGAATTATTTCTGTAACAAAATATACAATAAAAATAATTTTACACACCTTCTTTAATTTAAATTTGGGAAAAAGAATAGAAATCAGTGTTTTATTTAAAACTAAATGAGTCTATTGGGGATTTAAAGCCTTTTCTGCTGCCTTTCTTTGTTGCAACCCACGTAAGTAGTTGTTCTGTATTTTATTTTCCAGTCATCCAATTTTTCCATTCACAATCCCATAAAGTTGCTCAAGGAAAACAAGATCTTTGTATTTAATACATCCAAATAGGTCTCGATTCTCAAATTTTACCCCAAAGCCTATCCTAAATTAAAATCTACAGTCTGAAGGCCTAAAGAATTTGCCAGTACTCTAGTTTATTTAAATGAATGATTATATCAAAAGTATTAATATAATAAAATCTAAACATTTGTATTCTGTCTCTGATGACAAGAAAGCATAAAAGCATGTTCAGTAGTAAAAAACAGTAGAAAATACACAAATAATGTTAGCTGCATTAGATATTAATATGTAGTGGCTTGATCATGTCTTGTCTTTTTAAAATCTATGTACACAGACTCCTATTCTTGCAAGACTCCTCAGTAACAATTAACTGAGCTGTGTAGCTTTTGCTGCAGTTACACTTTCCTACCAAGATTGATTTGTAAAAATTTTATAATTGTTATTGTAAAATAAAAATTATGTGTGTGTGTCTCTGTATGTGTGTGTAATTTTCTATTTCTACAATAGTTCCAAAGGAGATTTGACAACATAGCCACATAGGTCATCCCATGTAACAATTTTAACTGGACAATATAATGTCTGGTTAAAGTATGAAGTCAATATAAAGACACTTAATGTTATTTTCCTTAAAATCTTCCACTCCAAAAACTCTAGACCATTCACTTTCATACTTGTTAGACCACCTTGTGACTGATTTTGACTGTTTTTCTCAAGTAATTTTGCTACTAAAATTGCCAGTCTATGTTATCAAACATATTTTAAATTGTAAAGTACATTCTAGGTAACATCTCAGAAAATGCTGTCAAGTTGAGTCTGTTTGAGTTTCTTTTTCCTACATATGGACACATCAAAGGGAACTAGCAAAATCTACAGCTGCTTCTCTCTGACTTCCAATTTAACACAGATGTTCCTCAACTTACAATGGGGTTACATCTCAAAAAATCTATCGTAAATAGAATATATTGTTAAGTGGAAAATGATTTTAATACACCTAACCTACCAAACATCATAGCTTAGCCTCTCCAACCTTAAACATACCCAGAAAGAACACTTACATTAGCCTACAGTGGGCAAAATCCAAAGCCTATTTTATAGTAAAGTGTTGAATGTCTCATGTAATTTATTAAATATTATACTTAATGTGAAAAATAGAAAGAGCATGTGAGTGCTCAAAGTATGTTTCTACTAAATGCATATCACTTTCACACCACCATAAAGTCAAAAAATGGTAAGTATGAACCATTGTTAAGTCAGGAACCATATGTATTGTTTCTTCCTATAAAAACCAATGCTATAAAGTCACCAGATCTCAATTGGAAAGTAAATGAGCGAATTGACTGCCTGAATAAGCTCTGCTGAAAAATTAGGACAGATTTGTAAGCTCTCAATTAGCTAGAGTCTAACTATAAGGAATTTTCAACTAGAGGATCTCCATTTGATATAGCACATTAAGGAGAAGTGAGAATTATTAGGAAACCAGCTTTCATTGCTGACCAAGAAAACTATAATACTTTCCACTTTCTGGGGAATGCTCAAGATAATTTATCTAATCCTCCTCTCATTTCTTTAATGCATTCATTTAGAAAGCTTACTATGTGCCAGGCATCATGCAAGATATTGGATGAACAACAAAACTATACAGTTCCTGCTCCAACACAGGTGAGACTAGTTAGGAGAGAAAAATAAATCAGCAATAACAATATCAGCTGAGGCATGAAATAATAGGGATACATAGCAGGGGAATCTAACTTGGAACTGTTGAATCAAGCTATCCTACAAATTTTTTAAATGCCTAAGCTGAGAATAAAAACTAACTAAAGTTAGTCAATGAAGGAAAAGGGATAACTGTTATCAGAAAGAATGAACAGAATATACAAAGGCCTAGCAGATAGAGAACATGGTACAATCAGGAAACTTCCAAAATCTAGAAAAGCTCAAAAAAGGGGGCCAACCAGGCCTTCATGATATTCAGGGGTTTGTGGCCTGATAGATTAAAAGACAAAAAAGAAAAACTAGGCAACCACATCAAAAATATAGAGAACACCTGACTCTTGTTTACACCTCCCAGTAGCTAGTACAACTAGGGCTCGTGTGTGAAGCAGTTCCTCACTGGTTCAAGAAATAAAAGGAAACAGCCTATGGTTGTTTAGGAAGGGACCAAGGTTTGGGCAAGTACTAAAGGATGACAATAAAGACACATCTACAATTACCCATTAAACAAAGGAATTAAGTCTTGCTGGTGTTGTTTCAATCCTGATGCAGAAATTTGAGAGGTACAGATGAACCATGAACATGCCTCAAAACAATAAGTGATTTATTTCTTTAAAATACTGGAATCCTTAGAGAATCAGTGAAGCAGGCTACCAACAGCTAATAGTCTCAGACGTCATGGCATCTCAAGTCTTGTTAGCTCTCAAAGAAGAAAGGATGAGTCCTCTTTTCTTCTCTATTTTGAATCACCAAGTTATATGGAAGCTATCAAATTTTAAAGATTAAGTATCTTAAGTTTTTAAAAATTGATCTCTATACTAACATAATTTTTAGAATAAAATAGTAAGTCAGAAAGAAAAACAAGCATATTCTCTTTGCCATTATTGAACAAGAAAAGATAATGATAGGTTGAGATACAGTTTAGGATTTATTTTGAGTTTTAGTCACCTTGTTTTATAGATCCCATAATACTTCAAATTTATTTTTATATAAACATATAGTTATTAAAAACAACATTATCAAATAACATGTCTTCATAAACTTTTATTACCTCATGAAAGTAGACAAAGTTACCTTTAGTGGTATGCTTAGCTTCTGAGAACTGATGATTAAACTTTAAGAACTTTTGCAAGCTGGTTAACATCAGCCATGATGGAGGTATTTATACGATGGACATTGGCAAATGCTACGATTCGGAATTCCCCCCACCTCAAGAGCCAGATATTAGACACTTGCCAGCACAACACAAGTTACATTCATGGAAAAGAATAAAAGAAAGTGAATCATTTCAATATTATAAAATTGTTTATAAACACACATATTCTAAGTACAGTAAAAAAAAATATTCTCAATATCTTCCTAAGGCCACATTATAAGATTGAATCCAATTATTTTCTTATTGTCTCATGCTGCTCCCCGCAAACATCATGTAATATGGAAAATAGATGATAGTAGTTAAAGCTAAACACCCTGATTCTCCAGAATTGTTTCTTTCAAAAATTGACTTATATGATTATTACAGTATTTTGTGGTTTCAACCTATGTTTATCTATAATTTTTAAATTAAGTCTTTAAATGCCTATGAAATAAATATGAGTTCAGGAAAGAATGCTGACTTTTTTGCCAGCATGCAAAATTTTATATATATATATATATACATAAAACTATAAAATTCAAAGTTGGCAGATCTTCAGATTTCAATAAGTAAAGAAAATCAAGCCAACTCCTAGTAAAGCAGTTAAGTAATTTTTAAGCAACAAAATTTTGAAATGACAAAATAAGCTTATAAAACTTTTTCACTAAGTTTCAAGGTCAGTCAAGGAGATAAGCATTGCAGTTGAAGCATACATTATACATAAGAATACAAAGCACAGAAAGCCAGCTGTCCAGCTCACCTGAACCCACGTCAGATCGAAGTGCAACAAATGTGTGATGAGAGAAACTCAAGTCTTCATTGTTTTACTTCCATTCATTCCTCACAAACTCATAGTACGGGGTTGAGATCAAGCTATCAAGGTCATGCCCAGTAGAAGTGCAACAATTCTTAGAATTACCAACTTTAGAAGTTCTGTTGGAGGTGAATTACCCTTGGAGCACAGTGAATAAAAGTTAAGTGCCTTGCTGTCCATAATTTCAAAGACTCCTTTTCCCACATGAAGGTCTTTAAGGAAAGGCTTTTAAAAGCATGATACATTTAAAAATCCACACCTATACTGCCCTGCAGTCCTGACACTGGATGAAAAGGTCACCTTAATATATACCTATGTTCAAGGATCAGCTCCTGTGAGACACATTTGGTACCCACTCTCTCATTCCTTTGGTACATCTTGTCAACAAAGACCATATATTTATAGAAGTAACCCAGGCTAGAGGTCCTCAAAGACAAAGGGAACACCTTCAATTTGACCCAAATTCACTCTTCAAGTATGAATGGCCTTTTCAGGGGAAAGATCCACCTGATCTCTGCTGAGATGAAACAAATAGGATTGCCAAGGGTGAGGAAGGGTTAACATTAGAAATAAAAAGGAAAATTAATAAAAACAGTTGTTACATACATTATTTTATTTAATCCGCACAACATCATGAAATAGGTATGTTATTACCGTTTAATAGGCTAAAATAAGATAAAACAAAGAAACAAACACAAAACAACTGAGGCTTACAGACTTCAGGCAAGGTCACAGAGACAATAAGCAGAGGGTCTAGACTTTTCTGACTCAAAAACCTGGGATCTTTCCACTATGGAAAACTATTTTTCCAGGATTTATAAACAGAAGTGAATAAGGAACTAAATGTCAAGAGTTATGCTAAGATTTTTGAGTAACTTCCTCATGTTTATTTTTTTCCTTATCCCATTTGTTTCCCTAGAATAAGTAATAGCAAAGCCCCTTAAAGTCAAAACACATGACCTTTGTTTTGATTACAATAAGGAATGTTTGTTTTGAAGTGTAGATACTACCCCATAGCCAAGCTTATAGAAAGAGGTCTTCCCAAAATGAAAAGTAGTTGATAGTGTAAATTGAAAGGATAAAAAAGAAGTCTAATATCTTAGGGAATATAACAAAGAAGCAAAAGGATATGGGAAGTCCATTGGGTCCTGGATATTAAAACTGAGTCAAAAGTCCTATGTAAGTTTTCAAACATAAACTATTCTGGTCACTGTTTCAGCATCTCAGTCTATATTTAAGCTATCACTTTATCCTGGGATCTGTGCCTGTACCCATTTCTCCAAGTTATTATCTCTGTTATCCTCCTGATTAATTAATTTGTCAATGGGCTTCCTTCCAACATATTCTTCCTTGCAGCCTTGGAAACCTCCTTTACAAAATCATTTACAAGACTATGCCTTCTACCAAGTCTGCTCTGGATTCACAGCTGAGATACAAAGATGGGTAGCAAGTGACTCAGTAAGACAAGCCCTGGACTAAGAACCCTGATGCCCAGAGTCTTAGGGTTCTTACACCTCCAATTAGCCATACCTCCTGATTCCCTCCCTCCACCATGTGCCATTGCAACCCATTGGAAGAAAGGTAGAAGAGAGGGAATGAGGGTTAAGGGAATAGGAAGTTACCATATACCTTCTCTATTTCACCTGCTGTGCTAGACAAGTTTATGGACTTTAATTTCATTTGATAGTCACAAAGCTCCTCACAATCCCCTTTTGTAATTTCTTCTTCTTTGTCTTCAAAATCGACCTCAGTTATTTTAAGCATATCATCCTTGTATAAAAAGTATAGGTGGGGTAGCTTCTGATTAAGATAGTGTAGTAATTTTATACTTTGACAGTCCCCTCTGCTATAGTCACATATCAATGATGAGAAAATTAAAAAAGGAGAAAATTGAAAATTAATTGAGATCAATTAAAAGGCAAGCATCTCTGGGGTTAAGGCATGAAAGAGAAACATAGTGAAACAAGACCTGTATGTTGGAGAGTTTTAGAATTCAGAAACACCAGGGTTTTCCAAAAGTTCCACTCCTGTTATTGGTACAGACCAATATGGGTGAAGGCAGAGGCATTAACAGATCCTTCCTAACTCAAGAAACGGAGCTAGGTGCCAAAAATCTGCTTCTAAATAGTGCCTAAGCCTTTTGTTCCTGGTGAATTCTTTTGGTCTCTAAAACCATGTATGCAGTAGGTCTCGTTGTTATAGTGGCTTAAACTTCACCCTAACTAATAATGCAATGGAATAATTATTCAAAATACTAAAGGAAAATAAAATCAACCTAAAATGTTATATATAATGCTAAACTCTCAAGAGTGAAAGAAAATTAAAGACATATTTAGATATAAAATACCAAAGTGTTTACTACTCACAGGTCCTCAACTAAAAGAACTTAAAGAATGTACTTCACCAAAAAGAAAAATGAACCCAGATGATAAAATATTTAAAAAGTTATTGATTGTTAAAACAATAAATAAATACCATGTGTATTTTTTCATGCCATCATAGGGAAAAAGGAAGAAATAAAAATGTTATCAATCAAACACTTAGCAGGAAAGAGAGAATAAAAAGCAAAGAATAGGCATGGCAAATAGAAAACACTAGGCATCATGGTTGAAAATAATTCCAATATATAAGTAATTACAAGAAATAAAAATTGTTTAAAATCATCTATTAAGAGGCAGGGAGTATTGAATGGTGTGGAGAGATGCAATTTAGTTTGATGCCACTCTCTAAAGACCATAGGAATATTCTAAAAATAAAAGGATGAAAATAAACAAATGGAAAAAAAATCCATACTAACAAAAATAAAGCTGCTATAGCAAAACCAACATCCCAGAAAATTGAATTTAAGGCAGAAAGAATTAATATGGATAAATAGGGATACTACAGAATAATAATGGGAACAATTCATCGAGAAGAAAGATAAACTTATACATATCAAACAAACTATCTTCAAAATCTAGATGGCAAAAATATTAGAATTACCAGGAGAAATTTATAAGCTCATAATCATGGTGTGTCATTTTAACTTATTTTAGAATACAAATCAAACACACAAAATGAGTAAGATTATGGTAACTTTCTACAACAAAATTAATGTGTGTGATCAAAAAGATAAATATAGAACACAGTACTCCTGCCAAATAAGATATATCCATGCTTTCTAAATATAATTGGAATATTTGCCAAAAATGACCACAATTAATTCATAAAAGAAATTTTCAATAAATCTTAGTGAAATACTGATATATATACTTTGCTCTCTGAACATAATACCTTTAAACTAAAGGTCAGCTATAGGAAGGAATTTTTAAAGCCTATATACAGTATTTGGAAGCTTAAAAATGACTTCCTAATCATCAGATAAAAAGCTAATCATAATAGAAAACAAAACTATTTAGAACTGAAAGACAATGATAGTACTGTTTATTGACATTTATAAATGCATTTAACATAGTTCTTAGAGTTGAATTTATATCCTCAAATATGATTGTTACAAAATAAGAAACACTGAAGATACAGATAAATATATATCTCAAAACCCTGGGAAAATATATTTAAGGAATGTAGAAAATAAAAAAACTAGTAAAAGTATAGTAATAATACAGAAAACAAAAAAATGGAATCCACAGGAACAAATGCTCTTTTTATGAAAAAAATAATAAAATCAACTAACCTCTGACAGATTAATGAATAAAAAAGTCATAAATAATTTTTATTAAAAACATAAAAATATAATTATATATAGTAGTGATTAAATATCATGAGACTAATATATGAATAATTTTCTGTAAAAATTGAAATTGTAAGTAAACTTTATTATTAATATTTTCTAGAAAAATGTAATTGCCAAAATTGACACAAAAAGACATTTTTTAAAAATTAATAAACCTAATTGTCATGACCTCTCAAGGATTTGAGATCTTGCCCTACCAATAAGCTAATTAGTTAGCCTGACAGAGTTTCATAAATGTTGGCAAAAGACATGAGACTCCTGAGTCAGACAAGGGACAATTTATTGCTCATAGCAATAACAGTAGCCAGAGCATCATCATTTTCTTGCATCAGTTCCTTGAGTGACCAATTCCCACAGAACATCTGAACAGAACCAAGTAATACCTGTACATGCAGTGAGTTATGTTACAAGGAAGAAACCCTGAGCTTAGGGAACTTCAATCTTATATAAGGGGTACAAAGCATGCCAGCTTATGGCTCTAGGAGGGAGAAATTATTATTATATTTGAAAGTAAGCAAACCTGAACTCTGCTTCTGAGAAAGACAATATGTCTATCTTTTAAGGATGTTTGCTAGACAAACATCCATGAAAATATAGTCTGGAACAAAAGGACAGTGAGTGCCTCACTGAAAGCCTTATAAACACATGCACATGACCCTATAGAGGGGAGGCAGACCAAATAGCTGGAGGCAGCTGATGAGTCAGTAAATATGTAACAAGGCTTGTCAAGGGAAACATTGGCCAGAGCTATAAGAACCACCTTGAGTTCTGGCTACTTAGTGGAACAACTACATTCACTTTTAGCAACCACTGAAATGGAACAGGAACAGCCGAAGCAGCCCACTGCACAACACTGAGTTGCAGCTTAGCTGAACCATCAGTGAATCAGGCTCAGGAATTTATGAAAGTCCTGTCAATTGGTAACTCCATGGAGCCAGCGGATTTGTTTCAGGTGCCTGAGTGGAGAATAATAAAGTTTTCCCCAAAGGGGTACTTTTCTCTTTGATGTAAAGCCAAGATGGTATCAGGGTCAGTCCACCCACTTTCTTAAATATATCATTTCCATTTGACAAGCAAGGTTTCTTGGGCATTTTCCATATTGTTAGTTGATGAGTTTGAACCACCCCAAAATGGTAACCTGATGCCAGGGAGTCACAAAATCTGTGTGGGTCAGGCATTCAGTTTCCACAAGAGCCTAGTAGAAAGTTAATATTTGCTTTTCAAAAAGGGTAAATCTGATGTCCACTGTCAGGGAGACAAAAGATTTCAAACTCAAAGAGGTGTCTCTGGTTGAAGTCTGCCTCTCTTCACCTAAGACTCTAATTAGCAAAATCATCAATCACAAGTAACTTGTAGTACAAAGGATTCATTGCTATAGTGGAGGCTCCAAATAGAGCATGAAACAATTTGCAGGAGAGCTTCCAATGTAACCTGTGGTCTGGGCCCGGCTTAAAGGCTCTAACCTGTGTCTTAGCTAATATAAAGTACCAAGTAGAATTCCCAAGTGAGGCGCATATTATCTTCTATATCCAAATTTAGATGCCTCTGGAGAGTACTGAAAACATATATTGGAGATTTTGGCACATGGACGTGAATTAGTCCTGGTCCTTGGGTCATGTCTGAGACAGCATAACAAGTGCCATCAGTCTGTCCAATGGATAAAGTTACAATCACAATGTCTGGGACACCTGGAGCATTGGGAGAAACAACTGAATGTAGTTGGAGATAAATCACTGTAAGACACTGGCTCCTGTTAGCCTTTTTGAGTGGCTGCTATATAAGGCTCCTATACTGATACATTGCATTTCTCGCTTTCCATGTGCTTTTATATTCTTAATCAACAAAAATCTTAATTAAATAAAGATTTCCCTTTATCTTCCTAGGATTCTATATCCTTTCTCTTGGACGACAGTGGAAGAAACAGAAAGTCTGGGAAATGACTTAAGTGACAGAGTGTCAACATTTTTGTGCTCATTCCCTGAGCTCAAATTTCCACAAGGCAAAGCAAAAAAGGCCAGATCACAATTGAACATACGATGGATTGCATTACAGGAGATGAACCCTAAGTTTAGGGAACCAAAATTCTTTATAATGGGTAGTAAACATATCTGCCCTTTACTCCACAAGGAAATGGTGTCTCTGTCTTCCAAGACTGATCTTTAATAAGCGTCATTTAAGAAATAGTCCCAAACAAAGAGCAGTCAGTGCCTTATTTGCAGGATATTCAAAAACATGAGGATCTTTGACTCATCAATAATTGTCTGACAACGAATATACAAAAATATTCTTAGTCTCATCACTCATTGGGAAAATGCAAATTGAATAAAATAATATACCCATTATATTGGGTTAAAAAATAAGAAGTCTAAAAGTGGGAAATGTTGGCTAAGATACAGAGAAATGGAAACACTCATATACACTGCTGGCGAGAATGTAAATAGATCCTCTCACTTTGGAGAGTAATTTGGCAACATCTAGTAAAGCTAAAGATGCTCATATTCTAGGATGCAGGGAGTCTACCTCTTGGTATATATATGAAACTCTTCCACATGTTGACAGTAAAAATATATTTTTGTCAGTATTCCTTGTATGCATGACAGCATTGTTTGCAAAAACAGAAAAATTGGAATCAACTTAGTTATTCATCACAGGTAAGTGATTAAAAAAATTTGGGTCTATTTATAAAATGGAAGACTCTACAGAAGTTAAAATAAATGAATAAGAGCTATAGGTATAATCCTTAAAAATATTTTGAGCTTAGCATGTCATTCATATAATTAATATTTAATTAATAATATTAATTTATATAAGGATTTCCAGAAGGCCTTAACTATAGCTATATTTTCCTTAGATTTAAAATGACCTAAAACAAAGGATTAAGAAATATTAAATTTCTTAAGCCTGGGTGTGGGAATAATTATTAAAATATTCTACATTCTTGTTTATGCATTTGAAATATTTTATCCTAAGAAGACTAAAGTGGTGTTAGCTATAGGGGGCTCATATTCACTATTCCTACATACTATCATTTAGTCTTTTAGCTGAGATAGGTAGTGTAGCTCTTTGATTAAGAGTCTGTACTCCAAGCTCAAAATGTCTGAGTTCAAATCCCAGTTCTATCACTCACTATTTTTGTGACCTTAAGTTAACTAACATTTTTAAGCTTTGGTCGGTCTATAGGTAAAACTGGAAAAATGATATACCTTACATTCTAAAGTTGTTAAAAGTGCTACATCAAGCATTAAATCCAAGTGGCCTCCCTTACAACCTCTTCAGAGTAAAAGTCTCTTTAATCCAAGATATGGCATATATTTTCTCATTTCTTTCAACACACTCTTTATACCAGTTGTCTATTCATCTCACTGTCGTCCAGAGACAATCTGCTCAATTCAGCCTATGAGGCTGTGATCATTCTATTTCCTTGGCCTTTAATAGCTTTCAATTTTCCATAGCTTATCCAGGTCTTATTTTCTTTTGTGATCTATATCAGGACCCATCTTCATGACACTTTCCTAAATCTTACCACTACACTTTTCTCCAAATAGCCTTGTCTGAATAAAAACACATTACTATTAATGACCAACAATAATTTCCATGTTCTACATTTTATGGAACTCTATAATTTAAAATCACTTACATGTTATGTCACTCATATGACACTCCGCTGAAGATGAGCAACTGTATAGAACTAAGATTATATCTGCTGACTCCAAGTTTAATATTTTACATCACCTCATCTGCTAAGTATAATACTAAGATCTTCTCCAAAAGCTCATTTCTAAATGTATACCTCACTATTGTTTTTTATAAATATTCTTCACATAAGGCTTTCTTAAGAACTGAAGCCCATAAGCTATTTTAATTGCAAGCATAAACTGGTTAGTGATAATAAAATGAACCATCAACTCTCTTGTAATATCTTGTCTGAGCAGTGTGTTTAGAGGCCGTGCTCTGTCCAGATACAACATAATTCAGTTGTTTAATTGTGAGTAAATGTCTTTCAGACTGTTTCCTCAGAAAAACTTGGAGAAGGTAAGAAGATGGACAATTTGCAAATATATCTATGCTACATCCTCTAACATCAAGAAATGAGCACTCAGAGTTCCCATGCAAGCTTATGGAAGACTTCTATATAGAAGGATAGCTGAAGTCTATGACTCTCCAAGAGGCAGACCTATTCACATTTAAGTCAACTTGTGAGCCCGTAAGGTAGATACCTCAAATCAGTCTGAGAACAGCTAAACTCCAGCACATTGTTTCGCTATAGGACACATGACTGAAAGCTCTGACCTTGAGCATTCCTATTGGCCTAGGATCAAAGAGTGGGGGAGATGTGGGGCAGTGGGAGATGAGGAGAGCAGAACTGAAGTCTTTTCTTTTGGCTGCTGAAAACCTACATACAGGCTTTGGTTTTAAGGCCTGAATGTTAAGCCTGCTTAATTTGGTCAATTCCATACAGGTTAGAGCAGACATTAGAAATTTCAGCAAGAGAGCTAAAGTTTTCCATTATCAACAAGGACCTAGCCAGAGGCCATTTCTTAATAATATCCAGTCCTTATTCTGCTTTATATGGTAGTTGGCCTAATCAATGTTTTTGCTTCATGATATTTATGTCCAGTTTGCAATGATAAATCATATGCTTTACATTTCTTTAATATCCTTGATATTGTTAATATAAAATTAGTTTAAAATACATGAATTGCTAAAATCCTTGTCTATACAACTTTGGCTGTAGGAAGAGCATGATAGTTTTTAACATCAAAATCTGTCTCTGATGGCAAATTTATGGTGATTAAGAGGGTGACTAAAGAAAATAGAAAATCAGTTAGCATATACTTTTAAGAAACGAAAAGAGTGGAATTGGAATATTCCTAACACAAAGAAATATTAAATGTCTGAGGTGATGGATACCCTGATTTGATTAATTTATAATGCATGCTTGTATCAAAACATCACATGTACCCTATGAAAGATATACAACTATTGTGTACCCATAATAATTAAAAATAAAATATTTTTTTAAAAAAGAAAATGAGTGAAGACCAGGTTGAATCCATGTCCCAGTGAAGGGGGTAAAGTAAACAATAGGGAAAAATAAAAAGAGAATAGATAAATCAGGAGGAAGGGAAGAAATAAAGAGTAGTTTATTGAACCAGAAGTGACTACACAAATGGATTCAACCAAGTTAGATGTAAACACAAACTAGAAAGGGAAGCAATACTGTTTAGGTAAATTTTTCATCTTGAGACAGGAAACAGGGATCCAGTTATGTCCAACATACAAAGATGTAGTTGTACTCTTCCAATAAGTTAATAAAGATTTATAAATTTTAGATCTCTTTAGAAAAGAACAGAGATTATAATGGAGATAAAAACATTGCATGTTTAAGAAGGGAGGTATTACTGACAGTATTACTGGAATGCAACCAAGCAGAATAGGCTTTCCTCAGTGTTCACAGATTAGAATTATGGTAAAGATAAAAAAATAAATTGGACTTTTGGGGATCTATAAACAGTCTTACTGAGATTGCTTATCCTTGGGAGACTGAACAGAATCACTCAGAACTGAAAAAAATGTAAAACTTACTTGAGTAGCTATACAAAGGAGGAGTACATAACTATGTCATTTACCAGACCGTTTCCCTTATTTTTAGTTTGTAACTTATGATTCCTCTTTTCAGTGATTCAGGGTGTAATGATATTTACAACTGTCTGTTATGGAAGGAGCAGAGAGAAGTAGCAAATGATTACAGTTCTAAGCTCTTAAAGAAGCATCATTCACTTCTATCCTCACCTCATTTTAAGCCTCTGGTTTTGGCAGAAGAATAATGAAAAACCATTAAATTAGTATGGTGTTGTTAAGAAAACCATTTACAAAAAAGATAAGGAACTTAGATTCTAATGTATTTATAGGTCTTAAACACACCTATTTTTTGAGGTCATTGGGTCCAAAACTTCAGAGAAGAGAGACTTCAATTAATGGAAATTCAAGGACACCAGTGAACAGATCCATATTCTTCTCAAAAATGTTAACATCACCTACATTCAGTGTTACTGGCCATAAGTTTCCCTGGCAGTAACAGGGCTCAGTCTTTTGCATGACTTCAAGGGTAAAGTTATCAAGGCTACCTCCATATTAAATGTCAGTGACTTCAAGTGTGGTCCTGAATTTTACGAAGTCTCTACACCTGGTTGGTATACCAGGTGAACTAGAAATGAAGAGATGGAATGTTCAGAAGTTAACACATAAACAAATATAACTAATTGTGAGAATTTATATAAAAACATGATTTAAAATGAAATAGTAAAGACAGAATAGGGCACATGGTAAAATAAATTCCTTAATACTGGGAAGATATTTTTTCTGTACTCTTGGATGTTAGTAATTTTTCTGAGCAGAGTTATAGCATGATACAAGTATCACTTTAATAATTTTAATTTACTGTTGGTATATAGTACAAATTGTGGGAACTGTTTTAAATCACAGAACTTATAGGACTATAACCTACTTTCATTAGGGACCTTTACATGTCAGCCCTTGTCTCTAATGAGCCTGGAATTCATCCACAAAAGTTTCCAAAGTATTTGTTCTTATGATAGTCTTGCCTATGCAGTCTCAGATTATATATCATCAAAGATACTTGTTCTTAAAGGTATTGAAATTATTCATTTTGGTTTTATGGAATTATTAAAAAGTGTCTGAAGGTATATTGACTGGCACAAAGAGTCATGAGGATAAAGATGCATACATAAATATGGACATATATACAAAATGCTCCTTATAAATGAAAGCATTAAATTATCTATCTTTGCTTATCTAAACTTGGATAAAAAATCAAGAGATCTTTTGGTAAAGTTAAAAAATAATGATCAGGAATCTCTTTTCCTGAAAAAATTCTATTTGTCATCTAATGACATTTTCCCCCCTAGCTTTGGAATATTTTATAACTAGCTCTTTGGGGGCAAACTCTCAATTTGAAGAAAATTTCCATTTCTCATTTAAGATTGCATAGCAAGTCAACTAACCCAGGCACTGTAGGAATGATATGCTGTCCTTAATTTTTTATATAATGACATATATATGTGGCAATAAATTCATCTTTGCTAAATTTCAAGTTTTGTTTCAGTAGATAAAAGTCTGATTTGGGCAATGTTCCCAGAAGTTCCTTTGGGGGAAAATGACACATTTCAAAACTGCAGAGTTTCAGTTGTATTTGGTTAAAATAATTATTTTGAAATGGTGGTTTTCTGTGTCTATGTTTAAAGAACTGTTCTATATATGCAAGTTCAGATTTGAGAGATGACAAGTTATATGGACTCCAGGCTGTATAAAGTCACAGCTAATAAGCATAAGTGTTGAGTTGTAACATCAGTCAAATGTATTCACATATCTTTTTTTAAGTTTTGGACTGAGCTCTTCTTATCAAATATAATGAAAACCAGATACCTAGGAAGCACAGCTGTATTTAGGACAAATATGGCACTAAAAAAAAATATCTACTTCTACCCTGAAGTGGAAAGTAATCTCTTCTAGAAAATAAAAGCCTCTTATGACAGCAAGCTGTACAATTATCTTGTGGTCTTAGTGGCTGTATTCACTTCCACAAGTGAGTTAAGTGAGACAGGAATGACCCTAAACTAAGTCTCTCATAAGGGTGAAAGATGTAATTGTCTTTCTACATGACACTAGCATTTTTCACAGAAAAGATAATATTGAAATTCTTGTCAAAGAGAAACAATGTTTGTTTAAATTCAGCATTTGACCCAAAATAGTTTTCTTTAAAGTTTGATATAGAGTGAGACATTTCCTAGAGAAAGTGGAAGCAGGATGTTAGAAACACCCTTAAAGACCTTTACTTTACAGATATAAAAGCCATTTAAAATGTATCATTGAACTTTGAACTCCTAGCAGGTTCCAAGTAAAATAAAAATGGTAAAGCACTAGATTCATTTCTGTACCCACTTAATCAAAATTCAGTTAAAATTCTACTCTATTGCCAAGAGAAAAATGATAGGAAAAGAAACACTGAAAAAGAATCCATGAGTCATGATGTCTTAATGAACAGTTGGCTCCTAGGATATAGTGGAAAAAAAAAAAAAAAGAAAGCAGCTCAGAGGAATTAAACCAAACTTCACAATATTAACAGAGTTTAGTCTTCTTGTTAGAGATTTTGGTCCAACATTAGTGATGTCTTTCAACTGCAAAATAAAGGTTCTATTGACACTAAAAAATAAAAAAAGAAAACTTTAAAAGAATTCAACTTTTCTGTTTGAAATAATGGCCAATATAATTATTTTACATACATTCATCTCTATTTTACACAAATAATACAATGAAGATGTTAACTTTAGACTTTTATACCTCCCTCAAAAGATTTTTTTTTTAACCAAACTCAACTTCAGCACCAATTCTCACCAAAGTACAGACTACACATGAAGACCAAGATTTTAAATGCATTCTCTCTTAAATCTCCTTACTTTTATAATTTTTACCACACTTTTATAATTTTAAAAAGCATGTCTTGTTTCAAATGAAAGAAATTTGGCTTTTATGACTTTATAGCTGTCAAATATTAACTTGGGATGTTTCTCTTTCCAACATTTCTAATGGCTAGTATATCTGCAAAAGGTCAATAGATACCAGTTTAAAACTCTGTCAGTACAGGCTAAAATTATCCTCTCTTCACCCTCCCAATAATCTCTAATAGTGACAGGAAAATCTATTTTATAGTAAAATTCCAAATGGAGATTTTACATAAGAATCCAGTCATAACACATACTGTTTATAGTAAAACTTGGTATAAGTGAAAGTTATCTTGAACATTAATAATGGCTGAACATGCATTTGTTGGGAACATTTTATGTGCCTTGCCCTGAAGGAATTACACAATGAGTAAGATATAGTCAAGGCTCTCTAGTTGTCCAAAATATTCTAAAGACATAAAAGAAGTAAAAATCATTTTAAAATAAGAATGCTAATTTATTTATAGAGTGTTTTTAATCTATAATGCCTGAACATTTTAGATCTGGCAATAGCAAGATTTCTTTGTGTTCCTGTGAATATTCAGATATATTTCAAACTCTCCTAGCAGTGGAAGAAAATAGTGAATATTATTTGTTCATTTTGACATTGTTTTCAAATTATTGAAAAACCAAGGAGAATTTTTATTTAATTTTATCCTTTTCTCTTCAGATTCCTCTCCCAAAATTAAGACATTAATTTTAATAGGAATACCTCACTCAACAGCAACTCACCTCACTACACAGCACTTCAAGAGGATTAACAGTTTATCCTCTTTTATTAGAATTTAAATTTATAAATGTAAGCTTTGCTTTTTGAAGCATTTTTTGAAATCACTTTAAGTGAATATATGCCAAGAGATTTTATTCTTCAACCCCAATTATACTGCTAATAAAAACTACTAATGTGTCAACTAGATAAACCTATTAAAAATGAATACTATATCACTTTAAGTGAAAACATGCCAAGAGATTTTAGTCTTCAACCCAAATTACACTTCTAATAAAACCTACTAATGTGTTGACTAGATATACCTGTTAAAAATGAACACCATATGAATATCATGTTAGATATATATCCACATCATAGAACCTGGATCATTGAAACTTCTTGAACTTGATAAAGGTTAGTTGTTTTGTTTTTTTTCTCTTCTCCTTTTCATCATGAGATGACCTTTAAATTGTACACAGTTTGTTATCTTTATTCAGAGCAAAATAAGCTTAAATTTTCAAACTAAACTTTCCATTTTAGCCAGGAAAATTATTTTTCTTTAGGGAGGCCATGTGAAATATTTATTGCTAAATAATCAGAAGTTAAAACATAGAGCAATTACTATGTGCCAAGGACTGTGCCAAGCACTCTATGTGTATTATCTCATTGACGTCTTACAACCGGCCTATGTATAGGCAGCATTTCTCTCCCTGTTCTAAGTGTGGAGAAACTGAGGCTTGGCAAGATTAGGTAACTTACCTAAGATTCAAGCTAACAAATGGCAGACCCAGGATTGGAACCCAAGCCATCTGAAAACTGAACCAACTCTCTTAACTGTTGTGTTATGATACTTCCCAAAAAATGTCTACATCCCTTTAATTTAACAAGCATTGACTATTTGCCAATATACCACATGAAAGTAGGTATTGTTCTTATATCATTATATAAGGAGAAGTGTCAATTACTTTGTGTTTACAATCACTATAGACTCTAACCAATCCAAGAAAATTGGTAAAAGACTCCTTGGAATCATTTTAAAAAACAAATATTTAGTTGAGAAGAACAGAACCCACATTATAAAAATCTATATCTTATGGCTTTATAATATATAACTTAAATATACATACATACACACACATATAATAAAACTTTTAAAAACAGGGTATGGTTCTGTTCTGAATCATAAATCCCCTATCAGTGGCCAAAGAAGCCTATAAAATGACTTTCCTGCTCCCTCATGGAGACTTTCTGATCAGCTATTTCCACACTATTCCCAGATCCACGTCTGCACAGAACACTAGCCCATGGCTCGTGGTAATCATTGCTACTTCACACAGAGCTGTATATTCTGTTACATGAAAGCTCATCTGCTAACTACAGCGAGATATCTTTCTACTGCTTTGTAACTGCTCAAACTTAAGTCTTTAAATACAGATTTCAATTATATGTGTTCTTATTTGAAGATCCATATAGGTGCAATAACTTCCAGAGGTATGGCTCTTTTCCAACTTAAGTCTTGAATAACACTTATTGCAAAAATATTTCTTCTTTACACAATTTCAGTGGAACAGGTTTTATAAACTTCCAGGGTTGTGAAGAGAACAAATTCCAGATCAAATACTACCAGGGAGTCAGCACTCATAGCTCAACTGCCATGATAACCTGATGATTATAATCAGTTGTAAGGTTTGTCATAAACATATGTTGTTTATAATAAAATTCCGAGAATCTGTCCCCAATCATTCTAGCTAACATCCTTCACTCAATTTGCAAATTCTAAAGAGTATTTATTTGGTTGATTTCCATGTATCTCCTCCATTAGACTACGCTCTACTAGGTAGAGACCTGGCTAGCCTATTAGTAGTATACACTCAGTGCTCAAGAGATGCTCATGCTGTACTAGTGTTTGTATAATAAAGAAAGAAAATAAATCTTACCCCTTCTAGTTCTAACTTCCATAGTGAGGTCACAATTGTATTTCTGAAATGCAAATCTAATCCTTTTGATCTATCTTAAAACTTTCCAATGGCTTCCTACTTGCTAAGGTTGAAGCTTAAAACTGTTAGGAAAATATGCAAAATCTTTCATTACTGGGCCATCCTTTTACCCCAGCTCTGCACTCAACCTCTGCCCCATGATTCCAGAAATATTGACAGTTCCCCTACATTTGCCAAGCCTCTATATTTCCCCACACTTTGAGCATGCTACCCTATACACCTTAAAAGCCCTGTTCTCCACCCAACCCTTAGCTTCTGTCATGTGACTAACAAATATATACTCCTTTAATAGGTTATGCAGGGGTTCTGTGCTAATCTTTAGGGATGTCTTTCTTAATACTCCCAAAGAAAATTAGATTTTCTTTTGCCTATGAGATGTCTTCCCTAATACTTTCAAATAAATTTAGATTCTCCATTACCTATGCTCTCACAGCATTTTGTTCATACTCTCATTATAACAATTATTATATTATGCTCACCGTTTACTTTATCTTCTGCTTTCCTACTCGATTATAGTCACCTTATGCCCTAATGCTCAGGAACAGGTTTCATCTATGTACTATCAGTATTTAACAGAGAGCCTACATTAAAGGAGGTCCTCTATGAAAATGCTGTCAATGAGTGAATGAATGAATGAATAAATGAATGCCTCATTGTTACTTTATGTTCATGCTAGTATAGATGAAAAATCTTTCTATACCAATTTTTCTCTGTAGGATGGAAATAAACTCAACCTAACTCAGAGTATCATTCTAAGAAATGGATTTAAATGCACCCTCTAAATTGAATATTCTACAAATGCTTGCTCAAGACATTGACATATTAAAGGCAATTTATAGACATGGATTCTAAGTCAGAGAGCTTGCAAACAGTATGATTCTAAATTGATCATCACACTACATAAGAGAGATAATTCTTTTTTTTTCCCTTCAGGAAGCATGCCACAGAAGACAGTGAAGCTTTATCGTATATCACTATTCTTGGTTTTGTGAACTGCTACATACTAATACTTCAGTTAGAAAATCTTCTGACATAGGGCCTAAGATAGATTCACCATATACTAACCCCTTTAAAAATTGATACTAAGGAGTCATTGAATTTTACAACTAGAAGGGCCCTTTGAAGGAAGAAGAAGTTTCCAGTATTCTTATTTTTTTCTTAAGACAATTCTGAAGTTGAAGAAAAAAACAAAGATTATTACTTTCATCTGGTACAGAAGTGGTGAATGTAAATACCCTGGAAGTAAACTGTCAGAATTAATCATTTCAAGGTCTTCATCACAATTATCAGCTCATCTGTATAAAGATGACTTTGTGGTACTATAGCAACACATTTCTCCATTATTCCATAACAAAATACCTCAAAACAGAACATTACACTGACTGAATTTCTGAGCTGTAGCACAAACCTCAAAGTGTAATAGATTTTCACAGCACTTAAAAGCAAAGGTCAAAAAAGATATTTTTCCCAGGAAAAAAGTACTGAAAAATCTACCATTCAATAGAATAATCTGCCCTTAATGTTGGATTTTTTTTAACTAAATGGTCTTGAGAGGCTAGTGATGAATGGCAACACTAATAATGAATAGCCTAATCAAAATGCAAGTCTGTTTCTCCAGTATAGACATTAAGGGAAATAAAATGCTCCCATGTGTTTCTTCAGAGAAGAAAATCTTATATTATATTCTAGAAAAATGTGAATTTAGAAAATAAATATATAAATAATATGTGAAGAATGTTTCCTATTCAAGAGGATTCTCTGAAATAATATAAGCAGTTCTTTTTTTTATTAGCTAAAAAGTAGTGTTATTATATACCTTGCTTTTACTTAAATTAGTAAAATTCCGTGGGTTTTTTTCCTCTAATGGTTTGGAAATTATATATGTTAACCATAATGTTCTAGCAATTGTCCTTAAATATTTAACAATCATATTTTAACATGGAGTTTTCCTATCAAAACACCCTGAAGACCTTTCCATGAAAAACAACTAAAATTTTGGATAAAATAAATAGGAAATATGTTTAATTTTTCATTCAGTTAGCACAAAAATAAGAATCTATCAACATTGGTTCAGTTTCACTTAGGATGAGGATATAAAAAGTCACAAGAGAATGCTGCTTTGACACTAATAATGAGAGAAAGATAATCTACAAAATCATAACTTCTGGAGCCCATCAGAGAGCTGAGGTCTCCAGGCAACCAAGGAAACTGAATTCTGTAGAGTGACAAGCCTGTAAGAGGAGAGACAGTACACACAAACTATTTTACCTATGTCAAGGCACAGGAAAAAGAGGTGGCCGTCAAACAAGCAGATATAAATAAGCTAAAATGTTAACAGATTGTCAAAGGACAAGTATGGACAATGTGTCAATTATATTATCCAGGGTCCCCAGAGACAAGGGGAGTTTGCAAGCTTTTTTCCATGGCTTCCCCAAATGCTCATGAGAAAGACTGGTGCAGGGAAGGAGACTGGAGAGGACCCTCCCTGCTTGGCACAGGCATTCAGCATATAATAGGCCACTGCACAAAGTCTCATGCTTTCCTGCATCCTTTGTTCTATGAATCAAAAGTTTCTAGTCACTTGGAGAAGAAGCAAACTCTCTCATCCTCCAGGACTTAGGTAAAAATCCATTTTTTTGGTACAAGAGTAGAATCAAAACCCACTGCCACAAGAATTGTGGTAGGAATACTCCCCAGCCTTAGTACACAGGCAAAGATCCTTAGCTGCTGGGAGAGGTATATAAACAAAAACCCTATTACTCACAGAGAAAAGGCAAAAATGTCTTTTGGCCCCAGGATTCAATATCAATAGCAAGCAATGATCAGCTAACACTAGATAAGGTGCAAGAAATCATCTCCGCTCTAGACCAACCACAAATGCAATGCAGAATTTGGCTACCATGGGAAGGCAGGGGAGGAAATGCAAGCAAAGCCAAACCTTTGAGGCCTAGGCACACAGCCTGACAAACATTGAAAATAGACAAAGAAGAAGAAGGGGAAAGAAGAGAAACTTTACCTGATCTTAACATGAGACTAATACCAAGTAACAAGCAATAGCAGTCTACTGCTATAGAAGAGGCAAGAGCATGAACAAAATCTCTGCTCTATAGCTCAGATGTGAAGAAACATCTAAAGCTTAGAGAAGAGTAAAAACCTGAGAAAACACAAGGTAACTCCTGACAACCACTAGAGAAATTTTAAGTCTGTGTTGCACTAGATGTAATTATTACAACAAAACCTACACTCTGCTTGATTTCTGACTTGATTGATTCATACTAATGGTCTGACATAAGAGGCATTCCAACATAAATACTATTAACTCAAGTTTCTACTATTCTATTTATTATGTCAGCATTCAATAAAAAATCATAGGACAAACAAAAGATGCAAGAACAAGGACCCATCCCATTGCAAAGAGATAAAGCAATCAACAGAACTTGACTGAGAGTTGAGCTATAGTTGTCATTCTTAGACAGACTTAAAAATCATCTTAATAGATACATTAAGGGATCAAGAGGAATAGATGACAACATGCATGAACAGATAGGGGATTTCATTAGAGAGATGGAAACTATAAAATGAGTCCTATGAAAGTAAAAGATGAAAAACAAACAACAACAAAAAACTTGTAACAGAGAGAAAAAAATTTCTTTGATGTACTCATTACCAGAATGGAAACAGGTAGGAAAGGAATCAGTAAACTTGAAGACAGAGCAAAACAAATCATCCAAACTGAAATAAGAAGGGGGGGGGGGAAGACTGAAAAACACAGAACAGAGAAGTTACGAGCTACAGGAAAATATCAGTCTAATATAAATTCCAAAAACAAAATAAAATTAAACTGGACATACCATAGTCAAACTGCTGACAATGAAATATAAAGAGAAAATTGTGAAGGCAGAGAAAAATAAAATATTCTATTAAAAACAAAACAAAACAAAACAACAAAGGTAAGGCTTACTACAGGCTTCTTACCAGAGGCTAAGCAAGTCAGAAGTCAGAATACAATGACATGATATCTTTAAAGTACTAAAAGAGAAAAATCTATTGATTCTTTTTATTCAAAAAGGATAGCAAAATAAAGTCTTTTTTTTCCAGATAAACTAAAGATGAATTCACTGTCAGCACACGTATACAACAAGAATTGTTAAAGGAAGTTCTTCAAGCAGAAGAAATACTAAACCAGATGGAAACTTGCATGTACACAAAAGAAATGAGGGGCACTGGAAATGGTAAAAAATTAAGGTAAGCATGAAATATTTGTTTTCTTATCTTCAATCACTTTAAGGATAACTGGCTGTCTAAAGCAAAAATAGCAACACAATTGTGGGTTTATGAAGTATGCAGAGGTAAAATGTGTGACAACCATAGCAAAAAATAACAAAATAAAAAAAAGAGAGAGGGGAGAGCAATGTAACCATCATGTTGCAAGCTGCTTAAACTATATATGAAGTGGTATACTAATATTTGGAGGGTGACTGTGATAAGTTAAAGATATACATTGCAAATCTTAAAGCATTCACTAAAAAATATTTCAAGTGTATTACTAATATACTTCCAATAGTGGAAATACAAATGAAACATAAAAATAATTAAAAAGAAAAAAATCAAAGAACAGATATGATCAATAGACAAAACTACCAACACAGTAGCTTTATTTTTTTAAATAACATAAGTAACAATAATTACATTAAATTTATATGATCTGAAAAATACCAATTAAAAAGCAAAGATTGTCAGATTGGATGATAAGTAAGGATGATAGGTAAGGTAAGAATTGAGTATAGAAATTGGAAAACACTTTAAATATGAAGTCTTATAGAGGTTAAAAGTAAGAGAATGGAAACTATACGTCATGCAAGCAATATGCAAAAGAAAAGTCAGTGGCTACATTAATGTCAGATAAAAACAGAGTTCAGAAGTAGGAATATTACCAAGACTTACATAATTATAAGGAACTCATAGGGAGGGCATACCAATCCTAAATTTTTATGCACATAAAAATAAAACTTCACAATACATGAAAGAATATCTGATAGAAATGAAATGAGAAATAGACAAATCCACAGTTACAGTTGGAGATGTCAATATTCCTCCCTCAATAACTGGCTGAAAACGTAGATGAAAATTCATAAAGATGTAAGATACCTAAAGAACAGTTTCAATTAAGTCAACCTAGTTGATATTTGCAGAGCACTCTCCCAATAAGAGCAGAGTGCACATTGTTTTCAAATGCAATGGAATATTCACCAAGATGGACCATATTCTGGACCATGAAACTGGTGGGAGACAGTAGCTCACGCCTATAATCCTAGCACTCTGGGAGGCCAGGCTGAGGCAGGAGGATCTCTTGAGGTCAGGAGTTGGAGGTTGCAGTGAGCTATGATGCAGTGATGATGCCATTGTACTGTAGCCAGAGTGACAGAGCGAGACTCTGTCTCAAAAAAACAAAAAAACTCAATAAATTAAAAAGAAGTCAAATCATGCAAGATATATATTTAGAGCATAAAGGAATGAAACCACAAATAAATAATAGAAAAATATGTGAAACCCTCCCCTAAATGTTTAGAAATTAAACAACATGCTTGCCAGCAATCCATGAATCAAATATAAAACATTTTTAATATAAATAGAAACCTAATATATCAAAATTTGTAAGTTACAATAAAAACATTAGATTTATAATATTAAATACTTGTATAGAAAAGAAAACTGACTCAAATAATCTGTTTTCAGAGAGAAGAGCAAAATAAATTTAAATTAAGTACAAGGAAAGAAATAATAAAAATAAAAGCAGAAACCAATGAAATACAAAAAAGAAAAACCACAGAAAAATCAGCAAATCATATTATGCCATAAAAAATTTGTTTTCAATATCATAGCACTTAAATCATGCTTGTGCTTTACTATTGGAAGCAACAAGATAATATTTATTATCTTAATTTTTCCATATGCTAAAATATGCTGTAATATTGTCTACTGATATTCTCCTGAGTAATTATTTTAAATTATAGACAGTTAATCTATCTTCTTTCTACTTTTTTAAAAATTATGGTGGGTAATACAAAAATAAATACGGTATCCACCAAATTGTATTTATAGATAACTGAGTTTATCTAACTTTTGGTCATCTCCTTTTGCCTTGATTCATATAATTTTTTTCTTTCCACCTTCTTTTAGTCTTTTTACTTTCTTTTTTCTCTCTCTACTTTCAAGTATTTCTCTTGAGTAGTTCTGAAGTGGACTCTCTCCTGACTCTCGAATCATAGTACATTATCATGCAAAAAGTTGAAAAAACTGAGATCAGGTTGCAGAGGAACTGCTTTAGTCCTTAAGCATCTTCATTGATATTTCCCTGTACTCTGAACTAGTTATAAATAGTATATCCAGTGAGAATTAGAAACCAAAGGTGCTGGTGCCTACTAGTTCTCAGAATTTCTCTGACTAGTCAACTGTGAATACTGCTGATAACCATTTACATTTAGAAGTCACTGCCAAGAAACAACTGTAACTATTGTCTACAAAGATTTATGATTGACTGATATATTGAGAAAAGCAAAGCAAGTGTGCATTTTGGCTCTTCTCCCAAAGGCACTAAAATTTTCAAGACATTTTCCTTACATTTGAAAATTAGTAATGGTTCACCTTGTCTGTGAGTTTCATGAGTTTGACTATACTCTGCCTAGGTGTGGATCTCTTTGTCTTTACCCTACTTAAGACGATTTTGGAGCCATTGTATATTCAAATATTTTTTGGCCCCTTTTTCTTTTTTTCTTCTGGAATCCCATTAATTTTACATTGGATATTTGATATTTTCCTATATGTCTTTGTGTTTCTATTTCCTTTTCTCCTAACTTTTTGTCTCTGTTCTTCAAATTGGGTAATTTCACTTGACCTATGGTTGAGATCACTGATTCTTTATTCTGCCATTTTAGATCTGTTTTTGAGCCCATCTAGTGAGTTTTTGTTTTGGTTATTATTATTTTTAACTCTAGATTTTCCATTTGGTTCTTTTTATTATTTCTATTTCTCTTTGAGATTCCCTAATTATTTAAGTTGATGTCATCATATTTTTCTTTAATTCTTGAATATAACTTCCCTTAAATCATTTAATGTGTTTGTAATAGCTGCTTTGAAGTCTTTGTCTGCTAAAATCTAACATCTGGGTCTACTCAGAGTTAGTTTCTATTGTTTGCTTTTTCTACTCTGAATATGTACCACACTTTCCTGTTTCTTTGATGATATCTTGTAATTTTTAGTTAAAAATGGACATTTTATTCTATTTTATTTTATTTTATTTGAGACGAGTCTCCCTCTGTTGCCTGGGCTAGAGTGCCATGGTGTCAGCCTAGCTCACAGCAACCTCAAAGTCCTGGGCTCAAGCGATCCTCCTGCCTCAGCATCCCAAGTAGCTGGGACTACAGGCATGTGCCACCATCCCTGGCTAATTTTAGATGGATAGATAGATAGATAGATAGATTTTAGTTGTCTGGCTAATTTCTTTCTATTTTTTTTTTTAGTAGAGACGGGGTCTCGCTCTTGCTCAGGCTGGTCTCAAACTCCTGAGCTCAAACGATCCTTCCACCTCAGCTTCCCAGAATGCTAGGATTACAGGCCTGAGTCACCATGCCTGGCAAAAATGGACATTTTAGACAAAATTTTGTGGTTTAAAAATATCTAGTTTTTAACCAGTTGTTATCTTTTAACATTTTTAAACCTTTTTCCCTTCCTTAGTTCAGGACCAAAGCACCTGTCTCCTGAAATACTGCAGCTAACCCATTTCCCAATAGTCAATCTGTTACTTTCTACCATCCTCCTACACAAGTAGAAACTTCTCCAAAGTGAGGCTATATAAGTCATTTCCTTTCTTTAAAAAAAAGCCACATATTCAGCAAATGTAGAATTAAATCTAAATCCTTATTAAAGAAAAGAATCTAATATTTATTAATAATCTATTATGTGCCATGCATTTAGCAACGCTCAGCCACAAACTTCCTTCAAGAATATATCCTAAAATTAAAGGTCATCTACAGCTGGCTACTGACTTGTTTTTCTAGTTTTAGTTTCAGCTACTTCCACTCTTGAAGCATGACTTAAAACTAGACTGGAATTTCTGCTTACTCAAAATTCAACTTTATATCTTTCTGACTGTGGCCAGAATTCAGTCTTTCAAATTCCTACCCATACTTAAATTTTCAGATTATCTAAACTTCCCTGTTCATTACACCCAGAATTAATTTCTATCTCCTTGAATTCCCAAATCACTTGCTTTTATCAGTTTTACAATGCATATGACATTCTCTCTTATATCATAGTAATTTTTTTAAATGATTTTTATCTCCTTTGTGGCAATATTCTCCTCATCTACCTGTAGTAGTATATAACTGTTGAATGGAGTATGTTTAATCCAAGCTGAATACAATTAAATACTTTTCCATCTTTCCTTGAATGTAGGTGTGGTTATGTAATAAAGATCTCATCAAGAAGATGTAAGCAGAATTGATGAGAGCAATTTCCATGTCTTAAAGAGAGTAATGTGTTCTTCTGTCCCCCATTTCAGCATTTTATTGCCCAGAATGTAGTGGTGTTTGTGAAAGATTTTGGTCCTATGGATGGTAAATCAACTAGACAGGAGAAATCTGGCTCTCTAACAGTGTGGATTCACCATACCAACCCTGAGTCATTTAGACTAGATTGTAACCTGAAAGAGAAATATTATTTTATCTTGCTTGAGCCACTGCTATTTTTGTCTTTATTATGCTATCTAAATCTCCATCAAAATTAATATGTCCTAGATTTATAAGTTCCTTGGGGGCAGGAATCACATCCTTATCATTGTGGATGATATTTTTTTGTATTCATGACATTGCTTAGCAGAATGCATTGCATATAATAAGTAATAAATATTTGTTTCATTGAACACATTTCCCAAAATTTCACTGAGTAATATCTTTACACAAATGGGCTACCCACCAAAAGAATAAAATTAGATCATATAGTAGAGGAATAGAAGCAAGGCTTCCTCACTAAGCATGGCCCAAATAGTAGATTTGTGGAGGAAAAAGAAAGAAAAGAGAAATAAATGATTGTGGTTTTGCGTTACTGAGTTTTGAGTGATTTGTTAGGCAGCAATATATAACCATAACAATCAAAATTATACCCCTCCTCTTTATATTCTTACTAAATAAAGTAACTTATAAATACAAATGAGTAAAATGATTAATATTTTAAAGGTTTGTACTTTGCAGTTTAAAATCATGAGTTTTTAATAAGTGGTTGTCAAGTATACAAAAAGAGGGCTTGAGTTGAATAGATGAGGCACAGGGGATTTTTAGCTGTTTCTTATGATGCTGTTGTGGTGGATACATGATACTAAGCTTTTGTCAAAACCCATAAAACTTTTCAGCACCTTAATGTGTGCTAGAAAAAAACAAAAACAAAAACAGTTAAGCAGTCAGAGGATACCAGAATGGAATGCAGAATGTGAATAAAAGGATCTAATTATATTAAAAATATATAAACATCCACACTAAAAAAGATGGAGGCAAAAGGTATTGACCTAAATAACTTTGGAAATAGTAGAATGTATAAGATTAAAGGCAAAAGTACTATATATGAACACTGTACTTTGTTAATAAAGTTGTATTCCACAGCAGTACAGGTTGACAATTGTGAAACTACTATGCAGGTATATTAGAATTGAACCATTAAGTTAATGGAAGGAGGATGGTGTGAACCAGGTTGGAGTGGAAATAACTGATGAGCAAGGGAAGATAGCTAGAATGATCGATATGGCATGTTGTAATGAATCCAACATGGAGACATTAGTATAAGCTCATGTTTAGCTTCATATAGATACAGATGGTTATATAGAGAAATATTTATATATATCTGTATATACACAGAATGGTATACACACATATATTTCCTTGCTTTCTCAGTCAAAGCATCTTGTAGTGCCAAAAAGTAAGGAAGTGCTATTTAAAAAAAGAAAGAAAAAGGCAAGAGCAATGTATGTAACCTTAACATTTGTACCCCCATATTATGCTGAAATTTAAAAAAATAGCAAGTTAAAGAAAAAACAGAAAAGGATGTCATAGGGACACAGGATCCAACTATAGGAGTTCCCTATGGCTAAAGCTGGAAAAAATTGAGCAATAAAATAAAGTAGTCTTGGATTTTAGCCCATAGCATAAAATAAATAGTCATCAGTTCATACTAATATAAATAAATAAATATGGGCAAGAGACAAGTGTTCCACGCAGAACTCCAAATAATTTATGTAGTTAATGTGTCCTTAAGGATGTTGAGCATGACTCCTCACTCCTTAAATGTAGACTGCACATTGTAGTTTTCTTCCAAAAAGTACAATATGGAAAGAGGGGAAAAAAGAGTAACTTGACAGTAATGAAATTTCACAAACACTACTCTATCCAGGTGGTCAAGTTTAACATCAACTGTGATAAGTCATGTTCATCCTATTATCCTTGTTGTAATGTAATGAGAATTGCACTGTACCTCTGGTCTTCCTCCCCAAAACATATAACCCAGTCTAATCAGGAAAAAAACATCAGACCAATATCAACTGAGGGACATTTTCCAAATGACAACTACTCTTCAAAACTACCAAAGCCATCAAAAACAAGGAAAGTCTGAGAAACCATTCATCCAAGAGGAACCTAAGGAGATATGACAACCAAATGTAATGTGGTATTCTAGATGGTATCCTGGAACAGAAAAAAGACATCGGGCAAAAACAAACAAACAAAAAAGCTGAATAAATTATGGACTTTATTTAATAATATTGTATCAATATTGGCTCATTAATTATAACAAATGTACCATCTTATAGTAACATAATAATAGAGGAAACTGGGTGTGAAGTATATGGAAACTCTATTGTGTCTGCAATTTTTCTGTAATTACAAAATTATTCTAAAATAAAAAGTTTCTTTTAAAAATGTTGCAATCACTCTTATCTCTTCTCTTACTCTTATATCCCACATCGAATCCATAAGCTAAATCCTGTTCATGCTCCCATCAAAATATAACCAGAATCCAACCAATTCTCCTGCCTCCCACTGCTTCTACCCTGACCAAATCACCCTTCTCTTTTTCCTGACTATTAGAATAGCTTCCTACTTATCTTTCTGATTCTGTTTTTGTTCCCCTTTCATCTATTCTAACATATCAATAATGACATTTTCTATAAAACTAAAAAACTAAAGTCAGATCATGTCACTGGACTACTCAAAACCCTTCAATGTCTCCCTATTTGCCAAAGCAAAAGCCATGGTTCTTATAAAAGTCTACAAAACCCCATGTGATCTGACCCAATTTCCTCTCAGATCTCATTTCTTACTGCTCTTCCTTTCATTCACCCTGCTCCTATTGATGCCCATAAATTCCCAATAAGCTCTGTCTTAAGATCTTGGCACTGTGTTTCCTCTACTAGAATGTTCTTTTCTAAGAATTAGCAAATCAGCACTTTTCATTCTCGTACTGCCTTTAAATTTTTACTCAAATATCACCCATTGGCAAGTCCTTTCCTAGCAACTCCATCTAAGGAACATCCTAAAAACACTTGCTATTGCCCATTCTTACTTTGTCTCCTCAGTCCTTTTCACCATTTCACATACTATTTTTACTTATTTATCTTGCTTATTATCTGTCTCTTTCCATTAGAATATAAACTCCATGAGAATAAAAAGTTTGTTGGTCTTATCTACCCCTTTATCTTCTGTACTCAGAATACTGCCTGACACTCAAGGACATCATTAATATTTATTGTATTAATGAATATAAATATAAATATATACTTGTAAGGAAAGGTTTGCTTCAGTCCATGTGGCTTACATATCTAGCTGTTAAGTTTACCCCAGCCAAGATAGCTTATAACAACTATTATGCCAAAAATATATTTTTCTGGAGATCTCTGTTTCATCAACTTGTGTAGATGGGGTTTATTTTTATTTTAAAAGTATTCATTTTTAAATACAACAAAATGTTATTATTTTGGACTACACCAAATGAGTTATGGTAATTAAACCTGGGATATGTGGTATGAAAATGTGATTGCTAATTAAATTAATAGTGTAGAGAAAATCATAGGAGAAGATATGGGATTTCTATATGACCTAAAAATCAATTTTTATAGATTTTTAACAAATGTTTATATAAATGGATGTTCTTAATTATGAGTCTCATTAATTCTTTAATGAAGGCCCATAAGAACTCTTCTTCAGATGGTTTCAGAACAACTTGTTTAAATAACTGTGTGCACTTAAGGAAAATAAGACTGTATTGTCTTCAAGAATAGCCTATCATTCAGATTTATGAACACAGAGTAGTCTTTACTTCTAATTAGTCCAAAATGTTGAATCTTAAAACATGTCTGATTTTAGTTTCTGTCACGTTGTTGTTTTTTCTTCAATTTGCTTGGGTTTTAAAATAAACCTCCTTACTTTATTTTTATGGTTTAAGACTTTAACACCTCTCAAAGTATTGGAAGGGTCTAGAATTAGTAAAGAAAAATTACAGCATAATAACACTTTTGTCTTCACATGTTCTAATTGCTGTTTACTTCATATCTTCATGGAAACAAGGCTTGGAAACAACAACGATTGTCTTATTTTCCAATATTTTAAAATTATTTCAGTTATTTTGGTGTTAGCCTAATTTCAATTCTGCTGGAAGAATCTTATGGAATATGAGACCACCAATGGACTCATGCTTCTAATGACCTAAATAAATTGAAGGATATTTCATGCCCATAAATTGTAAAACTCAAAATTGTAAAGATTTCAAGTCTTCCCAAACTGATCGATAAATCTAATGAGACTCCAACGAAAATCCTAGCATGACATGTTTTTTAATTGTCAAGATAATTTAAAGACTTATGTGGAAATGTAAAAAGAAAAGAATAACCAGACGATTTTAAATAATACACGAATAAAATTGGAAGATAAACTACATATCAAGACTTGTTTAAAACTCTAGTAATTAAGTCATATAGTATAGGTGCAAGAATCGGCAAAACACCAGCAGAACAGAAGAGACCAGAAAGAGACTCACATTTACACAGGCACTTGAGAGTGAAAAGGTAAATCACTAACTAGGAGAATATATTAAATATTTGCATTGTGCCTATCTGAAAAAGGACTCGTATCCATAATATCTATAGAACATTGAAAAATCAGTAATAAAAAACAAACACACCAATGTTTAAAAGAGGCAAAACACTTGAAATGGAACTTCAAAAAAAAGATAAACAAATAGCCAACAAGCATTTGAATATGTGCTCAAGGTTATTAGTCATCAGAGACATGCAAATTAAGAGCACAATGAAATACAACCACACACTCACCTTAATGGCGAAAATGAAAAAGACTAGTAATACCAAATATTGGCAAAAATGTAGAGCAACCGATATTCTTAAACACTTTATGTAAAAGTTTAAATTGGAATAATCACTTTTGGAAAACTATTTGGCAACGTATGGTAAGTTAAACGTATGCTTCCCTATGTTCCAGGATTTCTTATCCAACAGAAATGCACACACATATACAAAGACATACAAATTTTCATAGAAGTATTATTAGTATCAACTAAAAACTGGAAACAACCTAAATAGCCCTCAATATTAAAATAGGTAAATACATGTATATATGCAAACATTGGAATACTTTACAGAAATGAAAATTTAAAGTCCACAGCCAGAAACAACAATATGGATAAACCTCACAAATATAATAATGAGTAAAAGAAGACAAACACAAAAGAGTATCTTCTACTTGATTTGTTCTATTTATATAAAGCTGAAAACTAAAACTCAGTCAAATTAATCAATGATCAAAAAAGTGGTTAAAAAGACTGAGAAAGCATACATGAGGTTTCTGGGATGCTATAAATACTTTATTTCAGAAATATTCTATTTTTGACCTGAGTAGTGATTACATAGCTGTGTTCCCTTTGTAAAATTTTATCAATCTGGAACCTTAAGATAAGTTTATTTTTTTCTATGTATGTTATACTTCAAATAAAACTTTAAGAAAAATGGTAGCAGTTAAAATGCTAAATAAGAATGCATGGAAGATAAAAAGGAGGAAACTTGAAGCTATACTGTTCTAATGTGCATTTGATAAAAGAACAAATGGAATTTCTAGAAAAAAACATATAATTGTTGATATTAAACACTCAATTTAAATAAGCACAATAAAAAACAACTGTAAAGACAATTAGTTAGTGAAATAATGAGACACAGGGAACCAAAAAGATGGAAAAAATAAAAGAGAAGTTAAAGAATACAATAAGAAGGCCAATATATATTTAATCAGAGTTTAAGAGAAGAAAAAATTGGAAATTAGCACTCTTATTGGGATTTTGTATTTCTTAAATAAGTTTGTTGGTGTTGAAGAGGACTAGAACCAGGGGAACTCCCACCAGAATATTATACAATCTAATAAGCTAGACCTCCACAGTCCTATTGCAGCTAACAGAAGACACAAGACTCCTGGGTCACAGAAAATAACTTTATTATAGAAAAAACAATAGAAGGATTTTCAGCATAGTTTCATTGGTTCACTGAGTCCCAAATTCCTCAGAGCAACAAGAAGAGCTAGGTGAAGCCTGCACATACAGTGGTGTGCTGCAGAAGGAAAGCCTGAGCTTAGGGAAGCCACTGCTTTTATAACAAAAAATAAGTAAGACTGTTCTTTGTCCAGGTTACCTGGTGTAGCACAAGAACTGCCATATTTTATCTCACTTTTCAAGATTGTTTTGAGCATAAACAATTCTGAGAAGTGGCTCAGGTGAAAGACAGCCAAGGCCTTAGAGTTTTAGAACTCACTAAGACAAATTGATGCACAAAAGGCCCAGAGGATATTCTCCATATGTCATCTCAATATAAAAAATAATTTACCAGAAAAGAGGAAAGACACCATTCAGCAATCACAATGAATCGTGGAAGTCCTATTTCCATTTAAAATTTTACTTCTCAAATCTTTAACTTTCTTGTCAAATCATCAATGCATTTTGTTTTGCATTGTTTAGTCATTTTTT
>VBSM01003176.1:28344807-28363637 GCA_008086735.1 Cheirogaleus medius
CTTTCTTGTCAAATCATCAATGCATTTTGTTTTGCATTGTTTAGTCATTTTTTTATATTTTTTGTTTAATCAAAAATTTATTAAAAAATAAACATTTTATTTAAGAATACTTTTAGATGTATAGAAAAAATTACAAAAATAATGCAGGGAATTCCCGTATGTTCCAAACCCAGTTTGGGAGCCCTATATATTATTAATATTTTACAGTAGTAGTATGGTATACATGTTACAATTAATGAACCAATATTGATACAAACTATACTTTATTCAGATTTTTTCAGTTTTAACCAACTTTTTCTTTCTATGATCCTATCCAGTGTACTCCATTACATGTAGTCATCATGTTTTCTCAGGCTCCTCTTGGCTGTGACATATCTGTTATGTCAGTTAAGATCAAGAAAAGGAAGACATTTTATTTCACCTTCATTTATTCCTTATCCAACACTCTTCCTTTTTTATGTGGATTTGATTTTCTGACCTATGTCATTTTCCTTCTCCCTGAAGAAGTTCTTTAAACATTTTATGTGGGGCAGGACTGCTGGCAATAAATCCACTCAGTTTTTGTATGTCTGAGACAGTCTTTCCCTTTCACTTTTGAAGGATAATTTCACTGGATATATATTAAATAATTGTAGGTCGATGGCTTTTTTCTTTCAACATTTAAAATATTTCACTTTACTCTCTTCTTGCTTACAAGGCATTGTGAGTTGAACTGCATCCCTCATATTTGAAGTCCTAACCTCCAGTACCTGAGATTGTAACCTTATTTGGAAATAGGATCTTTGCAGATATAATCAAGATAAGATGAGGTCATACTGGATTAGGGTGAGTCATAAAAACAATGACTGGTGTCCCTAGAAAGAAGGTGATATGAAGAAACACAGATGGACACACAAGGAAGAAGGCCATGTTAATTGAGAAAGATATTGGAGTGATAAAACCGCTCAAATTGTTGCACAGTTTGAATATGATATGCTTCGGTGTCAATGTTTTGGGTTTTATTCTTCTTGGTGCTCACTGAGCTTTTTGAGTCTGTGGTTTTGTGTCTGTCATTAATTTTGGTAAAAGCTTGGCCTTTATTTCTCAAAAGTTTCTTCTGCTCTATTATCTATTACTTCTCCTTCCAGTATTTTGTCTTGTTTTTGTCTTGCCTGTTGCCTTTGGGCTTTCCCAAGTACTCCACCTTAAAGAGAATCTGTGACTTGCAGACGTTTCAGTTGTGATTTACTATTATTATATCTGATCTCTGTTGGTATATTGGTAAGGTGTAAGAGAAGGGAAGCATTCTATAATGTTATCATTAAATATCACTTTTTTAGTGGGCCCATGTTTCAGTGCTATGGCTTTCATAAGTGTTTCTTAGCTTTTCCTGCCCCTGAGGAAAGACAAGAAAACTAGAGTCTTTCGTAGCTTTCCTAAGAAAAGGCTGGAGTGGGAGAAAGCCTTTCCTATAGCTGGGATTTTTAAATATTGGCAACTAACTCATATTTCAAACACTGTCTATTTCAACATTGTTCAAATAATGCTAAATACACCTGAGTTTAAATCCATGTTATAAAACACCAATTTTTCATTTCTCCTCTAAACTTTTCTACAGTCACTCAAGTTGTTAGCAGCTTGGGGTCATCCAAAAATGTCTATCACTTGCATGTTTAAATACATATGTAATATCAGATGTAGTGTCAGTATCAATAAGATATTGCTTAATATGACTCTCTTAAAATAAGGAAATTCTTAGAACTAATATAAGAATCTCTTGGTAGGGTTGCTAGGATTTACTCCATCTCATGTTGGTCTCCTGGAAATAAAAAGTAGTTTAAGAGGGCCTTCATTAGAGTTACTGTTTATATCCTTAAAATAATTTAATAACTCATCTCTGAACTCCAAACCCTTTAAATTTTGCTTCAATAATCCATTTCTACTACTTTAACAACTATGTAGCTCTTGTAAAACTCATTCTCAATTCCTCTACAATTCTTTTTAAATGGTGAATTCAAGTCAGAAAAAATGGGAGATGACCTCAGGATTCACATTATGAATCTTTATTTCCCAGCTTAATACCATAACATATTCTGAATTATAATGACTTTACCTATGTCATATATATTTTAAATAAGCTGATACTGGACTTCAATAGATAGTGAGAGAACATCCTTATGAATAAGTTCATAACTTCAGTTCAGGGTAAAAGCATTTTAGAGAAGAAAAATATGAAAGCTTAATGCTTCTAGATGGAAATAGGTCACAGAATGATCTTGAGGACTGAGAAGATAGTTAGAATATATCAGTTCCTTGTACTATATTGACAGTATTGTTTGTCTTCAGTGATGGTTAATTGTATGATCTGTATTACAGGGTTCTATTACTTTCTTTCTGGTTCAGGTACTTGTTGAGTCAATGTATATTCTCTGACTCATTTTTTTTTTTTTTTTTTTTTTGGTCTTGGTTTTAAGGAGGCAGCAACAATAACAATCTTAGGAACTAGAGTGTTTGCAATGTATACCAACCAATCCTTCCTCCAGGGCATTACTTTTCCTAGCTTAGTGGAGTGCTGTTAGCCAATAGCTCTCAAATAAGATGCTCTCCAAAAACTGAACTCTACTGAATAGAGCTGTCTTGCCCAAAGTTACAATGCCCTCATGAGGATACGCTACTTCCAATAACTGGTCAACATGAGGATGCAAAGACCTAAACTCCTAGGACAACTGTGAAGAAGCATTTCAGATCTAGAGCTCTTGGTAGAATTGGTTAATACTTTCGTTACTAATGTATCATAGTTAAACTTTTCTCCCTCTGCCCAACCCTGTTTCTCTCTCTCCCCCTATAAGTATAATAAGAGCACTTCCCAATAAGCTTCCCTCAGGCAAATCTCTACCTCAGAATATTATCAGGGAATTCAAACTAGGATAGGGAAAAGTGGATTTTTCAAGGTTATCATCTTGGCCAGCTCTTGGCACTTAAGTAAAAAAGACAGCATAATATGATGGTTATATGCAAGGGCTTTGTAGTAAAGCAGACCTGTGCTAGAATCCTGGTTCTGCAGCAGACTAACAAAATATCTTCACAAATTATTTAACTACATTTCCATCTCTACAAGATGAAAACAGACTTGTAAAAAGGTATATAAGTCAATCAGCAGAGGGTGTGGCCCATAATAAATAATAAATGAACAGTAGTTATAACTAGTTGTAAGAGTTTTCTTTTGTCCATAAATTTGTATTATGTTGCTACAGGGGACCTCTATGAATTTTAATCTGGCTAAAGCAAAAGGTCCTGATAATTAGCATAAATGTTATTTTTCTAATGATATATATTACATTTAATGAGTAGATTTTGAATCCTGGTTCCATGCTTAAAATTATGTTGCCTTGAGGAAGTTACTTAACCTCACTGAGTCTTAGTTTCTTCATTAATAGTGAACATTACCAATTGATTCCCTGTGTTTTAGTGGGGGTAATGTTAGTTCATTTATTCAATAGAAACATAATTTTTATTTATCTACTATGTACCAGACCCAATTTTAGGAAATTTTGATACAAAGAAAATCAAAATAGTGAAGGGTCCTAACATCAATGAGTTTATAATCTAGCTATAGGAGAAAGGCAATAAACGAACAAGAAAATTTCAAATTGGGAGAAGTAATGAGGAGCTGAACAGAATGATATGAGAATATGACAGAGAGTGGAGGAGGCACTTAAGTGGAACAATCTGCAAATACTTCCTGGGAAGGAAACTTTCAGTAAATCTCCTAAAGGATTTAAAAAAAAAATAGAAAAGAAAAAGATCAGCCATTATAAAAAGAAAAACAAAAATACAAAAAAAAAATATGGAAAGAGATTTTTAGGCAGAGACTACAACAACAAAACCCAAATGTTGGAAATATGTTGCATGTTTAGGAGTCAAAAGAAGGCTGCCAGCAGGGCTGGAGTATAGTAAGCAGGGAAAAGAGACTTACGAGATGACAGGGAGAGGCAGACAGGGCCAGATGGCATAAGGCCTTGGAAGCCATGGTAACATTTGATTCTATTCTCAGTGAAACGAAAAGAGTTTTGAGCAAGGGCATTAAAGGATGGACCTATATTTCTAAACATTCCCTGTATTGAGAACATACTAAAGGCAACAGTAAGAGCAAGGAGATCAGTTACAAGGCTGCTGAAGGAGCCCAGGAAAAAGGTGGTTGTGGCTTTCATGAGAGTGGTAGCTGTGAAATGAACAGAAGTAAAAGTACTTAACATATTTTGAAGATAAGATCAATGGGACCTACTGGATGGGAAAGAGCTAAATCAAGGATGATTCTTAGTTTTATGAATAGATGGTGGTACCTTACATCTAACTGGGAAGACAAGGAGAAGAGCAGGTTTGAGGGTGAGAGGTAATGAGCAGTTCAGTTTTAGACATGTTAAGTTTAGATGCTGAAGACAACACCAAGTGGAAACATGAAGGAGGCTGTTGAATAAAGGATCCCAGATCTCTGAAGAAAGACCAGGGCTAGAAAGACCCTTAGGAAGCTTTTGACACACAGGTGATATCTGAAGTGACAGTGATGGATGTGGTCTCCTAGGGAGCATGTGTTGCTCAAGAAGAGAGATGATTCTGGCTTCCGTCTGGGACATTCCAGCATTTGGAGGGCTAGTATGGAGGAAGTCCAGCAAAGAACATGGTGAAGGAGCCACAACAAAAAGCAGAAGGAGAACCACAAGTGGCTGATGTCCTGACAACTCAGAATAGGATAAAGAGAGATCCCTTGTATAGAATTCTACTGAGAGGTTTCCACTGAATTCAACAACGTGGCGATCACCGGGGCCCTGGACAAAAACATTTCAATGGAGTGGTACGGCTGGAAGCAGCAGTGCAATGAGTCAGGCAGCAGCCACAGCCAGAGAACCAGAACTCCTCTGATCTCTATTGCCAGCAATCTTTCATGTCTAGGGTATGGTCTCTGCTCTGTTCCCAAATTACTAACTTGATACTAGTTCCACCATACTGAATATCAAAACTGAAAATCTATGACAATGTTCTCAATTTTGAGATAACTCTCCTTGTAAGAATTCTAATTCTTCCTATGGTGAAGCTTATTCATTGCAAATGAAAAGGGATTTTCATGGAATCCACACAAATTTTATTCTATTTTTATGTGACACTATATTCCAAATTAGAAGCATTTGCTTAAGTAGTAAGTTAATTCTGAAATCTAGTCAAATCTGAAATTCTTAATCATTTCATTGGTATCAGATTAAAGCAAATATTCTGGTAGGTTGAAAAAAGTAATTATTGCTTTTAGTAAAGAAAGCAACACACAAATGCTGACATTAATTAAAAGCAGAAGAGAAACTAAATCATCTAATCAAGCTCTAGGGTTATTTATTGTGAATATATTTCAGTGATCCAGATCATTTAAATAAAACACTGGCAAAAACATTCTTAGTCTAGCAAAATCAGAATATTATACACTGCTTTACTAAAATTACCTATGATTTAGAAGTTTGATGGTGTTTCTTTGTCTTGCTGATGGACCAGTAATGCGGAGACTAGAACACTGGCTCTTTTCTGGGTCTTTGCCAGGAAGCAGGATCTTAGCTCTGCAACTTTTTCTTGTGTAAACCTAAGTTCCTTATACAACCTTTTTGCGTCCCAGTGTCCTCAGTTAAAACATTTATTTCTGCAGCATTTTTTGAGTCCCTACAATGCCCAAAATTTGTACCTATATCATAGGGTTCTTGTGAGGATAAAAGTTCCTGAGGATAAGAGTTCAGGCATCATCATAGCCTCTTGCTTCATTCTCCATCAGGGGCTTTGCTCATGTTCCTCTGCCTGGAGGACTCTCCCTCTCCTTCCTGTCCAACTTCACCTGACTAACTCCTAGGTGTCCTTCTGATCCCAGCCTTCCCTGACCCTCTCACATTACATGAAGCCCCTCAGTTTTACAATCTTCTAGCATCCTATGTGTTTCCTTCATAGCATTTATCACAATTAAAATTATTTAGGGGATTATTTGTTTATTGTCTGACTCTTCACTATTTTGTTGATGGACATTATCTGACACCTAGAAAGTGTTTAATAAATATTGTTGAGTGAATAAGTGAGCAAGTTGGAACTAACTTCATTTTCTAACTTCATTGGGGGAAAAAAAGGATGATTGGAGAGAATTCAGAGATGACTCCAAGATTTTTACATTGAATAAGGTTACTATTAATAAGAGAAAGTAGTAGATAAGGGAGAAAAGATAATGAGTTTTTGTTTTAAACATGTTGGAACTAAAGTTCCTGTAAGAGATAAGAACCAAAAATATACATTTAAAATCATTATTCATTATGTGGTAGATCAGCCTTGGCAATAGCTGAAGGAGGCTAAGAATAGTATTCTGGAGAAAACAATAAAGTATATGGTAAGAGCCAGGTGATGGTTAATTTTACATGTCAGTTTGGCTAGGCCACATTATTCTAGCTGTTTCTGGGAGGTATTTTTTAGATGAGATTAACATTTATTTTTTTTTAATTTTTTTATTTTTTAATTTTTTTTATTATCAGGGATAAGATTAACATTTAAATTAGTGAACTTTGAGTAAAACAGATTGCCCTCCATAACATGAGTGGGCCTCATTCAATCAGTTGAAGGCCTTAATAGAAAAAGACGAACCTCCTCAGAAGAAGGGAAAATTCTGCCAGCAGACTGCTTCAGACTCAAACTACAACTCTAACCTATATTTCCAATCTCCAGCCTGCTGGTTTATCTGTTGTGTAGACACACATAAAACAAAAGATTGAAAATAAAAGAGTTAAGGGGACAATAGATTCAACATAATTCCAAATCACAAAAGAGACAGAAAATAAAATTCAAAACCTTGACAATTAACTCTCTGTGGCCTTTCTCAAATAAACTATGATTTTCTGTGCAAATTTACTTATACCTAAAATGCTTTTACTTTTACTGCTTTTATATCATTTAGCATGAGTTTGCTTAATCCACCAAAATTATAAGACATTACAGAAAGCATGAACAATAGTAACTAACAGGTAATAGGGTGGTAATAATTCAGGAATCATGATTCTTTCAAACACAGAATGGCTATTTCTTGGTTTCTTTCTAATTTTACCTTCAGGAAGATTTCCATGGCCCTGAATTTTGACTTGCTCGTGATCTGTGTCAGTGACAACATTAGCATGTAGGTGCTTCTGTGACAGGCCTTTCATGAAAACAGAGAAAACAAGAAATAGAAAGGGTTAGTTTTGGTGTGAGATCAACTGATGAAATATTTACACATATTTCTGCAAGCCTCAGGCAAAAACGAGCAATAATCCTGATGGCCAAGATAGAGAGTACTTTGTAACAGAATTTGTAATGTGAAGATAAACTATGTAGGGGAGTCAATAATGGAAACAACTTCAATTCCATTCAACCATATTCAGACAAGAAATGCTGAGTGTGAAGGTCCTTTCTGTGTCTACCTTTCCAAATTTCAACACACAGAATAAGCCAGTTAATATAGTAGGCCAGTGTGAGACTGGGATGGAAGTTAATAATCATCTACTCAAGTTCCTCTATGTTCCTAGAAAGTAAACTAAGCATCCAAGAGACATGAAGTGACTAACTCAGAGTCCAACAAGAAGAACTTTGGGAAATAAAAGATACTAGCAGATCTTTAAAAAGCAGCCTTATATTGCCAACAACTGATTCAGGTAAAGTATGGGGTTGGCCACCACAGCATACAACTAGAAGAATTTAGTGAACATATTATTGGACCAAGAAACTCAATGTCCTAATGTTAGTCCAATATTTTCATTGGGAATATTTTGTTGCCTTAAAAATATATAGTTATACTTTACTGTTGAATAAATGAATGAATGAATATAATTTTCTGCTTCACAAAAGACTTTATTTTACTTTATCTCACGGCAGCATTCTGAGGTGAGATACAATGATTCTCTCTCTAATGTCACACAGCTCCTGAGAGCTAAACTGGAAGTCAGGTTTTCTGACTTTTACCAGCACCCTTTTTGACACACTCCTATTTAGACCTGAAGTCATATAATTAGTTCGTATGACAGGATAAGACCTCAGGCTTTAGCAATGTGGACAACTGTTTTACTTTGCTGACTGAATTGATAAGAAAAGACAGATTAAAAAAATAAAACCTCCAGTGACTTTCATCATTTGAGTTTTGAAGTCTTCAATATTATCAAACAATTACAACTAAAGAGCTAAGCCTCTGTGTTTCTGATTTATAAGAAACTAAGGAGTAACATTTTTTAAAAGGGTAATGAGTAAAGGCAGAAGTAAATTTGTGTTATCAAAGCACATGTTTATTATAGTACTCAAAATCTAATTCTAGGTTATTAGGGAATATGAATTCAGTTTTAAAATTTTATTATTTAATTTAAGTTCTTCCCTTGTTTGCTAATGAAGCCATAAATCCTTGGGGACCAGGCATACCCATAGATTGTGACACATTGCCTTCAGACTCCCTGGCATTCTGATAAATCCATCAGTATGTACAGTGATGACGGATGTGATAAAGAGATCATCATGGCTCTCACCACCTATATTTTATTGTTCGTTACAGCCATCTTCTATTTCTAGAAAACATTCCCAGCTGCCTGCAGCAGAGCCAGGAGCCAGAGTTAGATAACATGTTGTTTTTATTCACAGTTTTACAACCTAACTTGCCTATCACTAATTATGCAGTACAGATAGGTAGAAATAATACTAGGAAACATGTCTTGAACACTGGTTTCATTATCTGGTTTCATTACAATAACCTTATTTTTTATCTTTTTTATTTCAGGATTCTGGAAGACTCATTAAAAACGTTTTCTCTGCAGTGTTTTATAACCTTTTGACATTTTCTTCTTATACAAGTCATGCCAGTTTTTTTTCTTAAAGTCTATAAATAGGAAAAGTGAGTAGGAAGAAATGGACAGATTAACCCCTTATACGTTTGTAGCCTGACAGTCAGATTTTAGGTGAAATTTTATCAATACCTTTGTTTTTGTTTTCATTTAAGGATAAATTGTACACTAACTAAAGCATTCCATGTGAATTTTGTTACCTATTTCAATTATCAATGAAGTAACAAGCATTTCATATATAATATATTTACAACTGATATGAAAATAATAGGGAATTGTTTTCTTTTGCATGAGTTTCTGAGGGTAATTTTGGCTGCTTTAAAAGCAATGAGGAATCTTCATAGTGGTTGGCATGATCTGCAATTATTCTATACTTTTCCGGGACAAGGGAGATGAAACTATATGTAACTCATAACCCTGGACCCTTTGATCATGTCTACATAAGTGCAGTTTACTCTGGTTAATTAATTATAATTTGATGTTCCAAGGGTTTTTTCTCCTTTAATAAAATGATGACAAAAAGCACTGTAATAATTTTCTTTGGGTATTATTTCAATTTGTTTGTAAAGTCTATAAATTCTCTTTTATGGTATAATAGAGACCATTTATTTCATAAGTAATATATAAATTTAATGTTAATCAATAGTTAAAACCTCCAATTATTCATCTTTTACCACAACTACTCTATTTTGTAAAATGTGCTGATTAAAATTTTTTTCTTTTTAATATCTTTTGTCCACCATTTTTTTAGAGGTTATATCTGATCAGACAGATGCATGGAAGAGAAATAAAAGCAAAATATTCTAACACATTCACACATTAGTTAATCAGCCCTAATTAAAACTTGACTTATAAGTAGAAATATATTAACTAAAATTTTATATTTATTATTAGAGTAACTTCTTTTTGAATATCATATTATTTTCAAAGATCATATTCATTACAGGAACAGAATATTTTATATATAAGTCATCCTTGAAAAATATATTATGTGATAGAAAGTATCCATAATCTTGTTTTATAAATAGAGACAGTTTGATGATTAAGAATAACTGGTGGTCACACATCAAAAAATGTAGGAAGACCCAGGGTAAGGAGGTTTACTGAGTCTATTATTTAAATAATTTGAACCACCACCGTGACTGATGAACTGGGCATAAGTTAGCAAAGCTATATCAAACATCATTATTGTGGTGAAAAATAAGAGACATTTCCATTCAGATCATGGTCTGTGATCATTTAAATGTCTCTAGTATCTAAAATCTCTGCCAAGTTAATTGTATGGAAGACTTCTATCTAAAATTAAGATATTACAAAAAATGAAGCTTCTTATACATTTAAAATAAAGCAGTGTCAAACTGAGATCAGCAAAGGGATGGATTACCAATTCATACTCTAAAAGAACGCATCATTTAATATTCTACATTAGGTTTTAATCGTCTGAATCCACCCCATAATATGGTGGAATCATTTCCAGTGTGGCATCTACAAATTTTCTTGTCAAATAAACTTGTTACTTTTCTCTTTAGATTTATGAAACAACAGTGGTTAACACTGTTGTGAAATACATATTTCAACACAGGAATATCTCTTAAAGAGATACAAGCTTCCATTTAAACCTTGGCTGAATTGCCTTAATTGATTTTATTTATTGTTAGATTCCTAAAGGGTCCTTGAATCTGAATTAGTATTAACTTTTCTTATAATTCTGTGATGTTACGATTCCAGTAACTTGCTGCCGTAGGTGAAAACATTTACTGTAGGCATTTTAGAACTACCTACTTTCAGTATCTCACATAAAATAGAATGTATTATTTTAATAGAGCTGCCATAACAAAATACCACAGACCGGGTGGCTTAAACAACAGAAATTTATTTCTCACAACTGTGCAGGGTGGAAGTCTTAAGATCAAGGCATCAGCAAATCTGGTTTCTTCTGAGGCCTCTCATTGGCTTTCCAGTGGCCACCTTCTTGCTGTGATGATCTTTTCCCGGTGTTCATGCATCCTTGGTGTCTTTTTGTGTCTCATCTCCTTTTCTTATAAGGGCACCTGTGACATTGGTTTAGGGGCCACCCTGAGGGCCTCATTGTAACTTAATTACCTCTTTAATGGTATTATCTTCAAATACAGTTACAGTAATATTAGGAGAAACTGGGGGTTGGGCTTCAACATATGAATTTGGGGGGGGGGACACAATTTACCCAATAGAAAGAACTATATATTTTTAAGATCTAGTAATAAAAATTGTATTGCTTTTAAAAATATTTCCTGAACTACATTTATAAGTAATAAAATACTGGGTATGTAGAGGCATTCTGCAAATTTAAAGTGTAATGACTTTGTATATAACAATAAATTTGAAGTGCAACACCATTACACAAGCACAGTTTTCCTCAGGTTTTTAATTATAGTGCAAGCTGGCTTTTTTTTTTTTTTTTTTTTTTTTTTTTTTGGTGGGTTTTTGTTTGGTTTGGTTTTTGTTTTTTGCAAATTCCCATTCCAAGTTTTGATATTTTCTCATGGTCAAGCATTATTTGTTCTTCAGTTCTTTTCCTCAAATGAGCATTCCTTTGCCATTTTGCAGAATGTCTTTAAACTTGACCTATCACAATGAAATCTTTCCCACAGTCTTCCAGATAATACATGTCACCACTGTGCATTGAAATATATGACAATATCTCAATGACACTTTTTCAGAAGATTGGAATTATTTGGCCACCTTGCTCACCAGACCTGTCCATATTGGGCTGCCTTATTTTTTTGAGCTTTATGGAATTCTTAGGTTATAAATACCAAGACTACATTATCTGAATGAAGATAAGGATCACAGGTACAACATTAAATTATTACATTAAAAAAAAGGGAATATTTTCAGTGGTAGGGAAAAACAAATTAAATCCTGTATAACTGAAGATGCCCAAACATTTGAATTATATTGTACTTAAAGCTATACAAAAAATGGCCTTTATATGTTATTTACAGTGAGTTGTTCGTGTGTGATACAAAACAATTAACAGTACTTACAAGGTACTATTTTTGACTTAAAAAGTAATATTTTTTTATTACTTCTTTGCATGAAATTTCAGAAGGCACATTTGTTTAGCCTTAAACCATGTGGCAGTGAAGTATAAAACTAATCACTTTCCACATAGCATTCTAACACACATTTAGAGTTAGCACCTAAAATCAGAGAAAGCAGTAGGAAAGAAAAAAACATTAGCTTCCTGTCCGGTTTGTAGTCTAGTAGATTACCTTAAAGTCAGGATAGATCTGCAGTCCAGCAGATCTGACTGGCATTGATGATATATTACAAAGGTGGTACCAAATTGTCAGCTGCGTTTTTCCTGCAGTTTTTACCACTTGGAAAAAAATGACTCTCTCCTTAAGTATCGGAAGATACTCTTCTAACACCATAAGGCAAAGTACTTTTTATGAGTAAGATATTTCCACTGAATAGCTATGGAAGTGTACAAATCAAAAGAAACTTCAAAAATATTGGTTGGAGGATACAGAGCCAATAAAATCTTTACACAATGAGAAAAATATTTTAAAGAGTTTTGCAAGTTCTAATTCCCCTTTCCAATGAATGATTTAAAAAACAAAACAATGAGAAAGCAAGAACAATAAACAAGAGCAGTATGTTCAATATAAATAAATGCATTTTAGAAGCTAGAACATGGTTCCATTTCTGCTTGAGAGAATTCACACTGGTTAAATGGCTAGGATCTTGCAACAGAAAATTTTCCTTTCGTTGTCCCTTGTTTATTTTTTGGTTTTGTTTCTGAGTGTGTGCAATCAGAAGCATTAAGCTTTCCTTAACCACAAACCATGCTTCAAAAGTAACATGAAGATAGGTACATCATAGTTTAAAGGTGTCTAGTGGTGCATTCCAGTCCAATGATTGATTAGAAGAAGGGATTCTCACTATGATTTCTAATTACAAAAATATCATCTCCCTTTGGTTTTAATCAAGTGTTAATTAGTTGCCAAGAGTTAGCCCTTCCAACCCTCTTCCACAGTAATAGTTTTTAAAACTATAAGTTATTTTGTTCTTTAAGAAAACTGCCAAATTTGAAAATTAATTTAATTTATTGAATATCGTTTCCATGTTTTCATAGACAGGACTCTTTTAGTCCAAAGAATTTAAAAGATTTCAATTGCTCTTCCTTCTCACAAGAATCCCAGAAAAAAATGAAGGATGGCTTAGGAAGAGCAGAAGCAGAGGCGGCTCTGGGCACCAGCCTAGTGACTTCCAGTTCCACTTGGCTCTGTTTTCGCTTGACTATGCAGGTTCTACATAAGACTTTGCCCCAGTGGTTTTTATCCTGTGTTCGGTCAGAGACCCAAGGTGAGAAATGTGATACCCCTTGAGGGATACACATACAATTTTGTACACAATTTTAGGGGTTCATTGATCCACCTCTAATAACTGGTAAATTCTCTGTGTCTCAGCTCAATATTTTGATCTAGAGTAAGTTCCATTCAGCTTTTCTTTTCAAGCCAAATCCTTGAAATTCAAGATTATTGAGTGACCTCATGGGTTACTTAATAGGTCAGGAGTTCACTTCTAGCCCCAAAGCAATCCTACAGGGTAGCATCATGATGTTCTGTCAGCTCAGCAAGGGCAGTGGGTGGAGATTTTCCCAGAAATGGGAAGAGTAGAGCAGGCAAAATTGGTATCTAATAGAGATATAAAAATATTTATGTTATAAAATATTTTTGCATACAAAAGAACACATAGAGCCTAATAAGTAAGTTATAACACAGCAATAAAACAAATAACCGTGAACTCACCAACTAACTTAAGAAATGAAATATTATAGGTAACAGTAGAAAGTGCTTCTAAATCTTACTTTCCCAGACATTTTATCCCAAATTCTGTCTTAATCAATCCCTTTGTTTTATATGTAGTTTTACCAAATATATGCATACCTCTAAATTATATAATATTGTGCTGTTTTTGAACTATATATACATATATATTACAATACTGTGTGTATTATTTTGTGAATTGTCTTCTTTGTTAAATATGTTTCTGAGAATCATTCACATTATTCATGTATCTGTAGTTCATTAATTTTTATAATTGTATAATATGCCACTGAATTAATACATGGAATTTGTCTATGCCAAATAAATTGTAATTGTGAATTATTTCCACTTTTATCCCATTTAAAAATGCTGCAAAAATTACTTCTGCATATAGAAATAATGTTGTTAGTTATAGGTACATAGAACAAAGATATTTCCAGATTATAAAATTAAGAGTAAAATTATTGGATTGTAGAATAGATACATCTTCAGATTTATTAGACAATGATAAAACTGTTTTTCAAAGTGATTGAACTATTTTACACTACCACAAACTGTGCATCACAGGTTGCATTGCTCCACAACCTCCACACTTGATAATTTTTCCAATAAGATGAGTATAAAAAATGGTAAATTCAAATTCAAGTTTATTAAGGTACAATTTGCAAACAGTAAATACACCTTTTTTTTAAGGTGTACAGTGAAATGGGTTTTGCCAAATGTGTACCCACCACTTCAGTGAGGTAAAGAACATTTCCATCATTCCTCCAAAAGTTCCCCTGTGTTCTTTGTGCTGCCTACTACCAGCTCCTGGGAACAACTAATCTGGTTTATGTCATTTTAGTTTTGTGTTTTTCCATACAAAACAATGGAACGTCAAATACATAGAATCATACCATATATAGTATTTTCTGTCTGGCTTATTTCATTTAACGTGATGCTTTTAAAATTCATCTAATGAGTAAGATGTGCAACATATGGGGTATGGTCATGCTTGAGGCTCTGCCTCGAGGGGGGAGGGGGGTGTGGGCAATATACATAACCGTAATATTTGTACCCCCATAATATGCTGAAATAAAATAAATAAATAAAATAAAAATAATAATAAAAAATAAATAAATAAATAAATAAATTCATCTAGGCTATTGCACATGCCAGTACTTTGTACCTCTGTATTGCTAAGAAGCATTTCATTGTGTAAATTAACACAATTTGCTTCTGCATTAGCCAGTTCATAAGTATTTGGGTTGTTTCTAGTTTGGGAACTTTGTGAGTAATACTGCTATAAATATTTACACAGTGGTCTTTGTGTAGACATATGTTTCCATATCTCTTGGGTAAATACTTAGCAGTAGAATTGCTAGACTGTATATGTTCAATTATTTTAAAAAGATAAAAACGACTGCCAAAATGTTTTCCATAAGGATTATGCCATTCCCACCAGAATTCCAAATGCTCTACATCCTTTGCAGTAATTTGAGTTTTCTTTTTTTTCTGTCCTTTTAATTTTTAAAATTTTAGCCATTATACTGGATATGCTGTGACATCTCACTGAGGTTCTAAATTGCATTTTTCTAATGACTAATAATGTTGAGCATCTTTTCATGCGCTTATTTTTCACCCATATATCTTTTCTGTTAAAGTATCTGTTCAAATATTTTGCTCATTTTTAGTTAGATTGTTTGTTGAGTTATTATTGAGTTTTGAGAGTTCCATAACATATTTTAGATGAAAGTGTGTTTTCAGATATATGATTTGCAAATATTTTTCTCCCAGCTTGTGGCTTGCCTGTCAAGTTTCTCAACAATATCTTTCAAAAAGCAGAAGTTTTACCTTTTTATGAAATCCAAATTATCGGGGGGTTTTGTTGCTGTTGCTTTTAATGGTTCATGCTTTTTGGAGCCTATCTTTTGAAAAAAGCCTAATTTCAGGTCACAATTATTGTTTCCTATGATTCTTTCTAGAGATTTTATAAATTTGATTTTTACATTTCATTTTATGCCCCATTTTTATTTTTTATATGGTATAGGCAAGAGTTTGAGATTGATTTTTTTGCACATGGATATACAATTATTTCCGGACTGTCTTAGTTCAGGCTATTAGAACAGAACACCAACAACAGATATTTATTTATCACAGTTATGGAGGCTGGGAAATCCAAGAGGAAGCCACCAAAAGATCTGGTTTCTGGTGAGAGCACTATTCCTGGTTTGCAGACTGCCTTTATTTGTTGTATTCTCACGCAGTGGAGAGAGATACATCATCTCTCTCCTGTTTCTTCTTATAAGGGCACTAATCCCATTCATGAGGACTCCATCTTCATGACCTAATTACTTCCCAAATGCCTGCCTCCAAATATCATTATATTGAGGATAAAGTTTCAAGATATAAATTTTGGAGGGACACAAATATTCAGTCTATATCAAGAACCATTTGTTGAAAAGATTATCTTTTCCTCATTGAAGTATTTTGGCAACTTTGTCAAAAATAAACTTACCAATATATTGGACCATAGTTCTGAATTTTATAATATCTTCTGTTTCATTTATCTATATGTCTATATATCTACCTTTAATCCAATACTGAATTGATTTGATTATACAGTGGTATGAGCTGCCCAACTGACTGGTCTAGGTCTTTTGTTTTTCCATATAAACTTTAGAGTCTGCTTGCCAATTTCTACCAAAAAATTATGCTGAGATTTTTATTGGGCTTGTCTTAAATCTGTAGATCAATTTGGAGAAAATTGACATTATAATGATAAGTTTGCTGATCTATGATAATATATGGTATATCTCTCCATTTAACTTTAATTTTTCTCAACATTTTGTGGTTTTTAGCATTAAATTTGCATATATTTTATTAAATTTTCCTATTTTCTTACATTTTATGCTATTTTAAATGACATTATTTTCTTACATTTTTATGCTATTATAAATATTAATTTCTTATTTGAATTCTCATTGCTACTGTATAGAATATTATTAATTTTTGTGTAATGACCTTGTATACTTTGACCCTGCAAAACTCACTTTTTAACTCTTACATATTTTTTAAAAATTCTTCAGAATTTTCTACATTGATTGTCATGTCGTATCTTTATTTAGATAATCATGCTTATATTCTGTGAAATGTCTGTTTATATACTTTGTGAATTTTTCTTTATGTATTTTTCTATGAGATTGCTTTTATTGACACTGAGTTTTACATATTTTATATACTAATTTTTGTTGATTATAGGAATAGAATGGCAAAATGTTTTCATAGTTATCACTTACCTGCAGTGAGAATGGCCTTTATCAAAAAGTCCCAAAAGAACAAATATTGGCATGGATGTGGAGAGATAGATAAAAGCACTACAGTGCTTTTAATGAACAGAAGTTCTTAATTTTTTCCCCAGTTTTATTGAAGTATAATTGACAAAAATATATATATTTATGGCACATAGCATGATGGTTTTATATATGTATATACTGTCAAAATATTATCACAGTCAAGTTAATTAACACATGCATCATCTCATGTAGTTTTGTGTGTGTGTGTGTGGTGAGGACATTTAAGATCGACTATCTTAGCAAATTTCAAGTATACAATACAGTGTTATTAACTATGGTCACCATGCTATACATTAGGTTGGCAGCAAAAGTTCTTAATTTAATACAGAAAAATTTAGCAATATTTTACATTAAGATTAGCTTCTTGCATTTTCTTTTTATTAATTTCAGAATATTATGAGAGTACAAAGGTTTTGGTTACATAAATTGCTTTTGTACCATTTGAGTCAAAGCCACAAATGTACACATCCACCAGGTAGAATGCAATGTACCCATTAGGTGTGAATTTACCCATCCCTTCCTCCCCTGACCTGCTTGATTTCCGATGAATGTTATTTCCATATGCGCACCTAAGTGTTGATAAATTAGTTCCAATTTAATGGTGAGTACACATGGTGTTTGTTTTTCCCTTCTTGTGATACTTCGTTTAGAAGAATGGTCTCCAGTTCCATCCAAGTTAATACAAGAGGTATTATTTTGCCACTTTTTTAATGGCTGAGTAGTACTCCATGGTATACATATACAACATTTTATTAATCCACTCATGTATTGATGGGCACTTGGGTTGTTTCCACATCTTTACAATTGTGAATTGTGCTTCTATAAACATTTGAGTGCAGGTGTCTTTTTTTATAGAATGTCATTTTTACTTTGGGTAGATACCCAGTAATGAGATTGGTAGTTCTACTTTTAGCTCTTTGAGGTATCTCCATATTATTTTCCATAGAGGTTGTACTAGTTTGCAGTCCCACCAGCAGTGTATGAGTGCCTCTCTCCACATCCACGCCAATATTTGTTGTTTTGGGACTTTTTAATAAAGGCCATTCTCACTGGAGGTAAGTGATAGCTCTGTGGTTTTCATTTGCATTTCCCAGATGATTAGAGGCATTGAGCATTTTTTCATATGTTCGTTGGCCATTAGTCTACCTTCTTTTGAAAACTCTCTGTTCATGTCTTTTGCTTACTTTTTTTTTTTTAACACAACTGCATTGAATTTTATTTCCTCTGAATATACATATCCCATCAGGCATTTAGCTTTCAATTTTTATCGACTCTAGCATTGTCACTAGAATCAACATAAAAACAGTGTTTTTCTACATATGTGCCCCTGCAGAGAGGAGACTCTTTTTTTTGCCTGAAAGTATTTGCATGTCTTAAATAAATGGCTCAAACTGTACCCTGTTCATTAACAGGCCTACCAACTGAGCTATAACTAAATGAACAGTGAATTTAAGCCATACCCTATAAATAGCAATGCGTGAAAGCACCTAAATAGCAATTTAAATGCATCCGTTTCTGTAAAATGAATTCTTAAATGATTAGGTTTATATTCAACATTGTGGCTTACCTGATTCAGCATCTCCCCATTATCATGTCTTTGTTTACTGCCATTTTTCAGAACCAGTCTTACTCTAGCATATCTTTTTTTTTTACATTTTTATTTTATTTCAAGATAATATGAAAGTAGGAACATTTGGGTTGCATTTTATATCTTTGTCTCTCCCTAGCAAGGGTTAGAGGTATGCCCTTCCCCTCCACAATGCACACCACATCCCTCAGACGTGGGTCTACCCCCCCAACCCCCAAATCCCTGGTGAACACCACCACCATTTGAG
>VBSM01003176.1:28366337-28379728 GCA_008086735.1 Cheirogaleus medius
ATTCATCCAAGAGACTCCTAGATTTGATAAATGAATTCAGTAAAGTCTCAGGTTGCCTACTTTTTAAAGGGGTTGTTTGATTTTTTCTTGCTGATTTGCTTGAGTGTTTTATAGATTATGGTTATCAGCCCTTTATCAGATGTATAGCATGCAAATATTTTCTCCCATTTTTAAGGTTGTCTATTCACTCTAATGATTGCTTCCTTGGCTGTACAGAAGCTTTTTAATTTGATCAAAGCCCATTTATTTATTTTTGCTGTTGCTGTGATTGCTTTTAGAGTATTATCCATAAATTCTTTGCCTAGGCCAATGTCTATAAGAGTTTTTCCAATATTTTCTTTTAGAATTCTTGTAGTTTCATGCCTTAGGTTTAAGTCTGTTATCCATCACGAGTTGATTTTTGTGAGTGGTGAGAGATGGGGATCCTGCTTCAGTCTTCTGCATGTGGCTATCCAATTTTCCCAGCACCATTTATTGAATAGGGATTCTTTTCTCCAGTGTATGTTCTTGTCTGGTTTGTCAAAGGTCAGATGGAATTTTCTTTAAGAAAAACTTATCTTCTAAAAGTTTTTTGTTAATTTGTCTTTCACATTTAAATCTGTTTTCCACCAGGATGTGATTTTTGCATTTGGCATGAAGTATAGAAATATATCTTTTGTTTTATATGTAATCCAGAACCATTTCTTGAACAGTCCTTTATTTTCCCATTGATCTGCAGATCTGCTTTCATTATATGTTTCTCCATATGTACATACACACCTGTGTTTCTGGCTTTTCTACTTATGTCATTCATTGCATTCATTTCATTGTGTTGATTCCTGAAAAAATTACCACATTGCATCAATTGATTCCAGCTGTATAATAAATCAGGCTCTTTGTTGAAGCAAGCCCCCCAAACTCATTCTTTTTCTCCATAGTCTTATTAAGTCTTGAATTTATCTCCTTTATTTAAAGTTTAAAATTAGGTTGCTTAAAAATCCTCTTGGGATTTTGATTGAAGTTTTTTAGCTTTTAAAAATAATTCAGGGAGAATTACTAACTTATAAGATTGAACCTTTTGTCCATAAACATGGTATATGTTTCTATAACATTTAATTGAAACTTTTCAGTATCTTGCAATATATTAATATTGTTACTCATTTATTTTAAAAAGTTATTAAAATAAGAAAAATCCTTAAATTTCCATTTCCAATGCTCATTTTTTGGCACAGATCCAAATTTATGATATCACATTCCTTCTGCCTGAAGAATTTTCTTAAATATTTCATATAGCACAGTTCTACTTGCCCTGAATTTTCTAAGCTTGCATTTGTCTGTAGAAGTGTTTATTTTACTTTCACTTTCAAAGGTATTTTCTCTGAGTATAGAATCCTAGGTTGCGAGTATGTCATACATGACACTCTTTGGGCTTACATAATTTCTAAGAAGTTAGCTGTGTATATTTCTTTTACCTCTGGCTGCCTTCAAGATATTGTCTTTATCTTGGATTTTTCAGCATTTTGACTCTGATATTTCTAGATGTCTTCTTTTTCCTTCTTCCCTTTCTTCCTTTGTTCTTTCCTTTTCTCTACATACTTGCCTATGGTTCTCTAGGCTTCTTTGATGTCTGTTTTCTTCTGTCCACTTAGTTTTAAAAATAATCAGCTATTATCTCTTCACATATTCTTCTGCCCACTTCAAATGGTCGTCGCTTTTCTCTTTCTGAAACTACACTTCCATGTATGTTAGACTTTTTGCTATTTCCCAGAGTTTTTGGGTGCTCTGGGTTTTTTTAAATTCTTTTTTCTCTGTTTCTATTTAGTTCATTTCTATAGACCTATCTATAAGTTTATTGATTCTTTCTTCAGCTTTATGATTTGTACTTATCAAAACTTTAAAGTGCATTCAACTAAAGTACTTCTTAGAAAGAAATTTATAGCTTACTTATATAACATTCAGATCCAAATATGTTCTCATTTTCATTAGAACTTATTCTTTGACCCATGAATTACAAGGAATATACTTCTAAAATGTCAAACAGAGATATATTTTAGCTAACTTTTTATTGTTGGTTTCTTACCTAATTGCATTGGAATCACAGAATATGATCTGTAAGACCAATCCTTTGAAGCACGTTGAGACTTTCTCTATGGCCCATTACACAGTCAGTTTTCCTCAAAATTTCATGTGGTCATGAAAATAACATGTATTTGCTAATTTTTGTCTGTAGGGTTCCATATAAACATATTTGATAAAACTTGTTAGTTTTGTTGTCCAAATGTATATTGTCATTGATTTTAAAATTTTTACTTGTGGGTGCATATTTGATCTTCCAAATACTGGGAGTAAAAATTCAAATTTCTCACATTAAGGGTGCATTTATCCATTTCTCTTTTTAATTCTGTTAATTTCTGTTTTATGTCTTTTGAAATTATTCCTTGCATATATGTTCAAGATTTTTATATTTTTCTGAAGAACTGAAAACTTAGCAATTAAATAATCTTCTTTTTGTCACTATCAGTGCTATTTGTTTTACAGTCTTTTTTGTCTAACACTGATAGAATTATACTAGCTCCCTTTTGGTTAGCATTAGATTGTTACTTCCTTTTCCATTCTTTGCCCAACTATGTCTTTGTGTTTTAAGTGTGCTACTATTTAATAGCATCTTGTAAAAAGCTGGATAGTTTTAAGCCCAGTCACTTTAATCTCTAGGTTTTAACTATGTTGTATATAATTTTCATTTAGCATTTGATTAATAATATTTGGAATATATTTTGTCACCTTATTTTGTGCTTTCTATCATCTCACTTTTCTATGCTTTCTTTCCTTTCTTACTTTTGAATTGATATTTTTCATTATTTATTCACTTTCCTCTTACTGGTTTGAAAGTCATAAATATGCTTTAGCTTTATTGTTTTAATGTTCACTCTTGAAATTTTAATATGCAATGTGTGATCCTGGAATAGATTTTTAATTTTGCTAAAAGGACAATATTGTGGCAATTACTGAAATATAAATTAGATCAATATATTAGATAATAGTATTGTATCAATGTTAATTTCCTGATTATGACAATTTTACTGTAATTACATAAGAAAGTACCTCTGATTTCAAAACTACATAAAAAACTATTTAGGGATAATGAAACATTACAATACAGCTTTCTCTCAAATGATTCAGAAAAAAATAACGTGTGTGTGTGTGTGTGTGTGTGTATTTTATATTAACCAAGATCATGGTGTGGCTAGCTTGTTTTCTCCTATTTGTCAGTAGGAGATGCCACACTTCCTGGGTGGTGCTCTAAGCTGAAAATTCAGTAGAGAAAAAGTTTAAGGGCTTTGGAAGAATAGAGTTGAGAGATAGTTTCAACATGCCATGTCTCTTGCCCATTTTTCTACTGCCATACTGATATTAAATAGCAGAGTTGCAATTATATATTATGTTGGGGTCCACCCATCTGACTCCAAAATGTTAAGATCAGAATGCTTTGCTTTAATTATTGTGTAGGCAATGAAAATAGAAAAATAAGATACAGTCCCTGTACTAAAAGTCCATTACACTATAGAGGAGGATAGTTATGGAAACAGATCCTTTCAATATATGCTCAAGTTGCTGTGGGAACACAGAACTTCCATATGGTTCTCCAGTCCTCTTTCTCTATATTATGCTGCCATTCACCAGAGAATATGCCTGCTAATATATGCGCTACAGTCTACAAAGAATAAAAACAATTATGCCTCAGTCATAAGGTTCCTCAAGAAGGTGCTATTCTTCTTAAGAAGATACCACTAGTAATGCAAAATAGAAGATTTGTACATTTTTTATTATCTCATGGTCATGTAGAAATTTAATCAAATTTCTAATAAAGCTTGTAAATAATAGCAAAACTAGAATTATAACTTGCACATTTGCTAAAAGTATTTTTTTTTTTTGCATGGGAAGCATCACCTAATAGTCTTCAGACATGGCAGGTATAATTTTTCTAAAACTGCATAAAAAGATAATCTTTTTTGACATATCTTCAAGTACAGATTGTCTCTAAGGCAGATGTCATGTACAGAATCCCAAGGAACTTACATTCTAAGTAGTTACGCCCAATATTGTTATAAATGTATTTCCTCCTTTAATTTAGAATACTTTAATTTTCTTCCATTAAGAAAGTCTTATGATAGTTGTCCTTCTCTTATTCCAGTGTACTAAATGATATTTAGATTGATTTTGTTTGACATATGCAATTAAGAAAAAAAAATGTACTGGTATTTGTTGCAGATTGTCTTTTATCTGAGCACAGTGTCAATTTCTTTGTTCCAGCACAATGTGTTGAATTAAATTGAATGTCTGAAAAAGCATTATGAATAGGCTAGGAATAAATTTTAATATACCAATAGGAGAGATTGCTAGGCAAATGCATTTTTTCCAATTAACTAAAGAACATACTCTATTCAGATTTCCTTAGTTTTTGTCTAATATTCTTTTTCTGTTCCAGGATCCCATCCTGGATATCTCACTATATTCAGTTGTCATTTCTCCTTAGGCTCCTCTTGGCTGTGACAGTTTGTGAGTCTTTCCTTGTTTTTGATGACCTTGATAGTTTTAAGGAGTACTGGCTAGGCATTTTATAGAATTTTCCTCAGTTGGAATTTTTCTGATGCTTTTCTTATGATTAGAATTGGGTTATAGTTTTAGAAAGGAAGACTATAGAGGTCAAGTGCCATTCTCACCACATCATGTCAAGAGTACATACTATCAATATTACTTATCACTATTGATTTTAACCTTGATCACCTGACTGAGATAGTGTTTGTCAGGTTTTTCCTCAGTGAAGTTACTATTTTCCCCACTTTACTCTTCAGAAGAAAGCCATTATCCACAGCCCATGCTTAAGCAGTGGGAAATCATGCTCCACCTCCTTAAAGGTGGAGTATATACATAGTCATCTGGAATTCTTCTACACAGAAGATATCTCCATGGATATATATGCTATTTTCATATCATGGTTTTCAAAAAAAGTGATTGGAGGTTTTAAAAGTAAAAGTAAAAATTATCCTTGAGGAAAATAAACATAAAGTGACATTATTGAGAAATTTAATTAAAAACTCAGAAGAAAATTTTGAAGATATTACGGCAAAACTAATTTTGCTATCTGCTACTATTTAATATTTATAAGATACAATAAGAAAGCTAAAAAATATAAGCTACATAGCCTGAGGTGGCAATTTAAAAGTCATCTAATAAATCCAATTAGTGTGTAAGAAAAACACATGATTCAAGGATCAGCACAGAGGTTTGATCTTGCTTTGCAAGTTTTTCTATTTATTGATCAAGTTAATTTCGTAATTATCAACTATAACAGTTCTTTGGACATACTACAATAGACTAAATTCTATTTCATCACATTTAAATACAACAAAATTCCACTGATTCAGAATAAGAAGAGTTTATCAAACATAATACAAACATTAAAAAGTCATAGAAAACTTTAAAACATTATGTTATTATTTATTTTAATGATAGCCTGTATATTAAGTATAAATGCATATTATGGTGTAAAATGATATACATTAACACCAATTGTAAATGCCATTTGTTTCCAAGTATAGATTGATATTAATCCTAAAGAGAAATGTCTTTAAAAACAAAAATTAATTGCTTGACTCAGAATTTGAATTAATTTAAAGGAATAATTATACTTTTGACCTTTTTTTGAGCTACTAATGTTATTCTGGCTGTCCTTTACAATTAAATGTCAAAGATCTGAGAAGAAAAACATATTCTAATTTCCTACTAAATAAAATTACATGTTGAATCTAAATTTTAGATGGTATATCTTTTATAATGAAGAGACATGTGAATGAATAAAATGTGCCTAAGACCTATATCATGCTTGAGAATTATAGTTTGCTTACTTCCTCTTTTAACTAATTTAAATCAAAAATTAACAAAGCACCATCTACAAGTCACTCACAGTAAAATATGATGGTGTAATCCTGAAAAGCAATTCTGAGGTTCTGTGAACACTAGATGCTATACATTCCTGGAACACTCACTTTTTGGTCTTAAAACATTTGTTTATCAATGCCACAGTGTGAAATGAACAAAATATCCAGATCATCAAATCCTCTATCAAGCTCCTTCAGCACATGAAAACATCAGCTAAGGTTTTAGATTCAATTGTCTACAAGGTACCTTACCTGAAAAGCTGAGATTGTTCCTTATTCAACACCTTGAGAACACCTTTTGGCTCTTTTCTCACAAGACCTAGACCAAAAATTGGCTTAAGCAACCTTTTCTGTGCCCTTTTTGGGGTGGCACCATCTTTACTTTGACTCTCCAAAACCTATCACCAAGTGATAAAGGGAGAAAGAATGAAGTGTGGAAGAGAATTTCTTCCTACTTAAAATGCCCTGAAGTGTCACACTCAATGTTTTCCTCCTCTTGGTCATCCTCACTTTTGTATAATTTGAACTTCAAGATGGAGGAATTTTCTGAAATGGGAAGAACTTCTAGCTCCTTCAACCACACTAACTGAATTCTAGGCTGGTTTAAAAAAAAAGTGGTAAATCTGCTATTAACACAATTTTCTATTTAATTAATTATTCCTTTATTCTTTCCAATAATAGTGTAAGCCCCTAGTAAAATTACTTATCTCTGAGTTATTGAGAAATTAATTTTGTCTCTGATTAACATCAGACATATAGCAGAGAAAGAAGTTTAGGAATCTTGATTCTCTGTACGTGACCAAGAATATCAGCATCTCTCCTGACCCCTGTATGCCTTGGTTATATAGATTTTATAGAGTAGAACACTTGGTTAAAGAAATCCAACTCTTGACTATTTCTTGGAGAAAAACCACAATTATTTAATATTATTGTTGCTGTGGTGGTGGTGGTGGTGGTGGTGATGGTGGCCACAATCTATTCAAACAGGTATATCTAATACTTAGTGATAAAGAGAAAACTCAATAAAGGAGCCACAAAATGTCTAGCTTTGAGCAATGTAACTCTCTAGAGTGTCTTCCAAGATAAAATGATTGCAAAAATACCTTGTGGAATAAGGTTATTAATGTTGTGTGACATCTAGCACAAATGATTGGTTCAAAGTATATCTGTGGTACTCCCTTCCAGTAATAGTAAGAATTAAAGCTATTTTTACTTTCTAAGGATAAAATGAAACAATTTGTACATAAGAGGATTCTAGTTCTTCTCTTCTTTAAATCAATGTGTTTCATTTTTAACAAAAAAATCAATAGTTTAAAAATAAGTATTCTTTCAATGTAGCTTCAAATTCTAAATAATTTTTTGTTAAGACATCTTTATAGGTATGTGCATGCAATATAGGTCTATTGAGAATTAAACATTGATAGCTATTTATACAATTATGATGAATATATAGTATGTTCTATATTTTGGAGAAACAATATAGAATTCTATGATGAGATGGCAAGGAAAATGGGATGAGTTATATTTATAACTCATCCAAAAATGACATCATCATTGCAAATTAATAGGAAAAAGTCTAAAGCATTTCCCTGATTTAACCCATTAGAAATTGTTATGTGTTTTGCCAAAATACCATTCTTATTGACCTTCACTCCAACATTAAATAAAGTGCAGGCTTATTTAAACATTATTAATGCTTAATAAAGAAGGAATCTGCACAGTGTTCAATGCTGCATCCTATAAACAGAGTTAAAAGCCAAAGGAAAAAAAATTTATTTTGTTATTAATAGTGATTGGTAATTACTTTTTATCATCCTGTCTCTCTGTTGGTTTGTTTTGTAAATTAGATCTTAAAATATGGCACATCTCCACCATTTAGGCATATTTAATGTGAAAATTATTTCAATTATTTTGGGTTCCTTTGTCTAAATCCTACCTTTTTCTTAGAAGAACACACAAGTCCTTTGTAATATTAATCTGGTTAAAAGATTGTCCTCCCATATATTTATCAATAAAATCCTCTGCAAGCTTCCCGCAACTTCTCCCTTAACTCAATTGGCATCAATACTAACAAAATAACTGAGTTGGCCAGTTAGACTGAATAATTTGTTGCGTGTAATTTGTTTTGTAACCCAACCATTCAGTTTACAATTAATAGGTTGGTGCTTAGTAGAAATAGGAAATCTGTGACTACACATATAAAAAGAAAGAGAATAGAAGTAACACAATAATTACTCAAATAATAGAGGTAAAGTTTGGAGGAAAGTCCTGAATTATTCAAGTAGAAATCTTTTTTTTTCTTGTTATGAAATACCTAGCATTATGTTGATGTAGCTTTAAAATTTTCCAAAAACATGGAAGACATGAAAGTTGACTCCTAGAAGGAAATGTTTTTATTGACTTTGACTATGCTTTTAAATATAATGTTTATAATAAATCAAGATATGGTAAGACTATACAACCATCAAGAAACAATATAACATGATGTCTTTCTAATACCTGCAGTTTGAAACCCAGAACATAAAAAGTCTATTTTGGCCGGTTTTATAGCACATCTTATTGAAAATAACAAATCAATTTTCTCCAACTAAAACCTTGAGCTTAACATCAGAGCAAATAGTTTGAAAAGTAAAATATGCTTAAATGTTCTATTAGTTTTAAATGGATGCAAAAGGCATGTCTCAGAAATAAGAAAAAAAAGAAATCTCTGCAAATTTAGGAATTAAATGAACATTTTTAAATTGTGCATTGAATTAAAACTTAGATATAATATATTCAAAGGACTTTACTTTTTTCATTTAAATTCATCATATCAGTTTTAGCCCAGCCTTATTGCTCTGCATATCTTTTCTTTCTTCCCTGTGAATGAGTTGGTAAAAAAAAACTGCTGCATCCATTCTGATTAGCCAGCAGATAAGCAATGTGAAAACTGATTTAAAGTCTCTTCCACTGGAGATGTCAAAACAGATGTTACTTTCCTACAAGATGACAGCACTGGGCCCGAAATGTCAAACATAATTAAAAATTTTATTTTCAAATGTACTCCACAGTTTATACGTACTGAAAGTATGTCTTACCTTTTGAACTTGTAGACTGCTGTGCTCTGCAAAATGGGAGAGGCTTTATTTTCGTTTAGGTGCCATTTGGGAATGAAATCATTTCATCAATCGGTACCTAGAGGTTTCCTTCAGGATTTGGCATGAAAAGACTGGCATTTCATTAAAATGTGCTGATGACTCAAAGAGCAGTTCTAGCAAGACTGATTTCACTCACCCTCCTGTCTATGAATATCAAGGTTTCTCCCAGTGAGTTACCCAAATTAAAGAATAAATTAAGGTGTCTTTCTTTTTATGATGATATCACTCACTTCATTCTCTAAAAGGACAGGGTTGGAAGTTGCATGTTACTTAGTCATGTTTATTGATTATTTACTAAGTTTCTCTCAACATCTTTCTCTTAGAAACATGAGTAATACAATACCTGGGGAAAAAAACAGTATTTTTGCCTTTTTATGACATGTGTTCATAATGAATTGATAGCACAGACTTCACCATACACATCAAAGAATATCAGCACATATTTGTACCCTTATAGGGAAAATAAGGATTTCCAAAAGCATGGATACTCCAAAGAAGGTTTCCACATCCCCAATGTGTAATCTGAGGAGCTCTGACCCACCCACAACCACAGCCAATTACCTCCAGCCTTGAAGTATAATTTGTTTTTCACATGTCTATCTCCTTTACTAGAGAATAAGTTTCCTGAAGGCAAGAAAATTATTATGTTCACGTGTTTTTCAGCTACAGAAGCTTCATGATGGCTCGCATAAAGGTAGGTGGCACTCAGTAAACATCTTTTTAGTACATTTAGTTGGAGTGTTGGAAAACCTTGCATAGAACTTCTGCCCTCTGAGACAGTACAGCAGAGTGGGTCAGAGCAGCAGCTCTAGCCCTTGGCTGCTTGATTTCGAATCTCAGCTCTACCACTTACTAACTTGTGACTTTGGGTAAGATTTGCATTGCTGTGCTTCTGTTTCCATATATGTAATAGGGTTATTGTGAGGATTAAATGACATAATATGTATAAGATATTAGAACAGTGCCTGGTGTATAATTAAGTACTCAATAAATACTAGCTACCACCACTACCATCTTCCCTTAATGTGTTAGTGATATGATAACCTATTGTGATATTCATCATTGGTGTTAGTTAGTGATCAGGAGCCATCCTTATACTGCCCAGGTATATGCATAAATGACTAACTTCCAAAGAACACCAGGTAGTGGAATTTCAGGCAGCAGTTATTGTGAGCTGAGGAATTTGGAGAGTTATCTGTTGGGAATCAGAATGAGGCAGCAACCTTCATCATTTTGGATTACAAAGGTTTGAAAGGTCTTGGGCAAGTTTTCCTCTAGTTACTTTTCAAAAACTGACTCTAGAAATGCTCATCTGATCTTAGTTCCCAGGGTCTCTCATTTCCTTCACTAATCATAGATACTGTTGCTTCTAGATTTCGTTCCATGAGGATTTAGGCTGTTTCTTATTAGTAAACTGTATTCTGTCTTGTCTTTTTCCTAATTTTAAAGAAAATACCTCTAGGGGTTCACTCTGTTAAGTATGTTGAATGGTGGAGTAAAGGTAACACCCAGGATTCCTGCTCCCAGAGAAAGAGGCATAGATCTTGGTCTCCTACACATGAGTGGATCTCTCCCCTACAAGAACAGTGTTGTGAATTGGCAGAGGTTCAGTGTGGGACTCTCAAAAAAGGAAAAACAAGGTGAACGGCAATAAGATCGTGTTCTCTGGACAGTGCAAAACAAACAATAGGGCATAGAGCACGGGAGGGCTCTGGCCCACCGGGCCAGGGAGTGAAGTGGGATCAGACCCACAGGAGAACTTGCTTCCCCATTGACCTCCACACTCACTCAGACAGGGACTTGCCTGCTGGAACTGGCTTGGGGGAATAGGCTCACTCAGGGTGGGTCAGTAAGAGTGAGAGCTGTGGCTGAATAGGCATGAGATGGTGGGAAGGTGACATAAAAGAGACAACAGGGCATCCTGATGACACAGCTCCCCAATCTGGCACCTGCCATCTCCTGAACAGTTGCCCCAGTGCTGGTACTCTGCAAGTGGGCAAACGGTCGCCATTGTGGGGGTCCACAGCCCAGCTACCATGGTGTGATACAGTGTGGCAGGCAGATTCCCTCTCCCAGCCCAGGGATTCTCCTGACAAACTCTGCCCTTACACAATCTATGATAAACTAGCCAGGCCTGTCTTGATGGATGAACTCTGAACACTAGTACTGAGGAGGCTAATGCCAACGCGAGTTACAACCACTGAAGCACTGGGGTCCCAGCAGAATGTGGAGCTACCTCTTCCCCCTAGCCTGCATCTTTCAAGCCAAAAGTGGTAGGCTCCACCGCTGGAGGCAGGGTGAGACAAGAAAAGTCACTTTGCCCCTGGTCTAGGGTGAATCCACTGGACCTTGGCACAGATCAATATCTGACAGTTCAGTGACTTTGCTATTCAGACCAGTCTGAATAGCAGACCAACTGCTATTCAGTTGATCAAAATGCTGGGGCTGGATCTCCTTCCCCGGTCAGCTGCCAACACTCAGGGCCGTGGTCAAGGAACAAATCCTCCACAAGTGCCCATAATAAGCTCCACAAGTAACCCCTCCCATCAGGGGTAGCCACCCAAGTGTAGTAGAAGAGCTCCCCCCAGCAGCAGATCAAGAAACTATAGAAGTGAGGATGCGCAGGCTGCCTCCTTTGTATACTAACCACAGAAATAGTGTATACACAGAGTCTGTTACTTATCATATGAAAAAACAATGGCTGATCCAGATGGGGAGGGATCAGCGAAAGATTTCTGGAACTATGAAGAATCAAACCAAAAACACACTCGCAAAGAGATACACCAGCTTTCAAGCAATGGATATTAACCAAATCCAGAACACTAAAATGGCAGAAGAAGAATTTCAAACATGCATTATAAGAAAGCTCAATGATATGCAAGAAAAAATGCATAACCAATACAAAGAAACCACAAAGAAAATACAGGATTTGGAAGAAAACTTTACTTAAGAAATAGAAATCTTAAAGAAAAATCAAATCAATCTCCTGGAAATGAAGAATCTATTTAGGGAACTACAAAACACATTGAAAAGACTCAAAATTAGGGTAGACCAAACAGAAGAAAGAATCACAGAGATTGAAAATAACACCTTCAAATCAAATAAGTTAATCAAAGAGATAGAGCAGAAAAATAAGAGACATGAGTAAAGCTTACAAGGATTGTGAGATTATATGAAGAAATATAACCTGATGGTGTTATGGATATCAGAAGGAGAGGAAGAAAAAACACAAGGGTTGGATAAGCTATTTGATGACATAATTGAGGAAAATTTCCCAGGCCTTGCTAAAAAGCTAGATATTCAAGTACAAGAAGCTCAAAGGACCCCTGGGATATACAACACAAACAGGAAAACCACAACACGTAGTCATTAGGCTGACCAAAATATCAACAAAAGAGACCCTTCTAAAAGCTGTAAGGTGAAAAAAGCAAATTACATACAAAGAAAATCCGATTCAAGTAATGCCAGACTTCTCAACTGAAACCTTACAAGCAAGGAGAGACTGGGGCCCCATTCTCACTCTTCTGAAACAGAATAATGCCCAGCCTAGAATCTTGTACCCTGCAAAACTAAGTTTTATGTAATAAGGAGAAATAAAGACATTCTCAGATAAGGAAAGACTGAGGAAATTCAAAAAGCCAAGACAAGCCCTCCAAAAAGTACTCAAAATAGTGTTACACACGGATCAGCACAATATATACTGATAAACGTAAAAACACTCAAAAGCTAAAGATTAAGGGCCAGATATCACAATGGCTCAAGAGACAAAACAAAGCAACAACGTCCAACCCAAGAGAATGAACAATAATCTGCTCCACCTATCAGTTCTCTCAATAAATGTGAACAGCTTAAACTCCCCACTCAAGAGACATAGGCTAGCTGAATGGATAAAAAAATACAAGCCAAGTATCTGCTGTCTTCAGGAGACACACCTAACCTGCAAGGATGCATAAACACTAAAAGAAAAGGAGTGGACATCCGTATTTCCAGCAAACAGAAGCCAAAATAGAAACAGCAATTAAAAATCTTCCTAAAAAGAAAAGTCCTGGACCAGATGGTTTCACACCTGAATTTTACCACATCTAAAAAGAAGAACTGGTGCCTATCTTGCAGAAATCATTCCACAACCTCGAGAAGGATGGAATCCTCCCCAACATATTTTATGAAGCGAACATAACCAAGATACCAAAACCAGGAAAGGATGCAACAAAAAAACAAAGCTACAGACCAATGTCCCTTATGAACATAGATGCAAATATTCTCAACAAAATCCTAGCCAACTGAATCCAGGGGCTTGTCAAGAAAATAATCCATCACAACCAAGTGGGCTTCATCC
>VBSM01003176.1:28381678-28407418 GCA_008086735.1 Cheirogaleus medius
ATTGGTATTAACGGATCAGCACCTAAGTGGACACATAGGAATTACATTTATTGGATATTAGGCAGGTGAGAGGGGGGAGGAGGGAACGGGTATATATATACATAATGAGTGAGATGTGCACCGTCTGGGGGACGGTCACGCTTGAAGCTCTGACTTGAGGGGGTAGAGGGGCAAGGGCATTATACGTAACCCTAAAATTTGTACCCCCACAATATGCTGAAATTAAAGAAAAATATATGTTTGCTGTTGGTTTCCATTAGCTTATTAAAAGAGTTTCTTTCTGCTCTTAGGTACCAATATATTTTGTTAATAATAGACACTGAATCTTATCAAGTGCTTTTTTGAGCAGCTATTAATCATGCTTCCACCTCTTATTAGAATGAATTGTAGTAGCAGACTTCCTAATATCAAGCCACATTTTGTGTTCATGGCAGAAAGACATCTTGGTAATTGTGCATATACTAATATACTACTGCATTCTATTTGATAACATCTTAAGATTTTTTAGATCAGTTAATAATTATTTTGTCTATTTATTTTATCTTTTCTTGACCTGCCAAGACCAAATTAGTGAGGTAATATAGCTGTCTACATATGAGAATACAGTTGTTATAATTACCTAAACAAAAGCAACATAAGATAAAAACAAAAACAAATTAATAATGTACTAACAAAAATGATGAGTGAAAATGGAAAATGGATATTTGCTCATTCCTCATCTTTTATGTGCGGGGGTAAATATATGTCATTTTATTTCTGAAGCTAAAAAATGATAATATTTAAATTAATAGAGATGGTTACTAGTACATCTAAAAATATGCTGCACTACTTTCAAGTTACTGAGACATGACGGAAGGACCACAAACGAAATAGAAATTGTATATCAACAGAAAGAAGAAAAAATGCAGCAAGAAAGTAAAAAAATAGGACTATAAATAAACACTAATACAGGTAATTAATTCCAAACATCTGTTGTAGAAATGAAGGTGAGATAAAAGCTACTTTTTAAAAGAAATTGACTTCTATACTGAATAGAAGGAAAAGAAACCACAGGTCCCAATCATATAATGCATACCAAATCACATCTAATGCAGTGTAATTCATAGCTTAAATATACAAGGGTAGGCAAAGGAAAACCAATGGTATAAAAATAAAAAGGAATAAATAGAGCAATACCAATGTTGGGTAAAAGTGAGTACAATATGGGGATCACTAGATAAAACAGTTGCTTTGTTTGTGTGTATGTGCATGTATATGCAAATGATTCCTCATTCAGGTAAGTTTCTTAGAGAAAACACACATATTTTGGGATTCCTTGCATATGTGAGTTGAATTTATTTTTAGGTCATCTTTACACATGAATGAAAATGTGGCAAATTAAATCTGTATTGAAATAATACTACTCATATGTCAGAATGATTAAAATGAAAATAACAGACATTACCAAGTATTAGTGAGGACGTGGAGCAACTAGAATTCTCCTATGTTTCTTATAGGAATATACACTGGTACAGCCCGCTTTGGACAATTCTTCAGCAGTATCTACTAACACTAATCTAACAATTCTACTTCTAGATATATATCTAACAGAAACGTATACATGTTTACTAAAACATCACAGCAGAACTATTTGTAATAGACAAAAACTGGAAACAACCCAATTTATTTATCCATTGTAGTGAAATGGATAAATTGTAGTATATTCATATGTAATAAAATGAATAAATTTTATTATATTCACATATGTTCTTTCAGTTAAAACTATATAAAAACTCAAAAATTTGGTGGCTTAAAAATACAAGTTATTATTTTCTCATATTTTATGGGTTGGTTGGGAGTTTATTCTACTAGTCTTGCCTGAATTCATCTATGTGGTTGCAGTCATCTGATGTCTTGCCTGGATCTTCAGAGGCAAGATTGCCTTTGGAACATGGTGCTGGCTATCACTGGGGTACTCTCATTCTCCTTCAACTTGCAGAGACTTTCATCTTTACTAGGTGAGATTGGAATTTTTCACACAATGGTGATCAAAGGGTCCAAGAGAGCAAGAGAAGAAAGTACAAGTTCCCTTAGCACTACACCCTAGGAGTTGGATAGTATCATTTCCATCACAATCTGTGTGATCATAAGCAATCATAAGGCCAGCCCAGATTCAACACAGTGAAAAAAATAGACTCCATCTTTTGACAGGACAATCAGCAACAGTACATTGCAAAGGGGTGTATACACAAAAAGACATGATTTATTGGGAACTGTCATTATAGCAATCTACCACAACCAATATATAGCAATGACAAAGAATGAATTAGTGCTACATGCAACAACAGGGATGAACCTCACAAACAATGTTGAGTGAAAGAAGCAAGTCATACAAGAATACATACTTCATGTTCCATTTCTATGAAATCCAAAAAATGGGCAAAACTAATACATGGTTTTAGAAGTCAAGAGGGAGTCCAAGGAACACTTCTGTGGTGCTATAAATGTTTTATTTTTTGACCCATGCAGTGGTTACATGGGAGTTTTCACTGCATGGAAGTTTGTTGACTTTTTTTGTTCTTCTGATTTATGTAATTTTCTGTATGTATGTTATTCTTCAGTAGAATTTTAAAAAGAAAAGTAAAACAAAATAGAAACAAAACCAAAAGAATTAAAAGATCATGCAAGCAAATTCTTCTTAATTCAATTCTTATTTTATTATTCAATGCCTTTCCTAGAAAAAATGTGCTAATGTTTATTCACTCCACTGCTGAGGAAATAAGAAAGAACCAAAGGCTCTGGAAGCCAGTGCTGGGGAACTTTGTCTTTATTCTCTTGCTCTTCTGTTTTGCTTAAACTTCTACATCAGAATCAGTTCACTAGTCACCCCTGTCTCTCTTTTTTTTTTTTAAGTGGTGAGAGAGAGAGAGAGAGAGAGAGAGAGAGAGAATGATCACCACTGTCTTTTGATGTGGTGATTATTTTATTCTATTATGTCAAGTCTTCCTATTTTATTTATTGCAAGGTTGGGTAGTTTTCCAACCATAGCCTTCAATCCTACTTATTTAAGGAAGCAAGGGACATGTAACATTTTTCATATTTTATCTGACAAGCCCAGTTCTTTAGATGTTCCTCATTGGGGGAAATTAATGAAATTTTCCTGAGATTCCTCCATTTAACTTCCTGTCATACTGGGTCACTCTTCCCAGAAATGCAAATTTCCGCATTTTTTTTCCCAATTGGATCAAATTTTTTCGTGTATAAGTGATAATGTGGTTAACAATGTGGACTGTGGAAACTAAATGTCTGAGCACACACCCTAGCCTCAACTTTGGGCAGATTATTTTCCTCTCTAGGTCTCAATTTCCACATTTATAAAATGAAGATAACAATAGGTTTTATCTCTTGGGTTGTAATGAAATTTATATAAATTAATCCATGTAAATTAAAAATGTGCCCAGCACATTAAGTGTTAGATAGGTGTTAGCTCTTATTATTAATACATAGGCATTAATGTCGACGGTAGGATGTTGACATATTTCCATTATCACACTGATAAGGTCTTTGATACCTTAATTCTCTTGTAATCATTTCTGTTAGTTTCAGAATCTATACCATTTGGGGGATGGGAGGATATCTGTGGTCCATCCTTCTTAAAATGAAACATCAAATTTAAAGAAAAAGCTTTTATTGTTAAACTAGCATTATGAGTTAGCATGGGGATGAGAGGAAAAAGGAACAGAGGCATATGATACATGTATTAAAACATAACTATGGTGCTTGCTTTGGCAGTACATATACTAAAAATGTGGAATGATACAGAGAAGATGTAGCATGACCCCTGTGCAAGAATGACATGCAAATTCATGAAGCATTCCATATTTTTGTGACAGAAAAGACATCCTGCCTCAAGAGAAAAAAAAAATACTGAAGAATATTCTTTCCAAGGTTCCTGATGGTAACTGTATCTGCAGAATCTCAAGACTGAAACATCACAAGGATATGACAGCAAATGAGAGCTGCGTCTTCCCACAACCACACTATCCATCCCATTGTCGAAGGTTACACTGGGCAGCATAGTAGCCTCCAGCCACTTGTGGCTATTGACCACTTGAAATGTAACTAGTACAAACTGAATTGTGCTGTAAGTGTAAAATACACACTGGACCTCAAAGACTTATTTTAAAAATTTAAAATATTTTAATATTTTTATATTGATTACCTATTGATATAATAAGGTTTCAGGATATGTTGAATGGAATACATATATTATTAAATTATTTAAAAAAGAAGCATAACTATGTACCCCATGAATATGTATAATTGTTTGTCAATTAAAAGAATAAAATTAATAAAATATTATTTTTTAAAAATCCCATTGCTCAGGCCACACTCCACCTTAGCTAAATGAAAATTTCTAGAAATGGGGCTACAGCATAAAGCTATTTTGAAAAGTCCTCCAGTTGATTCAAAAGCGCAGCCAAGGTTGAGAATCACTGAGTTTGATTACTCCCCTTCTGTCCTTGGCAACATTCACACAAATTATTGTTATTGATCAAACATTAGTCAGTTAATCACTCAATTGACCAAAAAGGTAAGTTATTTTGTGCTATGTGGATATTTTTCAGTTATTAAATAGACTTTATTAGTTCAATAAGTATTTACTCAAATCAGTTGTAAGTAATTTGAAAAAGTAATTAAATATATATGTTTTATATATATATATACATAAAATTAAGTCAAATATCTAAGTATTGTTTGGCAGTTCAATCCACTACTGTGCACATGATAAGAAACCATAATTTCTTAAGACAGTTTCTAGGAAAATAAAACTCTTGAGTGTTTCAATTAAATTTTTCTTTCCCACATAGACCCAATCATTTTTATGCATTTTAATAGACTTCTTAAAAAGAAATATGCACTGGGTAAAGGATTTTGAAATCAAAAGGAATATACAGCACTAGCACTAAAATACACATAGTAACTCTTTAAAAACCAGCCCTAAAGGACAGGATCAGAATCTAAGGACAGATGTCCCTTTAAATAGGGGTCTGAGGCTCGGTGTATTTTTAAACCTTTGTAAGGACTTGCAAAGTGTATAAAGTCTGGTGGGGGAGGGTGCCTACTAATCTGCATTTTTCTGGAGAGAGGAGTTGTGACTTTAATGAGATGCTTATGCACAGTGAGGGGAATCTGTTCTCAGTTAAGGGTGGGATGTTGTTCTGTGATTGACTGCAGTTGTTGAGCAACAGAAATGGCATCTGACACACAGCACATCTCCATCTTCATGTGGACAGCTGAGCATAATGTATTGAATCTGGGCTCAGACAACTTGGATTTAAGTATCAGCTCTGTAATTTACTTGCTGAGTAAATGCAGCTTTGCAAGTTTCAGGTTTCTGGTCTACAAAATGGTGATAATATCCACCCTACCTACCTCAACAGATTGTTATAAAGTTCAAAATCAAACAATTGCTTGTAAATGCTAAACATCGATAAAAAGACAAGAAAAGGTTTAGTGTAAAGTGCAAGGCCCATGTTGAGTAGACTGAGAGCTTGCAGGTCAGCCCTCATGAACTCTGAATTAAGCCCAAAGTCAGAAGCTGAAATAATGGTTTACACATTATTTAAGTGAATCTTTGAGAATACAATTGACATATGTTTGGGATCTTCTTGACAGTGTATAGCACATAGATGTGTGTGTGTTTGGGGGTATCCTCCCCTCTTGAAAAGAACTTCAGTCCAAGGAAATCTTGGCACAGTAGTGATTTAACAGGAAGCAATAGAAGAAAACCCAAGAACCAAAGAAAAGGCAACACACTTTCATGAATCCTCTTGGTGACATCTCCAAAAGAAACATGACCAAAAGAGGAAGAAACATGGTGGCTTTATATGAATGAGAGGACCTGTTCAGGAATACTTATGAGATCTTCTCTGAGGACTTGAAGAAAGATTTGAGGACATTTTAAGTGTGGTGTGGAATGGTAGTGAAGTTTTTACTCTCTTTCCAGGAAAAGACAGGAAGCAAGAAATCCTTGCTACATTCTACATCTGGTATTATCACTGAAGAAACAATAGTGTTATAATATACTTTGTTCTATTTTTCTTCATATTATGGGTACCTATATATAAAAAAACACTTCTCTAAATAAATTCAGTTGTCTACATACTTCTATTTATAGTTTAACCAATTAATGATTACATTTGAATACACAATGAAGTTTATAACCCTGTGCAGATTACACATATCTGCCTGACATGTCCTTCTTAAAAGAATATTTTTAAATCCTTCTCTTTCATTTCTCTCACACACAAGCATACTCGCACATACATGCATACTTGAGTAAAGCACTAAAAGGCTTAAAGATTGATTTTGTATTCCTGGATTAAAGCAGGATTTGTTAATTGCCATACTTGTCAACAGTATCTCTTTCTAACAGTGCATAAATGTCACAAGGTTAAATGAGGTTTAATCTGTATTTCAAAATTAATTTTTACTTTTCTTTCAGGAAAAGATTTTATTTAATATCATTATTATCATTATTATAAATACTCTTGCTTTTTTCCCTAAAGTTTGTTTGTTTATAGATGCTTTTATAAGATTTTTATCAAAAATGTAGTATCCATGTATGTAGCAATCAAAAATATGCTCAAGAGCAAATAAATATGACTTGACATCTTAGCATTATCTTTAATCCTATTTTCTCCTTCTTCCACCTCTGATAATTCATCAAGCATTGAGGATCTTCTGTCTTGATCTCTCACCTGCCTCATCTCTGTGTCCACACTAAAACATCATCATTGTTCCAAACAAACAACAGTGCTGTACCTTGTGCTAACACTGCATCCACTATGAAGGACTTTGGTGAACAGTCTGTCATGATTCAAAACTAAGTTCAAGCATTATGTATTTTATGGAGATTTCCTGAATTAACACCTTCACTACCAGGTCAAATTATCACTCCCTCATGTGTGCTTCTTTGAAACTGCCTGATCAACAGGTATCTCGCATATAAATGTACTTGCAATCAGACTGAAACATATTAACCTTCAGAGCCAACCAATACCTTGACACTCTTTCAAACTGATATTATGTAAATATTTATTTTTAAAGAACAGGAAGAAACTAATTTTCCATTAACAACAACTTGGATAGATTTTATGCTCAAATATGGATTTACATCATATGAAGATAGAATTTTGACTCAATTACAACTGTTTTTATTTAGCCTTCTCATCATTTATAATTCAATAATTTTAGGCATTACACTCACTAAGAGTAGAGGTTACATATAATAAAATGCCTTGTCTAAAATATCTTTTAAAGTTCTCTGTTCTGGCTTTAATTCTGTTTTGTCAACATGCTTTCTGAGAAGTCTATGTTTTTAAAAGTTGCATTTTCAATTAATAACACCAAAGAATGTAAATAATTAATTGCTTATCAATAGAATAAATAGATGGTATTGATTTTAACATATGTAAAAAATTATGTAGGCTATTATTTTCAGAATTCTTCTTGAGCTCACATTTAAATAGTCACACTAAGACATAATTTATACTTCCTACACTGTTAATTGCTTAGGTTTTTATTAAAGAAGTTTTAGTATTATTACATTCAAACGCTAGAAATATGTAAATTAACAAGTTATCCTAAGATAGTTAGATCTTAAACATTGCCTTTGAGAAATCCAACTTTTCCTATTAATAACTGAATTTAACCTGAGATGTTTATAGTCAATCTAACAAAAATCTAACTGTAATTGGAAAGCTCCTTCTATTCTACTGAGTTTCCCATTGCACATTCCCTTGATGATTTCCATCTATTCCATCTCCAATGCAAAGCCTGGACCTGAGTGGCATTCTAGGGTGGGGAGGAGGAGGATTCAGCAAACTTCTGTATCTTCCCAGTCATTGGCCCCCATTGCTCAATCATTTAATAATCAGATGTTTAATCAATCAGTATAATTCTTAGACTGTCACTTTTCAAACTTGCTACAATTGCTTTATTTTTCCCAATTTAAAAAAAATGAGAGTTATATTTATTAGTATCATATATTTATTATCCAGAGTCCTTCAAAATATAGATCTCTCTCGCAGTCTATTGATAAATATGCCATCATCTTTATAGTTACACTGTCAGAAGTTCTTAGTGGCAAGGCCAGCTTCACATTTGGTACAGGTCCAACAAATGCCAGAAGAACCAAGGCAATGGAAAACTACCTAAAATTCAAAAGCACAGGTCATATATTTCTCAAGTGAGCCTTAGCACTTATCTAGTTCAATCTGCAGGGTATTTTGAGGGTATGAGATGGGCAGCATCTGTCTTGTCGTTATACTTTGACAAGGAAAAGCAGGGAATGGAGAAAAAGCAGGTTCCAAAATTACACAGAATTTTATTTTCAGTATTTTTAATATCAAAATAATGTTGAAGAGGAAAAAATGTTTACATTTATCAATGGAGGATTTTTTAAATTGGTGGTTTTAAAGTTCAGTGATTTCAGGGATCTCATTTAGCCTCAATCAATATTATAGATTAGGAGATTGAGGCTCTGTAAGATCCTCACATCCCTTTCCCTCCTGAGTGATCTCAGAACTGCTATGGGCTAAGCACCTGGGCTTCAGGAATTATTGAGATGTCTCTGAGGAATGAACCTGCCTCTTTCATCTTTCAACCATCCTCTTCTGTAGTTAAAACAAATATAATTTTCCAGATAGTACACTGTAGACCCAGAGCAGGTATATTGTTGGCAGGTAATCAGAAAATTTATAGCAGAGCCAAGATTAGAATCCAGATTTCATGAATCTGTGGTCAATACACCTGCTAAAACATAACTTTCCAATATAATAGTAACAAACATGTAGTGCTTCATAGTTTAAACTAGATAATAATGATTCTTTGAGGTAAATGATTTCTTATTTTCCATTTTGTGGATAATGAAACATAGCCTCAATGGATAAATAGATAAACAAAATGTGGTATGTATGTACATAAAATGAAATATTATTTAGCCTTAAAAAGAAAGTAAATCCTGTTACATGCTACAACATGGATGAATCTTGAAGACAATATGCTACATAAAATAAGCCAGTCCAATAAAAAGACAAATACTGTATGATTCCACCTATTTGAGATACCTACAGTAGTCAAACTCATAGAAACAGGAAGTAGAATGGTGGTTACCAGTGGCTGAGGGTAAGAGAGAAAAGGGGAGTTGTTTAATGGGTACAGAGTTTCAGTTTTTCAAAATGAAAATGTTCTGGATATATATCACACAAAAATGTGAATATAACACTGCTGAACTCTACACTTAAACAATGGTAAATTTTAAAAAGTATAAATTTTATGTGTGTTTCTACCACAATAAAAAAATAAGTAATCTCAATGATATATAAAACTGATCAGTAACCAGCAGAGTCATAACTTAGGTTCTGATTTAAAGTCCCATACTCTTTACCCTGGACTTCCCTGGGTCAACCACTTTCCCAATAATCTCCGTATGGCTGAATATATCGCCAGCACAACTGCAAGGCTGTTGCAATCATGCTTCAGCATTTCTGTGTGGTGCAATCAGGAGTGAGCACAGGGTCCTTGTAGGACAAAGCTTGAGGAAGAAGAACCTCCATCTTGCCATACTTGGAACCCAGCATCCCAAGGGTAAACATCGAAACTATTGGCTTTTAACACTGAAAACAAGTGATTATTCTGGTGGGATCACAAAGATAGGCCATCCACCTGGTGACTTGATCCCCCTTTTAAAAAAGTGACTTGTTGTCATGGAGATATAGCCAATGAAAGGTAACACTTGCTAGGTACACAGCCATCTCTGGGAAATAAAACCTAAGGACGTGCTTGACTCATGTGGTGAGAAAAAATTAATTCTAGCAACCCTACAATCACACCAACACATTATTTGTTGGCATATTTACAAGGTAAGTTGGAGACCAAATAAAGGATAATTGCCCATTCTCAACAGGATGTGGCAACTTTTCTCTGCAATCCTTTATTTTCAAGCAGTAACAAGGCTTCCCAAATGAGCTAAATGAGAAATGATTTTGAGGGAGGGATGATGTGAAGACATAAGTTTGTGTTCCTCCCAGATGCTGGATTAATTGCTGTAATATAAACCTGCAGCACGATATGTTCTATACTGATATCACCCACTTATCTGCAGGCCTGTCTGTAATAATTTTCACTAATAGCCAAACTGTGCCCTGAATAACTCACTGATTGGTACAAGATTAGCCTAAATTTGTATAAAGCTTATATCTGGTAAAGTTAAAACCTAAGCTATTGAGATCATTCCAATGAATGCTAAAAGGAGGCTGATGCTTTCCTCCTTTAGATAGTAGGAGGATCCCATAATTTAATCTTTCTAGAGTGTTTAGTAACCTCACTTTTCTTACCAGGATTTTTCTTCAGGATCCACAGATTTTCTAAATAAGGGAGTAAGTCATGGTATACCTTTTATGAGGACACAAAGTATTATTGCACTGTTTTTCATTTTTTAATAAAGAATCTCTATTTATGACCTCCAACTTTCCCTGGGAATTTTGTTTCAGACCATGAGCCTGGGCTAAAGGGGAACCTGAGTAGCATGCACATGCTACATTCAAAACCAGTCCTCTTCTCCAGTACTGATCTTGTAGTTTTGGATCAAGCCTGTGAGATGAAATTTTTTTTAAGCAAATCTCTTCCTTTGAGAAACTCAGTTTCTCTAACAAGTATAACAAGGCTAGGACAGCCCTGCCTGACCTCCAGATGGGTTAGGGACAAACACAGGACTTCCTTCTGGAATCTCTCTACATAGAAATGCTGGACCTAATTCTTGAAAGCATTAGGAGGCTGATGAGTTTTTAAGTCAAGGGAATCTGATAGGAGAAATTAGGACAGATCAGAAAAGAAAGAGACCGGAGGAAAGACGACAAGTTAACAGTTCATAGTAATAGCTCAAGTAAATAAAAAGAAAGGCCTGAACTAAAGTAGTGACTGTGGGACCAGAGAGGAGTAGATGGATAAAAGGGCAATGATGGAGATAAAATCAACAGGACTTGGCAAACTAGTGAATGTGAGGGGCAAGGAGTAAAAGAAATTTCATCAGCATCCTCTTCCCAAGGTGAAAGTAAGACTGTATTATTGATTTGCTTAAAACCCTCCAATAGCTTCCCAATACATGTATAGTCTAAACTCTGTACAGTGATTTACAAGGCTTCACATAATCTGATCCCTGCTTACTTCTTCAACTTCATTGCTGTCCAATTTTTTGGTATAAAGCTCCAGCATGAATGGATTTTCTCTTCCATATCAGTGTCTGTGTACTTGCTAGTCCTGCCTGGAACCTCCTTCCCCAGACTTCTGCATGGCTACCATTTACTCTTTACTGAAGTCCTAAATAGGACCTTCTTCACCTCCTCAGAGAAATATTTTCTGGCCCCACACCAGCAGTCAAAACTCCCAGTAGTCACTCCTTACATCACCATATTCGTCCTCTATAGAGCACCTATCAGTACATGAAATTATCATTTTTTTACCTGATTATTGTCTGTCTGTCCCTACTGGAATGTCAGCTCCCGCAGGGTAGAGATGCTCCTTATTACCAGTGCCTACCGTGTAATTAGCTCTCAAAGAACATTTCTTGACCAAATGATATGTATGCGTATGGTATTTGTAGATATTTTCCAGTTATTGCAGAGAAAATATACTATATGATAAAAAGTTATGGTTTGAGATCAAAACTATCAGACTCAGATACCTTGCTTCATCCAAGTGTGATTCCTGTGCTGAGGTAATAAGTATTAATATTTAAGTTTAATGATGGAATCATTAAATATGAACGCCATGAGAGCTATAAATTTTGGTAGAAGAAAATTTGATTGAGATAAATACCCATTAGAAATAAATTTCCAATCCTCAGCACCTAAAGAGAATCAAGGAGCATCTCAATTTTATCCCAGATTAAAAGTCATATTATAGAGGCATATTATGGGAAAAGTCATATTATAGAGTCATATTATGGGAAGAAGAGAGCTCGCAAGATCACACCACCTACGCTTTCCTGCAAGCTCTTACAATATTTTAAAATGAGATGACTTTTTCCAGCGGAAGTGATAGGTATGTTTCAGATAAGACTAGGAAAAGTAGAAAAAGCACTTGCTATTAAAATATGAAACTATGAAAATATATGCAAGGAGTTTTAATAAATGTAACACAAATGCAAGTGTTTTCATGAAATTTACACTTTAAAAGACTGTGTATGTCTGTGTGTGTGTGTGTGAATGCTGTCTCAAGAAAGCCAATTTTAATGTATTTTGTCTTTTATGTCTTAATAGGAAGCATATGAATTGTACACTGTATATTATCCAAATGACTGGTAAATGTGCACCTTCCAATTAAGTTAAAAATAGCAAAGGATAAAAATTGGCGATCTATGTGCAAATACAGATAGTACTGGAATAATTAAATAACAAAGAAATACCTAGAATCAAATTTTAAAGACGATAAAATGTTCCCCACTTTTTAAAATAGCATTGCTATGATTTTCTGTGTCATTATCTAGTATATTTTATCTTTTTGTCATAAAAGACTTTAAGAAGTGGTTTAAATCATCTGCTTAATATTACATTTCTGTGTTTGAGGGTTATTCTGCCTTGAAAGGGGGGCAAAAAGCAATTGTTACTCTATAATATGAAAGCACGATGAAATAGACTAAATATACTGGGTCAAGTATCAATATTTATTAAGAACTACAACATAATCTTTATGTTGCAAACACAGAACTTGCACAACATATTTATTTAATTTTTGCCCTTTCCTGTCTAACTACTATTTTTATTATGCAGACTGTGAGATATTAATTGGCACCATAAAATAAGACAGTCACATTTTCTAAAGCAAGAGAATCTCAACACAATGGTTGCTAAGGCAACAGCCCAATAGATATATAATCTATTTCCTAGTAAAATTATATATGATTTCAAGCTACTGGTGGCACAAAATCTAACTACATCATCTCCCTGTAATGTTTTTCATGACAGGAAGACTTGCATGTAAACAGAAAAGTGATTTTTTTTTCCTATTGAAAGTAAATACAAAGTTAGACTATTGATCAACTATTCGAGTTATATATTTCTCCTCTGTGGGTATATTTATCAATTGAAAGAAAACAGTTCACCATTATCATAACTTTCAGACTTTATCAGTGAAAATACAGGACAGAAAATAATTCTAAATTTGGGTTACCACTATCAAATTGTATTTCGTTCAATCTGGATGATCATATTTATGGAAATGGAAGAATTTATGTTTCTTTTAATTAAAGTGGAGTGGTTTTAGATGTTGGTTGTGATATTTGGAAATCCTGATAGATGTTACAGAGGCTTGTAGGTTACAGATTTATCAGAGAGGGGGAGAAAATCCATCATTTTCTAATCCAATCTTTATACCTCTAAGTGACAACAAGTAAGTTATCATTACCTTGCTTTAAATTGGCCCTTTTCCTTGATCCATCAAAAGACATCATGTCTACTTTCTCTAGACCAGAGCTACCAAGGACTCATCACAAAGCTCATTTCTACCTTTTCATGGAGTTCTTGCACAGTGCTTAATTTCCTATTGCTACTGCAACAAATTATCACAAATTTACTGGCTTAAAACAAAATAAATTTATTCTCTTATTCTGGAAGTCTGACTTCTGGAAGTCAGAAGTTCAAAATAAAACTTATGGGGCTTAAGCCAAAAGCTGGTTTGTTCAGGAGACTCCAGGAAAAATCTGTGTCTTGTCTCTTCCAACTTCTAGAAACCTCATGCCTTCCTTAGCTCATGGCCACATTATTCCAATCTCTTGCTTCTGTTGTCACACCTCCTGTACTCAATCTGGGCTCCTGCCTCCCTTTTGTAAGGACCATTATGATTAGAGTGAATCCACCTAAAGAATCCAGGATACATTCCCCATCTCAAATCCTTAATCACAGTTCCTCTTTTAAAATTATTGTGGTAAAAAATACCTAACAAAATATTTATCTCAACCATTGTTAAGTGTTTAGTTCAGTAAAGTTATGAAACAGATCTCCCAAACTCTTTCATCTTGCAAATCCGAAACTCCATATCCATTGAACTATTTGTTTTTCCCCACCTTCCCCCATCCCCTGGTAACCACCATTCTACTTTCTGTTTCTAACAATTTGACTACCTTAGATACTTCATATAAGTGGAATCAGACAGTATGTATTTGCCCTTTTTTTTTTTTTTTTGACTTGCTTATTTCACTTCACATAGTGTCCTCAAGTTCATCCATGTTGGTGCATTTGACAGGATTTCTTTACTTTGGAAGATTGAATAATATGCTACTATAAATATATCCACATTTACTGGAGCCCAGCTAGCTCAGTCGGTAGAGCATGAGACTCTTAAATATATCCACATTTTTTTATCCACTCATACATTGATGGATATTTTGTTTGCTTCTACCTCTTGACTTATGAATAGTGCTGCTATGACCATGAGTGTGCAAATATCTCTTCCAGATATTACTTCCAATTCTTTTGAATATATACCCAGAAGTGGAATTGCTGAATAATATAGTAGTTCTATTTTACATTTTTTGAGGAACTTCCATATTGTTTTCCACAGCAATTGCACCATTTTACAATATCACCAACAGTGCATAAAGCTTCCAATTTCTCCACATTTTTGCCAACACTTGTTATTTTCTGGATTTTGTTAGTAGCTATGCTAATGGGTGTGAAGTGATATCTCATTGTGTTTTTGTTTGTATTTCTCTGATGATTAGGGGGATGTTGAACACCTTTTCATATGATTGTTGGCCACTTGTATATCATCTTTGGAGAAATGTCTACTCAAGTCCTTTGTCTATTTTTTAATTGAGTTATTTAATTTTTTATTGTGAAGTTGTAGGCGTTTTTTGTATATGCTGGATATTAAGCCTTGCAAATTTTCTTTTGCCATCTAAAGTAACATTCACACGTTGTAGAGATTAAAATGTGGACATCTTGGGGGACAATTATTCAGCCTACTACACATGGACTGTTAAGAATTTCATTCCTAGTTACAACACTGGCCCTTCTCATAGAAGGATTTTAGAAATAATCACTCTAGCTTTTACCTATTTTGTTTAGTAATACACTTTTATTTTAAATTTAATTAAACAACTGACCTGGTTTTCTTTTTTCTTTTTTGAAACAGAGTCTCACTCTGTTGCCCAGGCTAGGGTGCCGTGGCATCAGCCTAGCTCACAGCAACCTCAAATTCCTGGGCTCAAGCAATCCTTCTGCCTCAGCCTCCTTAGTAGCTGGGACTACAGACATGTGCCACCATGCCCGGCTAATTTTTATATTTTTATATATATATATATATATATTAGTTGTCCAGCTAATTTCTTTCTATTTTTTTAGTAGAAACGGGGTCTCACTCTTGCTCAGGCTGGTCTCGAACTTCTGAGCTCAAATGATCCACCCGCCTCAGCTTCCCAGAGTGCTAGGATTACAGGTGTGAGCCACCATGCCCAGCCTGACCTGGTTTTCTACTTTGTTTAATTCATCTGAGCATTTAAACCAGGAGTCAGGACTCTGTTGTCTTAAGGCCACATGTGGCCTTCTATTATAGGTCCTTAAGTACGGTCTTTTGACCAAATCCAAATTTTACACAACAAATCCTTTTATTTTTATTAATATTTTTTTCAATCTTTTATATCTTTATTTTATTTTTAAAATGAACATATTTAAAATACTAATGAATACGATAAGTTTCAACAACATAATCCTCCCAGATTTACCAGCACAATTAGAACACTAGTAAGCCATAAGAGCTAAATTGACAGCTAGTATGCTCATGATTTAGTTCTAACTTCCTCCACCTGACTGGTGCCATTAACACACAAGGCTGGTTGGTGACAGTTTATAGGGGTCAAGTATGCCAGTCTATTATCAGCTTTTGACAACAGTGTACCGTGTTTCTATTTGAAATGGAATTTGTGAATAATTGCACAGCTTGACAGTATTTTTTAAATTCTGTTTGCTTAGCAGCCCCATTATGTCAAAGAAGACCAAGAGAATGCTGAAGGAAGAAAAAAAATTTTTTAATGAAGATCAGGAATTGCAATATCATCTTGTTTCTGCTAAAGATAAGATGATTTGCTTGCTTTGTGATACTGCAATATCAACATTAAAGAAATTCAATATTCATCAGCATTATAACACTCGTAAGGACCACAAATATTTTAAATTACAGAGAAAGGCACAAAAAGTTGTATTGCAGAAAGTAAAAATAAAAAGCAAAAGTAAAGTCAATTCTTTCAAGCAGCAATAAGACCTGGAAATAATGCCAATGAAACAACTTATAAAGTAGCTTATATACTCGAGAAAAAATGAAGCCATTCAGTGATGTAGAAATTGTGAAAGAATGCATTGGTGAAGTTGTTGGATGCTTAGACCCCAATAATGTTTTAAAGTGCAAACAACTGTCTCTTTCAAGGAGAACCATAACTGTTTGGCAGCATGAATTAGTTTTCAACTTAACAAAACAATTTCATGCAATACTTCAAAAGGGAAATATGTATTATTCAATTGCTTTGAATGAATCAACTGATATTACTGAATTGGTGCAGGTTTTATACTTCATTCGGGTCATAATAGAAGATTTTCTCTGCTATGACAAGTTACTTGCGTTGGGCACTCTTGCAAACAGAACACAGGGAATAGATATCTTTAACAAATTTCAAGATAAATGTCTTGAAGTTGGATTGATTTTGGTAAATTTAGTGAGTGTATGTACAGATGGTGCACCTTCCATGACAGAAAAACAAGAAGGGTTTAGTGCACAGAATTATAAAAAAGTATTAACAGGTCCAGAAGCTCTCATTTCTTTTTATTGTATCTCGCATCAGCAAAATCTCTGTGCTGAAGCTACTATTTTACGTGACACTTTGCAACAAGTTATAAGTATTGTTAACTATATTTGTGCAAATGCAACACGGCATCATCGGTTGGTAACATGCTAAAGTTGAAAGATGTGTGGATTTGCTGTATCATTCTAAAGTGTGGTGTCTATGGCAGAGAGAGGTGTTAGCCAAAATTTTACCTTTGTGAGTACAGACAGTTAATTTTATGAAGAACAGAATCAGCAATGTGAATTATTGAAAGAAGATTTCTAAAAGAATGCAGCATTTCTGTGTAATATCATGTCAAATCAAAATGACTAGAACACTTCTTTGCAAGATAAAACCAAGTCTATATATGATATGTGGGGAAAAAACCACACACGTATTTAAAAAAAAAAAAAAAAACCCTATCTTTTTTCAAAACACTTCTTCTCCAAAAGGAAATTTCATTTCAGATGAACATTTTCCCCAGTTAGCAAAGGTCATTGATAAGCAGGATGATATGTGCAAATTATTTGAAGAATATGCAGCTGTTATAAACCTATTATTTAGATAATACAATGAAAGGTTCACTGACTTTGAGAATGACATCACATTCAAGTTAGCATTTCAGCCTCACCTAGTTGATATCACCAAGGCACCTAAAATGGAATTGATTAAGCTCTCAGTAGATAATATTTTAAAGTCATTGTTTGATGCTAAGATGCTACTGACATATGGAAGCTAGAAGGCCCTCACCAGACACAATGCCAGCTCCTTGATCTTGCACTTCCCAGCCTCCAGAACTGTGAGAAATAAAACTTCTATTTTTTATAAATTACTCAATCAAGTATTTTGTTATAGCAGTACAAATGGACTAAGGTCCTTTGCCCATTTTTTTAATCAGGTTATTTATGTTCTTGCTATTGAGTTGTTTGAGTTCCTTATGTATTTTGGATATTAACCCCTTATTAGATATATGGCTTGCAAATATATTTTCTCATACTGTAGGTTATCTCTTCATTCTGTTGATTGTTTCCTTTTCTGTGTGAAAGCTTTTTAGTTTGATATAATATCATATGTCTATCTTTGCTTTGGTTGCCCATATTTTGGGAGTCATAATCAAAAAAGTATTGGCCAAATCAATGTCAAAAAGCTTTCCCCTGTTTTCTTCTAGCAGTTTTACAGTTTTAGGGCTTACATTTAAATCTTTAATCCATTTTGAGTTGATTTTTGTATATGGTGTTAGATAAGGAGCTAATTTCATTCTGCATGTGGATATCCATTTCCTGACACCATTTATTGAAGAGATTGTCATTTCTCCATTGTGTGTTCTTGGCACCTTTGTTGAAGATTAGTTGCATGGATTTATTTCTGGGCTCTCTATTCTGTTCCATTGGTTGTCTCTATGTGTCTGTTTTTATGCCAGTACCATGATATTTTGATTACTATAGCTTTGTAGTATATTTTGAGATCAGGTAGTATAATGTCTTCAGCTTAGTTCTACTTCACAGGATTACCAAAAGGGTTAAGTGAGTTAATGTTATTTTTATCAACTTTATCTATACTCCATTCCCATATTATTGATGGATTTGAAGTTTCATTGAGGGTCCAACATGGATCACTCTGAGTTCTACATGTCATCAGCAGAGAGTCATCAGCTACCTCAGTGATTACTCTATGCTAACAGAACATTGAAAATACTGGGATTATGGGGTAATTGATCATGACTCAACAATGTGAGTGCTACACCCATGTTTCTTCCTCATTTAGAACTTGGTCATTTCAAAACAATTATATCACTTGGAAAAAATGGTTCCTCTGCAAGTAAAATGTGTTCCATCAAAAACTAAATTTAGGCAGTAGCAAAATTCCTGATCAGATCTATTGCTCTCACCAGTTGGACCACACTTCCCAATGCTGCTGAAATAGATGAGCTCATCACATCACTGAACAATCCTGCTACCTCTCCTTACCATGGTGCATCCCTTGTATAGAGGGCTCCTTTCCTGCTTTGGTTTACTGGGAATGTGGCAGTAATAGCATGAATAACATTAAATAGGAGGAGTGATTCCTGTCCTCAGAGAGATAGATGTCAATGAAAATAAGCTTTTTCAGTTCTCTTTAATGGCACTTTCCACTTCTACTCTATTAACCAGATGTTATGAGTACTAAATCATGGGAAATATAACATGTATTGAAATAACTTAAAGAGGAGACATATAATTCCAGTGTTGTTGCAATGACTTTAAATGAGAAAAATATACAAGATTATTAAAGAAGGTTTTTTTAAAAGTCACAAAATGTAATTACTTTGTTAATATTGGAACCATAATTTGATTCCATCATGGATCAGTATACAGTTTCATTAAAATAATTTTATAGGTGTTGCTTTTATGTAAATGGCTAGTTTATTAGATATCAAAAATAAGGCAAGGTTGTTAAAGTTGTTTACAAACAGCAATATAAATTTGTAAAGAGCCTGGTATTTTATTCAAAGACATGCTAGTTAAAAAAAAATTACTATAAAAGTAGTGACTTTTCAGGATATGGAGTTCAGGGGATATCAATTTTACATTTCCATATTAAATTTTTTATATTTTATATTCTACTTTTGCTTAACAGATAAATGAATTTAAAATAATTCACTTCATTTATTATGATCATAACAGTAAACTCTAACTTATCTCACAAACACACACACACATCTTTTATTATCCCTGTCATCTCTAAAATGGACGGTTCTTTTCATTTGTAATCACAAGACCATTTTTTAGCAGCCTCTTGACCAAAACTTCTTTTTCCCTTAAACCACATTCCCACCCACCCCACCTCAGTGTCATTTTTCTTCTGGACATTCTAAATAAACGTCCTTTAATAATATCTAAGGAAAAGATAGCTATGTAGTAAATATTTTGAGCATGATACTCAGAGAATGTTCTTCAGTAGATTTTACCTATGAAAGATGGTTTTATCATTTCTTTTGTTCCTAACTTTTTCCCTCTTTCTTCCCTCCTTTTGTGAGACTGAGGCAATACTCATAGAAGCAGAGATCTGGAGCCTCCTTTTGATGAGTAACACAAGACAGACATAGAGAAAACAAGAGCAAGGGTGAGACACGGAGTCACACACCAGGGAGAAGTGACCCAGATATTAAAAGGACCCAGTGATTAAATCATCCACAAATGAATGGGCCAGTGCTTCAAGGTCAATGCTTTGTGTCCCAGACACATTGTCACAGGCAGAACTGCTTTTTTCACTGTCTACTTTACTTCTGTTGATTTTCTCCTCTATTGGAGGAGAAGCAAGAGCAGGGAGGTTGCTTAAGAAGTTGGTGCAGTCACTGAAGCACCTAAAATAGCCTTGAAAACGTGTACATACATTATCTCTTTTCCTCCCAAAGAAAATCTGAGTCAAACACAGAGAAGTTTCTGGGTAAGAGAAGACTATTTTTAGTACTACTTTTACACTACATTTTTGTAGTGTAAGAGATCATAGCACTGCCCACTTCTATTATTGAACAGATTAAGAAAAAACTGAACACAGAAGTCTCATATGGTAATTGATCCATTTTTCTACATCTCAGATGACAAATCTTCAGTGTGATTTCAATATTCTTCCAGAGGTTTGTAGATTTCATGAATACAAACTGTGTTACAACCCAAATGTAATGTACATTCTTTCCCAAAAGTTCTCAGAACTATAGGATTTCAAGTAGAAGGGATTTTCAATTTATCTAGTCTCCTTTAACCAGTGTAAGTCTCACTACAATAATGTGGGCAAGTCAAACCAAAGCATTTCTTATCCCAAATCACTTAGAAATGTCTATTTCCCATAGCATTTACTCTGTCGCTATTCAATAGCAACTGAAGATCACATTGGGATAGAAACAAAGACTTAAAGATCATTCTAACCTTGGCTGGACCTAGTTGGGGGAAGAAACTGATTGGAAGAGAAGAGTAAGAGAAAGAAGATAAGCAGCTGGACCTGGAGAGGAAGCTGTGCAGAGAAAGGAGGTCAAGTAGAAGAAAGGGACCTTCAGCCACAAGAACCAAAGGTGAGTGGAAGCACTTGGAGGTGCTTGAGAGTGAACTCCTTGCAAATTATTTCCTGGGAACTACTCCATGCCCAACAGTCCTGGATATTTATAAGTGCCCTGAACTGAGAGTGAAGACATTAATGCCTGTATTAACGAAGGGGGCAACTTCTCCCCTATACAACGTGAGTAGAAATGAACAATTTGAGAATCTTGCTAGGAGAAGCAACTATGGACAAATTGCCACATTTTAAAACTCATATATACATTTGGGGGGGGGTAGTTTTTTTTAATTTTTATTTTTTTTATTTCAGCATATTACTGGGGTACAAATGTTTAGGTTACATATATTGCTTTTGCCCCACCTGAGTCAGAGCTTACATTTTTCATAGCTGAATTTTTATTGTATGTAGATTTCTTGTACTATTTTAAACATAATAAACATTTTTCTCACCATTAAAATTTCTTAGGAAGTAGTATGCTTAATGGTCATATAATATTCTATCCCATTAATTACTAGCTATCCCCTCATTTGGCTATTAACAAAAATAAAAGGATGAATATTTTAATACATAAATATGTGTCTATATTTTTAGAGTATTTACTCAAGGTAGAGTTTGGAAATTTTAATTACTGGATAGGAGAAAATATACAATTTTATTACTTTTAATGCCTATTGCTAAGATGCTTTCTAGAAGGGTCTTATGAAATTGTCGTCCCATCAGTGTTTATGTAAATGACCTTATCGCCACATTAACATAAACATTAAGTAACAGTTTCTTTTAATATTATTTTTTAATAAATGAAAACAATATATTTATTATAGTTTTAATTTGTATTTCTTTATATATTCATGAGATTGAACAGTTTTCAATGTTTATCTATATATATCTCTCTTTTCTGACATGTCTATTTCTGCATTAAGACTCTTATTGATTCATGTGACTATATCATATATTAAGGGATAAAAATTATTTGCCTATTTTTTGTTACAAATAATGTCCTATTTATTGTTCAAATTTTAATTTTATGATAGTTTGACATTAAAAAGTTGTCTAGCCCTGGATATTTTTTATTTTTTGATTCTTTCCATTATATAAAGAGATCAAATGAATAAATTCCTAAATAAACCTTATTCATGCAGAGATCAAAATTAATTAATTAGAGGCTTCACTTTTTTTTCATTTTATAGTTTAATTGCCCTAGAAATGTTCGGCATATTACAGTTACTATTGCTGTATAGCAAAACCTCCCCAGGGCAACTCATTTCTGCTCTAGGCAGCATTGGCTGAGGCTGCAGGGCAGATAAGGAGATGTACCAAGATCCCGTTTTAAGGAAGGATTTGCTGCCCAGCTGTGGGGTGTGCGATCAGCAGACACTTCAGCTACCAGTTCCTTCAGAGTCCATCTCAACTACAGAGAGCTGCTTCATCCGAGATCACATCCTTTCCAGGGCAGCTTGCATCTGATGACTGAGCAAAGTAGGAATACAAATGTCTGGCCATTTTAACCTTACACTGAACAAATTTGGTGGGAAAAATCATACCTGGTTGGCAAAGGCTTTGTAGACCTTCATTTTCATTTAGATTTTTCCTCTGCCCAATTCTGCTTTCCCCCTTCCTTTCACAGATGTTGATGTCTCCTACCTACTTGCATCACAAACTCCATCCCAGTGTTTGCTTCTGGAGAACCTAACTTGAAGTAGCCAGCTCCACTGGGCATTGAAAGATCCTCTTTCAGGATGGCTTACTCCTATGACAGGCAAATTGGGGTACTGAGAGCTCAGCTGGAGGTGTGGACTGTGGGCTTCAATTTTTCTTGATTTGGGTCTTTTCACAGGATGCTTAGGCTTTTCTCATAATAGGGTGGCTGGTTTTTATAAAGATACAACTTGAAATGCGTATTAATTTTTTAAGAAGTACAAAGTCGAAACATTTCTCTTCTATGTATCAGTTATATAGTCCAAAATCTCTATTTCTTCACATTTAAAAAAGGTATTTTTAATTATGGGTACATAATAGTTGTATATATTTATAGAGTACATGTGATGTTTTTATATAGGCATACAATGTATACTAATAAAATCAGGGTAACTAGGGTATCCATCACTTCAGGCATTTATCATTTCTTTGTGTTAGGAACATTCCAATTCCATGCTTTTAGTTATTTTAAGGTATATTCTAACTTATTATTGATTATAGTCACTTCGTTGTACTATCAAATATTGTTCATTCCATCTAACTACTAACTATATTTTTGCACCTATTCACCATCCTGACTTTATTCCCCGCCTCCCTAACACTCTTCCCAGCCTCTGGTAACCATCATTCTACTCTTTGACTTCATAAGATCAATTGTTTTAATATATTATATAGACATAAAAAGAATGAAATCCTGCCATTTGCCACAAAATGGATGAAACTAGAGAACATTATATTAAGTGAAATAAGCCAAGCACAGAAAGACAAATCTTGCATATTTCCTTACATTTTTGACTGCCTTGTATAAAACAGGAAATTTCTACCTTTCAGTTCTAGAATTTATTTGACATGTAAATCCCACACTAATGAAATGCTTTTTGTGACAAACTGAGTCCTTTACACACTATTATAAAGCTATGATAAAGTCTGTGTTTTCTTTAATTTTCTCCAGGTACATATTTTATTTAAAATTCTTACCTGTGTTAGACAATAGTCTTAATGACTTAATGGAAGAGAAAGGATCTTATTTTATTTCATATCTAAAATTCAATATGAAGTCTCCAAAATGGGTATATGGAGTTTTTTTAATTGTCACAGATCTTTGAAATCCCATAGCATGTGTAACTGAAACCCAATGAATATTCAGCAAGAGAAGTGCATACAGGTTGAAAGGATGGGAATATTGCTCTTAACACAACCGGAGTATTACAAGGACAGGAATGCAGCCACTCTTCTTCACATGGGAATGTCTCCTCAGGATGGTGGTTGTCATTTTATTTTGGTTAGAAACACAAAGAATATTTCAGCTGCATTGTAACCAATATTATACTTGAAAATTTGATATCTCAGCTTGTGGATACTGCCATTATCTATAAAGAGACTTCATAGGCACAGTATTTTCAGGAATCTTGCAGGAAAGCTTCACAAAATTAAAACATCAATTGAGTTTTATTTTTTTATCTCACAGTATATTTTCAAGTTATCCTACCTAATTATGTCATTTAATATGAGAGGGACTCCAAGCATAAATCTTGCTTACTATTCTCCTTTTTAACATATCCTTGGGAAAATGCTCGATTTTTTAAAAAGCACCATGCTGCTGACTCATGAGCACTTTTGTACTTCATTATGACTTTTCAACGTTTTTCTGAGGTTCTTGGGTCTAGCTCCCCATTACTCATTTTACATTTGTACAATGTGATTTTTGTTCTTTAAGTATACTAGAGAACGTCCTTATATTTGTTTCTTGCTCATCAAGGTCTTTTGAATTCTGTTTCTAGTCTCCAGGGGGCTGGTGCATCTGCCCACCACCACTCCTTCCCTCCACCCTACCTTATCATCAAGATGTTCTTTCATGTAAAACTTAATGAAGGTGCTTACTTACTTGTGAATCAACAGAACAATGTCTTCAGAGTACCTGCTGTGTACGTAGCACAGCACTCAAGTTAAAGGCGAATACAAAGGAAACAAAAGATATATTTCTACTCTTAAAAAGATTATACTTGAGACGAAGAGAATGATAGACAGGAATTGAAGCATATTTCCCCAAGGCAACTTTTTCCATTATTTCCAAGTACAGAGTCCAAGTGAAAACTGAGTATACATTAAATGCTAAGAAATTATTGGTGTCATGTGTGATTTGTCAGGGTAGGTCATAATGCATATTCCTGACGTGGGTGTTGAAATTGGAGCAGGACTAATTCCTTTTTTAAAAACTACTTATCAAGCCCTGTTTCATTTTGGCTCTGAATAATGAGTTCCAATCTTTCTTGTATAAAACCCACACAATTGTGCATCTATAAAATTGTTCTTCAGGATCCTCATTAGCTACAGAAAACATGCAATATATATTTCTTTAAAGTGAACAAGAGAAATCAAGTAACAAAAATCACTTGTGAAAGTTCCCTTATAATATCCTATACACGAAAAAAATTATTGAGACATTCTGTAATACTTAACTGTAATTTACACATTCTGAATGTTAAAAGATCCTCTAAGAGTGCTTATCCTGCTGATGCTCCTTGAGACGTCTCCTATCACGGGCTACAGCTACATGAAGATCAGAGCATGTTCATGTGCCAAATTCTTTTAAAGATTTAGTCCCCAACTTAGTTAACTTCAGGAGATTTAGTTTGAAACTATTTGCACCTCTGAAACGGGAGCCAGCCATCTTGGGTGCGGTGTACACCATCTGGGGATTGGTCACACTTGAAGCTCTGACACGTTGGGGGGTGGGGAGGTGGCAGGGGCAATATATGTAACCCTAACAATATTTGTACCCCCATAATATGATGAAATAAAAGGGGAAAAAATTCTGTAACATTAAAGTAGCAATGGAATTTAAAAGCATATTTTCTTTTTTTTTCTTTTGAGACTGGGCTAGAGTGCAGTGGTGCCATCATAGCTCACTGCAATCTTAAACTCCTGGGCTCAAGCACTCCCCCTGCCTCAGCCTGGGACTACGGGTGTGTGCCACTCCACCTGGTTAATTTTTCTAATTTTTGTAGAGATGGGGTCTCGCTTTTTCTCAGGCTGGTCTTGAACTCCTAACCTCAAGCAATTCTCCTGCCTCAGCCTCCCAGAGTACTAGGATTATGCCTGGCCAGCATGCCACTTTTAATTTTCACTTTATTAATATATTAGTTTACAAGGCC
>VBSM01003176.1:28407518-28422222 GCA_008086735.1 Cheirogaleus medius
GCCAGCATGCCACTTTTAATTTTCACTTTATTAATATATTAGTTTACAAGGCCAAGCACGGTGGCTCACATTTGTAATTCTAGCATTCTGAATGAAATTCAGGCCAATGAAATCAGAAAAGGCTTCAAAGAGAATATAGGATTAGAGGGCTGGCTACAAGGTCAGGTAAGTAAGATTTCGCCATGTAGGGATAGGATGGTAATGTTATAGGGAGAAGGTACTAAGGGGGAAAAAAGCCCAGAGGTATTGGGAAGTGTTGAGGAACAGATTCACTGGGTAGTGCACAGAAAGGCATGGAGTGGAAAACTAAGCTGAATTAAAGTCCAATTATTCCAGCCCTTACTTGTATATTTAATGAGCATCTATTATACAGCAGTTACTGTTAGAAATAGCAATACAACTGGAAACAAAACCAACAGAGTAACCATAGTAGGTCAATAATTAAATCAGGATTTCCAACACATTTTGGTATGATTTTTATGACAGGGAAAAGACAAAAATATTAATATTTAAAGGCACAAAGCATTAGTACCAAACAGTGAAGAAATGCATCCTAGAGGAACTCATAGTTTAAATAGAGAATGTGGAACTTGGTTGTCAACCATGGGGAGTCATCTAAATTATTTTTAATAGAGGCAATTGGACCAGATTTCTCTTTTCAAGACATAACACAGAGGCAATGTGAAAGATAAATTAGAAGGAGAACAGACAGGAAGCACGAGAACAAATTAGAAATAAGTTATTGCATTACCTAGTAAAGATAAGCACCAAACCTAAGGCATGGTCAGCAACTGAGGAGAAGAGATATATATAAAAGAAATCCAACATGTCTAATGAACAATGAGATGCAAAATTACAGAAAAGAGAAAAGGAAAGATATTTTCCCAATTTCCTATTATGAGATAATGAATTAAAAAGTTAACTTTATTTATACAAATACTTTGGAATGAAATACCAGAAGATATACATTTGTTCAAAAGATGAATGAATCATTAAGTTTTTTTAGAGATATATTATCTCTTTCACACACATACACAGACACACACACACACACACACACACACACACACATTCTTCTGTATACATAGTTACTATAATCCAGAGTAGCCAGTCTCATCATGTTGAAGCAGAAGGCAACACTATAGTGGTTTCATTGAAATTATCTCTGATCTTTCCTAGAAAATGCATGAAGCTCACTAAATATCTTTACTTTTGAATCTTTTCCTTGCAAATACCATCAATTGATCAAGGTTCAGCCATTGCTGGGTGTGTTTGATTTTCCTGAGTATCCTAGCTTTGTAGAATATTTTCTAGTTTTTTCATTTTCACCCCTTATCTTCACCCAATTTTTTGTTAAATACATACAAATTCTTATCTCTTGCATGTAAATCATTTCTTCACTCTATTAATAATGGACATTAATTAATTCAATGAATGTTTGTTACTATAATTCATTAGACATATAAATCCTATCTATTATATAACTTTCTTTTGGAATCAGACTTACTTCAATTTGCTTAATCACATATAAATTGTTGTTTTAGGACATCAAGGGTCAGAAATCCATCAAAATAAGAATTACATGAGTTAATAATTGTAAGGAACAGTCTCTGGCAAATAATAAACAGTCCTTGCATCTTAGACATTTCCTATTCAAGATAGTACTGAGCAACTAAGCACTGCTTTCAGACCTCTGTCAAGGGTGGGGTTTCTTTCTACACCTAATATCCAGGACACCAGCGATTAGAAAGACCAGCTGATAAATATCCAGATGAAAGTGGACTACTAAATAACAATAATTCTTAGTAATACAGAAACATGAAAATATTAATTTGTATTTTTATGATGAAAGATATATAGGTTCTAATCTGACTCTTTTACCTCTTACACATTTGCCAATAGTCAATCTCAAAAAAGGGATAACAATGTCCTTGTAATAGAGATAGGGAACTAATGTAATTAGGAAATATATATTAGTTCTTCTCTGTTGTAATATGTTTGCCCTGAGGCTCTGGAGCATGTTCAGTCTAGTTCAGACTGTAGATTAGGCTCTCCCTGCTAAAAAAATATTAAAGTCTTTTTAAGCATTAAAAATCTTTAGTGTCTTGTTATTGGCCCTTTTCCACTTATTAAGAAAAAAATATATGTCTTTATTATTTTCCTCTATGGAGTGGCCTACTTATAAGTAATAAGTTCCCCAGAGCTGCAAAATATCAAGTTGTGGGTGGATGATCAGTTTCAGCAATGTTACAGAAGGAATTCCTGCATTATGTAATGAATTTTATTTAATGACCTCTAAGATCCCATTTGTTGTATGATTCTATTATCTATCTTTTATTTCTAGAAATTCAAAAACTCCTGTTTTTCACTCCATAGGTTGTAACTCGGGTGTTCAGACTCCACACCTTTTCACTTTATATTCTTCAGTGAACCCAGAGCCTAGCTCCTATCACATACACTTTTTGAAAGTATACTTTGATCTTTACTGAATTCTTTCTTTAAATCAACCTTTCTAAACCATGAGCTATAGTATTAGATTTTTTAAATGTCCTTAACATTATTTTCTTTGTTTCCTTGGGACTGTTGACCCTATTGTGATTCCATCTCATAAGAACCATATGATAATGTGGGCAAGCTGGTGAGACATGCTGGGAACTCTGCAAAGAAGGTTAAAGGGACTTGAGAATAACTGGCTAGCATGAAGGCTGGGCTCTTATTCCAGGTATGCAAAAAACTCATGACAAAATCTAGCTTACTTCTAATAGCATCATAGAATATTATCTGGATATGAGGCCATTGCTACAAAGCAATAAACAATATTCAAAATTGGGTGAATATTATCACCTCAATTATGAAAAATAAGTTCCTTCTAAACAAGACCTCATCCAGCTGCAGAAAGTAAAATAAATGGCATTCATTTCAATGGTAAGCATCAAGAAATGAGTTGAGACCATGGCTAAAAATGAAGAGCTCACATCCTAGCTGGAAACAAAGGCAGGTGCCCCAGTGAAAGTGGCAGCCATACACAGAGACAGTGATATCTGTTGGGCACATGGCTACACTAGTGCCATCCTAGGTGCCATGGATACAATCTATCCTAATTCCAGTCAAGCAGCTCAGATTTATCCTGTTCTCCCTGTCCTGATAGCATTGACTTGGGCATTGCCTGGGATGAAGAACATCTGTGACTATAGCTTTGCAAGGATGTTAAAAAATGGATTAAAAGTCTGTCCTGTAATTTCATATGTTTGCCAAAATCAGGTTTTTAATCACTCATTTTCTTTATTTTTCAGGATTTTTCCCTAATTCTGCCAATTCATGATTGCTTATATGAAGATTATGTTCCAATTTTAAATCCCCAAGCATTTCCCTATTTGAGAAAATGAAGAATGACATCTGTTCTGGTTGGCACTTCTACATGGTCTTTGCTGTGTTACAGGAATTTACTGATAGGGTTTGTGACCTGCAGCTTGATTTTCCACAAATGTTCATGCAGTAGAAAAGCTTTCATCTGCACCCAGTTCTATGCTTAAGAAGTTTCAACAAGTTTCTCTGAAAAGGCTAGCTCATTTTTTCTTGATAGTTTTCAGATTGGTTATAAACTCCAACTAAAAAGTTTCTCTTGCTTCTTTTTCCTACCTAAAGTGGGATTCTCTAAACTTGTTTCTCTAGTCTTGATATAAAATATCACATTAGTGAAGATGTCTATTCTTTTGTTAATCAGGCATTGCATTCTTCCATTTTTGTACTCTGATGAAACTGTAAAAGTGGCACTTGAGGACTGAACTTCAGGAGCCTTTCATGTGGGGCCAAAAACCCAAACACCTTTTACAAAGTTGCAAAATCAGTCCCACGCAGCCTCAACTGAGAGGAGCAAGCCAAGATGAGAAGCCAAGAAAAGGGTGGAATCACAGGATGCTGCTGGATCTGCACCTTGGAGAAAGAGTTTTTAGCTAAACCAAGGAGGAAGGAAGTAGATGACCTTATACAAGCCTAGCCTTGAAGGCAACATCAAGCCAATGCCATCCCTTCCACCAACACTGAAAGATTAGGCAAATACCTCAGACTTCTTTATCATACAGAGAACAATAGTGCAAATTTGTGTGACCTAGAATGGACTAGGCCAAGGTTACATTCTGAGCTAACCCCAGCTCTTAGAAATATATACTCTTCATCCTTAATTTTCTTTTTTATTTGAGCAAAACTGCTGGAGATTTCAGAAGCACTCAGCAGGTCTGAGGATTGTTGATGGATTTCAAGATTTTCTTGAGTACTTTAAACTGCAATTAATTATAAGTCACTGTTCAGAAATTGTTGTACAACACCATTTTTATAACTGATTTGTATAAACATATATCCCACTTGCATTATGTTTGTTTTTTGTGGTCTGTAAATTCTTTAATTGCCACTAGCTTTTCCAAAGATTTCACCTATGACATTAACATCAACTTACCCACACAAAAGTTTATGGTCTAAAATGTGCTATATATATATGTATATATATGTATATCTCCACACACACACACACTATCTAATTTGATTACTGTTATCCCTACTTCACCCATTAATGGACATAAATGTAGCAAGATTACTTTACTAATTGTCAGGAAAATTACAATCAGAACCAGACAAAAATATCCAGTCTTTTCCCTAAGCTGCATTTATTTTCTTTTACATTCTCATATCATTCATAATGTGGGGAAAAAATGGAAAATAAATGCACTCAAATACTTACCACATCATATCATTGATAGCTCTCTATTGTTCATCTTCCCCACTACGCTATGGGATCTCTGAAGATAGAGAGTCCTCGTCCCCAGGCCTAGCATCATACATAACACTTAATCATTGCTCAACAAGTGAATCAGTAAACTGAAAATGCAGTAGGGGAAAAATTGCCTCTAAACCATGAAGCATCATTTAAATATTTTTAATTCAAAACTACTTTTTAATATGAACTCTAGAATTGGCATAAAGTCAAGTTATTTATTTTATACTTGCATTGCTTACATTATATACACTTAAAACATAAAAACAAGAAAAATATTTACTGAAGTATACATTTAAAGCAAAAAGACCTATAAAAGCTTTGAAGTACTCAAGAAATTTACATTTTCACACTTTTCCTCTCATCTTTTTTCTCATAAAAAGTGTCTCAAACAAGATTAGACTGAAAAGCACAGATAATCCAAAGATAGCCTAGCTATTCTCTTACTGTGTACAGACAATGATGCCAAGGAAGATAGAAGAAATAGAATCTTCCTGTTGATATATCAACCCAGTTTCAAGTACATTTTTAAAAAGAGATCACTACATAGAAATATCAATGCTTTTCAGGTGACAATTTGTTTTATCGGAATTGAATTAGATCAAAATGGAACTCAAAATGACATAACACAGATTTCTAGCACTTAGCACTACATTGGCCAGAAAATTTGTCTTTTCAAGGAGAGAAAAAAAATTGGACCTTTTAAAAATTGTTTAAACAATTATTGAGAAAGCTATATCTTTGTGTATCTTCTGTGAGTAAAAGTGATAAAGCTTATAGCAATGCTTCCACATGACAGCCAGGGCTGCCTGTTTGAGGCTGGACAGAAACTTCTCCCTATGAGGAGCTGTGAGGGTCTCCCAGGTCAGAGCTCTCTGCAGAGACAGCTGAGGTCTCTGTTGCAGCTGCATCAAAATCCTGCTTCCCTCCTGCTCCACCCCCCACCCCCCCACCCCTGCCTCCCAAGCAGCCACTATGCCCAGGGCCCTTTTGGTAAATCTCCTGCACACAGTTCCCCAAATCAGAGTCTGCTGCAGGAAACCCACACTATAACATCTATAACCCATGCATTCCCACTGGTAATAGACTCCTCTCGTCACTCTAGGAAAAAAAACCTTGTGGGAGCCTGATAAGGCTCCGAAAAACTGCATTTTCCTGCAAATCTTAGGCAGACATTAACTAAGCTTTCTGGCAAAAACCAACAAAAACATTTTATTAGTATCGACACTGCTGTAGGCATGTCAGAGATTGCTTTATAACATCCTGAAATTATGCAACTTTAGATAAACTTTTGAGGGTGTTTTTAAAGGAACTAATAAATGCAGAGCAATAGCATCCTCAGGAGATTGTATGTAAACTTGCTGATGATAGTGTTCATCAAATTTAGGAATTACAGGAAGACAACTGCCTAAATACTTTAGAGATTCTTCCTATAGTGCAAATTTGCTCTTTTATTTTCTGCACTGTTTATAAATCTCCTTTTATTATATGGCATACAATCTAAAACATTAGGTAAAATGCTAGACATTTTGGGTTTAGTTCTCATTTTGGATGCATTACATTTACATACAAATGGAAATAATTTGGCTATGGCTTCCAGCTATTGCAGGACCCTATCGGCTCAGCATGAAATGATTGTAGCATCACAGCCCTTTCCCCAGGTAGACCACAGGAGGCAGGATCCTCCATGAGTGTTCTAGAAGGAAGGCAAAGAGACTTAGGGCTGTTCATTGTCTCTATGTTTCTGCCCAGGAAAACAAACAAAAAGCAAACAAACACACATTCTGGGATTGAGTCACTACCCACATCCTTATCAGAGGCCACACTTCTGTCTCAATCTTCCCTAATATCCTCTCTCCACCATGGATACTTTTACCTCTATTTATAACATCTATGTAACCTGTTCTTATTTTCTCCATTCTTCTGTTAGCTTTTAATATGGATCTTATCATTACTTAGTGGTATATACTTTGAAATTTTATATTATCTGAGGCTTTTTAACATTAAAATACCATCACATATATTAATATTACCCGTGCTTTATTAAAATATTTTAAAAGTGCATTTCCCCAATTTTCTAATTTTTATCTTGCAGTTTTCTACCAATTTTAGCATGTATATTTTACTTTTATTTCTTGTAGAGATGGGGTCTCACTATATTGCTCAGGTTGGTCTCAAACTCCTGGCCTCTAGCAATCCTCCATCCTCCAACCTCGGCTTCCCAAAGTGCTGGAATTGCAGGGGTGAACCACCACACCCAGCCTGTATATTATTTTTGATGTCATCTAGTTTACTTTCTTTTCTTCTATACTTTCACTGGGTCCTTTAGTTTTCCTTTTTCTTAGCATCAGCTAGTTTTCAATTTTATTTTTAGTTTTAATTTTTAGTTTAAGTCCATCTTAACCTTTAACCTTGCTATAAGATTATCAATTTTTGTTTGCTTTTGGAATAGCCCACAACAATCTAGGCTTTAGGCACTCTAATACAGGAGGTCTTAGGAGGAGTTAGGAGGTCTCGGCTGACTGGTGACCCTGAACAAGGCCACCCAGGCTGCCTCTGCTGCAGAATCTTGGTCCCCCTAATCAATGACCCTCTCGAGTCAAAGAGAGTGTTTCCAGAGACTCTCATCTCTGTACATGGACAGCCTAGACACCCATTTTGCTACCTGACTGGTAGGAGCTGATCAAAAAAGGTAGGTGGAATCACTATTTCAGAACATTTTTAAGGAAAAGGAAATAATAAGCTCTATAAATACATATCCTCTTCTTTTCCTTCATGGGACTTAATTAAATCATTATTATATATTTAATAGTTATGTGTGTCACTATTTATTTAAATTCTATCTCTTCCACCAACTTTCTACTAAATGAGGTTGGAGCCACATTTTTCTTTATCATTGTTGAATGCCTAGCCCAAGGCTTGGTGTAAAGTACAAATGCAAAAAATAAATAAATAAATACACCCACAGACATTGTTAAATGAATTAATGAAGAAATAAATAAACTAATTGTCAACTATTCTTGTTAGGCAATAAACTGAATGTTTTCTTACCTTTGAAATTTCTTTTATTGCCGTTGACTTTTAGATGGCACAACAGTCTTAAACCAAAACATTGTCGATAAGGCTGTGATGGAATGGAATAAAGAAAAGCAAATTAAGAAAAGTAAATAAATAGGAGAATTTTATTCTACAGATTTTCTTCAAAAATAGTTTCTTCAGAATTGGATTATTCACAATATTATATTCATTTGATAGATGTTTGCTTCCTAAGCTAAATTTGGGATCTCTCTTTTTGATATTTTATTATATATTCCATCTCACTTGTGTTTTCATGTTAAATACTTAGATGGATAATCAGACATTTTCCTACTTCTGGTTGATACTTAAACACATGTTCTACTTCCTCTTACATTCTCTCCTATAAGCCTACTATTAGATATTTTGAGAGTGATATGCTATTTCTTCTTCACATAACTACAGATCAAACTCTTAATTAAGAGCATAGATTCTCATAATAAACTGTAATTCATTTTAACTCAGAACAAAAGTAGAATTTCTGCTTTCAGGACAAATTCAGTTTGAACACCTGAATGTCTCTTTATTATAACGAATGCCAGCATGCTATTGAACAGTTTTTTTGTTTTTTTTTACTTCGAGTCTTTATTGTTAGATATGGGAGAATATTCATAATATTTACAATAACTCTTGTTTGGAAAATATAAACAGAGAACTCTATTTTACTTTCTTGGAATCATAGTTAAATAAGATTGCAATACTTCAAGCAAAAAAAAGTTTCAAAAACAAATTGGCAAGAAATTTTTTTACATGAAGCACAAAATAGAAGCCTCTGTATACACAAAATCTTAAACATAGATAATTGTCAATATTAATTATTTGTTAAGTTTCAGCATAAATAATGTTCATAATATAATAACTGACATATGGTCCCTTACTTCAAGAAGACTATACTCTTAAAATTTAAAATGAACAGACATTAAAAAGAGTTATTTTTTGTTGTTGTTGTTGTTTTTTAATGTTTTGCATGCTTTGCCTCTAACACAGGTTTGGGTCTGGAGTCCTCTATACATTTCCCTATTGTATGCATGGTCACAGGGTCCAAGCTTTCTCAGTAACACACCTTTCTCTTTGTCACAACACATGCCCTGGAACTTTGGTTATATTGCCCAGTCACCAATTTCTTTTGGGGGTAATCTTACTTAACTATGATTCCAAGAAAATAAAATAGAGTACTCTGTTTTGCCCTGGTTTAGTTAACTCAATAATACATAATGGTCACAAGCTAGAAAGCCTGTGATTTCAGGGAAATGATTATACTCAGAGTCTGGAGGGAGATGGGGGAATATTTAAGACTTTCTCAAACACAGGAAATCCAGATAGAACCTCTATCTCTGGCTTTTCACAATTTCTAGTCTAAGTTCTGTTTTCAGTAGCTAAAACAACTGGAATCAGGTTAAGACATTGCAATGAAATGTTTTCTGCTTGAGATGGCAACAAAAACTCTGTGTGTAAGCACCAAAAAACTAGTGGCGACTATTTTCTTGTGCTCTTAGTCTTCAGGATAGGGTTTGAGAAGAAAGATAAAAAAAAAAAAGAGAGAGAGAGAGAGAGAGAGGAGGGAGCTAAAACTCCTAGAGAGATGAGGACAATTAGTCAACATCTACCTGAATTATCATAGTAGTGACAGCATTACATAAACCGCTTCTAGTTCTCATTAATTTAGAATAGATATCTTGTAATAATTTGTAGTTTTTATATATGCAAAGCATTGCCTACAATTCCTAAAGTTTGAGAAATAAAATAATACTGTCAAAATACAAATAGTTACGCTAAACTCAATATGATCATAATACAAAGTCTTATTTAAATGAATTTGTATTTCCCAAATTATTGAATAACTGAAAAATGCACACTCTAATCTTATTATCTTTTGTAGCATCAAAGAAAAATTGTACTGGACAGAGTTAAACAGACAAGGAAGACTTTATTCAAGACTATTTCAATAGGGGAGAAAGACTGAACTCAATTCCACTGAAACAAAAAGAGGGGAGTATTTAAGCACTGAGCTGAGCTAGTGGAAAAGTACTGAAGGAAACTGGGGGCAGGTCATGGATGTGATTAGGCCATTTGTGTTTGCTTATTGGTGCTTACCACAGAGTTTGGAGGATAGGAACTCTATCTTCCCTGATGACTACTTTTCAAAGGGATGGTTCCTTGAGAAAGACAGTCCTGGGTTCTAAAACTGGCTAGAGGCTGGAAGATCTACATGTCAAAGGAACAGAGAAGGAATTTACAACTTTAAGTTTTCTAAAGTAAGTGCTCTAAAGAAAAGGGAAGTCAAGGGCCTATAGTCAGAAAAAACATAGCTACAGTTTAGCAAGTGAAGGGAAAGTTAAGGCCATCTTGGTCAGTAGACAGAGTATTGTAGCAAAAAAAGCTGCAAGCTGTGATGCCACATGAAGTAAATATTTTTGTAAAGCAAGGACAATTTATGGATACTTTGCATTAAAATGAGGGGGTTTGCTGTTGCAATTTCTTTTATTAACAACTCAGCAATTCTTTATAGTGATTTCTAAAAGATAGTTCAGATGAAACTGTTGGAAGAAAGGCAGTAGTTGGAGATCAAATATGGTTCAACCAGAGAAACAGAACAAGTAGGAGATATATATTAAAGGATTTATTGCAAGGAATTGGCTTACAGGAATGCAAGGGCTGAGTAGGCAAAGTCTGAAATCTGTAGGGCAGGCTGTCAGGAAAGACAAGCTGGAAACTCTAAGGCATGACCTGAAGCTACAATACACAGGCAAAATTTCATCTTTTTCTGAAAATCCTTAGTTCTACTCTTGTAACTTTTCCACTGATTGAACCTGACTACCAAGATTATCTAGAATAATCTCCCTTACTTAAAGTCAATTGATTATTAGTGTTAATCATATCGACACGATACCTTCAAAGCACCACCTAAATCAGTATTTGATGGAATAACTGGGGACCACAGCCTAGCCAAGTTGATACAATAAACTGACCATCACAGAGGTTGAATTTAGGCATTTTCAAGAAGTAACAAAGGAATTAACACCACCAGTCAAAACAAAGTGGTTCATCATAAGGATCCAATAGTTTGTGTATATAAGAAAGTTAGAGTATTTCAATCAATGAATTTTATAATTTGAGAGTATATATGCCAAAATGGTTTTTATAGATTCCAGGGATTTATTTCCTAGAAAAAATACATATATAACATAATATTATTAATTATTTATCTCTGATATAATTAGGACTTTTAAAAATATATTTTTGCTTGTGAAAATCTATAAAGTAACCTAAACGTTCAGCATTTTACAATTTCATCTATAACTATAAAACATATAATATTTAAAACAAAACCTTATTATAAAAATGAAGAATGAGTCACTGCTAAAGCATCATAAGAAAAATGACATTCATCTTTCACTTTAGAATAGCATTTAAAATTACTGAACATTTTATAAGTGAATCAAATATAGATTTTATAATATATTTTTCAGTAACAGTACATTTCTTTAATGCCAGTTCTTATTCATATTACAAATTTTTCATATATTTGACTAAAATGTGACCCTTTTTATTATTTTATATTTTGCTTTGAGTAGCACTTTTCTAGCATAACTTTTAAGATTTCTGAGATGTAGAAGTGTGGTTGACTTGATATTTTATTTTACTTTTACATGCTTTTAAATGTTAAAAACTAAAAACTATTATTAGAATAAGGATCACAAGGAAGAAAAATAATGTCCATATCCATGAGCTCCTCTTCTTTCTTTCAGCTTGTATTATGCCAATATAATCCCAAAACTCATAATTACATAGGCAGCACTGACACCACTGACTAGCTATTAACAAGGAAATCATTAAGAGTGGTTATTTAATCAAATGCACTTAGTACGGAAGTGTAATCCTGTACCCCCGGCCTTTACAGCCTGCTTCAGTGTCTTTATCCGACTCATCCAAACTTGAATATTTCATGAGTTGGATTTTAGTCAATTCTATTTTTACCTCTTCTTGCCTAGATGTGAAAATTACCATTTGCCATGAGCTAAGGTTAGAATAGTCACATTTCTGATAAACAGAATTGGCACTTGAGTTAAGTGTTGCTTCTGGCAAGCTCTTGCATTTCCATTTTATATTCTTTAGTCTAGAGCCATACTAAGCCCCGACATATGCCCCAAGTAGGAGGAGAAGGGGGCTGAAAGCAATACACACACACACACACACACACACACACTTTGGGGTGATAATAGGCTCCTGGGACTGGGGATAGAGTGAGGAATAGAGCAGATTCATGTAAGATAGAAACAAACAGTCACAAGGAGGGGATAAAAAAGATACTTGTGAGGCTGAGGTAGCATTCATCCCAACACTCTAACTCACTGGAAAGTTGCCAGTGAAAACAAGGAAATTCATCTGAATCACTTTAAACCTCTCAGAGGAAATGTGCTATAAAAATTCAAGACAGTGTTGCCATTATTAAAGCTATTATTGCTAACGTTTCTCATTATGAATACAAAGTCAAGAAGGGGGAAAAAGGCTGGCAAAGAAATCAGGCGAATAATGGGGAGGAAGGCTGACAATTATTATTCAGATAGGTAATGAATTTGGTGATGTCTAACCCATATAGAACAATGAATCTGCTACATTCTTTCTCAGATTGTGAGAAGTATGAATTTTTAATATACATGTAGATATTTAGAAAAAATGACTATCTCCAGGGCTTGGATATTAAGCTTAGCTATCATAAGATCTGTACTATAGTGTTAAATATACAGTTTCCATTTAAATAGACCTTACAGAGGGCGTTTTACTCTTATGTATAAGTAGTTACAGTAAAAGTGAAAAGACAATCCCATGTATCTGTCTACTGTACCCCACTAGAACCATAGTGTTTAATAGATACTCTTTTTACTATTAAACAAAACATGTACATAAATAAAAGTCAAGAACTCAAATGTTTTGGTAAAATATTTCATTTTTAACACTGATATGAGGGTACTTAAAGGCAAATAAAATATTTGAAGGCAAATAAAATATTTTATAAGTACAAACACATGCATGGTGACAATATGAAGACATGTAAGTCTAGGTAAGAAAAATAGCCACACTGGAGGAATTAAGTCACAGGGCTTACCCAAGTAAAAATCCCTGTTCAGTGTCTGCCCAAGCAGAGTTTGTTCATTTGTCAGGCCCAGCCTCTTTCAAACAATCAGATGATTTAAGAAAAAAAAAAAAGATCTAAAGATGAAAGGAAAAAATATCACTGGTAGCTGAGGACTCTGTTTTTAGTTAACAATTTTGTGAATTTAAATCATTAACTTTTCCATTCACCTTTTTTCTTCTAGCAAAATAGTTTCTGGTTATCAAATGAATGAAAGCTACATTATCACTCACCCACAGTGAATTTCCATTTCTAGGTCATTTTCTATCTACACAGGATATGCTTGCTCATCAAGGCACACTTTGAAGAACCTTGTCATAAATTCTAAGAAAGGCAGTGAATCAAGTGAAAAGAGAAAAGGCATTGGAATCAAACTCTATCTCAACCATTCATGACAGTGGAAAGTTGGGCAAATATGTAATCTCTCCTCTTATGGTGGAATAATTGCATTGATGATTACTTCACTGTATTATCTTAGTATCTTTCAATAGGTTCTTTCAATACATCCTGGCCCCATTTAATGACCTCCCTGTATCTGCACCCTTTCTAACATGATTTATCAGCTCCCCTATCAGGTGGAATCTATCCCCAACACTTTGAATCTGAGCTGCACTAGTGACTTACTGTGGCCAATAGAATATAGACGTAACAGCATTCTACTTTCAAACACAGGCTCTCACATTTGTGCATTCTCTCTCTCTTTCTCTCCTTCTCTCCCCCTACCTTCGCAGCTCTCCTGTGAGTACAAGGCCAGGCTAGCCTGAGGGAATATGAAAAACCATGTGGAGGAGAACTGAGGTAACCCAGTCAGTAACCAACCAACCTTCAGCTGACCACAGATGCCTAAGAGAGCCCAGCCACTGTCAGAATGCCTAGCCAAGCTCAGGCTACATTGCCAATGGGCAGGGTTATTGGATAACCCATTATATAGCAAGAACCAACTGATACAGTTAGCCCCAGTCTTCTCAACCATATTATGAGGACAATATTAGGTTCCTGATAGAAATATTAGAATCACATGAGATAATATATGTGATGGAACCTAGTATAGCACTGTACTTGTTCCATGAAAGGAATTCCATGAATAGTAGCTTTTTTGAAACTAAGCCATCTACATTGTCTTCTGAGTTATCCCTTACACAACAGTGGTGGAATGGTGGTTTGCAGTTGACATAAGTTAGGCCACCTCAAATTGTAAAGGAAAACCATATAGCCTGGATAGATATGGCCAAGGCTTCTGTAGTATTGTGTTTAATTGAGTTAAGATAATAAGTTCAAGCCTTATGATGTTTTATATACACAGTATCAGTTTTATATACGTAAGTTATAAACACTGAATATCTCAAGTAAATTGTGCATTTGCACCTCTGTGCCTTTGCACATGTTGTACTCTCTCCTTTCTCCTTTCCCGTCTCTTCTACCACTTTCTGAAGTTAACATCTTCTCATTTTAAATACTTTGTCCTCTAGGACACCTGTCTGATCCCCATGTCTGGGTTATGTCATTCTTCTCTGTGATTGGACTTCCATTTGTTAACCAATTCCTTATTTATTTCTCCATATTTCCACTAGATTGTAAATTCTATGCCTTGTTCACCATACTTGGTACTTAATAAATATTCATTGAATGAATCAACAAAATTATTTCATGTTTTATATGAGGGCCTCTTTTTTAATTTTTTTTATTTCAGCATATTATGGGGGTACAAATATTAAGGTTACGTATAT
>VBSM01003176.1:28422322-28486539 GCA_008086735.1 Cheirogaleus medius
GTAGGAGCGTTCCTATCTCTCCGCATCCATGCCAACATTTATTGTTTGGGGACTCTCTCCTTTCTCCTTTCCCGTCTCTTCTACCACTCTCTGAAGTTAACATCTTCTCAATTTAAATACTTTCTCCTCTAGGACACTTGCCTGATCCCCATGTCTGGGTTATGTCATTCTTCTCTGTGATTGGACTTCCATTTGTTAACCAATTCCTTATTTATTTCTGCATATTTCCACTAGATTGTAAATTCTATGCCTTGTTCACCATACTTGGTTCTTAATAAATATTCATTGAATGAATCAACAAAGTTATTTCATGTTTTATAATGCCTCTTTGAAGCCCTCAAAATACAGATTTTCTACCTATACACTTAGTACATCTCTCTCCTTTAGTCTGTTGTATAACTGGACTATCTAATTTCTTGCTTATTACTTAGTTTTTTCAATATATTCTTTCAAAACACCCTGCCTTTTTTAAGTTTTGAATATTAGAGTGCCACGCAAAAGTATGATAAAAAATAACCCAATGATTTCAAGGTGGGTGGAACAATCATCTGAATTGTGAATGGTTGTTCAACTCCTATTGTTCATGCCTAAAACAGCCTACCTGACCCAGGCTTAATAACACAGAGAAAATCAAACCCATGGACCTATTTTGGTGATCAGTTCTCAATTAGATCAGAAGTTTGGGCAAATTGCTGGGCAATCAACTGTCTGACAGACTTAAAATTTTAATAAAGTAACTGAATGTTCTATAAATACAAGCATGAAAATTAAATTTCATATAACAGACCCAGAAAGACTAATTCACATAGTAGACTAATAGCAAAATTATATTTCAGAACTTATGAGTTTTGATTTAATTTTTTCCTGCATCAATATCAATCAACAGCTGCATTAGTAGTTGTACTGATTCAGGTTTTCTTGTCCATCAACTGCATGATTTAACTGTTTCTTTCATGTTTCTGTTGTAATGGGTTTACATTAGCAAAAGTCCCTTTATGGCAGCAAACATGTTCTATTCTGTGCCCTAGTCCCTAGCCAAGTAAGCACATGATAAACTCTTAGATATGAGAGAATGAATGAATGACCCCATCCATCTATCTCTCTTTTATCTGACCATTCCCTTACCCAACACAGGCACAGTCAAGCCTTACTATCACAGGGGGTATGCAAAAACAATTTATTCAAAAATATGTCCTTCATCATAAAAGAAAACATCTTCCAGATCATCCTGCCTTATTCTACTCTGTAGTACCCAGCCCTCAGGACCCCAGTGTGAACTGCTCTCCCCACCACTACCATCACTTGCCAAAACAGGGACACATCTTTATTTTCATCCAGATCAAAACAACCTTTTAAAAAATATTTAATAAATAAATAAAAATTATATATGCCCAAGGTATACAATGTGATAATTTTATATTTGTATACATTTTGTGTACTGATTACCCTAGTCAAATTAATAGCATATCCATCACTACCCACAGTTACCTTCTGTGTGTGTGTATGTGGGGGGTGGGGGTGCATATGCAGCAGAAAATTTAAAAATTGTTTTCTTGTCAAAATTCAGGTAAACAATGCAATAATATTAACTATAGTCACCATGCTGTACACTGGATCCTCAAAACCACGTTGGTCCTTTTCAGAATTATTATTCCCTGGATGAAAATTTAATATTCAATGAACCAAAAATTAATAGACAGTTATTACATTTAATATTTACATTAAGTCTATATGTGTATTTCTGTAATTTGTTTTGTATATCAAGTTAAAATTTCATGTTACTGTAGCAAATATTAAAATGTTACATTGATCCTGTCAAGTTCATGGTCTTTTGGGATTTTGACATATTCTCTATTCTTCCCAGTTTTATGTCATCTGCAATTTTGATGAGTATGTCATAAAGGCCTGCATCAAAGTAATTGATGATAATGTTGAACAGAAAAAAAACCCTTAATTTATGTTCCATAAACTTGCACCGATAGGTGCTAGTCACGAAAGTTAGGAGGAAGAATTCATCTGTCACTGATCAAAGAAAATAGTGATTAAAAAAAAAATCTGTCTTTTCTATAAAATATATATTTATTTCAGGTTGATTAAAAGTCTCTTATAAGTTTACATGTAGTAATATAATTCTACATTATTCCAAGTAGTCAATGTAATTTTTAATAACACCTCCAATAAAATATATACCTCACACTTCCTCAAGGACAGTACATGGAAATTTTGGAGAGCTGCTCAGAAACCTAAAGTTGAGGATTTTTAGTCTTCCTGAGTCTGAGTGCTCAAAATATCAAATTTCTCAGGCAGTTTCCCTGTTAAATCAGAGATTACCAGGAACAGGATGCAATGTGTACTCATTTCAGAATATCAGTAGTGTTTTATGCTGTTTTTTCTTTGAATAAATCTTTAGTAAAGTCTTACTGGGTTGTAAGCACAGCAAGTAAGGGTGTTCAGTGCTTAAAATAGACATAAACTTAAAAAACATATCCCCTGTCTTCAAGGTTATTTCGGTGTACTTAGAAAGACAGAATGATATGTAAGTAAACAAATACAATACAGTATTGTGCATATAACTATCCACATGGTATAGGAAATGTACAAGAGGAAAAATTACCAGTACCCCCAGAAAATATCAGAAAAGGATTTATAGAGACAGGAACACTTTAATCAAGTTCTAAATAATAGCATCAATAACAACACCAGCAATGGTAATTGAAATGCATTACCTTCTTGCTTATCTCATTTAATCCTCTTAACACTCTTCTTAGGAGGCCTTATTATCCCAACCTTAAAAATTAAAAATTGAGTAGCAGTATTCTTAATTAACAGGTATAGGGGCCTATTGCCTGTAAATCGTGGAGCTAAGACTTGAACCTAGGGTTTTCTAACTCCAGAGTTGGTATTCTTCTTTTATTTTTATTTTTAATTAACAAATAATAATTATACATATTTATGGGGGGTACAATGTGAAATTTTGATATATATTTGCATTATAGGCTGATTAATTCAAGCAAATTATAGGTCATTAAATATGAAATGTCCAATTTCAAATCAAAAGTGTAGTTTATTATATTTCAAACAAGAAGCAGTACAATTAATCAAAGTATGTGCCTAAACTATCCACATAGTTTTGTCATCTTAATGGTAGCTTGTTTATGACAGCAGCAAAGAAGCCTGGAGAGCCAGTGGCAATGAAGTCACGAAAGGTATTTTCCATAGCTTGTTGAAAATTGAGTATTTTTCCTTGCAAGAAGTGGTCCAATGCCTAGAAGGAGTATTAGTCAGTTGGTGCAAGGTCTGGTGAATTCAATGGATGACAGTTTCCAAGTCCAGCTGCTGTAGTGTGAGTAGCATTGTTTGAGCGACAGGTGGTTGAGCATTATCTTGCAAAAGGATTAACCTGTCCCTATTGACCAATCTCAGCCACTTAGTCACAAGCATTGTCATCATTTTGTCCAATTGGGTGCAGCAGACATCTGCTGTAATGGACTGACCAGGTTTTGTGAAGCTGTAGTGCATAATACCAGCGCTGGACCACCAAACAGGTACCATTAGCTTTTTTGATGAATATTGGGTTTTGGACTGTCTTTTGGCACTTCATCTTTATCCAACCATTGTGCCGAATGTTTGTGGACCCCATCTATCCATGTGGCTCATTTTCAAGATTAAAAATGTCCAATTTCCTTAAGTACTAAGTTTGACAGTTGATAGCTCTGACATTTCACTTTGACACTTCTTGTTTTATTTTTATTCTGAAGGTACAGCCCTCAGTCTTTCAAATGCACATTATCTTTCAAATTTTTTTAGAGCAATTTTTGTGAAACCATGGACAAGTCAAAAATTCGTATTATTTTTGAATATGAGTTCCATCATGGAACCACTCCTGCACAGACAGCTCAAAATAGCTATCAATGAAGTGTTTGGGTACACAGTGCCTCAATGGTTTGAGTTCAGTTCTGGTGATTTTAATCTTGAAAATGAGCCACATAGGCGACCTGAGACCAAGTAGATAATGATGAGTTGAAAGCTGTAGTGGAAGCGAAGCCATCTCAACCTACACGTGAATTAGCAGCAAGATTTGACGTTTCTATTCCAACAATATTGTACCATTTCAAACAAGTTGAGAAGGTAAAGAAGATGGATAAACAAGTCCTGCGTGAATTAAATGAGCATCAGAAGAGAAATTGTCTCAAAGCTTGCCTTTCTTTGCTGTCATGACATAAAGGCAAACCATTTCTACACCATATTGTTACATGTGATGAAAAATGGATTCTTTTTGACAACCACAAGCATTATGTCTATCGTATAATACTATACAGTGAAGAAAAATTAACTCCTGTTTCACATGACAACCTAGACAAATCTTACAGTCATAATGTTGAGCAAACGAAGCTAAACACACACACACACGTAATGATCTATTTATATAAAGTTCAAAAACAGTCAAAATACATTTATGGAGCTAGAGGTCAGAATAATGGTTCTCTTTGTAATGCCAGGGAAGAGCATGAAGAAGGCTTCTGGAGTGCTGGTAAAGTTATATATCTTGATCTGGTGGTAGTTACATGGCTATGTTCACTTCATGAAAAAATAATCAAGTTGTATACTTAGAGTTTAACAGGCATGCTCTCTCTCCATCTCTATCTATCCACACACACACACACACACACACACACATATATATATAAAACCTCAATATATATTTAGAAAAAAGGATACTGACAACTCAGATAATTTTGGGGAGTGACTCAAGAACCATTTGAAGGCTATAAAGTAGAAATAACACCTAAAATCTTCTGAAAAACTACTCCTATGAAGAGACCTCTGTTATTGGTCCTGGATACAGACACCAGACCTTACAATGCCACCACTAACAACTCAGCTTCCCGGACACTGTTCACAGAACAAGGGCCACTGCCTCTGTGACCTATTCATCAATGGTCCCAGTCTCTGGTCCACAAGACAGTAGATTACCTAAGCACAGGAAGGAGTTTCAGAAGCCGTGTAACTAAAAAACAATAAAATAGCTCACATTTCTCCCACAACATCTTAAATCTATGTATTCTGCAGCAATCTAATTTTGGCCATCCTTTTACCTCAAAAATCTCTCTCTTAATAATCATGTGCCTTCATAGAATCAACACGCACCTCCTCCATACCAGTGGCTTCCCAATGTGTGCCTCTGGCTTGGCCTTTGTGTGGCAGAACATTGAGACATCAGCCAAGTCTCAATGTGGGTTCTTTTTCAGATCAAGTATTGCTTTGTGTAAAAAATCCCTGGCTCTGCCCACAGGTCATTCCCACACAGATTTATGCTGACCCTCTACAGAAGCAAAATACAAAAGGCCTTTCCTCCAAAAAATATCTTGGTTATTCATACACTTATATCTAGAGGACATGGATCTCCTTTCAGTTACCAAGAGGAATGACCTGCACTGTGGTTCTCAGCAGAGACCTTCGTCATGACTAGCCTGCTATCTGACTACTTCCTAAAGCGTGGCTGTGACGGCTAATGTTTGAGAGAAACATTCTGAAGGATAGACAAATATTTATTCTTCAAGCTTCTCCAGACTTTATATTTAATTACCTATGATACTCTGACCCCTGAAGAATTGCTTTTTTAGAAAAGGCTGATTTTTAAAAAAATAATAATTACATGAGGAAATCTACTTTTTTGTAAACCAGATATAAAGATTATAATAATTATGTTTATTCCATGCTCCTCATACAAAATTTCTTATGATAAATTTTTCTCAGAATGCCCCAAAATAAAAGCTGTTTCTTCTGATTAAATATATGCCTATTGCCACAACACAATGAAAGCTATGAAATCCTGTTTACCTACTGGCCCAGGTGTGCACTCAATTCTCATCTGAATTAGTGTTTCTCACCAGTTGTGTTGGTGTTTGTGTCTCCTGCTCTTCCTTTAATTTACAGTTACTATTTTTAACTTCTTATTCATGTAATCAAAAATATTTACTGTAAATCTATGATAAGCCAAGCACTCTTTTAGGTGTTAGGTATAAATAGGGAAGAAAAAATAGACAAAAATTCCTGATATTGTGAAATTTGCATTCTAGTAGGGGGAATATTGAAGATAAATATGTAAGATATATGAGGAGTATGTACACATATGTGATGGTGGTAAGTGCTATGGGGAAAAATAAAGGCAGGAAAAGGGACTGAACAAAGATTGAACCAAGTTTAAGCACGGTAGTCAACTAGAAGGTAACAGTAGGAAAAGGTCCCTGTGGCAAGTGTGGAGGGACAGGTGGGGTGAAGACAGAGATAAGGGAGGCCAGATCACACGAGGTCTTTTATCCTGAAATGAAAAGCCAGTGGGGAGATGTGTTGAACAGAAAAGTCACATGGGTAAGACATGAGTTTTAAAAGAATCTGGCTGTCAACTGTGTTGAAAACAATCAAACACAGAAGGAGAAACATCAATCAGGTGGCTACTGAAAATCAAGAGTGGTTTGGGTCGCATAGAAGGATAAGATCAAGAGGAGAGCTGGGTAAAATAAAAAAATAATTACTGAAAATGAACAGAAAATTTAAGGATGAGTAAGACTTGAGGGAAGAAAAAATATCACAGAATCGGAATGGCATTAGATTTCTCTACAACACTGGATATTAGAAGAAAATGGAGGAATGCCTTCAAAATTCTAGAGGGTTTTTTTTTTTCAAACGAATATCCTAAATCCAATCTGAAAGCAGAATAAAAGATCGTTACTATGTCAGAACTACCTTGCAAGCTCTCTTGGACAGCAACTGGAGAATGTGCTCTAGCAAAACAAGAGAGCAAACCGAGAAAGTAGAAGACATGGGATCCAGGAAACGATGACTAGAACTAGATGACAGACAACGAAAACCCACAGCTTGACAGTAGCATAGTACCCAGAAGCAATAAGTCCAAATTCAAGCAGGAGCTCTCCAAAGGCAAGTTTGCAGGAAAAATATAGACTTGATAGATAGATGATATGATAGAAAATATGGTGGAGTATATGGAAAAATAAGGGCATCTATATAAAATAAATTAGGCAAATAAAAACAGGGCAGTTATGTACTACAACTACACTCCTTAAACTAACAGTATTTACATTGTCATAGTGATGTAAACATAGATTATCTATTTAACTAAAAATAGTGCTAGAACTACATTAAGAGGATGGGATGACAACACTTAAAATATGCTCTCAGCAATTTTCAAGTATACAATAGATTGTTATTAGCTATAGTCACCATGTAGTACAATAGATCTCTTGAACTTATTCCACAAAAAATAAGCATGTGAGGTAATGCATAATTATTAATACCTTAATTTAGCCATCCCACAATGTAGACATATTTCAAAACATTATGTTGTACACCATAAATATATCCAATTTTTATCTGACAAATAAAAAATCAAAATTTAAAAAAAGAGAATGGGGAAAGGGAGTGGAAATACAAAGGAACTAATGTACGTACAGATCATAAAAAGTACTCAATATATGACAAATATTTAAGAAAACTTGTAAAAAGAGAAGTTGAAATATACTATATAGGAAAACATGAAAATCATAGGAACAAAGAATTAAAAGCTGTTGACTTTGGAGACTGAAATTGGGTGGGAGTCAGGGAACACACTGTTTTTCATTTTAATCACTTTTTGTATTATTTTATTTTGTTAAAAACTATGTGCATACATTAATAAAACTTCTATTATTTAGTTCATAAATCAAACCTCTCATGTTTATTAAACCAGAATTCTATTTGGCATAAAAAGTATCCTGTACTAAAAATAAATACTCTTTCACATACACACTCTTTAGGTGTGCTACTTATGTGTGTTCATAGTGCTGGCTATTAGTGTAATTGTTTGCATCTTGTGGGGTGGGGTGCTATTATTTCCCCTATACACATAGTACAAACTAAACAAATGGATTCGATTCAGATTATCCCCTGGTAACCATCTCTTCACAAGAAAATAATAGTATTTTCCTAAAAACCTGTAAGCTATTTTTTAAATCTCCATATGAATTTCCATTACCCTAGTATGAAATTTTTAGAGTGGGAGATTATTACAGGAATGCTATATGACTTTCTCCTATCCAACAGTGATTAGATATTTCAGAATGATTTTTGAAAAAAAAAGATATTACACTTAGGTCAGCAAACTAAGTCATCCATTGAATGAAAATGCAACTAAAAGCCTTGTATTTTCTGTTTATTCTAGGAGAGCAAACATTCAGCAAGCCTCTGTAAGACATCTTAATATCATCAAAAGCAGACTTGAAAAATCTTTCCTTTCCTATAGAAAATGAATCCTTCCAAATGGATCCTTTGGGTTTTCACACTGTGGTTTTGTAAATGTTAGAACAGCACGCCTGAAAGCAATAAAAAATCCAAAAATGACAAGAATAGCAACATTAAACTAATTTAAAGAATAAGAAAATACATTGGTTCACCTCACTGAAAGCCCAAAGATTAGCAAACTTCAGGGTCAACTTAATATAATGACTCTACTCTATTGTCTTGCAGTTTTACTATGTCTACCCATCTCCTTGTCTGAGCTTCATCCTCAGGGTGGTAGCAAGTTTGTGGCATCAGTTCCAAGCCTCATATCTCCAAAAGGAGAGACAAGGGAACACTTTCACAGCTGTCCCAGAAGCTCAGATGCCTTGTCCTTGCATTAACCATGTCTTTCTGATGCTTTGACATTTTAGGACCTTGCTGATTCTGGAGAGACTGCCCCTCCCAGAGATGCCAATTCCTAGAGATGTTAAAGGACTCTCCTTCAAGCGCTCCTTTAATATGCAAACCAACCAGTCCACAGTCCATACCCACAACCACCTCTCATATCAAGCTCTTATAATCCAGGCCACTTTCCACCTGCCCTACAACCTCAGGGTCAGGTATCCGACAACAAGGAACCCTATGCCCCAGAGCCTGCTGAAATTATTCAAACTAGGCAATCCTAATCCTTTTTATCTTGCTTTGCCTGGAGCTTCCTAGGGAAACTCCAACAAAAGCTCTTGCCCACGTTTTCCCCTGACTCCTGTCTCTTGACCAAAAGCTGGTCCTTCCCTATATGGCCCTCATGGTGTGGCATACCCCTTCTCTTGGGATCTGTGAGAATAATAAACTATCCTTTCAATGGCAGTTGTCTCCTGATCTGTTGATCTCACCATACCTAAATAACAAAATCTACATTTTAAAACATTACTCCTTCTTTAATTGCCAAAATTAGAACACACATCTACTCCTGAACCAATCATTGGCAAAGAGGATAAAATTACACTTAGACACGAGTTTTCCAAAACTGTGTGAAAGGACGCTCTTGGGTGCCACAGTAAACTCACAAGGATGCTGTGGTATATTTTATTTTTGAGGAAAATACAATGACAACATCTGTAGGACACGGTACAAACTGGTAGCTCAAGGTGATTCACAATTTCACATTACATCCCACTACATTCCTTCCTTTCAATGATGCCATACCTTTGAGAAGCTGGGTTTTCAATAGTTACTGTGATAAGAAGCAGGAATTGCACAAAAATCAATGAGGTTGAGGTGTTGAGGGTTGTGATTTACAATGAGTCCAGGTTTGAGAAGTCATGTTTAGAACTGCTAGGTATTTCTTTTGACTTAGAGACGTCATGAAAAAATTACTTACATAATAAGGGCATGAAGAACCAAGAAATTTGGGAATCTCTGACAGAAAAATCAGACTCAAAGTCTGTTAGGGATGAGATCAGATTCCTCTCAGGAACATGGGCTTCACAGAGGATGTCTGAAGAAAAGTGTGGCTCTGTTATGAAGGAAGAAGAAGGCAATGCCTACAACAGTGTTTCCTCTATGGGGTTACTATTGTTTTTCTTCAAATCATCATGTCCATTTCTTCTACTAAATTGTTATTTTAAAAAACACACACTTTATCCCTATCTTTTAGATTGTCTCAAACCAGTCTAAAAACTTTTCTGTAAGTCAAAAATACATCAGTTATCTTTTATTATGTGCCAATTATACATAGATGCTTTATATTACCTCTAATTCCAACAATAATCACCAGAAAGAGATTTTATTATCGCTATTTTATAGATAAGTAAACTGAGCCCAGTAAGATTAAAGTCATTTAGCTATTAAATGTTGGTGCAAGTCTGTCTGGTTCCAAATATGACTTAATGCCTTCCCATCTTAACTTTTACATTTTTGAAGTAATAGTTCACTTTTTTGCTTCATGTTTTACCAAATCTTCTGTGAAATGCTCTCCTCTCTTATCCTATGTGACAAAAAACTATTCTGATTGATTCTCCCATTGAACCTGTTTATACTTTCAATTTTAATCTGTTAGATTAAAAATATTCCCTTTATCTATTTTATGTGCCCATTCCCAAATTAAGATTTTCCTTAAAACTCATCCGTCATCCTTTGCGCTTTATGTCTCAGCACTTTATGTCATTTCTGTGCATGTGATTCTTTTACCTCTAACATACACCCTAGTATAGTTCATACTTCCTATTGGACATTTCTACCTCAATATCTTGCTTTTGCATCAAAATCACCATGTCTGAACTTAACCCATTTACCCTCCGTCCCAAAGCAGCATTGGTCTCCAAACTCCCCTTTGATGACAGTGCTTGCCCTAGTCATCTAGACTTGAACTTCGGAACTAGATGCCTTTTCCTGGCCTTTCTCCCTTCCCTGACTCATCCTCACTATGAGTCCACTCAGTCTCCCCTTAGAATCAATTGTTTTTGCTTTATGTTCTTTGTTTATAGTTTTTATTTATCTTAATCCTATTGTTAATTTCATTATAAATTATAGATTGTTTAATGTATAGCTGATTAAATCTTTCTTCTATTTTTCTCACATATTAACAGAGAAAAGGTTAACACTTTCTACCTACTTGTAGGGTTCATAACAATCAGGCATAATTGTGTCATAACTCCCCAAACAGACAATAATATCTATATTAGCAGGGAACATGTGAAGCATGGTTTAATTACCTTAAAAATTATAGTAAACTTTTTCATAGATGAATATAAATATAGATATAGATGATATAGATATAGATAGATGTGGATGGTACTCAATTGTATCTGTTAAAAGAGTAGCAGAATTTCTTTACAATATTTCCTTTTTTCTTTCAAGTTCCTTCAACTCTTTGAACTACTATATTCTATTATTCTTCTCTATTTCTTTTTCCAGCATTATTTTAATAAATATTAATGCAGTGTTCCAGCTGTGATTTTAAATTACATACAGAAAAAGTTTAGTGATAGTCTACCTCTGCGTAAATTGATAAGACTTTCTTTTATCAGAATAGTTTCTGCATCATATTCCTGTTCTTAAATTGTCAGCATTTTAACATTCTCCCAGTGATTAAATATCTATTAGATTACTGCCTTACAGAAATAGAAAATTGTTTTTCCTACTTCACACTTACTCTTAACTAGGTGAATAGATGCTGGGCACGATCCTAGGAAGTAGAGTTGATCATTTGGTTTTTACAAGTCTCCAACAATGCACCTCATTCTGATTATGGCTTAGTAGAGTCTCCCCTCAGTGCTATCATTATTAATATGATAAATAAAATAATTAAATATTATTAATTATTTTTGCTGTACAAAAATAGGCAATACCCAACTTTAAAGATCCTATGCTTCCTGACTTCCTAGTGAAGTAGGGCACTTTTTAATGTTAACAACATTTGTGGAAGGAAGGTGCTGAAAGAGGGTTCAATTTCAAGCTGTAACAATGCCTATTAAGTGAATAAGATTTAATGTCATTTTATTAATTATACATAATTCATATTTTAAAATTCTAATATAAAGAGAGATAATCTTTTAAAGACGTCAAATATTATCAACTTGCCCTTTAACATTATCTGTGCCCTTTTTAATGAATTATATCTTTAAAATTTTGACTTCTAAAACTAACATGATTATTTCAGAATTCTCCTGTACCAATCAGGGAATTATGTTTTGGATTTTCGGTAATGTAAAAAGAAATGAAATGGTGAGGTCAAAAAGACCATATTTTTACTCCTATTCTTTCTATTTAACAAGGTGTTAATTAATTAACCTCTATGAACTACACTTTTTTCATACGTAAAGGCGTGGATAATACGTACCTTCAAGCATTTGTGTAAGCATTAAATAAAACATTCATGACACAGGAAAGCACCTAGCATCTCCTGGCACTTAGTAGGCATACTATACGCATATCATGATTGAATAGATTACTGGCACAAAATGTGAAATGAAGTTTTGACATAGAACTTTTGTAAAGACCACAAAAGAGTATAAAGCCAAAGTTAAACCTTTGTCTGTCTTTATCTAGGCATTTAATTTAGTCAAAAATTACTTACTGAGTCCCTTCTGTATGCAAGTCTAGGTGTTAAGAACCCAAAGACACCTATTTGCTGATCTCAAGGGAAATAAATCTAGTTGTAGGAACAAATGCATGAGAACAAAATTATAAGAAAATGCAGTAAGAATCTTTTATTCTAGCAACTTCATCAAACTGATCAGATATTTTGGAATTATGTGGACATAGCCATGGTCATCTTTCTAATTCAAAAAATCACTTAATCTATGTGTAGATTATACAGACTGTTGGTTTTCAAATTGGGCTCCTAAATCAGTATCACTCTAGGGGATGAGGAAAAGGATGAGCACATGGTAATCTGGTTCCTCACTCCCCACTCCATTTCAATGCAAGCAAAGCAGTCCTGATTTTATTGTTTTTACGTAATGGAGGTAGAGTCAATATCTTATTGATAGGAAAAGTCCAGAGAAAAGAAACAAAGCTTGAAAGTCACCAATAAGAACAATTATTTCACTAAAGCAAGTTATCCAAGTCAAAATATCATATAATGTGTACATATAATCTCCAAATTTTAGTAACAGTGTTGTGGCAAGTTCTCTCTGCAAAGGTGACTTTTGAGCTAAGACCTGGAGAATAAAAAGAGTTCAGGGAATAGCATTCCAGACAGAAGGAATAATCCATGCAAAAGCTCGGAGTTGATAAAGGGCAGAAGACAATTTCAAGGAAGAAAAAAGGCAGCCAGTGTGGCTGAAGTATTGTAGACAGAAAGTAAAGTGAAACAAGGTTTGAAATTATTCAGGGCCTTGTAGGCCATGATAAAGAGTTTGGATTTTGTTCTACGTGCAATGAAAAGTTACTGAAGGATATGATCAGAGGAGTCTTCTTGAAAAATTACTGTGGTTTCTGTATGATAATGGATTTGAAGGGAGTAAGAAGCGAGAATGAAACAAGTTTAAAGGTATTGGTGCAGTGAAAAAGAGAGATCATGGTGTCTTTTTTTTAATTTCAGCATATTATGGGGGTACAAATGTTTAGTGTCTTGGATTAAGATGATGACAATGGAGTTGCAGAGATATGAATATATTTTGCAGGTAGAATCTTCACAGACTTGGCTGGTGGATTGGAAGTGATAGATAAGGAAAAGAGAGAAATTGAAGATGATCTCTCTAATTTCGTGAGCAACAGGTAGTGCCCTTTACTGAGATGATGAAGTCTGGAGGGGAGACGAGTCTGGGGAAGAAAATCAAGGATTCTGTTTGGACACATAAAGCTTGAGATGCCTGTTTGACAACCCAGTACATCAAGTAGGTAGCTAGACATTGTAATAATAACTAAGAATCATTGGGTACTTTTACTACATATGAGCATATGAGGTACTATTCAAAGTTCTTTACATGTATTAAATCATTTACCCCTCAAAACAAGTTATGAAGTAAGTACCATTAGCATTATTCTTATTTTATAGGCAGAGAGACAGTACGTAACTGGGCCAAACAACTTGTAATGATGAAGCCAAGACCACATCTAGATGGTCAGGTCCCTGGGCCCATCATCTTAACTTCTACACCCCATGGCTTCCAGGACTCTGGGGCCCAGGAGAGCAGTCTCCATTGTAAGTAGATATTTATAAATTATTCATTAATTTTTAAATTTTTTAATTCAAAATATACTTATTGCACACCTGCTATGTGCCCTCAGGAAGCTCACAATGCATCAATGCATCAGACGATAATAAACATTATGAAGAAAACTAAAATAGTATGAGGAAAGTAAGAGTGCCCGGAGTTGGAGTATTATTTTATAGCAAGAGATGGTCTCTCTGAGAAGGTGACATTTGAGCAAAAAATAAAGGAAATGAAGGTGCAAGCTATGAATATATCTGATAAGTAGAAGTGTCACAGACAGAGAACAGTAGTAAGTTCAAAGGCCCTGTGGCAGAAATATGCTTGGCAAGCCTAAATATCAGCAAGGAATCCAGGGTGTACAGAGTAGAATAAGCTAGGGGAAATATTAGAGTGAGGCCAAAGAGATACTAAGTCATCAGAGTAGAAAAGGTACTATTTAAAGCCATCTGACTAGATGACATCACCTATGGAGACAGTTTAGAAAAAGAAAACCTAGTCCTGAAGCATTCATGATTTAGAAATCAGATAAAGAAAGAGAAAGTTACAAAGAAGACTTAGAAGGAAAGGTTGTCAAGCAAGAACAGAAACAGAAGAGTGTGATATCAGAAATGCTAACAGCAGGAAGTATTTTAAGGAAGTGGTAAACTGTTCGACACTGCTGATGAGCCACGGAAAATGTGGACAGTCAGGCCATTGGATTTGGCAACATAGAGGTTGTTGGTGATCTTGACAAGAGTAGGTACATTGGAATGGTAGAATCAAGATGGATTTTGCTACCAAATTAAAGCCTACATTCTTTCTTTGCCACTCATAATTTCATGCACCTTTAACAGGTTCCCTAACTTGAGCCTATTTTTGTCATCTATAAAGTGGGGATAAAAGCATCCCTTTTATAGAATTATGATGATTGGTGATAATGTTTATAAAACATCAAGCCCCACTCTGATCTTAGCCTTTTTACAGCAGCCTAAGTAACTGAGCTTCTGCTTGTTTCCAAGGTCCAATTCTCATCTTAGGTTCTGTGAGAAATAGCAGAGGTGCTTTTAAGGAGTGAAAATATGATGGCATAGTATTAAGGACTCAGAAATACCTGAAAATTGTCATTGGCCAGAGTTCTCTCTTGGCCAGGTCCTGGAGGAAGAAATGATAGACTATCTCATGAACTTCATCTCAGAGGCCACACAACTCAGATGGAAATGTACAGAAGCAAGAGCAAGACATTCCCCCTGTGCCTCCCCAGAGCTGAATGGGGCAGCAGTTGCCAAAAGAGAGTTAGGTCCAGGCCTGTGGGAGAAGACAAGCATCTGAAGAAAGAAAAATGGCAATAGCTACTTTGAAGGAGCCCATGTCTTATCCTTCAGGAAGGAAGAAACAAGAGAATCCAGGCCCAACTGTGTTCTTTTTGTAATCCTTTGGAAAGTTTCACCTGCTAGTACTATGACATAAAGAGGGCCTTTGAATTTTATCTACCCCCAACAGCATTCCTTCCTAAGGCTGAAATATGTACGTATGGGAGCAGGAAGTGCAGGGGGTTATAGAAGGCACAAGAATAGAAAAGAGCTGTGGGCTCCCCTAGAGGTCTGAATACTCCAGTTTGCTTAACCAGGTTTCTGCCTTGTCCTATGACCAAATAGCTACTCTAATAATATTCTTAAAATTAGAAACCTGCCACGGTCTTTCCATCCTTTTCTCTTTCCACCAACCCAGATTAAACTTTCCCCCACCATCCAGCTCTGAAATTATGCTTTGTTCACCTTAAGATTTACTGGCAAACTCCTTGGATGCCGATTGCCTGCCTGCCTGAGATTACTGATGCTGAATTATCTCTCATTGTATATTCTCACTGATTAACATTTTAGATCCTCCAGAAAGGACTATCTGCCTACTTATTTGCAGAGATTCTGGATATTAATCTTGCCTCCTAGGCTGGATTTCCTCCCAACACCTGCTCCAATCTAATTTCAGATTTCTAAAATTCAATCTCGTTTCAGATATCTGTTCTTATACAGCACTGTCCTATTGCAGTGGACAGGTAAAAATTGGCCATATCTTAATCTGAATCTGTGCCTATTCTGGAAATTTATTCGAAAATGTTATTTACTATTAATAAAACTGTAAATCAATTATTACTTTAGACTGTGAGACTCTGGAGAACAGTGTTATGTCTCAACTGCCTTTAATCCCTAGGATGAGTCCACCGCCTGGCAAATAGTAGATGCTCAGGAAATGTTTTTGGAGGAACAAAATAAATGAATTACACTTTCAGACATTTACAAATTCAGCTCAATGCTATGGGGATAATAGCACAGTTGTGCCGAGATGACTTTACTTTAAGTGGTATATAGTAGACCAACAATTTTTCTAAATTTTCATCAATCAAGCTGACTTACTATAGGCTTTTGCTAGGGCCCTTTCTAAAAAAAAAGGCAAGAGCAGCCAACATATAATTTATAGGTTCAAGGACAGTCACTAACGCCCTCTGAGGATGTGTCATGAGTCATGAGGTGGAAGGAAATAAAAGTGGACCTTGGGATAACAAATTGTCTTCTTTCTAGGGAAAATGGAGGCTCTCTCTAGTGTGACAGTGCCTTAGTGACATTCCTCAGGCACTTAAATGATCATTTCTCTGTGCCGAGGGTTTCTCAAGAGGAGTAAAATAGGTCAATAACAGAGCTCTGTCCATTTGATAGTAAGTTGCCTCTAATTCCATATGGATGTTTGCATTTAAAATGTAATGGTTTTAAAATGACAATTATGAGGATTAATGTGAGTTCCCGATAGAAAAGTAGTCAGATGTATTTAGATGATTTACAACTTTATATCACAAATTATGGGGAGAAATATCTGAAGGTATTTCTAAAACTAAAACTGGGAAAGAAAAAGAAAGAAAGAAAGAAAGAAAGAAAGAAAGAAAGAAAGAAAGAAAGAAAGAAAGAAAGAAAGAAAGAAAGAAAGAAAGAAAGAAAGAAAAGAAAGAGAGAGGGGGAGGGAGGAAGGGAAGGAGGAAGGGAGGAAAGAAGGGAGGAAAGAAGGAAGGAAAAATACATCTACCTAAGAATTACTGCAGGCCTAAAACATATTGGTTGTATGAGTATGATATCAGCTAGTGATGTTTTAAAGTCATTAAAAGAATAAATTGCTATGTTTTTTTAACAAAAGACTACTGCTTAGCCTAGTTTTCATTTTACTGCACTTATCCATCAATCATTATTGAGAGGCAGCTATTTAACAAACACTTTGCTAATCACTAATAATATAAAGAGGACACTGCCCCTAATCTCAAGAGTCCTCATTCCAGTTATGTAAAAAACATTATAAATTGTGATTATCACCTTGTGTTTAACTAAATTAGTCAAGCTGACCAGCTAGTTAGATGTTACATAGACACAATCAACTTGACTATTCAAAAATTTGTTGTACAACATACAGATTATCTACAGAGTATATTTCTCCATTTTAGTCTTGCTGCTCAACTTTGTTATTTTACTACTTAGTAACTAACTCATGAGACAATGGAATGGGGAAACCGTAAGAGGTTGGATAAATTATTCTTCAATTGACAGATTAGGGAGAAAGATTGACAAGCTTAATGGATAAATATAAATATATAAAATGCTTTTATATACCCATAAGGGCAATAGTCCAAAAGAAATATGAAGAAAAGATATTATATAAACCAATAATTCACAAAAGAAAAGATGTTCAGCCTCATTAATAGTTACATCTCTTTAGTAATGCAATAGTAACATGCCATGGGTCAACTGTTGCTCTGACAACATTTTTCAAGATTGATAATGTCCAGAGGGTGAAATGTGGCATGAACAGGGTCTCATACACTATTGTAGGAACAAACAATTAGGATAATGTTTTAGGAAGAAATTTGGACAATATTCATTAAAATTTTAAATGGACCTATCTTTTACCCATTAATTCGTCTTCTAGAAATCCACACTATAGAAATATTTACACCAGCTCTCAGAAAAGGAGGGTGTTCATTTGTGCTTTGTTTCTAATAACAAAACTGATAATAACCTGAATTGTGATTATTAAAAATGGAGGTGGGAGTGACAAAAATAAATTATTTCACATACCATATAATACTATGTAGCAATTAAAAGGAGGTCCAGGGGTGAGGAACCTGTGTCCTTGGAGCCACATGTGGCCTTCTGGATCCCTGGGTATAGCCTTTTGACTGAATCCAAACTTCACAGAACAAATCCTTTTAATAAAGGGGTTTGTTCTGTGAAGTTTGGATTCGGTAGAAGGGCCACACTTGGGGATCTAGAGGGCCATATGTGACCTTGAGGTTGCAGGTTAAGTTACATGTACTGACATGGAATGATATCCATTATGTAGCTTTAATTAAATGGAAAATAAGTTGCAAATGTGCAGTATGATTCCATTTTGGTTATAAAAAGAAACCAACAAGCTTATAGGAATGTGTTTGCTTATGCTTAAAGTCTAGAAAGAGATTCATGACAATTTAACATAGGCCTCTGAAGAATGAGACTGTGGGGTGAGAGTAGGGGAACAGCACATGTTTGCATTGTTCGATTTTTTACAAATGCATATTTAATTTTTTTAAATGTTTTAAATACTCTTTTTCTTTCCTTTATTAGCAGCTCTGAAAAAAAATTTCAGAGTTTGGATTTGGAGTTCATATCCTGACTTGGCATCGTCTAGAGATGAAGCTAAAGCCACAGGCTAAAATGTACTGGCCATAATCTTCAGGGTCCACACCTGCATTAACACATCCTTATGAAGCCCGTCTCATGCTTTGAGACCTGAAGCAGAAAGAGTCTACCTGTGAATGCTGCTTGTTGTTATTGTTCCTTTCACTCTTTGGTGAGTTGTATGGCATTTCTCAACCTGATGCAAACAAATGAACCAACAGCACTGCCACAAACTTCCTAGCGGGTGCAGCATAGCAGACAGGCAGGTAGGAAACTAGAGAGAAGGAAAAACTTCTGAAAATATCCTGAAATAGTGCCACCCTGTATAAGTAAAAGCATTAACTTATTCATAAATGGTAGGCTACATTTAACCATGAAAATTAATAAATGAACAATCCATGGACGTATAATGTATGAGTAGAACCCATTTCCATATAGGAACAAATATACACAAATAATAATAAAACTGGCTTTAAATCTCCATTACTATTCCTTTCTTCAGTTATATTAAGCTTTTTGACAGAAATTGAGCTACACACTTTCATCCAGACAAATCTCTGTTGAATAGAAATCTAAAGGAAATATAGTTGCCCTTTGAACCTTAATATTTAGATTTACTTTAACCTAGTTAAGAATTTTTTTTCTTAATTATATTGTAGATATATTTTTTCCCAGTCCTAATCAATCTATGTTATGGTATTCATTGCTTTACCTACAATCTCTTGTTTTTAGTGAGAAACAACAGTGATTAAGCAAGAAAACTCTGGGAATCAAAAGATTTGAATTCAAATCCTGACTCAGTATCTTCTAGTTGTTTGTATTGCACAACATACTTAAGTCTCAGTTTCCTCATCTGTTACTCAGTTAATAATGTCCCTCCTTTATCTAATTGCTATGAGGATTCCCTGAGATAATGCAGGTAAAGGGCCTGGGTACTAAAGGTTTACTAAAGTTATAACATCTTCCTTAACTAGATAATAAATTGACACGCAGAATGTTAGTTATTCTTTATCTTGAATACGGAATGCAAAACATACTACACTAAGTGTGAGTTGTTTTTAAAAAGTTTAAATTAGATAATTATCTGAATGCTTTGAAATATCTGAAAAAAAATAAGCCTGAATACTTGCCTCTAAAAGTTTTCATGGTGGCAAGAGACACTGAGATGAATGGCTGTGTCTGAGGAGGGAATAGAGCATCCCCTTTCATCCCAATGTTTTACTATGAACCAGGCTTTCGATATTTCCACCTCTTCCCACTAGGACCCCAACCTTATTCTCAGTGAAACTGGATTACAGAGAAACAAATAAGACAGGCTAATGTAAAGTAAATTAGATCACAGGGTTTATTCCCATCTCCCAAATCTGGAAATAGCTGGCTACTTTGTTCATATTCTTCTTCACAAGCAACTTTACCCCTGAGAAATTGGAGTTTCCCTCTAGCACTTGAATAAGGTGCATTCCCCAAGATCTGCTATTTCATTTTTCATGAGGTGTGTGGTGAAATGTTACACCCTAAGAAGGGGAGACTACAGCCAGAAAGCTCCATTGGCCAATTTAATGCTACAGGAGGCTCAGTAAGTAGAACGGCAAAGACTCTTGCAACCTAATCCTTATGAAGCATATTTGAGGACTTTGTACATAAACACATTATTGAACTTTGGGATGCTCCTTTTAAGGTTATAACAAAATTGCTTCTGTGGGCTGGGCACAGTGGCACATGCCTATAGTTCCACCTACTCAGGAGGCTGAGGTGAGAAGATCGTTTGAGCCTAAGGTTATGTTGAGCTATGATCACACCACTGCACTCCAGCCTGGGAGACAGAATGAGACTCTGTCTCTAAAAAACCAAAAATAAAAATAAAAAATTGCATCTGTGAAGTATTCTGTAGGCTGCTAGATATTTTCATCTGAAAGAAGTTACTTGTAAAATCTTAAGATAGGCAAATTCTATAAAAATTCTTCCATTAGCATATTTTAAAGAGTCACATTTCTCTTATCAAATTCATAAATTAACAGGCATTTTGTTAAGTTAAATGTAATTAGCTTCAATAATTTTCTTATTTGTCAGGCATGAGGGGATTATCATTCTACATTTACCTTCTTTCTGAGAGGAACATAAAGGATGAGTACTGTTAGAGTAGAAGACTAGGAGACAGAGCCGAGACTAGATGCAGGGGCTTGAAGATCAGGTGTAGGTCTTAAAATAAACAATTTTAAGCAGAAGTTAACTAGAGAGACTGACAACCACAGATAAGAACTGGCCCCAGCTTATCAGCTATCTCTGCCACTTTACATGAACTTTGGCTAATTATAATATCATTCACATTGTGGTTTTAAAATTTCTCTGCCTTTGAAATCACCATAACTGTTCTAAGACAACCATATAAAGTATAAAAAAGGAGGGAACCCAATTCTAGGAATTACTACCCAAAATTTTAGTAAAAGCCAAACCCTTGATCTTGAATATTCCTCCCTTCAATTAGTAAGACTACAAAAGATCTAAGACCACTTTCTCTCACTGCAACTGCTCTTTTTGAGCATGCCACTCTCCTCCCTGAGAGTGTACTTTTGCTTCCAATAAAATTTTCGTGTGCTTAGCTTACATGGTGTGTTGAAATTCTCTTCTGTGATGAACATCAAGAACTTGGAAAAACCAATGTCTTTTAATTCTCTCTGTGCCCCTGTGTGTCCATCAATTAGTTGCAACTTATTAGAGAGTACATGTGGTGTTTGTTTTTCCATTCCTGAGATACTTCACTTAGGAAATCAAAAGGGGAGAGGGAGAAGGAAGAGAGGGGTAAAAACCTACCTAACAGGTACAGTGAACACTATTTGGGTGATGGACACACTAACAGCCCTGACTTTACCATTATAAAAGCTATCCATGTAACAGAAACATTTGTAACCCCTTAATATTAAAAAAAAAAAAAAAAAAAGAACTTGGAAAAACCTCCACTTGGAGGCTAGTGACAGTACCACATATCTCTTGTCCAGAAAAGTTTAATGTCTTCCAGGATTTTCTAGGATATTGCATAATAATTATAATGATAATACTTATAAATCTCACATTTATTGTGAGATTACTGAATGCCAAACACTTTTCTAAGTGCTTTACATAAATTAACTTATTTAATTCTCACAGAAAATCTTTCAAGTAGTCAGTATTATAGTCCCATTTTACAGAGTCAGAAAATAAAGCACAGAGAGGTTTGGTAACTTCTCATAGTTATAACTATGAGAAGTTGGTAACTTCTATGTTTGGTAACTTCTCATAGCTGGTAACTGGAGGAGCCAGAATTCAAACCCCAAGAATTTGGCTTCAGAGTCTGCACTCCTGATTTCTAGGCCATGTTGCCAAGCTATCCACAAACAAGAGGCACATGTGATCATGATTTGTGAAGCCAGGGTCTGATGAAGGTAAGTATATAGTGTTGGTCTTGGTACATCACAAGCTATGCTCACTCCTACCTCCACATGCTTCACCCCCAGAAATTAACAGAGAAAAAATAAAAGCCCATTGCACAGATGCTCATTTAAAAACTCACTTGTCTGAATGGTACATGGTTTTATCATCTTGATGTACATTTCTACTTCCTAAAAATATACCAGTCAAACATACATTCACTGAAAAACAAAATTACTCTGAATTATATAAAAGTCCAAAATATGACACCTTATTTGATGTACTTTGAAACCATAAAATAACAGTAGTGTTTAAGATGAATTATTCTGATTCACACTACAGCTTCTAGGACCTCAGCTCAGGCTCAGCATATACCCTTACTAATATTACAGGAAACCTTTGACTCTATGCTCTAAACCACAGGTTGCTGGCTCACAAGCCTATAGAGTCCAGGAAGGTAAGTTTAACATAAAAATCCTATGGAGCATTATATAATAAGAGTGGGGAAACTCGGAGTTAACAGGACAGGATACACTCCACCTAAGAACGTGTAAATTCAATTTTTTAACACTCTGTTAGTCACGCAAAACATGGCAGAGAATATAATCTGCTCTAACCAGAATAGCATAGCAATGTGCTTCTTGGCCAGTCCAGACTGATCAGTTCATTTCATTTTCTGGAGCACTCTGTCACTGTACTGACTCTCCTTCTGGTCTCACCTTAATGCCCATCTTCCAACAAATCTTCCCTGCCACCCAGCAAATTGGATTAGGTAACTATGATATGATGTACTTTCTATTATAATTGATTTATTATAATTTTGATTCTTTAACATAATTTTTCCATTGTAGTCTTGTTTATAAGCTTTCTTATTAACTATCAATCCCCAGAATATTCCCTAAGGGAGGAACAGAGTCTATCTCGTTCACCCTTATATTCATTTGGTCATTAAAAAAATAGTTATTACACTCCTACTAAATATCAAGTGCTTTTATTCTAGAAACTGGAAACATAGCAGTGAGAAGAAAACAGGCCAATTCTCTGTATTTAGGCCTCATTAAACTTATTGTAGGGGGTAATATGGAATGATTAAATTAATTAATTAGTAAATAAATAAAACTAGACTATTAGATGGTGATAAGCAATGTGGATTATAAAGTAGTTAGGGCAGAGGGTGTGCAGGGTGAGAGGGAAGGTTACTATTTTATAAAGGATAGCAGAGAAGAATTCTCTAAGGTGCTGCTATTTGGGCAAAGACACAAAAATGGTGACTAATCCAGGTAGATATCTGGGAGAGAGCTTTTCAGATAAAAGAAATACTGAGCACACAAGTTCTTAAGCAGGGAAATGCTTTGCCTGATTGAGGAACAGCAAAGAGCATTAGCTTTTAGAATGTGCTAAAAAAACCCTTGATAAATAAATGAAGTAATTAATTGTTCTCAAAGGCAGAGCTGTTGAGAAGCAAAATAAAATAATTTTAATTTTACCTTCTCTTCCTTTCCTTATGGTATAAATCCCAATGAACAATAAAATGGCAGAAAAATAAGAGAAGGGGGCAGAAGGGAACTAGATACTATAATACATAATTAAATAAGGACTGATTGCATTATTAGCTCTTTCACATTCACTCATTCACATAGAAGCCTAAAGCTTGGAATGGTCAAATGATGTGTGCAACAAAGTCCAGATTTATTTAGCACCAGTACATGCACCATTCACCAATGTCCAACTGCAATTGTTGAACTGTTTTGTTCACTTTGAAAAATTTTGCTTCACAATTTTCTACATGTTTGAGGTATAACCTCAAACATTTATATATTAATTGGAGTTATATATTACTAATTGATCATTTCTACTCTTCACATCTCTTATCATTTAAAATGCATTAGTTACTATGGAAACAATGTCATGAAGTAAGGGCAAATCTTGGTGACATCCACAAGTGAAATATGAAATCAATTACTATAATAGCTGTGCAATTTATGGTAGTTACTTAGAAAAGGTTTAGCTGATCTAATGTGAAATAAATATCATAGAATGAGGGGGAGGGTGTGGTCATCCATCAGCATTTTCATCCTCCCACAAACTCATGAGAGTTCTGTTGCCAGCCACCCTCGAAAAATTTATATCTTACTTTGGATACATTTTGCCACATAAATCACCTTGGAATGGTTCATAGATTCAGTATCCTGAGAACAGAGAGGAAATGAAACAAAGCAATCCATAACTTTTCACTGTTCTTCCATTCCTGGATCCTTGCCTCCTTCCAGCTGCCCCTACACTGAAGTGCTGATTTCTCCACCCAGTGACTCTTTTGCAGGAGATGAGTCTGTCTTAGCTCAGGAGAAGCCACAAAGTAGACAGTCACTCAAGTGGTGAGACTTCAGGGCACTAAGAAAGTATCTATATAAAAACACTACCTCTCACCTATGGCCTCTTATGCATGACTCTACCATTTATTTCTGTTTGTTGAGCATTATTTTCCCTAGAAGATCCCTTTTAAACTGTAAATTTGAAATGCAGAAATCTGAGACCAGAACACATCTCAGAGTTCCTCATATTTTATAGCTGAGGAAACTTGAACTCCTCAATGAGTGGCTTTTTTTTTAACCAAAACAGTTCTTATCTCAGTGAAAGGGCAGAAACCACAGAATATGAACTATGTTGGTGGAATTCGTGTGTATTTTAATTCTTTATTTTACTAATGTCTTATAATAAGAATCAGAGTAAAGACAGAGATGGATGGGATAAGGGAAAGGAAGAAGAGAAAAGTATCTTTCAAGTTTCAAGTCAAACATCAAGTAAGGAACAGAGCTAAATGAGGGAATTCCTATCTCCAAACTCTTAGTAATAAACCTGGAAGACCAGGGGGCCTAGAATAGAGATGTGGAGAAAGAAGGAGAAATGGGTACCCGTGGTTTATTTGGGATGTGACCCAAGTGAAGAGGGACTGAGGAACCAGGGAGAGTAAATGAGAGAAGGGAAAGCCAATTAAGAGTCCTTAGTGAATGATTGCATATGGAATACTACACAATGGTGAAAAATAACAGTGAAAAAGAAAAGAACATAGGTGAATTATCCAGTATAATACTGAGTACAAGAAACCAGGCCCCAAATAAGGTACACAGTATGAATCTATTTACATAAAATTCAAAATCACAGGGGGCACAAGGTAGACTTCCTTGGTACTCAAAATATTCTGTATCTTTTTTTCCAATTTTTCCTGTTTTTACATAAAACATTTTATTATAAATATTTTCCCATATCATTACAAGCTATTCAAAATTCTAATGACTGTACAATTTCCTCATCTTTGTGTGTTCCACATGTGTTTGGGCATTATCTTACACACTCAGCTCACACATTACCTAACACACTCAGTTAGCTCTCAACTAATTCTGTTTAAGAGGTGGTTGTCTGCCGTAGGTTCACAATTACTCTGTTTTTGTATCCCCAGAATATTATGGGGATACAAATGCTTTGGTCACATAAATTGCCTTTGCACTGCCTGAGTCAAAACTATAAGTGTGCCCATCCCCCAGACAGCATGCACTATATCCATTAGGTGTGATTCACCTATCCCCTCCTCCCCCTCCTACCTGCTTGATTTCCGATGAATGTTACTTCCATATGTGCACATAAGTATCAATCAATTAGTACCAATTTAATGGTAAATACATGTGGTTCTTGTTTTTCCATTCTTGTGATACTTCACTTAGAAGAATGGGCTCCAGTTCCATCCAAGTTAATACAAGAGGTATTAGTTTACCATTTTTTATGGTTGAGTAGTACTCCATGGTATACATATACCACATTTTATTAATCCACTCATGTATTGATGGGCACTTGGGTTGTTTCCACATCTTTGCAATTGTGAATTGTGCTGCTATAAACATTCTAGTGCAGATGTCTTTTTTATAGAATGCCTTTTTTTCCTTTGGGAATATTCTGTATCTTGATCTTGGTGGTGGCAACATAGATGAATATGTATATAAAAATTTATAAAGCTGTATATTTAAGATTTATAAACTTTTCTATAAGGTATGCCTAGTTTTTAAAAAAATCTTTCCTTAAAGAATACTCTGTTGAGTTGACCAACGCCTTAGGCAACAGATGCTCAATTCTTCTGTACATTCAAGGAGTTGTTTAGAATGAATCCTAAAATTGCTTGCCTGGGGCATTATTTTTCCCCCACACACATGAAGGCCAAGTGGATACCCCAGGTATCTGCACCATGGATTCAAAGAAGCCCCAAGCAGAAAGCAAGAGATGCATAATTCACACTTATGAAGAGGCTCTGGCACCATAAAGATGGAATTCTGCTCAGAACTGTTCTCCATGACCGTGGCTGCAATCAGAGGTAAGGCAGAGAAGATGTGAAGCAATGATCAAGATATGTCTGATCCACGTGGACTTCCTACACATGCCAGGGACATTATGCTCCAGGTAAAGTATTAATATAAATGTCAAGTCCTGGTAGGTGTGAAAAGGGTGACCTTAGTAAAAACAATGAAAAAAAAAGGGATTAAACAACATAACTATGTCTCAAATAAAATATATACTACTTGGTCTTGTGATGCTTTAAATTCAGTGATTCTCATAACAAAAAGCATTGTGTACAGGGAATGGTTACAGACTAGTAGGAGGGGTTTCGCTGCATTCCTCACAGGTTTCTCTTTCCACAAGGAGACACTGGTAGGTCCATAAATCAATGGAGCAAGATCATTATCAATGGAGATACATTGACCAGTGAGGAGATCTTTTTAATGATAAAGTTAAAGAGCTGAGAAACGGTTCTGGATTAATGTGAAGATCTCCTAATAATAAAATACTCTGCAATGCAGGCTCCAAAACTTCATTAACTACTTAGGAAAGTTCTCTTTGCAGCATATAACTTTGAGTACTTTGTAACCTCCTTTAGAGAAGGGAGAATGACTGAGAAATATGGTCCTTAGCAATAAAATTCAGTACATTTATGCTCATATACATTCGTCTCTCTAAGTAACCCCAATTATATAACTGTTTTGACTCTCTATCAGGATTCAGTTGGTAGAATAATATCTTAAATTCCCTATAGCAAAATTTACAATGGGCAGAGAAAGTAACCGAGGCTGTGTTAATCATACAGACTGATATTATAGGTTCTGTTGTTGCCAACCTCCATACACTCCTTCCTCCTTTCTTTCAGGTATGCCCTCCAAAAACAGTATAAGTAACTCAGTCCTGGAGTGATTCTGAGTGACAACTGACTTTAAAGTAAAAGAGAATGTTTTTCTTCTTTCTTTCTAAAAGCCTTTCACTCAGAAATTTTTTTTAGTGTTGTTAAACTGAAGTGGAATAAAAACCAAAAAGCCTCTTACTGGTAAGTCATGTTATAAGGTTTATATTCAGAACTCTCTAGGCTTTTAAATGTTTGTGTTGTGTGTTATGTGAGAGAGAGAGAGAGAGAGAGAGAGAGAGAGAGAGAGAGAGAACTGCTGCAGTCCCTATGTGTTGAAATGGTTTTCAAGTGGACACTAGTTATCTGTTTAAAAGATTTAACAAAACCACTAGCTTTCACATATTTTTACCATGAATCAAAATCTGGTCTTTACCTTCTTCCTCTGTATCCTTAAATTCCTAACTATGTCTTGACATTTTTGTAGAAAAGCAATTCTTGATGTCTTCAGGCGCCCACAAGTCCTTCCCTCACTTTGTATATCTTTCCATGTTATGATTTAATCTTTTTATTTCATAGAAAGTTATAAAGGGAATATTTTAAGGTAGATTTTTAACAATAAATATTTCCTTTGTCAATAGCATGCTTATCTTTTACTTTTTAAAAATTACTCAACACAACATGTCTATTCTGCATATTTCAAGAAAGGTATTTTGTACTGTTATAACTATGAGTCTTCATTGCTTTTATGTGGAGAAAAATTAAATTCCTGAAATAAATGAACATGTCAGTCATTTCTTCTGTTTTCAACCAATTGTGTAAAATTGCTGAGTGTGATTGAAAAGCTAGATTGACTTTAAAATAAATACTAATTTCACTTTAGAGTTTCATTTAAGATGATTTCCCTTCTGACTTCTCAGAGAAAACACAAGCCACAATTATAGTTAGGATAGACTAAGTTATGGTGCACTAACAAGCAATGCCAAAATCTCTGTGGCTAAAAAAAAAAATCAAGGTTCATTTTTCACTCATGAATTTCACTCATGCTACTACATACCATTGTGGATCACCTGGGTCTGCCCTGTCCTGTTCTCACTCAAGATCCTGGCTAATCAAGCAGCCACAATTTGGCAAAAGAAAAAGCAGAGATTGTGGCTAATCACCCATTGGCTCTAAAAGTTTTAACCTAGATGATTTTGCCCACATTTTAATGACCAAAGCAAGTCTCATGGCCACCCCATGAAGACAGGGAAGTGAAAGCCAAAAATGCTCTGAAGGAGAAACCAGAAATACCTGATAAACTGCACTAATGATTACCATACACTCAGATATAAATGTTTCCTACTGCAAATCTGTAAACTCTCCTACCCAGCCATCTTCTTGGCCTTTCCTACTGTAACAATAGAAGAGAAGTCCTCCCTCCTAAGACTCTCCTTTTCTCCTCTGTTCCTATTATCTCAGGACCCAACTCTATGAATTATTTCCTCTCTTTTATCTTCAACTCCTGTTCTGTACCTTCTCATCAGAATTCATATTTGCTTCTCCTGTCTTAAAACATAAAAATTCACCCTCAACCCTCCCATTTCTATTTCTTCCCAAATAACTCTTTGGCTTACACCTCTCCTTTACAGCCACATTTTTTAAAAGAGATGTAGACAGGACTATTTTCTCAACTCCCATTCATGCCTCAACTGACTGGATCTGGTTCTATCTTTACCACTTTCATTAAAGTCACCAATGACCTATTTGTTGTTAAACTGCATGTGCCCATTTTTGTTCTCATGTTACTTAACTCTTCTCAGGAACTGTCCACTCCCGTCTACTCCTGAAAATGTTCTCTTCATTTGGTTTCTGTAGTACCCTTTCTTGACTTTCTTCCTACCTCTCCAAGGGGTTCTGTCTCAGTCATTTTGAATGAACCTCCTTCTCTACCTGTTATTTAAATGTTGGTGTTCTCAGGTTCCTACACCAGTCCCTCTTTTTTTCTCACCCAACATTATTCCCACCCAGCATGGATAATCTCATCTGTTCCCATAACTTCAATTAGCATCTACATGCTCATGACTCCCAAATCAGACTACAAAGATACAATACAATTTCAATTATCTTGCCTAGAACACTACCCTTTCAGTCTCTGCCTGTGTCCACATAGTTCATTATCACCGAATTTCTAGATACACCAAATTTCATTTATGAGAAAACAATTTTCTTTGAAGTCAAAATCAAAAAGAAAAAATTAAAATATCTTTTATTAGCACTTACCTAAATTGTAATAAAATAAACACTTATCTCTGTGTTTATTTGCTTAATATCTCTCTCCCCCAGATTATGGGGTAGGGTGGAGATACTGTCTTATTTACCAGTGTATCTCCAGAGCCTGGCACAGTAGGTTATCAATAAATAGTTGTTAAATATTGTTGCAATTTTACTTGGTACCTCTCACCTAAGAGTTACCATTTTGGAGCATCCTTCCTGGGGGGTCTGGTATACATGTAGGTGCACAGGAAGACAGGACCTTCTAAAAGATGCCCTGTCCCATTAAACAAGATAATATGTTGCTGCTCAACTCAGAGAAATGGCAAGCCACTATTATTAATCTGAATAGACTGGGTTGGGCTGCACTAATAAGCAATCCTAAAATCTCAGTGTCTCAAAAATATCAGGTTTATTTTTTCATTCATGCTACATTTCTATTGATGTTTTCCACCAACAGAAGCTGCATGAGAGGTGTTATGGCCTTAATTGTGTCCTCCAAAATTCATATATTGAAGTCCTAACCTCCAATGTGACTGAATTTAGAGATAGGGTCTTTAAAGAGGTATTAAAAATTAAGGATAAATGAGATCATGAGGTGGGGCCTAATCCAAGAGGACTGGTGTCCTTATAAGAGGAGGAAGGGATAAGTAAGGTGCTCACACACAAAGGAAAGTCCATGTGAGGACACAGTGAGAAGCCAGCCGTCAGCAGATGAAGGAGGCAGATTTTGGGAGAAACCAAACCCGTGGGCACCTTGATCTTGGATGACTTCCAGCCTCCAGAACTGTGAGAAAATAAATATCTTGTTGTTTAGGCTTGCAGTCCCCAACCCCTGGGCCACAGATTGTTACTGGTCCCTGTGGCCTGTTAGAGACCAGGTCGTACTGCAGGAGGTGAGTGGTGGGCAAGTGAGTGAAGCTTCATCTGTATTTATAGCCACTCCCCATCGCTTGCATCACCACCTGAGCTCTGCCTCCTGTCAGATCAGTCACTGTCTCCCATCACCCCCAGATGAGACTGTCAGGTTGAAGGAAAACAAGCTCAGGACTCCCACTGATTCTGCATTATGGTGAGTTGTATAATGGTTTCATTATATATTACAATGCAATAATAATAGAAATAAAGTGCACAGTAAGTGTAATGCACTTTAGTCATCCCAAAACAACCTTCTGCGCCCCCTTCTCCCTGGGTCCATGGAAAAATTGTCTTCCATGAAACCAGTCCCTGGTGCCAAAAGGGTTGGGGACCACTGGTTTAAGCCACCCAGTCATGATATTTTGTTATGGCAGTTCTAACAAACTAAATATAAGAAGTAAAAATGAAGAAGTTCCTGATGCCAACAATCCTATTCTGGGATGCTGTCCTCTCCTGTGAAGTTTCAAGGACCAATCAGAGGAGAAATTTTCATCCACTGCCAATTTGCAAGAATGTGCTGAAGTGTGTGGTAGATGATCTCACTTTCCAGATGAGACCCAAGTCACACCTTTCACTAAGACCAGTCTTCTCCTAGGGAGAGCATTGAACATAACTTAGCAATTCAACAGAAGGCAAACAGGACCCAGAAGCACAATCAAGCAGACCTTTAGGGAGAAGGTAGCCATGGTGAATCCAGACATTCCTCTCCTTAGGAAGAGTCTTGAAATACTGCATTTCTTCAGTAATAGGAATAACAAAAGCACTTGACCCTTGGCAGCAGTGCATCCACCCCTCTCCTGGGCTATCTCCTCCTAACTGGGCTCCCTCACGCTTCCCCTGACTCTACAGGCTCTGCACTGAGACACACTCCAGGAGTGTAAACTGGGGAAATTTCCTTATCTGTCTTACTGACCTCTTCCTGCTCTGGATTAGTGAGTTCATTTTTTTTAAATATGCTAGACCTAGCAAATTACAACTCCAATTTAGGATCAAGAAAATGAATTCTGTCATTTAAAAACCAGTAAGTTTTCACGGGGTCCCCTGTATATTCTGTCACTGCATTTGTACCGAAAATATGACAACTTTGTATTTTTGTATATTTTTACACAAGGCAGAAATATGATTTTAATAATGCTACCACACAGAACACTATTGATACACTGTCTTTAATAAGGTAGGCTACATTGAGCAACAAGAAACAAATGCTCTGACAAACCTTTTTTAAAATCCTGCTGTATAATGGCAATGAGTTTATCATTTATAATGACAAAAAATGAAATATGCAATTATGATTTCCATTTCTTAGTATGATAGAAAAAGAATTCCAATCTAAATTCTGCCTAAATGGAGCCCAGACATAGAGTGTGAACAAGAGTAGTTATCATGGGGACTGTTTAGAGTCAGATTCCACTTGGCCCTGGTGAAGTCTTCAGTCAACCTATTAATAAAAGGTATTATAGCCTTCTAAGACAGACTCCTGGACCAAAGAAGCTACAGTTTTTTACAGAACAGATGCTCTGGGGTTACCAGGAGAAGCTCCAAGCTGCCCTGACAAAAAACAAAATTTATCTTCAAGCTATTGTTGGCACATCTCTACCCTTTGGGAAATCATCTTACAATTGCCTCCGATCCCAGTGGCTGCTGCCTCCCTCACCCCTCCTGCTTCCTATTTGCCTTTCCATGTGTATCCTGTGACTAGATCACTGAATGCCCCAATCTCCAGCCTATTTCTTCATCCTTTTCTGAACTTTCTGTTCCCCAAATGTTGCCCAGTGTGTCGTCTTTGTCTCGTAAATGGCTCAGGTAGTGTCCAACCACTTGCAATGAGTCCAGTTGGCTCCAAAGTCAGTACAGCTGCCATCATCTTTCTACAGCATCCTCACCATAGTGTCTTAGGCAGCAGCCATTCATCTCCCACCACCACCCCAGCCCTCTGTGAGGCAGCAGAAAGAGAAAGAGTATGCTTTGTTATGATTGTGCTTAGTTTGGTTTTATGGGTTTCTATCCCCAGCCCTCAGCTCAGTGAGGGAGTGGTTTCAGACATCTTTCCCTCATTCCAGTAAGAGCAACAGTTCCTGGTTCACACTCTACCTCACTGTCTCAGCAACAACCACATAACACTGTCAGGTAGTGCCCTCCTCCTTCTGCCAAAATGCTTAGCCACTTCTACTCCAAGTCTTTTGGTAAAATTAGCATAAGACTCATCTTTCCTTTAGAACTTTGTTTATCAGTGTCTTTCATTTAAGGGTTTCTAAACTCTCTTGCACTTAAATCCATGTTGTAATGTAAGTCATTAAAAGAAAGTAAAACAAACAAAACAACTTCAGGGTACTGCTTTTTAAAATCCTAAAGGATGAAGGCAAAATCAGAGTTTCTGGAGTGGCTCTTTGGTGAGGATCTGACATCTCAAAGCATACATACACAGTTACCCTACCTCAGAGAGAGGCATCCCATAATAGCTCCTCTCACTGCAGCAGTTGTCTCCCCTGCAAGGCTGTCTGCTGCCTTGCTTCTGCAAGACCTTGGAGGAGGTCTCTGCCCCTTCCCTTGGAGGCACCCACTTCAGGTTGCCATCTCACCGTGGCTGAGGTCTTCAACTGTCAGTCATTCACCCCATGCATCCAGGAGTGTGATTATGTCTTCACAGCTCTCTCTTTGAATAAATAATGTAGATCTGCCGGTTTCTGAATTTACCCCATGGAGGTCAGTTCCAGAAACACCTTTTACTCTCTACAAAGCTTCTTTTCTCTGCTGTGTGCAAACAACTACTGCTTATTATCCCTCCTAGTGAAGGAAGGAAACAAAAAAAAGAAGAAAAAAAAATAATACATATATTTATCACAAATTTGAAGCCAAGCAGTGTGTTATGTGTTTGCAAAATCTGTGTCTCTGATTTGACCACAGTGTGATTCCAAAATCCAGATCCTTCCCAATACATCCTGCTGCCATGCACCACACACAGCTGGTTTCCTTTTAAGAAGTAGGGGAAGAAAAAGTATGGGATGAGTGGCTGTTAAAGAATTGTGCTAAAAAGAATTGCCTGTGACTCCTGTAGCTGTTCCAGTCTCTCGTTGATCTTGTCTCACCAAGTCTCTTATTCATATTTACCTATATCATATGACACAAGGGACCAAAAATGTCTCTTTCATCTTTTGATGACAATGCCTGAAACTTTAGTCTTGCTCCCTTCCACCCTTTTGAATAAAGGATTTGTACTCTTTAAGAATTATTTTTGTTACGGTTGTTATTTTTGTAGAGAGGAACTTTTTATTGGAGCTGTTAAATAAGTAGTCATTGTTCTGTACAGTGAAACAACTACATATTAGTCCAATCGGGCTGCTATAACAAAATGCCATTAACTAGGTGGCTTAACAACAAAAAATTTTTTCCCACAGTTCTGAAGGTTAGGGAGTCCAAGATCAAAGTGCTGACAGATTCAGTGTCTGGTGAGGGCCCGCTTTTGGTTCCTAGATGGCCATCTCCTCACTGAGTCCCCAGATGGCCAAGGGGTAAGGGGGCTCTCTGTAGCCTTTTTTATATTGGCATTAATGACCTCATGACCTAATCACTTCCCAAAAGTCCCATTTCCTAATACCATCATTTTGGGAGTTGGGATCTCAACATATGTATTTTTGGGGGACACAAACATTCAGACCATAGGAAATTGGCAATACTGTTGTCTACAGTAACTTGGAAGAGGAAATATATACCTCATTTAGGTATACTTACAGCTGTGGCTAAGATGTCTAGACAGAATGCTGAAAATATCAATTGGCTTCCTTTAGCTGCATATAAGACACACAGTATACATGATAAGAGAGCTGAACTAGAAGGAACTCTTCAGTTTGCAAGTAGAATTTAGAGGAAATCTAGGGTGTCTAGGATTTATTGGGTTGTAAAATAAAATTATTTGCCATCCTCAATCACTCTAGACAGCAAAAAATTCTCAAAGTAAGAAATGCTAAAGATGAAATCAAGGTGTGGCAGCAAACTCCTTTATTAAGACCTCAGAAAGATTTAAGGCAGTACTTAGTAGACCCTATTAGCTAGACAAATGGGCTTCTAAGAATCCTAAGGGTGGAGACCCACTATTTAAAATAAAATCACTACATAGATGCCTGGATATAGTTGCTGATAATAGATAGGAACACTTATTAGAAGAGTTAACTGAACAATTATTTGGTTTGCTAGTTGAAAGAGTGAACCTCAGTAATTGGGCATTGTATGGCTTCATTTTGGTGAGGAGGAAGAGGAAGAAAAGAAGGAGGAAGTGAAAAGTCTAAGGCCCACTAATAAAGAGTGGTCAGCTTGGGGAGGGCAGTCAAGGAGAAGCACAACCCCACCCAACTAGTAAATCAAGAGCAGAGGTGGCACCCTCATGGCAGGAGGAAGGGGTAGGAAGAGAAAAGTACAAGGGTACCAAACCCAATCTTGGCCTAAGGGGCAACCCCACCTAAACTGACTGGAGAAGAAGAGCTAGAATGAATGATGAGAAACTAGTAAAAGGGAAGAGAAATTATCCACAGTGGCATCCTGAGCTTATTCTATTATAGAACATGGACCATTCTCTGTTGAAACTGTCTGTTTACTTGCCTGCACCTTCCTTTATTTATTTAATATTTTTATTTTTGGGGGGGGGAAATGGCATCTCACTATGTTGACCAGGCTTGCCTCGAACTCCTGGGCTCAAGCCTTCCTCCTGCCTCATCCTCTGGAGTAGCTGGAACTACAGGTGCAAATCACCATGACCACAATGCACCCTCCTTTTAATCATGAGTTTTTAGAGGACAGGGATGCTGTGTCTATCTTATTTGTGTAGGAACAGAGACTAGTGCACTGTCTGGCATAGAGCAGAGGCTCAATTCATATTTAATAGATGAATGAACGAAATCAATTCCCTTTCTTTTCTATTTCCCATACATAAAATCTTCGCTATGAAGAAATGGATCTACTGCATATATGATGGCACTTCAGCTGTGTACCCAGGATTCTTAGAGGTGCTAGGGCCCTTGAGAAGTATAAACTGTGTCATTTACAGAAATGCAAATATCTTTACTCAGAACTGTGGCAAACATGTCCAACGTCTAACAAATACTGTTTTGGTTTAAAAAAGTTATTTATAATAGGCATTGTATTTATTTTCAGGGGTCTTTATTTATGCTTAAGCATGCTTCTTTACATAATCTATTTTTACATAAATCATTAACATCAAACTCTATCCAGATTTCTATTACATTATACTTCAATATATGTAAGACAAATTTAGATGAAATATAGCTAATGATTCCAAAATAGTTTCTCTAGACATGCTATATATTTTAAACTTAATTTAATTTCCTTCTTATGTACCAGGGGAAAATGTATGAGGGTTTTTTCCTAAGCATCTCTCTTTCCTCATTATCAAAGTATTCATACTGAATTATTTTTAAAAGGCAGCATTTAGTATTCAATCAAATAATAAGGAGAACGTGTTCCTTCCCAGTGGTTTAATAATAATTCTTGCATCACCAACCCTGAATATTCATGTTATGGAAATGTGCCCTACTTCTATAGATTTTATCACTGTCAGCTGGTGCCACAGCAGAACATGGGGACAGTTAGTCAGTCTTAATACATTCAAGATTTCAGCAATTACCAAAATGTCTTCCCTGACTTACCATCAATAATTCAACTTTTGAGGAATATAATACTGAGACACAAGAGGCTGACCAATAAATATTCTGCTATTCTTTGGAAAACAGAGACCTAATCACATAAAATTGTGATATCACTTGACTAAAATCTTACTTCAGCAGTGTCTGCATGACATGAGACAACTGGTCTATTTAGTGGAAGAAGCACATCAATCAAGCTTGACTTTTTTGTCTTTGGGTAAATCAATTTATAGAGTATTTATTTTCCCCTCATTTTGCTGTTAGAACACAGCTTGTCAGTGATCTGATATTCATTGTTCTCATTCCTCAAAACATGTATTAATCATGCTTTAACCTCAATTCTATTCACAGTGTGTCCTTGGTCTAGTCACTTGATCTCTATAGGATTCAGTTTCTTCATCTGCAAAATGAGGAAGCTGGATTAGGTTGGGGTCAACAAACTTTTTCTGTAAAGAGAAAAATAATAAGTATTTTAGGCTTTACAGATAGGATCTCTGTCCCGACTACTCAATTCTGACATTTTAATGCAAAAGCAGTCATAGATAATATATAAACAAATAAGCATTTCTATGTTCCAATAAAACATTATTTACAAAAACAGATGGGCAGAAAGATTTGGCTGCATGCAGTAGCTTGCTAACCTCTCTAAAGTTTTTTTTCAAATCTATTATTCCATATGTTAGGTACATAAAAAGCACCCGAAGACCACAAGAATAAATGAACACATCAAGTCCCTCAATTGCCTAAAATTAAAGGGGCACAGAAACTTCCCACTATAGAATAATTCCTCTGAAAAAATTAAGTAGGCCTAAGTAAACCCAGCTGGTTAACAGATTAACAAAGGTCACTCAGTTCTGGCCAGTCAGTGCCCATTTTATTAGTGGTCCTAGAGTACACAGATGCTATAAAAATCGAGGCCAAGTCTCCCAGCTGTGTCTGGATGAGGGGAGAATATATACATCAGATTGCAAGAATGATAGAACTTCACACCAGGTTTTGTTGCTTTTGAGAGCACTGAAGAAACTAATCTGCATTAAAAACAATATATTATTAGGTCACATTGCAGCTTCCAGCTTGGAGAAAAATAAATGAGAACCATTCTGCACCTCTATGTAAAGTACCTATTTCATTAAGTGATCAGATGATGAAAGCCCTGAAAGTGAAGGTCATATGTTAATCCTTTGTGAAGATCTCTGAAGGTCTGCAGTTTCATTCTGTTCTGCTACTATGAACTACACACACCCACACATGCACAAAGAGGGGCCACAGATAGAAAATGTCAAATTGTGGAGACCTAATGGATAACTGGCTGCTGAAAGATGATTCTGCTATATTCAAAACATTAAAATGTTTATATGGTATTACAACTGCCAAAGAAACATGTCCACAGTGACAAAGAATTCCAGGATTAAAAAAAAAAAAAGAAGAATGGCAGAAGTACATTTGGTTTATAGCACGGTTTCTCAATCTCAACACTATTGATGTTTGGGCTAGAAAATTCTTTGATGAGGGGACTCCTATGCATTGTAGAATATCTGGCAGTATTATTGGCCTCTGCCCACTAGATGGAATAACAGTAACTCTCTCTCACTCTCCCCCAGTCATGACAAATGAAAATGTCTCCAGACATTGCCAGATGTCCTGGGTTGGGGGAGGGGGAGGAAAAAATTATAGTTAATTGAGAACCTCTGAATTTTAGAAACTTAAGATATTTAATTAGCCATAAATCATCATCCATGCCTCAGGAATCAAATAAAATTCCAAGCCAAAGCCAATATTCACAAATATTTTATTACAATGACTTCCCAAGCTCCTTCCAACTAATTCCAACTACCGTGTTTCCCCAAAAATAAGACAGGGTATTATATTTACTTTTCCTCAAGAAGACACCCTAGGGCTTATTTTTAGGGAATGTGTTATTTTTCTTAAGTATGGTACAACAATCTACATTTATTCAAATATAGTTAAGTCGTCTTCTTCTGGAATATCATCGTAACTCTCCAAACCCTGAATTCCATCCTGAATTTCTTGCTACTCTATTTCCTTTAGAACCATTGGCCCCAATCTCTCATGTTGAGCAATAGAGTTCTCATGGGGCAGATGAGAAGGGCTGCTCGGGTTCTTTACCACTTCGCGACGAAATGCATGGGTTGTGCAGATATGCTGCGTAGCCACGCCCATCACTAGGTCTTATTTTCGGGATAAGGCTTATATTGCTCAAATGCTTAGAAATCCTGGTAGGGCTTATTTTATGGGTAGGTCTTACTTTCGGGGAAACACGATAGTCACTAAACAACAATAGGAAGAAAAGTAGAGGGGACATCATCTGGAGAAAGAATATTGCTGTTTTAGTCCTTTGTCCTAAGCAGTTTCTAACTCCTGTTTAATAGCAATGTTACGATTTCTAAATTTTACACATAGGGAAATCAGACCCGACTCGCTGACTATGTATACCATTTAACTCCTGAATTATTGTTCATTATTCTTCATCTCAGTTACTGGTGAAAAGATCTACAGAGCCTTAGGCTGTAGCTCTATGTCTTAGCACTGAGTCTGCCAGCATGAACTCGAGCTCTTAAGTTCCTGATCTCAAAGTGTTGTTCCAAGACCTGGGTCTCTTTTTATTCCTACCTTACCTAGACTCCTGGCTGGCTTCCCCACTTTTCTCACAGAGTACTGTCTGTACTCCAGACTCACTGCTGGGTCCCTACTATCTGCTACACACTTCCCAGCACGCCATATTCTATTTGTTGAGACTTCATTGGGTTATTTCCTGCTGATATCTTTCCGCCTGTGCCCACATCTCTGTGTTCCAATTATCCCTGTTCTGTGGGGCCTCATTGTTGAGTTCTGGTCATAAAATCTGTCACCTACTTATTCATTTTAAAGGAACAGTAATCATAGAGGAGAGAGAAGCAACTGTGTGGTTACTTCAAAGGCATCGCACCTTGAAAAGCTTCCGAGTATAGCCTGACAACGAGAACTGTGATTATTAAAAGAAAAATCATCACAGGATATGCTGTTACGTTCTGTTACTACAATATAAGGCTTTCAACATTCTGAGTCATGCAGAAATTTCTACTGTTCTCCGATATTCTAGGTAGAAAGAGCAAAACTGGAAAGATGTCAGTCAGGTGATGTGACTCATGAATGGTTCTTCTATGCATGTAAAAAAATATTTTAGAGACAATAACAAATTGAAACTAAACATAAGATTAATTATAAATCTCGCATAAAATCATGTTTGACTTCATTTTGAGGATCAATAATATTAAGTCATGTTTAATTACAAATATAGGTATGTATATTAATATACCCCTCTTTTGATAGCCATATATCCAGAGAAAATTTATTTAGGCATAAACATGATCAGGAAAAGTTAATTTAAATCACAAAAGTGATTTGCATTTCACCTCTGAGGTAAGGTCAAAGAGAAAGTCTGTTTGCTTGGCTTGGGTTGCATATAATGAGTACCAATGCAAAATGACTGAATTATAAACATCCCAAACTGTTCAGACTTAACCATGAGATATGTAGGAACTCCAAAGGCTGGCAGAGAGAAGATAGGCCAGGATCCTGGGTGGAGTTGAGGGTTGGCTCAGAGATAGAGGCAGCTCACCCAGCTGAAAGTGTAAAGCAGGAGAGGTTGGCTGCCATGTGAATTCAAATGACAGAGGCCCATCCCAATGCTAGGGTTGAGGTTGCTTCCACAAAGACATATAGGGTGGGGCCCAGCAACAGGCAAAGAACACGGTAACATCATGCTTCAAGGAGAGCCCATCTGGTTGGAAGCATATCCCAATCCTGAGCCAACAGCTCAAAGGGTATAGCTAGTGAATGAGACAAGAAGTATGGTATTGACAAGTTCTAGAATGGCCATAAGGCTTCAGGCAAACATACTGGGTTTCAAATCAAGGCTTGAGTCCCAGACGAGAACATAAGTACAAATCAAGAATAAGGCCAGAAGTCCAGAAAGTCAGTTTCCAGAATCTATCCACTGGATTCCTCAGCCTTGCTCATTCATTCATTTATTCACCCAATCCTTTGTTCAACAGACTAAACACCTAATAGGCACTGCCAGACACTGTTCCTGGCCCTGTAGATTCAATGGGGAAAAAATAAACATGTCCTTACAAAGAGCTTTGCTGGAATTACTTTGGGGCTTAATTAGTACTTAATATATAGGTTAAAAAACTTGATCGAAAGAAGGCTTATAGACATTACCAATGTTAGCAAGATTGAGCTGCCTGTGCTTCTGAAAAATTCTGCTCCAGCCCCCAGGTAGTCAGACTGGTAGCAAGGAAAGAACATAGCAGATGTGTTTTCAACCCATATCTACTATGAGAAATGTGGTTCTTCTACCTTATAAACATATACTAAATATTATAATAAAGGGAGGCCATGATGATGATAATAATGATGATTAGTAGTAATAGTCATATAATTATTTCAGGATCCAGCCAAGAGACATAAATCATGCAGGTTAAACAAAAAGAAATTTATATAAAGAATTTTTGAGGCCAGGCGCAGTGCCACCTGCCTGTAATCCTAGCACTCCATGAGACCGAGGCAGGAAGACTGCTTGAGCTCAGGAGTTCAAGACCAGACTAACCAAGAGTGAGACCCCGTGTCTACCAAAAATAGAAAATATTAGCTTGGCATGGTGGCACGTACCTGTAGTCCCAACTACTCAGGAGACTGAGGCAAGAGGATCCCTGGAGCCCAGGAGTTTGAGGTTGCAGTGAGCTATGATGATGCCACCGTACTCCACCTAGGGCAACAGAGTGAGACTCTGTCTCAAAAAAAAAAAAAAAAAAAGGAAGAATTGTTGATTCAGTTAAAGTTGTTAATTAGGGTCTGAAAAACCAAAAAGAGAACTCTAAGATATCACAGAAGTAGCAACTGTAAGACACAGATACTATCCCTAGAATTGGAGGAATAAAGGGAAGACGTGAGAAGCCTGGAACACAGACCCCACAGAGCTGAAGCTCAGACTCCTGAGGAGGAGCTGATAATCAGGTGGTGCTAGGTACCTGAGCTCCGAGAGAGGTGGCCTCCCATGGGGCTGGGTCCCAGACCTCTGAAGAGGGGGAACTGGCAACTGGCGGCTGACTCCGTGACTGTTGGGGAAAATGACAAACTGGACTCCACTGCTGCAAATGGAACAAACTGTTGCTTCAGGGGGAAAGGGGCATTGCTGGGGCAGTGCTTACAGGAAAAGAAAGCCAGCAGAAACAACAGCCAAAAGGAAGGAGCATGTTCCATATATTTAATATCTCCTCCTGCTCACAGTCTCTTCTAGTGCCCCCCACTGCCAGAGTTTAACCAATTGATACAATGTGGTTTGCAGATGTCCAGCCCTGGTATCAAAAAGCAAAATGTAGATGGGTGGGTTTAAAGCTGAGAGATGGTAGTTTAATAACCAACCCAGTAACCTAGGGCAAATTTTTTACCTTTATGAGACATAGTTTGTAAGATACGGACAACAATGCCTTCAACAAAAAGATGTTTTGAGAATTAGACAACATGTATATAAAGCACCTTACATAGTGCTTGACAAATAAAACGCATTATTTCACAATTACTAATGGTTTCTGCTCCCAATTCATCCTACCAAGTCCATCTGCCACTTCAGTGCCTTCCTTAAACAACTACTTTGTAGAACTCTTTGTGTGGCCTAATCTATTGCCAGAATATGTCTCAGCAGAAAAAAAGCTATTTATAAGGCCTCAGCCAACAAGGAGCTCCTCTAGGTTAGGGACCATATGTGTATCTTGTATTTTCACTTCCATTCATCCCTGTCAAATACAACAAAAAGTTATTACCTAGCTCCTTCCTTGCACTTGCCACCATCAACCCACTAGACCAGCTTTCCTGGTCCATGAGGACACACTTATGTTCCTTCTTTCCTTCCCATGAACAATTCTAGCAAGATTTCAAACTTGATCCATCTTCTCTCATTCTAAAGAATAATCGTTGATATCTTGTGGCCTGGGAGGGTTGCATGCCCCAAAAGTGGATGTAGAAACCCACCAGCATTTTAACATTCTCAATCCACTAGCCATTTTTCTCTCAGCACCATTCCAGACATCAGAGACCTTAGTCATAGGAAAAAGAATTACTAAAAGTAGAGCAGTATCAGGTGCTATATGGCACATTTTAGATAAAAGAACTACCATGTCCATGAAGCACCATAAAAGCCAACTCCTGCAAAAAAGCAAAATGTAGCTTTTTGCTATATTGCCTGAAATTATGGGCTCCTTAATAGTTTACTCCTTGTCTGATCCATGGCTCATTGGTTATATGTTTATTAATTATAAGACCTTGGAAAATTTTCTTAGCCTCTAAGCCTCATTTAATTCCTTATGAAATGGCATTCCTGGTACTATCCCACAGGTTTGTTATAGGGATTAGATGAAAGAACACATGTTCAGGGGGTGGGGGATATGGGAGTTGTTGTTTGATATATAGAGTTTCAGTTTCACAAGATGAAAAATTTCTGGAGCTTTGTTACACAACAATGTGAATATATTCAACACTACTGAACTGTACTCTTAAAAATGGTTAAGATGATAAACTTTGTTCTGTTTTTTAATGACAGTTTCAGGAAATATTTATTGAATGAATGAATGAATAAATAAATAAATAAAAAGTTCCTAGCATATGTACACAAACACACACGCACACATGTTCATGAGAACATGTTCATCACTTATCACAATGCCTGGGATATCATAAGCATTCAAATACCTATGAGGTTCTCTCTCTTTTCCCTTTGAGTCTCCCAACAAGCTTCTGACTTTAGCCTCAACTGCATTAATTTCTTTTCCTCTGAACACTGTGGGGGCTTAATCACATTCCGTTCAGTACTGCTTTTAACGGTTCTGTATGGGTATGCTTTATCTTACCAAATAGATTGTCAGCTCTTGCTTGAATTCCCTTTATGTTTCTAGTGCGATCTTTGGCGTCTAGTGCAATCTTTGCATTAACTATTGACTAGGATTCTATTTCAAATGGCATGGACTCTCCCAGAGCCACAGCATTCCAGCTGCCACTACATGCTCTTGGACCCCACCAATCATCATCAATCAACATTTATTTATTGATATATTAATTCATACAGAAATCTCAATTAGGAAGAGGGGGTAATGTATGGGGAATGCAGGAAGAGAATAAAGATATTTAAGACATGATTATTGTGCTCAAAATACTTACAGTCTATTTGCTCAAAGTAAACATAAACAGTTTGATAAAACTACAAAAACTAAATTCTAAGTGTCTGCTGAGTGTTACAGACAATGCAGGAGTTCAGGAAGCCATGAATACTTCCTGAAGAGAGAATTCAACACGAGTTTATCATTAGAAAATCACAAACACTAGATTATATTTTATGTACAGTTAAAATGGTTTTTCAGGGGAAAAAATGCATTTGCTTACTATTACATATTTTTTCAAGATAATAATAATAACAACATTTCAGGCACTACAGTAAACTTTACACAGAATCACTAATCCTAGAAAAAAAGGGGAATTATCCCTATTTAAGATAAAGAAATAGTCTCAAAGAAATTAAATTACTTGATTCCAGATACAAAGCCAGTAAGTATTCAATTTGAACACAGATCTCTCTGACTCCAAAGCATAGATTCTTCCCACTATACAACTCATTCATCAAACATTTATTGAGCATTTACTATGAGCAAGTATTGTGCTGAAGATATAAAACTAAATTAGGCATGATTTCTTCATTCATGTGGCTCACAATCTGGTAAGGAGGCAATTCTATAAAGAGACAATTCCAACAAAATTTGGAATTTTGTTCCCCTTGGTGTCCAATTCAATCTTTTGTCCAAGAATCAAGATCTGCAACAGAAATTATAGAACACATAGAAAGGAAACCTAATCTACTCTTGGAAATCCTGAAATGTTTCTTGGGGCAGTAGAAGTCTTTGGAAAGTATTAAGGAATAAACAATAATAGCTTACATGTGTGGTGGTTAATTTTAAGCATCAACTTGACTGGATTAAGGGATATCTATTAATAGATAGCTGGTAAATTATCATTTCTGGGTGTGTTTATGAGGGTGTTCCTGAAGGAGATTGTTTTGTGAGTCAGTGGACTGAGTGGGGAAGAGCCACCCTCATTATGAGTGGGTACCAACCAATCAGCTGGGGGTGCACACAGAATAAAAAGGCAGAGAAGAGATGAATTCTCTCTCTCTCTCTCTCTCTCTCTCTCTCTCTCTCTCTCTTCTCTAGAACTTTGACATCCTTCTTCTCCTACCCTTGGACATCAGAACTCCAGGCCTTTGGACTCCAGGACTTGCATTGGTGGCCTCCTGGGTTCTCAGGCCTTTGGCCTCAGACCAACAGTCACATCATCATCTTCCCTGGTTTTGAGGCCTTTGAACTTGGACTAAGCCACACTACTGGTATTCCTGGGTCTCCAGCTTGCAGACAGCCTATAGTGGGACTTCTCAGCTTCCACAGTCACATGAGCCAATTCCTTTAATAAATCCCCTCTCATATATCCATATATCCACATCACTATCTATCCTATTGGTTCTGTCTCTCTGGAGAACCCTAATACAATGTGTGTACTTACTATTAATAGTCCTGATTTACAGATGAGAAAATTGAGACAGAGAGAGGTGAGCAACTTGCAAAAGAGCAAACAGTTTATAAGTAAGTAGTAGAGCCAGGATATGAGCATGTTCTTCTCAATGTCTACCCACATGGAGGAGTTTGCCAGAAAAAATGTGGACTGAAGACGGGCATTTTTTGCAACAAGAAAATTCAGAGCAAGGCACAAGACAAGAAATTGCACTGTATGACACCATATAAGAAGCCTAGTATAGTTGAAGCAGGAAATAACAAGAGATGAAATTGGACAATTCAGGGCCATATCATGAAAGGTCTTGCACACCATGCTAAGGATCTTGGAATTTATCCCATAAACTATGGAGGGATATCTTCAGATTTGTACATTAATAAATGATTATGCCACCTCCCTAGAGGATGAATGTGAGGGTTAAGCCTAAAGGGAAAAGAGCCTAGTAGGAGGCAGTTCTAGTAGCACAGCAGAGAGAAGATAAGAACCTGAATTCGGGTAGAGAGAGCTGGATGGAGAGCCTGGAAATAAGACATGTCTAGATAGCAAAATAGGAAGAACTTGGTGACAAAGTGGATGCACTTACTTCCCTACCCATTAGAGTTTCCTGTTTTAAATAATTTGTTCAGGAAAAGAGAACATGTATTTGTCATTTTGGAAGTGGTTAGGCACAATGCTAGGCACAGAAGCATTAAGAATAAATGAGACACAATTCCAATCCTAAAAAGACCTACAATCTGGAGCAGTGGTGGAGAACAAGGGCAAGAGCAACAAAGGGTTCCATGGTTATGAAAGAAACAGATCTAACAGGCACTAGGGGTGGTTGGCTGTAACAGGGGAAGAGTAGAGAGAAGGGTTAGAGAAGAGATAATTCAAATTAAATCTGAAGAAATGAGCATGTACTTTCAAGTGGATCATGAATTATTTGAGCTGGATGTCTCTCCAGTGGAGAGTGTCAGGAATACAGCAGAACAAATAGTTTCAATGAATTATGCAGAGGAGTGGGGGGGAGGATAAGTGTGAGGGACCCCTGAAGGCATCCAAAATAGAGCAGGAATTTGTTAGCTGCTAGTTCCTCTATTAAAAGACCTAAGTGCAAGAGGGAAATTGAGGTCACAGAAGGATAAAGGTAGGAGACAAGATAGTGATCTGCAATAAAACTGCAAGAAGTGCTGGGGTTTGATAGCACTGCCTGTGGCCACACCGTAACACTCCATCTAGCCCCACCTTGAGACACAGAGTTGTGCTCAGTATGCTTGAAGAAGTGTGTAAGTCTATTAGTTCTACTCTAAACCCCAGCATTTCTTATAATTGTAGGATGTCATCTTGAGAGTCACAGTTAGGGGTCTGTGTATCAGGCAATCCCTACTGCTTTTCTAAAGGATTTCAAATTACCTCATAATAACTTGCGTTCAAAAGCCTCACTGCTTCAGTCACAAATATTGATCTTTGTGAAGAAAAGTTCCTTTTTTTGATAAATGTGTTTACACAGACATTATTTTTTTCTAAATGCAATGCAAAAAGAACAATTTTATTTATGAATATAAACTTTCAGACTTGAAAAAGAACACCTTTGTTTAACCTGTTTAATATACAACACCTATGCAAATAATTTCTAAATCTCAGGTATTGTCCTGGAAATGGTTATTTATTTACTACTAAATTCAAATTCTTACTGCTATCTCTAACAATCAGATAAGAAAAAGGGAAATTCATTTACTGAAACAGATCACAGACTTACTAGATGGTTTGGTCACTAAATGTACTGTCCTCAACACAGTAGCATAGGCTAAAACCCTAGTTTATTTTATTTTATTTTATTTTGAATAATTTCAATATTCTTTGTGGGGAGGTTTAAAACTATTTTTCCTTAATAAAAATAAAATAATTTATTTAGTGGAAAAAATGTTTAATAAAGTCATTTTCATTAGATGTACACATTAATCATGAAATTGTACAGAAAAATTATTGTGGCATTTCTCCACCAATTATAAGGAAACTTGTAATAAGAATGGTTATAATATAATAAACATAAGAGAAAATATGAAGGCCAGTGTTATTTGGGGTAATTATAGCAAGACTTAGTAAAGATTGAATCTCTCAGGATAAAATCTATTATTTTATTCTCTATAAAAATCCATTATTTTGCTCTCATTATATAAAGATGGCAACCTAGAATTGGGAATCAAAAACTCTTTATCTCTCACTATCAATCATGTCCAGTCCAATCCCTACGTTGAGAAATATCAAAATCTCTGATCACATGCCAAACTGAAGATATATGATTATAGAGCTTTCACATATTCAGTATCTTCAAATAAAATAAACTGGAGTTATGATGTCAGAAAAACAGTAAGCTAAAGGCTAAGGTGAGTCCTGACTTTTCAAACATAATAACATGTTTATTCATCCAACTGTACTTCATAAGTAGTCCAGAAGGAAAATAAAGTGTTAAATTTTCAACTGAGAAAGATAACTTACTCTGAAACTTTTCCAGCAATTTAGGAAGATTTACAATGCTTGTGGATTGCTACTTGTATCTGGTGTGCTGTGCAGTCAAGATGAAATGAAACAAAAGTGGAAAATTTGGGGGGACAAGGGCAACATACGTAACCTAAACATTTTTATCCCCATAATATGCAGAAATAAAAATAAATAAATAAAAATTAAAAAGTGGAAAATTTGATGAAGTGGAAAATAAGTGGGTCTACAGCAGTCATATACATTAAAATGACTGTGTGTGTATCATAAACCTTTACACAAACATTTTATCATATGGTCTACATGTTTCAAGTAATGCAAATGCAAAAGAAAAGGCTTTTAGTAGCAACCGGCCAGTTTCAAACTTGGAAAAATACAAATTAACAGAAAAAAAAGTTGAAGGGAAATTAATGGAGCCCATAAATGTCTCAAGGGCAAAAATATTGCTTTCTCTTCAACATAGAAAACTTATTTCTAGCAATAAATTCTACCAGATAATATTTTAGTGACAGTGTTCTTTTGACTGCTTTTAAAAGTGTATTTTTAATTGTCCTACGTATTTCTTTAAGCATACAAAAAAATATCAAAGACATCCCTTATCATAGAATATCTCCCAAAACCGGCAATACTATTTCCATTGCTAAAAGTATTTGAAATACATACCAGCATATCCTACAAGTCAACTGTTCTCTGCAATGTCCTCTTACCAAATTGAGGTGTTTTCACAAACAACATGATTCAAAATAAAGAGAAGACTGTTTTTGCAGGTTCTCAAAGCACGATCTACAGAGGAACTTCTCTCCCCCCCATACCATGAAAGCTGACTCCTGCTGGTAGCAATAATACAAGGATAATATCTGCCTGCATTTACTTAATGTTATTTAAATACCTCCAACTGATATCTAATAAAATTAATAAAATGACATCTTTTTTTCCTTGTTAATTTTAATCAAGTCCCTTTCCATTCTTCTTTCCTTTCTCCCTCATTCTCTCCCTTTCTCCATCTTCCCAGATTGTCTTTTGTCTAATTATAAAAAAAAAAAAAAATGAGTGCTAGTAGGGTAGATGGCCTATGTGTGCCTCAATCCCTAACTGTGTCTGCATTCAAAGGCCATAGGACTGTCATACAGAGTAAACCTACGACCTCACCAGATGGCCCACCCCCAGGGGGGAAAAACAAACTTTTCTATCTCTTATCAATCTTGGTGCCTATATTCAAAGCACAGACAGTGATTTCTGCTACTGAAAGGTTAATTAGAACTGTGCTTACCATACCTGTTACCTCTGGACCATCAGGGTATGCCATCACCCTGCCATCACCCTGCCTCCAATGAATTGCCAAGACCAAGTGTTGACTTAACATTCTTGCTAAAGGCTTCCCAAACCTGTTCACTTTCCACCATCCTCACTGTCTCCACCTTAACCTGGGGCCCCACCACCTCTTCCTTGTCTGCTCCCTGGTCCTGAAGCCTCCCTTGTGGGCCCTCCTATTGCTGTCTACACTGTTCTCCAAATGCAAATCTGGTCAACAGATCACATATAACATACATGTTTATTCAATATGCATGTATTAGGACCACCTTCATAAATATTCATAGCTCTCCTTATAACCTATTAAATATATATATTAATACTTGGCCAACCCATTCAACATACATTTCTGACTTACCCCTCTTTCCCTCAAAGTGCCCGTTTCTGGGCTCCACTGGAAGCTATACTTCCTAGTCTGTTAAAATGGCCACTTTGCAGGCTATAACCCTTTATAAAAAATAAATCTCTCTTTTCTAAATTTATAAATTGTGTATAAGTTAACACTATCATGAACTACAGATAAGCTTTCTCTCTGAGACTTTTGCACTCATTGTCCCTTTTACCAGAAAACCCTCCTTGCCATACTTCTGCCTTTAATAGGGCTGATTTTTACTCAACTTAAGGGATTCAGCTCAGATATTAACTCTTCCAGGATGCCTTTTACCCTACCTGCCTTGATATTCCCATAGCAATTGACTATCATCACTTTCGTGTTCACCTTTAGCTTCCCCTATACGTCAGTGGGTATTTGGTAAAAAAATGAGAAAACCCAAATCATTTTGTTTCATGATTGGTTTGGTTGTATCCCTTGTGGGTAAAGGTCCAAGATATTAATAGCAAATCAAGCCACTCTGCCTTGCATCCCACATTTAAATGTTTGAACACACATACACCCTGGCAATTTTAATTCTATACTGTCAAGAATTGATGAGGCCCTGATATCATAAAAGCCATGTATTATTAATAGAAAAATGGGTTTATATTTTCCAGAAAGCCAAGGCCTGATTTTGCCAAGAGAGCTCTTTAATTTTATTAATATAAAAGTTGACTTTATTTGTTTCAGGGTTGTCCCAGTGACATAACTTTGGCTGAAGGGTGATCAACTACTTCCTTCCCACAGTGGTTAGTTAATTACCTGATCAACAGAGAGTAGAACATCACACAGCTCTAAGATGCTTAGTGCTATCTAAATCTAAACAAGTATGATAACTGGAAGCAAATTCAGTCAAAGTAAACATTACCACTTTCTCAAATGATTAATACAAAACCAGTTATCTAACAAAAAAAATACTCTTAGAATTCATTTAAGGTGACTCAAACTTAAGAGTTCATAATGTTAAAGTTTAATTATAAGCCGGCTGACATCAAGATAAACTCTATATATATCCAATTTAGAAGAATCTCTTGAGTAAGTAATCTAAGCTTCTACTCTCAAACATAATATCTAAGCTATAGTTTTGACTGTGACACGTGGAAAAAAAGGTGAGTGTGAATATTCTCTGCTTACCTTGATGGTCCAGAGGTAACAGGTATGGTAAGCATAATTATAATTAACCTTTCAGTAGTAGAAGCCATAATCCACAAGATGTCACCCTCTCTGCCAACCTGCTATTCTATGCCTTATGTGGTTGACTGCAGAAAGTTGTCCTACCTTACCAAACATGTTTGGTACTGTGATGATCCCCTGAGATTCCCTCTTCAGGGTTAAAGCATCCTTCCCCCAACTTTTGGGAATACCGTTTGTTAACAGCTCACAGTTTTATACCTCACAGAGAAATGCTCTTGGCCACAAGCAACTACCTCACTTAAGGTTAAGCTCCTTCCCAGGGTAAAACCACAGTCAGTGACCAACTCATGCAGAGGAACAAAGGCCCCCTTGCTTCGATTTGAAACAACTCTAAAGGGACATCTCAGTTCCAGAGCTTTCTATAGGCTCCACTGAGGCCTTGACTGCACTGAGACAGCTTCTCCCTCTACCCAATCTTCCTTTTCTCATTTCCTTACAGGTGCATTTCTGGAGAGCATTTCTCAGAAAACCTTTACATGCAACTCTTCATCTCAGAGTCCTATTTTCAGGCAACCTAATCTAAAAACTCAAGCCAATAATAGTATAAGGCAAATATAGTAGCATACCGTAGTTTTGTTGGTTTTATCAGTAACTGGTCTTAGTATCAGTCTTGGTCTTCCATTAGAATCTATTCACTGAGGCAGAGATAAGATCTCTTACATAATCCATCACTACTTTGTTGCTCTAGTTTCATTTAATTGCAACAAAATTTAGGAACCTGCTTATTGACATTAAAATTTATCTAATTTTATCATTACCAATTATAAGAGGGATAATATTCCAGATGAAATTCTAATTGAAAAAGAACAAAAAGGAAAATAAAGATGATTTGTCCATAATAGATCACCATGTTCTCAAAGATTTCAGAAATGTATTTTGTTGGACTTATAAGAACCCAGTTAGGCCTTTTCTGAATAAAATAAAAAGAATGATTACAATAGCATCTATTTTTCATTTTTTCAATTAATCTCTTAAAATCTCTTTTGGAAATTAATGAAAGGTTGCCATGGAATCAATGAATTATTTTATTCCATCCACAAGGTATGAAAGATTCTAGGTTTGGAGGTTTTCTGTTTTTTGGTTTTTTGTTTTGTTTTGTTTTAGTAGCACCACTTTGAAGAGTAGAAGGTAAATCAGTTGGTACATCTGACTGTAGTCTCATTTGTCCAAGTTGATGGAAACCTAAGCTTCTTTTCTAGAACATATGGACACAAAGAAAACTCTTAAATAGATCAGGACACAGCAATGAAAAAATGGTGATGTGCCTCCCTTTAAAAATATATAATTTTTATATATAGGTAGAAGTTGCCACACAGGAAAAAAAAAAAAAAAAAAAAACAGGAGCCTTGCCCACAAAAATAAATCTCCTGTTTTAAGTAGAAAGTTCTGTCAAGTACAGATAAATCACTAACTTGACCATGGTTTTCTATAACTGAATGGCAGAGCCCTACACATACTGGGGAAAGGGGCAGATGCAAATGGGGGCAGAGATCTATACTTTTATGTTTTTTGGGAGCCTGGTACTCTAGTGCTGGATCACAAGTTAGCTTAAAAGGTAGCTGAATCTTGAACTCTAGATCCGAGTTTGTCAAGTTAAGTCTGCTTGGGACACACTCCCATCAGATGGAGAAGCCTATAGATCTTCTCTTCTTAGCTTCCTAAGTACACTAGTAGCTCTAGGACCAGACATTGATAAGCAGGATTCACTGACCATGGAGCCACAGCACCCCACCTCCTTCCGAAGTTCTCGGGAGGCCCAGCACAGCAAGGCAGAGGGGCATGGAGGGTTCCCCATTCCCCATTACAACTCATGGGGTTCCAGTAGCTTGCAGCCCCAAGGAAGAGACAGATGCTTTCTGGAAGGGTTCTGCTGGGAAAGTGCCTAGACCTTGTGCAGCACCTCCTTCCACTAGGTGCTGCTAGCCCTGGGTTAGAATCAGGCCTCAGGCATGGTAAGGCATCTGATATCTTAGAAAAGTGGAGCCAACTTTGAAAAGTAGGTTAGAAAGTTAACATTATTAATATTAAAGGTTTGATTCACCACAGCCTGGTCCGGGACTGGCGGCATAAGCATGTGACCTTGCAGTCACACAGGGCCCTGCTCTTAGAATAGTGCCATGCCTGGTTTAATGCTCTGCCATCCTGTCTAGAAATTCTTTGCTTTTGAACAAAAGACCCCATATATTCATTTTGTATTGGGCCTAGCAAAGTACCCAGTCCTGGTCTGGCTTTTACTAAGACCTTATCTGAACAAAGCAATTGTCAATTTAACAAAAGGACTAAATGGCTCTGTGTGTGTGTGTGTGTGTGTGCACGCACACACATGCATATGTGTGCAGAGAGAGAGAGTAAAAGAATTTTAGGGGATTTTGTTTTGTTTTTTAAGCACAAAGTTCCTTTTAAAATTATAAACTACTGAATCAAGATCACAGGATAGGAAATTTTAACACTAACATTCAATGTCTAACACCCACTTAAAGATCAATCAGGGAAAAAAAGCTATCTTTGAATATATAGTGTAAATCAAGAGAAAGCATTACATGTTTTACAAAAAATCTATAAAACACAGAGTTTATGGGAACACCTGTCTACCATAGACAATCTAGCCCAATACTCTTTTATCTGGGCAATAATTGTACTTTTACTTACTAACATAAGCACCCAAGCCACATAGCACTCATTATCATAAGACAAACAATCCATGAATGTTCCATAATAGTGGGGGAAAGTGGCTAAAGCTAAAAACGTTCAGGATTTTGGAAGAACACTTACATGATGAAATCTAAGGCCTAATTCTGGTGATATGCAACTGTGTAACTGAGGACCTGACAAGACACTGTGGGTATAGCTTCATATGGGAGTACCAAGATTGTGGCTAGAATATTCTACTTAATCTCAACTGAAAATAAAAAATGTTTGACACTTAGGGATAAACAAGAAATGACTGAGAAGAGTCAAAGTAGCACTCTTCCCTCTGTTTCGTTGCAAAGAGAGGGACACAACAATTGTCTGCTCTTTCCTGAACTTTCATAGTTGCTGCAATCTTTTCTGTCTACTGATAATTGAGCATTTCATTTACAAATGAAAAACATTTCATGCAATTCAACACTAATCACATATTTAATCTCTGACTTTGTCTTTTTTCAGGTTTTGCTTCTCTGATTGATTATCTGAGTACCCAGATAATGTGATAAGCAATGTCAACATGCTTCCAGATCTTTACACTACATATATTTTGGTGCTCACATGTTCGAAAAGCCAAATATACTTTGATGCTCAATGTTTAAGGGATTTACTCACTTAGAAATTAAATCAAAATAGCTCATAGCCCAGAAAAACACAATTTGAAATTTAGAATAAGAAGAAATACGAAAACCAAATACTTTGGTCTAAAATTTAACTATCAGAAATGTATGGTACACTTGATAGCCACAGGTCTGTTAGGATCACTCTGACTCAAGGCAGAAAGTATTTTGCAGGAAACATCACATTTGAAAGCTTGATCAACCTTATCTCTTGATCCTCAGATTACAAACCTTTTGGGGTCTAAATAAAATATACAGAATTCATCTTTTTTTTTTTACAGCAGAATCCATCTTTTTATCTGTTCACTTTAGCCTATGTGATAGTTTATGAAATAATATCAGTTACACTGCTGATGGTAAAATATGAACAATATTAACAATCTATCATATATTTATGCATATTTAACTATTGACAAAATATTAACCAAAGTTTTCTTTTTGGCAATAGGGAAGAAAGTCCATTTTTACTCCCAGTTTCAGATAAGGAAAGATAGAAATTCTTAAATACCAAGAATAAAGCCTTCAGAAAGATAAATAAGTGTCTCAGAGACTCTTGAAACAAGTCCTTGTAATGAGCACCAGACAGCTAACATAGGACTTGGGGGTGGGTGGGAGGAGGATATAAGAGAATCAGAGAATTTCAGGTTCAGAAGGAAGCTTTAAGGACATCTAATGCAAGCATCCTTTTGAAGTCTGAATTCTTTCTATAACATCTTGGCCTAGTGTTCATTAAGCCACCCTTCTGACTGATCAAGAGTTCACTGCTCACCAAAGCGCCAATTCCCTCTTAGAACATTAGAAAGCTTTTCCTTATATTGAGCTAAAACATAACCTATTACTTTCACCCACCAGCTATCTAGAACAAGTCCAATTCCTCTCCTTTACAGGATGAGCCACTGAAAATTGTAGACAGTCTCATTGAGTCTTCTCACTTACATCCCACAGTCTTTCAACTATGTTTTTCAACTAATGATTCTAGTCTCATCAAAATACTTATTAATATTTAATTTGTTAATGTTTCTCTTAAAATGGGGAACCCATAAAACAACACCATACTTCTGGGCATGGCCCACACTGGACAGAACAAAGCAAACCTTTCCCTCCCTGCTCTAGATACTGAACATCAATTCCGGCAGCCCAAGATAACACTCACTCAAAACACTCACTGTTTTAGTGGCTATGTCATACATGTTGATTCAAACTGAGTCTATCTTAAAGTCACAGTTTTTAATTTACTCAATAAGTATTTATGGAATGCCACTACATACGTATTATAATATTAAGAACAGTATGAGAAATTAGTGTGATATAACCAAAAGAAGCAGGACCCTGGGCACAAGCCCCATTTTATCCAGCTATAGCTGTGTGGCTTGTTAGAGCTGCTCAATTTTTATAATAGGATAACTATCTCGCTACTTGCTGGTCCCAGTTCCAAAGCATATGGACGGGCCTTCAGCCAGCAATTTAGAATACTAGCACTCCAGGTTATCCAGCTCCCTTCCAAAAACCTACTGAGAGAAGAAATGTTTAGGGAAGATAGGTCCAAGGCCTTATATATTCAATCTTCGGTTCATGTGGTCACCAGAAATGTATATGTTGAGAATCTACAACACAACACTTTTCTGATCACCTTCATTAAGTCACATTTAATGCTTTGTTTTAATCTTTGACAAAAGGTTGTTATAAGACATAACCATATGAAATTCATGACTGCACTGTCATTTTTTAAAACTGAGAATATTGTCCATTTTGTAACTCAGTCCTTTTCAGTGCTAGGAAAAGCTTTGTTTTCCCTGAGGAATTAGATGTTCCTACATTTCTAATGATGGAAATCATTATAATGGTTTTATACATTTAAAAAATTAAATTTAAAGAGAGAAATGAAATGCTGTAAGAAATAATAAGAAAAAATGCCATTTGATATGTGTACAAATAACAAGAAATATTTGTATTTCACACCTCAGCAATAACTGAAAAGCGATCTATGAGAGCAAGATGGATAATTCTAATTGGGTCTTATTAAATAATTATTGCTATTTAAGTTTAACATTATTCTGTTGTTGATCAATGATGTTGTCCTCTTCCCATATAATCAGTTCCACTGAAATGGCAAAGCCTCTAATATCAGATGAACCTAAGAACTACCAGGAGAACGTTTTAAAGTTTTGCATTTTTAAACAAACTCCCCATGTAATTGGGATTCAAGTGAACTACAGAACTTGTGCACTGAGTAACAAAATGGAAAATATTCTCAGTTTTAAAAAATAACAATGCAGTCAAGAATTTCATATGGTTATTTCCCGTAACAACCTTCTGTCAAAGATTACAACAAACCTCATTGAGAATGCTATTCCAGGACCAATTTTGGATAACATGAATAAATTTTGCCACTATTCCTGGGATCCTGTACTGTCTCTACAGGTCCCTTTTAGAGCCTAGTGACAAAAGGTAGGTAGAGTATTCTACTAAGGATTTTTATGGAAGCAGAGCAGATGAAAGGATTATTTCCCTGCTCATACAGCACACCACGTTCACTTTAATACATTCACTAGTGTTGATAGGCATGCACACAAAAGCAGTGCTTCATTCTGACTGTCAGATTGAGGTCAACTACTTATTTTGACTCTCCTGAGAAAAGAGTGCTTAAAATGCATTAAAATGGGTCCAAATCACAATCAGATGAAACTGTGGTTAGTGTTATACAAGACTTTTTCATCAATTGAACCAGTGCAATCATTTTTTAAATATCATCTATTCTACCTTTAAAATAAAGAATTTGACTTTAAATGGAAAATCTGGTAACCTCCCCAAGTAAAATTATTCTTCCAGAAAGTAATATCTTTTGGTCATATTCTTTTCATTATTTATGAAGATTTTTTAAAATTCAAACAACACCATTTTTAGAATATCTACAGACAAGTAGTCTGTTGTTGAATGGGTCCAGGGAATAGATTTATAAACAATCAAAATATTACAGGCAAGAGTAAAGAAACTTTACTGTTGCTCTCCAGCTCACCATTTCATTGATAAATAAACCATTTCATGACACGGAAACTGATGTTTACACCATAGAGTTCTCTACCTGGGCCATCTATGTAATTTAGCAAAGAAAATAAATTTAGAAACTAAAAGTGACTGATCACTTACAATATATCAACTGAAAATTCACAATAAATGTCTAAATAAAAGGTTCAGGTACTCATTCAAGTTTCCAAGATCAATTTAAAAGTCACCACTTGCCAGATATTGCTTACCAATAAACTCTAGCCCTATCTATACACATTCCAACATGTCTAAATTAAATCTAGATAAAAGGCATTATCAAACAAAGAAAGTGAGATATATAAAGTGTTAATTCAGAGTCTCAAAAACGAGTGATTTTACTCAGAGGATGGCCATATAGAAATTTGACAAGTCTTTAGATTCATGGGAATCAAGCTAAGACCAGTTAGGGCATGATTCACTCTCCTATGTTATTTGCATTTTCTATCTGGTATGTCTTTAATTTTATAAATTTCACGCTGTCCATCTCCATGGTTACCAGCTTTTAATCATAATGAGCACCTGGTCTATACAGAGGAGTTAATATTTCCTTGTGAAATGCACATACTAAATTGTTAATACATTTTTGCAGTGACTAGTGTAAGAGCTTGACCACTGGTACAGATTTTCAAAGGATCTTTTTTACTTTCTTTTTGAATTTTGTATATTATATGGACTTCAGTGATTTCATGAAAGTTAAGATTTGCCAACATATTACAATCTATGTTCTTTAACATGTAACATCTGTGCCCATCAGTGTCAGAGATACCTAAATTTAAAAAAAACAAACACTTTTTTGTACATATTTATTAAATCTAAGTCAAAATCAATTGACAAATTAAGTAAATACTGACATTCACTTATTTACCAAACTAAGGCCTGGAGGGAAGTACACAACTACCAACAACCCCTCAATAAGTCACACCATGAGTAGGCTTCCTAAGTGACATTAGAGCATTTTATTTCAAAGAAAATTAAAATGGTGTTTGATCCTATGGACATTTTTCACATAACAGCATGTGGACAATGATTGAGAGTATAGATTTTTTCAGATTTCCTGGATTCATATTCAAACTCTACCACTCAGTAGTTATGTGACCTTGGATAAATTACTTAACTATGCCTCAATTTCCTCTTCTGTAAATAGTATTTACCTCATAGGATAATTTTAGGGCATAGGGGGGTTTCTATTTGTTAATTATGTAAAATAGATCCTGGTACATATGAGCCATTATTTTAGGGGTTTGTTAAACATGTCAATCAACCTATCTTATACTATGTAGCATGAAACCATGTTTTCTAAGAATATCTTTTTTTCCACAATACATATTTGTTCATCCTCCCATAAGGTAAGCTAATTCTGATCTTAAATTTCCTTGTGCAGTACTTAATATTATTTGATCAGCTACTCCTATGTCTCTGAAAGTTCTAGCCTGTTGCTAATACCACTTACACTGAACTTACTAAGGCATTCTACATGTCACCTATTTAATCTGCATTGGCAATCCTATGAAGATTAATGATTTCCTCATTACAGATGAGAAAACTCAAGTTTCAAGAAGTTAATTTGCATAAGTTTGCAAAGTTAATAAGTTGCAGAGGTGAATTTTGGGTCAACCACTGATGATCTCCAATGACTATATTCTCAATTAGTCCATTACCATTATAAAGAGATAATGTCACAACTTTTCAAAACTGAGTATGTCCCATCCAGGAATTCTTAACCTTCTCCTGGAAGCCCAGCAACATAAGTAAAATTTGAATCTGCTGCATCTGTCAGTGGGGTTCCTCTACCTCCCTGGACACCACAGGCTTATTTGAATGATTGATTCTCACAGATTCAATCAGGTTCATTGGTGGAAGTCAGGACGACATACCTAATGTTCTCTAGATGGTGCCTGAAACCATGCCAAAAATGACTTTTTGTACCTCTCTGAAATACCTCTGTAAAATGCTGGCACAAGAGGTATTTAGTCCCAGTGGGTGTTTTTTTCTCCAGCAGTTGGATAGCTCTGAAAAGTATGGTTTAGCCCATCTTTTCATCCTTATGATTATAGTTAGCTCTAACATAATGTTCTCAGTGATGAATGATGAATGTCCTATTTATGACAGGAAATAACTGACTAGCTCTGGGTTGGTCTTTTTTAATTATGAAGCTCCAACAAAATGTTTCCACTCACTTGGCTTAGTCCAGTTTCTAATAACACACACCAGTCATGGCAAAATCCTGATATTGGCCTATCCTGTCTCCTTTGGTGGATACTGGAGGTGCCTTCCTTTAGGGTCAATGACTCACTTCTAACAGTTATAAAATGAGCAGAAGCTACTTCTCTGTGTTTCTCTGAAACTACTTCTTGGTAACAACTTGGGAAATTATTTATTCTACTGCTCAGATAAGTGACTAAAGTAATGTTCTTTGTCTCTAAGTATCATTGGCTACCAGTGATCTCTATTTTAGTGAAGGATAGTGTAGCCTCAGATTTTCTTGAATCGAAAGTCTAAATTCTGAATTCAAGAATCCTAGATACTTAATGCCAAAAGAACAACTACATAGAAGCCCACAGAAGCATTCACACAACTCAGGGAAAAAATGGAATGTGGCATTACTTCAGAAGATTTGTGGTTTGCATTGCTACTAGAGACGTTCACAAGCAGAACTTATAGCTGGCAGATGTTGGGCACAGAAGAAGTTGCTTGTCTATTATTGCTAAAGAAATACCTTTTTAAAAAGAGAGATCACACATGTACAACATGGAAGTTATTGTCCTGGTCAATGATCTAGACAGATATCTAATCTTGGTTACAACTAGGAAATAATAGTTCATCAAGAGAGAATATAGGTATGTTAAAAATAAAACAACAGGTTCAGGTGAAAAGAGTGGAGGAGATTATCATATTCATTTTATTCTAGCAATTAATCCCTGCATCTACATCAGTTATACTAGTAACTGCTGGGTGGACATTTTCTATATCACAATCTATTAAAAACCATTTATATGACTCTTGACTTATAAGTCAAAGAAAAACTTTAAAAAGAAACAAATATGATTTTTTATGAAGGTATTTGGCAAAATAGGTAAAGTTCCTTCATCTGTGGAATACAAGCAAATGAGTTCTAAGTAAGGCTTGTAATAAGAATAATGTTTATCCTCTTCAGATAGTAGACATGACTGAAATCAAGAAGCCAAGGTAAAAATCTTGTTCAACACTGTGGGGAGTGCCATCTTTCAAGGGAAATACAAAAGTGTTTCCTTCTGTCCTGCAGGCTTTGCAATGAATTACCTTATAATAGTCTATCAAGAGTAATACATTCCTTTGAGCCCATACGTCTCAATTATTGTAATTCCCTTTTAGCAAAGGTTCTGACATTGCCTTTTCCTTTGCTGGAACTTACGGAAAGAGCACTACAGAGTCATAGATTATCTCCTGTAATTAGAAATAGAATTCAAAAAGAATTAAGAGTAGTTGTTTCTTTGTCTGTCAGGTTTTGTTTAGGTGGCATTAGAGATCACTCCAGATGAATGATTTCTTGATGCTATTCACACATATCTAGCCTCACTCAACCATATGTTCAAAACCTCTTGGACCAAATATGGTAAATGAATGATATGACACTAGCTGAGTGGAGAATATATTTTCAATATAAATGTAACCTCCAGCAAGCATGAAAGGATGATTTTTCTACCACAGCAACCACGGGCTTTAGAGTAATAGAAAAGTGTTTTCCTGTCAGCCCTCAACCCGAAGTCTAGGATTCCTAAAATGCCTCTTCATCCAAGGCTTCTGCAGGCATTTTCGGTTTACCATGTGTGGTGGCAGAAGAGCACATTCACAGTCAAGAGGACTCACACCCTGGAGACCCCACATTTCATGCATTTAAGTAAAAGGAGCAATAGTTAATATTTAATGAGGGCTTACTACAAAGCCAGCCACTACTTCCATGAATTAACTCATTTAATCCTCATGATACACATATAAAGTAAGTGTTATTGTACCCCATTTCATAATAAAGATAAACTGAGTCTTAGAAAACTTTTGTAGTGTGTCTACTCTCACCCAGCTAGTAAATAGAAAAGCTAAGATTTTAACCCTAAGTCTTAACCATTAACCAGGGAAACAGAAATATAATTAAAAGGGGAAATGAGCTCTAGTCACTTTTTCAGGAACTTTAGAAATACTTCATTTAACCCTCACATGACACATTTTGTAAAATGAAACAAGACTCAAAGAGATTAAGTTAGTACCCAGATCCACAAAGCCAGCAAGGGACAATGATGATATTCTTTATACTATATCACACCACCTCGCTAAAGCTTAAAGACCTGACTGAATGGTAGATATAGAAGCAGAAATCTATACTGGTATTGTTATGGCAAAGTGACTGGTAGAACCTGTCTGGCAGGGACCCTGATAGGACATAGTAGAGAATCTGTAGACAACATAAAACCAGAATAATCAAAGAGGAAGAGGGTCCTTGGGGTGAGGAACCTGCGGCCTTGCGGCCTCATGTGGCCTTCTGTATTTGTTCTGTAAAATTTGGATTCAGTCAAAAGGCCACACTTGTGGATCTGGAGGGCCACATGTGGCCCCAAGGCTGCAAGCTCCCCACCACTGGTGGGTGTGTGCATGTGTCTACCTGTGCGCACACACGTGTGGAAACTGGTTCATTCTAGTATTTTTGACTACTACTCTTATTTTCTTTATGAAATTTTGAGCTAAGCTTACAGTGTTTCTCAACTAGAAGAAGTATCCTCCACTAAAAGATATTAAGAAATGTGTGAGGACAGTTTATTGTTCTCATGACTAGAGGATGCTATTGGCATTTAGTGGGCATGGGGTAGGGATGCTAGATGTTGTGTCTGCACAACAAAGCACTATCCCACCAAAAATGCCAGTACTGCTCCTCCAATATTAGGAGACACTTAAAGGAAACCTTTTAGGCAGTGTTAAAAAATAAAATACGTCATCCCAGTCAACTCAATAAACATTTGTTGTCAAGATCCTGGTGCCCCAAGTGGGCAGAGGAACTAAGTAGGGACCATTGTAGACAAGTTATTGAACAAAGTGCATTCCTATTTTAGATGCTGCTGCATCTTATATATACATAGATGTAAAGTCTTGTTATTAATAATATTAAGAAAAAATATGTGAGACTCAAATTTTGAATGAAAACTAATTTGAAAACTACTATTGTAATGAGGAACGCAAAAGGCAGTACCTTTGTTAAATTGCCTGATTAGTGTGGGTGCTGTTTAGGAAAATTTCACCAATTTTACTTAAGAGTATTGGGGCCAAAAACATGCCTGCACAAACTTCTGCCACTCTTTTTCAGATGGGGCAAGTCATTAATTGATCCCTCAATAAAATAATTTAAAGAAAAAACATTTTACCATCTACAGAATCTCTAAACTTAAAACTAAACCATCATATTTAATGGTAACATACCTTGAAACAAGTCTGTAATAATAGATTTTAGCTAACTGAAATAAACATATAGGAAAAAAGTACCAAAAATGTTCACCCTAGAATATAAGAAAATATTTTGGAAGGCATAAAAAAACAGCTCCTATTCCAAATATAATTGATTAGAAAGGTACAAAACTAAAAGTAGCTCAAAACAAATGAGGCAATTAGCAAAAACTTGTTAATCAAGTCTACAAAGCAATGCTGACATTATTGTGCAATTATCCTCGGATTTCCAATTTGCCAGTCACCTTGGTTTAGTTTATTTGGCACCTCTTGACTCTCATAACATCTTGTTGGCACATTTACATAATCAAATTATTATTATTATTATTATTAACCAGTGTTATTGAACACCTGCTGGGTGTGTGTGAGGAGCCAGGAATATAAACCTTTGCTATCAGTCTACAGAGACTAGAGATGTGTAAGAAAAATAACAATCAACAATACAAGAATACATGCTAATTATGGACATTGAACTCAATGACCCGTGGTATCCGACAGACTGAACCAGAGGGACTTTCAGACAGGGTAGGTGACTCTACCCCTAAACTTCATCATTAATATTTTATAAAGTGAGGGCACCAAATAAATTGCCAAGTCAGTAAATATGAGAGTTCAGAAGACCAGATGACTAAGAAAAGTTAGTAAGGATTTCAGTTATTAGACTTCAACATAGCCTTTCAGAATAGGTTGGCTTACATATACAAACAATTAATTATTGTCTTATGGTTTAAAAATAATAGTTTTACATAGTTTAACATTTGGGAACATTTTGGGGGGCAGTCTCACAAAAACACGACTGAGAAGTTATCACTGAAGTGCACTGCTGAAAAACTCAGAACTCTAGAGCTTGAATCATACATAAGAGATCTTTTCCAATACGGCTTAAACCATTTTTCCTAAACTTTGTTCTGCACCACGAATGGTTTTTAACATTTTCCAAAACGCCTTACTAAACGTACTTTCTCCCCCATTGGTTAAAAAAAATTAACAAATGTCATAAGGCATATTTGGAAGATGGTGACAGGGATTTCCCAGCTTCGGAAATGTTGGAAGCCGCTGATCTAAAAGCATCCACAACAGATGGCTCCACTCGGGTTCTCTATCCCCGCTGTTATGTCTTCATTTCAGCGGGAAAAAAAGAGATAATTGCTTTACGTCTTGAAACCCTCGACAGGGTAGAAAACACTGGCTGTCATTTCTTTATCTTATTTTTAAGTGAGTTTTATACAAATGCACTAATCCATTCACTTAACAGTAAAACACTGGGCTGTGTGATAAAGTCCCGCGACTTCGCTCCTCTTCCTCTCAGCTCCAGCTTGACCGCCGCTCCCTCAGCAGTCGGGGGACGGGAAGCCTCGCTGGTGCATCCTGGGAGTCGTCGGCAGCGAGAATTGTGGGAAATGTAGTTTGGCGACTCCGCCCTCCTCGCCATTCCTGTAATGGCTGCTCCCTGGAAGGTAAGGTATGAACTCGTCTCCGAAGGATACTTAGATTGCCCCAGTATATTTGTAAAACAAGGGCAGATTTGTACCTTGCCGGACCAAAGTAGGGATTCGTTTTTAAATGTTAATGTCAAGGACTGGAATGAACTTGTCTCTCAGTTCGGTTTATTTTTGGCTTTTCCTGTGTGGGTGAACTGACCAACTTTTAAGTCTAGTTCCCCCTTGGACAAACTGTTTTCTGTTCTCATTACCTATTCCTCTCCCTTCCGTACAGCCTCTTCGCTCTGTGCTAACTCAAACTGCCTCTTTAAAGTAATGATAATAATAATAGTAATAGTTAATTTTTAAATTCTCCTCTCCCCCCCCCCAATAATAGGCCGTGTCACGTGGAACCTCTTAGCCTAATATCCGGAGCTCCAGAAGGGAAAAATTTCAGTTCAGATAGAATTACATATACACCATTTCTTTGGTAAGTCTTCTTAATTCTCCACAACTTCACAAAGTTAAATGTTGTGTGACTTTTGCCAGATTTATCTACATTTCCTGAATGGGAGAAACCCTAAGAAGATGTAATTTTTACCAGCTAGGATATTTTAAGTTGACAAGTGAGTGTCTTGTGTCTTTCTTTTTTTGTTTGTTCTTCATTATGTATTTCTGTTCAATTTCAGTTTGGTTGATGCACATCCTGTTGGCATTACTGTGGAAAAATTGCTGGGGTTAAGGTGTTATCATGAAATGATTAGCCTCAAATGACTGTCTTTAAGTACTTTTTACTTCCCTCAGTTTTTTCCTCTGTAAAATGAGGAGATGGATCTGAAATGACTCATAAAGTCTCTAAAAGATTGGGTGAACTGTTATTTATCTTGTATTTATATTGTCATTTGAAAATGTAGGAATTTTTAATCGTTCCTTTTTGTTTCCATGTTTAATTTCCAGGAGCCTTCAGCCCTCCAGATCCCAACATCATGACTTCAGTTTCAACACAGTTG